>JAJHZJ010000441.1:7073619-7673619 GCA_023548195.1 Bettongia penicillata ogilbyi
TGCTGCCCAAGAGCTTGTCTTGAAAGTACCTTCTCTGATCTACCTTAATTTGCATTAGTTTAACGTAGTATTTAGGGACGTTGAGAGATTAAATGATTTGGTTATTGTCACATACAGTTAATATGTCAATTAATTTGTTATACTTTAATAGGGAATTTCCATTTGAGTGAAATCTAGAACTCTAGGTTGAATGAACTGAGTTATTGTGTGTCCAATTGGAAATCTCATTCACTCTGTCTTGTCTAATAGATTCTCATTTGTGGAACAGGTCTGTGGTGGAAGAGGGTCCATCCTTGGAGATATATAGATACACTATACATATGGGGGAGAGAGAGTCAGACAGACATGTATAGTTTGTAATGCTGTCTGCCCCATCATACTGTGAACAGTTCAAGGGTAGGGACTGTCTTTTGTCTTTCTTTGTATCCTTAGCAATTAGCACAATGGCTGGTATATGGTGGGCACTTATTAAATATTTATTGACTATCAAAGTCAGCTGTATAGGAAGAATTCCACTGTTCATGTGGGGGTTGGGGAGGAGGAGAAGAGGATGTGAATTTTCTTTCCTCCTCATTCTCTTCAGACATGGACTCTAGCAATGGAGCTACCCACCCAGGTGGTACTACCAGAGTTTAAAAGAGTCCAGACAGGAGAGATCCCAGCAGAGACATATTCTCCAGACAGACAAAGATACAGATAGTTACATGAAACTAGAATCTTCTTCAAGGAGTATGAACTGTTCTTCTCAAAGATGTAGTATGTATTGATGAGAGAGAGTACCCAAGTTTATGAGAAAGAATAATTTGTAGCTACAGTTTTTACTGTGCCATTTTAGAAAATGCCCTTGCCCTAAGCTAACTTTTTCTCCTGACTATGAGATATGAAACACACTGGTCAGTACTCATGAGTTGTAAGAATATGGCTCTTACAGGAGTACCCTAGAAAGAGAAATGGGTACGAGGCCTCCTTCCATCAAACCCAAGAGTTTAAGTACCAAAGTAGGAGACTAGAACAGAGATGTTCTCTGAATTTTTTTTTTAACTGGCAAGAGTTCAAAGATCAAAAAACATTTGGCAACCACAGATTTAAGAAACAGACCAAAACTGCATTACAAATCATATGGGTCAACACAAATATACTTTCAAGTCAATCTGGACACTTATAAATAAAAAAAATCATAAGGTTGATTATCTTACTTGGACAGGGCTTGTAGCAGGCATGGAAGTTCATTTTATAGAAAGGTGTTCCTCTTACAAATGTAACCTTTCAAAATGAGAATCAATCCCAAGAAAAACATAGATAGCTACTTAGCAATATACTTATTATCCTCACAAGAAACCTGGGAGATAGGTGCCATTATTATATCCCCATTTACAGATGAGAAAATTAAGGTTTCTATGTTGAACCACACAGCTTGTCTGGAGTTGAATTGGAATTTACAAGTTTCTGACAACGACCTGCACTCTACCCACTGCACCACCTTATAAAAAGCTTTGGTGCCACTTATAAGACTCGTTTCTACATTCTGACCAATAAAAAAAAAAGCTACCCATAGAAACTGGGATTCCTTAATATTCTCAGAATAACATTAAATGTGTTTTAGGATACAGAGAGTGGCTGAGTCAAAAAGAGGCGCACCACATTTAACTGTGAAAAATCATTGCCTAGAATTCTTTCAAATTCAATTTGTTGCCTTCTTTCTTCCCTGGCTTCTTTCAACCCTGTGCTCCTGTAACCTAGGCCCTTATACAAGAATTTTGTACAAATTCTCTCCCAGAAAGAGTAACGCAGGGTTCACATAAATATAAATTGTGATGGTGACGTGGGGCTTGTAGCTAAAGTATCGTAAGTCCCCAAAAGGAATAATGCTTTCAAATACCCCAGTTTAATAAAGTTCTGATTAGCCCTAAGACTGCACCCTGATTTTCCTGGTTTCCGGATTCCTCTTCTTTCCACTGACGAGAAGGTGAGGTCTTGAGTTCTCCAGAAGAGAAAGGTTAACAGCACCGCCCAGTGGCCATGCTCTACCATGGGTTTATTGCAGAACCACCCCCCACCCCCCACCCCACCCCACCCCACCCCACCCCACCCCACCCCCGATCCCTGCCCTTAGCCCTCTCGTACAAAACTCCTTTCTCTAAGTGTGACTGCAGTTTGACCGGAAGTAATAAACAAGAGACCTGCTTCCAGTCCTTAGAAACTGCTTTCCTTTTCCGAGCTGATGTCGCCGCCACGAAAGAGAAAAACTCCCAGCCAACAAAAATCCTTCTTCAAGGCCCGGCCTAAGTGCACGTCTTCAGCCAAGTCTTTCTTTTCTACGGGGTATATGTTGTATCTTTCCCCATCCCCAGGACTAAAGTAAACTACTTAATGGCAGAGTCTGACTTTGTCTTTGTACACACAGACCTTGGTAAACCATGCAAATACAAGAAAAAGATTCCACTCTCCAGCACTGGGAATTTTATGGGAGCACGGGAAAAAAGGGCGCACAGAACGAGAGGACATAAATCATTGACGATCTGAATCACTGGTAGGGGCACCCACATACAAAGGGTCTCACAGACTCTTCGATATATCCTCAACACCTACCACAACGACTAGCGCTACTAGACACTTAGAAGTTGCGTTCGATTAATGCAAACTCAAAAGAAACCTTTAATTTTGGAAAACGTAATTCTCTTTCGCCCAACGTGGGGCTCGAACCCACGACCCTGAGATTAAGAGTCTCATGCTCTACCGACTGAGCTAGCCGGGCGAGAAGTTTTTGAAGGGTCTCCTTCAAGGTTCATGAGGAAAATAAAAGCACGGGATAATGTATTTGGTTGATGGAAAGTAAATGAAACGGGACGTAAAGTGAATGATGCTGGTTCGTGCAGGCTTTGGTTATCATGTTTCCCAATTATGGAAAATCCCAATAGGATCTTCTGCGCCTTCGCACTTTAATAAGACAAAGTCTCGGAGGAGGAGAGTGGGGCGCTGGATCTGGGGTAAAGTACAGTTCTACACCCCACACTTAGTGAATTCTCTATAAATTGGTTAATTCTATCCCTACTTTTCTTGCCAGTTCTCGCAGGGATCACTTACTTCCTCTTTCCGCGAATTCTCTGGTACTAAAATAGGGAGTTAGAACCGAGCAGCGCAGTTCCGGGGCGGGGGGAGGAGCTTCTTCTTGGGAGGAGGGAGAGATGGAGAAAGGCTGACGCAGTAGACCTTTCTCACAGTGAACGGAACGCGAAGTTTTGCGGTTTCCAGGACGTGGGTCACTCCCTGCATCCCTTACTCCCGAGTGAGCCAGCATTTCTCTCCCAGTTCGCTAGCCACACTTGGGAAGGAGGAGCTAAGGGTCGGAGAAAACTGGCCAGCGTGCAGAAGGACTCTGGGTCCTCGCAGCTTCACCCTCTCTAATAAGACGGACCTTCAAAGACATCCGTTCTTCTGTAAGGGTCCGGGTCTGATCAAGCAAGCATTCGCTGCAACGGGGCCAATGGGACGGGAAATACCAACACAGTCTCCAGAACAGTTCTTAACTTGATTCCGGCTCAGCTCTTACTGAATTTACCATTTAATCAGTTACCAGCGCTGGGAGTTTTATGGGAGCACCGTTTACCATTTAATATCATCAACTACCATTAAATAAGGACTTGGGAGCTAAGAAGGGGCACTGCTTTCGCGAGCTAACAGAATTGAGAGACCCTAGAGAAATTCCTGGGCCCAACCACAAGTGAAGTTTCTAATTTAAGGAAGGAAAATGGAGTTTCTCACTGGTGAGGATTCTCTCTCGTGACACTAATTGTCATACAAATAACCTAAAGTTTTTTAATACTTTTTTAAAAGGTTCTTTCATTGAAGCGGTTCCCAGAGGAAGCAGCTAGGCAGGAAACAAGCATCTATTAAAGGCTTACCCCGTACCAGGCACTGTGCTCGGTGCTTTGATACAAAAACAAGCAAAAAAAAAGGACGGGGGACTCAGCAAAAACGAACTCCGTCATTTCAATCACTCCGAATATAATTATATATTAGTTTACTATAGCTCCTTGCCCCTCTGAACTCCACCCGAACCTCGAACAGCTGCTGCTTTGTCTTTTTCCAAGTGTATTGATCTTTTAACAAGCCTTAAGACAGTATAAAAGTGAGGTTTTATTTGTTACTCCGCATTCTAAAATCTTGAGGCTGAGGAGACAGTTTACTCTTCACTGTAAGATACGAATACCCAATGTATCTATGGGGTCGATAAAAATTTGATTGAGTACACACTGGTAAAAGAGGAATATTATAAGCCCTTTGCACTTCTTTCAGATGCCAGAACACAAAAGCCAGAACTCCCGTTGCCGTGACTCGGATTCGAACCGAGGTTGCTGCGGCCACAACGCAGAGTACTAACCACTATACGATCACGGCTCGCCACCGAGGAGATGGACATATACTATGCAAAGATAGTTTTTCCCCATGATTAAAAGCAATCGTCTTCAAAAAAAGTGTTTGTTTTCTCTCTTCGGCTATCTCTGTTCTTTTCTTCTTCGATTTCTATAACTAATTCTTTTCCCAGAAAACCATGAACAGATGCTATCTTATAAACAAAAAAGCTTTTCTTTCTACTGTCCCCAACATTCTACGAAAATCCATACTCAGTACTGACTAGTTTCTTAGACCACTACGAAACAAAAGGAACTAGATCTTAGCCTGCCTAACCATAGACTTAAGATAAATTGTTCCTTTCATCAGCCTAGAATGTACTCCCTTCTGCTACACTTGGCAGTTCCTCTCTGGTTCCCTTCTAAATTCCACACTTCGGCTCTCATCCTAGGCAGAGTCAAGGCTTGGGAATTTTAATCTTTTGGTAGTTTTAGAATTCTCTCGTTGAAAACTAACACAGTTCATGTATCAGTTTCTCTTTTCCCTCTTCTAGTACATAGCAATATTTCATTCTCCTTTATTCTTTTCATCTGTGAAAGGTTGAGAAGAAATAAGGCTCCTAGAAGTGACGTTATGATCCAATCCTAATTAGAAAATCCAACTTTCCCCAATGGAAGAAGCAGAAATTCTTCTCCTTCACTCGGTTTTCCCTGAATGAATGGTTACCACTTGAGGATAATACACTTTCTTTATCAATGTTCTTCATACCTTTTGACTAGTATATTTTCCCTTCCTAAACAGCTAAAAAATCTCCCGAAAGGAAAAAAAAAAACAACCTGAGTTTTCTTAATTATTTCAACCTCTTATCGCACAGTGTAAATGTCCTTAAATTCTATAAATCTGTAGCTACATGTACTGCCCACTGACAGATCCTACCAAGCTGGAAAAGAACCGACAACACAAGACAGCCTAGTAAATTCAGGGAGATTCATCACCAAATTGGCGGCAAGGTGATTAATTTTTCAGCCAGAGACTCTGGATGACCACCTACTCTCTCAGTGCTATCTGCACTCGTGAAGGGAGCAGCTCGCTGGAGGAAACAGATATTTGAATGCTGGCCCAGCGTTCTGCACACAATGCTTTCTCAATATCTGATGGTGTACTTTCCTTTTCTTGGACTCTCAATCTTATCTGAACACTTTATCAACCAGCATCCGTTCAGTTTAAAAAAAACACGTCTCATCTGTTTCTTTTTTTGCAGGCTTTCGGGTAAGGCCTGCTTCCACACACCAACCGCAGGCGGTTCTGCTCGGTTTACTGCTGTCTTTTGAAAGGCGGTATCTTTGGGTATAATTCATGGTAACTCTGCATGGACGCCAATCAAGACTGTTCTTCCTGAGGGGAACAATGCACAGGCATTTCCGCTTCCCGGAGTTCTCTCAAACTCTAAAACTATCAAAACTAAGAGATCATCCTTTTCCCTGTGACGTCAGCTCTGCTGAAAGAGAACGAAAGTCAATTTTTAAAACACTATGCTGCGTTGGCCGGGAATCGAACCCGGGTCAACTGCTTGGAAGGCAGCTATGCTCACCACTATACCACCAACGCTGTGGAGAAAGAAGTGACTCTAAGTTATATTCAATAATTCAGAGGTCTAGGTTCCCTAATGCGTTTTCAGTTTTAAATTGGTCTTCATTTTGTAGGTTTCCAAAAAATGAGCCAAGAAAGAAAAGTAGAATCTTGAGTCAATCCATTTTGTCCTTGTGATGAACGTCATTTTGGGATGTACGGTGAGTTTGTAATCTTCTAGCCCTGTTGAGAGAAAGTGTTCTCAGGAGTGGAGGGCGACTATGGGGCTGTGTGTATATGATATGTAGTCCAGTTGGACGAGGCCAGAGAGAATATAGTTCAATAATCTTATGCCAGTGACTGCCCAGCCCTCTCAGTAGAATCTTGTCAAAATAATTACTCTAACCACTGTGTTCCTAATCCTGGGAAATACTATTCCTCTTGACATTATATCTAAAGAAACACCATTCATTTCATTTATTAACAAAGCCTGCTATGTCCAAAACTTTAGAGTTTCCTTTCATTCATGCCATTTCCTCACTTTTCTTTTAAGTAAACCAGATCCTTGATTTCATTGAATTAAGGAATTTCCTCTACTAAGTTATAATCTTAGTGTTTCTCTGGGGCACTAAAAGTTAAGTGATTTGCCCAGGGTCACACAACCAGTATATATGTGTCATGGGCTGGATTGAAACCCAGATCTTCTAGATTTGAGTCTCAGACTCTTTGTCCATCAAGTCATTTTGCCTCTACTCTTAAATCCAATCAATTATCAAATCCTGTGGATTTTGCCTTGGCAACATTTCTTCCATATGTCTCTTCTCTCTATTATTGCAGTCACTACTCTGAAAACCATACCAAGAGTTACTGATTGGGAACATTGCATGTCCCCCAATAGGTTTTCCTACCCTCACTCACTTTAATCCATCATATATAAGAACCTCAAACTACCACCATCATCACCATTGCTCTTCTATTCAAGAAGCTGAGGTTCAGGAACCTTGATTACGTGTAGTCCAAGCAAATGCTTTTAAAAAAAATTGTAGGTGAACTCCACCTTGCCCGCAATCGGTAAGCACTTTTGCTTCTGACATGAATTTTTTTCACAAATGCTATCATTGCCTCAGCTGCTGTTTCTTGGGTTTGAAAAGACCATTCTCAGGAAATGTCTTTGAGACAGTGGAAAAGAAAGCTGTGAGAAAGAAAGCATATGTAACTCCAGTGTACTTCTGACCTAAGGCAGACATTTCTATTTCCTGGAGGGAGGATGCTGGGTGAACACAGAGACTTCCCTACCCTGCTTCCTTTCTCCCATTCAGGAACTCTTTGCTGCACAGAACTCTGCTGAAAATGGAAAGGTTGAAGGAACATAGTCTGTTTGCTCTTTTTTTCAACACAGAATGGTTTCCCCAATCCAAATCTGTCCTCCTAGATGCAAATTAACCAATCATCTTGGCAGCAGTTCCAGTCACTAGAAATCAGAGGCTCCATGATCTCTGTCCTCTCAACCAGGCTCTAATGGGCATGCCCATACTCTTCATGGGAAGATGGTCACCAGATAGCCCTAAACAAAGCTATGACAGCTCATGAGGGGAGGGGGGGATTCATCAATTTCATCAAGTATTACTCTGATCAATCCTACTTATATATCCATGAAGTCATGGCACATCTCTGCTCAAAAGTCATCTCTGACTGAAGCTTCTCTTAGTTTTAGTTTCCCTATCTATAAAATGAGGTTGCCAGACTAGATGACTTCTACAGCCCTTTCAGCTCTAAATCTAGGATCTCATGATTCTTTAACTCCTTCTTGTCCACCCAGTATCTTCCTGGGATCTGGCCTCAAGCACCAAACCTAGAAGTCAAAAGCCTGGGAATTCAGAAAAAGGCCTAGTGCTATTCTCATGTGACCTCAGACACCTCATTTGGAGCTTAGGCCAGTGGGAAGCCAGGGTCCCCTGGAGACCATGATCTAATCTCAAAAGTTGTATAATCAACCAATTAGAGTAGAAATATAGTTTTAGGAGTGCAAGGACCCCAAAATACCAAGGTTCAGGACAGAGTTGTCTTGAAAGAATCTGTGGACTCAAGCAGTCCTCCAGTCAAATGGCAAAAAGTTTATTATAATGCTAATGAAGTTGGCAGAGACCCTTTAGGGAGCTTGAAACCCAACAGGAGTGACGTCAAAGCTCATATAGGAAAAACTTAGTGTATTGTATGCCAACTCTAATAATTAACTAGTACCATACAACTTCTATACCTTGGGCTCAGGAACCATTCACTACTGGCATGGGGCCTGTGGAGGGGAGGAAGGTTTCTAAGGGGTCTGCAAGTCTGTATGTCTACATCTGTAACAAGATAACTGTGGGAGTTTATGTCTATAGCTTGACCTCTGAATTGTATTCAGTAACTGTGGGAACCAGTACATGATAGTTCTGCTGGCACAAGATAGTCCTGTTCATCCAAGGGAAATTCTACAAAGCTTGTTCTTGTAACAGGAAGAGAAGGTTTACCTCATTAGGGCCTACTCATGAGTTATTGCCAGAGATACAGTCTTTGGGTTGGGGAGAGGTATGATCTTAGGGCTAGGGTCTGAGTACAAGCACCTCATCAGAAATAGGGGCCACATTTCACCTTCCCCAAAATGGCTAATTATAGGGTTCATCTATGACACAAAACACTTGTATCCTGCAACATTCCCCCACTTATTCCTATCCATCCACTCAAGCTACAGACTCCTTCCCCTTTTCCCCCTACTCCCTTCTCTGTCAGTCATAGGCCTTTCAGGAAGGACATTTATAATCTAACCAGGATCAGGCACCCACAGTAATAACATCTTAGGTGCTATTAGGAAAATTACATATACATACATGAACATAGTCCAGCATATCTATCCCCACCTCCCCACTTTGTGCCTGCAGCAAATATTCCTCACAGGGCAGACAATGCTCTGCAGCACTGATAGATAAGTAAGAGTCTAACACCTTCCTTTTTATTTTAAGTGGGACAGAGTGAGTAGTACAAAGTGAGTAGGCATGTGTTTGTGACCCATCACAGAATTCATTACATTATCTTTCCATTCAACCATACCCTTCTTCCAAACTTCCCATTACTGTTAAGGGCACCACAGTCCTTCCAGTCATCCAGGTTCACTGTCTGTTTCATCTTTCACTTGTCACTCTTTCACACCCTATAAATCTAATCAATTGTCAATCTGCCTTCCTATCTATCCCATCTGTCCCCTTCTCTCTTCTCACACTCATAGCAGCCCAGTTCAGGCCCTTATCACCTCTCACCTGGATTACTGCTATAAACCTTCTAATTGATCATCTTGCATCAAGTATCCCCTTTTTTCTAATCTGTCCTTTACAGTTGTCAAAATGAGTTTTCTAAAGCTTAGACCTAACCATGTTACTACTTAAAAAACTCCACTGGCTCTTTATTAAGTCTGAAACCAAATATCTCTCTCTTAACCTTTAAAAATATTTTTGAAATCTTCACTCCCTCTTTATGTCACCAAAGACATGAGCATTTTCTGGTGTTATGGTTTACTTGTGTCCTTTCCCTCTGATATTTCAGGGAGCTAATTATGTTGAATATTTATAGACTCTGGTAAACTCAGAGCCCCCAAACTAGGGAAGAAATAGTTTCCCCTCCCTATTGATCAAGCTGATACTGGCCTCTCTGTTCTAAAACACACTTTGAAACAATCTCCACCAGCCACTATGTTTCTGCTTCCCATTCCACTATCAAAATGTAACAAAAACAGATTTTCTTTATCTGGAGGAAAAAATCTCATTATAGAGGTACAGACAAAAAAATAAACAAACAAATAAACATTTAAGATTTCTAAAAGGCAGGAAACTCCAAAAGGGTAAAAGATTGGAGTATTCCAGTCACAGATGAAGGCAGAAGGATGGGGAGGAGGATGTGGAAAGTGAGCAAATGTACCAGGTTATAGAAGCACCAAGAAGCAAGCACATTCAGGCTAAACGCAACTTCTATGGAGGCAAATTACTCCTTAAACAGATTAGCAGTCCAAACAAAACTCCAAATGTTATTATATTATGTTATTTAATTTATTTGTTATTGAACATTATTATACACATTATTTAATTTTATAGTTGATGAGGGTAAAGGTGTCTTATACTTGCAATTGGCTCCCACAACTGACAGTGACCCTGCCTTTAGAGCTACAAAGTTCCTGGATTTCCCAATCTAACTTCTCTAGAATCTTCAATATATTCTTCCATTTGGGAAAAAAAAAAAAACAAACCACTACACTTTCCAGAAGCTCCCACTGCAAATATCTTGTGTGTGAGTTTTGCAGGAAAAGTCGTAATTATCAGTAAATCAAAATACTCTGTGTATTTATTATAAATAAGTAAATATATATGCAAGAGTAACCTTCCAAGTTTACTTTTCCAACTCCAACTCATATTGTCATCTAAGTTCCCAAATGCAGCTTATTACTATTCTCAAAGTTCAGTGGAGTTTGTAGTACTGTCATTCATAGGCCAGCATAGATATACCTTCCAAAGATAATCATCCAGGAAATTTAATTAGTTTTTAGCAAAAACATTTACTAAGAAGATATAGTTAGAACAATAGTTACAAAAATATTCCCTTCCCCTCTGAAGTCTAACCTTCTCAAATAAATATTTGTGAGAAGAGTGAGTATAATCTTAAAGTGCAAAGGTAGTAGAGGGAGGCATCCATGTAAAGAACACATGATCAGAATGGTAACTCACAGCTTCTAGCCAATGGACTTCTTTTCTCCTTTCTTACAGTCTTTAGGAAGTTTCCCTTTAGGTTTTGCTTTTATTGGATTCTGTGGGTCTTGCATGCCTTTGTAAAGTATTTAGCCACCACTTTTCTCTGCCATGAGACACTCTACTTACAGTTGCCTTTCCCCAGATAACTATCACTCCCAGCAGGATGTTTTATCCCTATGCCCCCTAATTCCTGCTCCCGGCTGGAGGCACTGTCTGCTGCTGGTCCAGTCTCTGATCTAAATAAGTGAAAAGATAGGCTAGTAAAATACAGCAAGAGGAAGGGATACTCACATCCTCCATTGATATCCACAAGATGTCAAGAAAACAAGAGGAGAACACTTTCTCCCAAAATGTTGGGTGAAATCCCTTTAGAGAAATTATGGGAGGACATGGAGGAGAGGTGCACAGATCAAGCAAGCATGGAGAGTTTGTAGTGTGCACCTTTAGAGAGTGTACTCACACCAATGTGATCACAAATCCGTTTCAGCATAGGCATATTTCTAATCTCCATGTATGGCGCCATCTGCTGCTGCAGCCTTGTTCTTTCACCAAAAAAACAAAGAAATCGTTTTCATCTACTTTATACAAGTATTGAATGCACTTATTTATTTACATAGATTTTTTTCCTCATTAGAATGTTGTCCTTTATTTCTTTGAGTAATTTTGTGCTGAATCTATAGAAGTCTTGCGTATGTTGATAGTTCAATCTGATATTTTTCACATTTTGTAATTACTTGGTATAAGATTTCCCTTTCTAACACTGTTTGTTGGGTTTTATTATTATTATATAGAAATGCTGTTGATTTTTGAAGGTTTGTTTTGTATCCTGAAACTTTGCCAAATCTAGTATCTGTCTCAATTAGTATCTTTGCTGATTCCCTATCATTTTCTATATACACTATCATATCATCAGCAAATAGGATAATTTTATCTCCTCTTCATCTTTCTCATTAGCACATGAGCTCTTAGCAAGGAAAAGTTACCTTTCAGCTCTATAGATAGGGAAAAAGTTTATGGCCACACAAGGGACAGAGAAGATCACCAAAGGTAAAGAGGACAATTCTTACTATATAAAATTAAAATTTTTTTGCACAAGAAAGAACAATGTAACAAAGATGAAAAGGGAAATATTTAACTGGAGAAAATATTTGCTACAAGTTTCTCAAATAAAATTCTCATTTCCAAGATACATGGAACTAATTCAAATTAATTTTTATAGAAAAAAAAGAGCCATTTCTCAAATGATAGTCAAAGATTCATACAAACAGGCAATTGTCAAAGGAAGAAATCTAGACTATCAATGTATATATGAAAATTCCAAAGCACTAGTAATTAGAGGAAATGCAAATTAAAGCAACTGTGAAATTACATCTCACACCTACAGGCTAGCAAAAATGGCAAAAAGGGAAAATGACATGTTGACGGGGCTGCAGGAAAACAGGCACACTAATGCATCGTTAGTAGAGCTGTGAATTGGTTCAGCCAACCGCAAAGCAATTTGGAACTATGCTTTAAAAAAAAAGTTACTAACCTGTGCATATATGCTTTGATCCAGCAAATACCACTATCAGGCCTATACTCCAAGGAGATCAAAGAAAGAGAAAAAGGATGAATGTGTACAAATATAATTGTTGGCAACTCTTTTTGTAGTACCAAAGAATTGGTAAGTAAGGGAGTAATCCTTAATTAGGGAATGGCTAAAGAAAGCATGGTATATGAATATAATGGAACGCTACTCTGCTCTAAGAAACAATGGAAGAAAGTGGTTTCAGAGAAACCTGGGATACCTTACATGAACTGATGAAGAGTAAAGGAAGTCGCACTAGGCGAACATGGTATCTTCTATGATAACAATGTTGTAAAAATGAACTGCTTAAGAACTCTGATCAAAGCAATGGTCAAATATGACTTCACAGGACTGATCATAAAAAATGTTACCCATCTCATGACAGAGAGGCGATAGACTAAATAGGTCCAATGACACATACATTTTTGGATATAGGCCAATTTGGGGATTTGTTTTACTTACCGATTCATATTTGTTACAAAAGTTTTCTATTTTTTTTTCTATTTTTTCCAGTGGAAGTGGACAGGAGAGAAAATAAAGTCTTGTTAGTTAAATAAAATTTAATTTCAAAATGTATACTGTTTGTAGGTAGCATTAGCTTTTGCCTTACTTTGTAATGTGGATGCTTACAGCACCGTGCTAAACCTATAGTAAAGGCTTAATTAATCCTAGACCAAATATTTAAGTACTTAAAGTACTGGAAAGGAAGACAAGGGACAAATGTGATGTAGATGCTTACAGCACCGTGCTAAGCCTATAGTAAAGGCTTAATTAATCCTCGACCACACATTTAAGTAAAGAACTGGAAAGGAAGATAAGGGACAAAAACAAAACAAAACAAAACAAAACAAAAACCAACTTAGGCTTCACCCTCAAATCACTTACATTCCATTCTAGTAGACATAATATGTAAACCGTGAAACAGATGTAAGATCATTTGAGGAGGAAGAAAGTAGTAACAGCTATCAGTATCAGTAAAGAATTCTCCTAGAAGTGAGGGTTCTAAGAGTACAGTTCTACGCACTCAAAGGCGAGAGAGGGCTGCAGTTTTAGGAGAGCTAAATTAGTTTGACTGGAATGTGAGGTGTATGAGGGGGTTGTCCAAAACGACAGGCTGGCGCCTGTTAAGGGATTGAAATGTCAAGCTGAACACTTTGTATTTGACCCAAGAGAAGAGAGAGGATCAACAGTGGCAGCCTCTCCTTTGAAACTCAGGGTAGATCTGACTCTTAGCAGGGTCTAGGAACTAATTAGTTGCCCTAGTTCTGAAGCGTACTATTCAACTGGCATTTTTCTTCTCTGCCCCCCTTTTCTAGGTGGGATGTAATTAAGTATGAAATAGCTTCTTCAGCTTCAGCATCCCCTTTCTCAGGCTTCTCTCAGAGACCGTTTTTCCTCGGGCTTGAAGTAGTCCAGCAGGGGCTGATGCAGGGTGTCCAGAGCTTCTCCTCCGGCCCAGATTGCTTTCGTAACTACAGAAAAAATGAAAAAAGAGATTTCCCTGTACGTGATCACATTGCCTAGCGGGTTATGGTTTGGGATTCTCTCGGACTTCAAAACTGAAATATCAGGGTGCACTAAGGCCGGACGGTAATCGGTGTCTTGCCAGAAAATGGGATCACTCAATTTCAGTCATTCCCTCCGGCAGAGTTCATTGAAACTAACGTCTTGGAAACTTTGTTGCTCGTCTCTGGTGTTTAGCAGGTAGAAGAAAATACTGGTGATCTCTGTTACTTGGTCGCTCTCCTTCAGTGCTGAAAGTTCCCTGAGATAGAAAAAGTTACCTAAAAACGCAGTTTCCCTGACCGGGAATCGAACCCGGGCCGCGGCGGTGAGAGCGCCGAATCCTAACCACTAGACCACCAGGGAAGACAGTAGTACTCCTCTTGTATCATTCTGGTAGCATGAATACAACAGGATCTCGTTTCACTGTATGCGTGTACTTTCCAGCCTAGAGAGTTAATCCAAAGCGCAGTTTTTATTCCAAAACTAAGAGTTCTCGCGTCAAGATCTCGCCTGCCTAGAGCTGCATGGCTTCGAAGAAAAACCTGACGACGTTCGCTGCCCCTCCAGTGATTCCTGACACTGGAATCTACCTGGAACTCAGGCTGCAGCAGTCCTTGGGACTCCAAAAAGACGGGGGGGTCACGGCTAGGTGAACACGAGACGGATGGGAAAAATTTTTGGCTAGAGATTGCAAGAGAAAGTTTTTGGTGGACTTAAGCATTGAAGAAACAGGGTTAAGCATTTGCTTTGCATTTCTGTAGCCCAGTTGGTCTTTCCCTCGTCGGTTCCTTAGAGCTAGAAGTCTGAGCTCCCCCCCACCCCGATTCCGAAAGGGTGTTGCTGCCGTGGGTGCAGAATAACCCTTTGAACTTCCCTCCTTCCCCTTAGACTCCCAGAGAAAAATCTCTTTAGGGTTCCCCTGCGTTCAGGAAAAGAAACGTGCCAAACCAATGTCCCATCTAACATTTTTATGCTGAAAGGCTAAAATGAAACTTAAAGCAGCGGGACTGGGATAGGAAACGTCGCTGTAGGGTTAAAAAAAAAAAAAAAAAAACCAGGAAAGTCAAACTGTTTTCTTGTGTACTTTATTTCTATGGCCTGGATGTAGACGTATATTTTCATTAACTAGTGGAAGATGAATAGTAAAGCAGGCTATTAAGTAAATTCTCGACTTATCACAAAATTTCAAGTCGGAAGAGACAATTAAGAGAAAACTTGCACTCTCGTTAATCTCCTCCTCTGTCAACAAAGTGGGTTTCTTCCTCAGAATTCCCCTGAGAGGATTCTCTCGCCGACTAGTAGCCATTTATATATGGCAAGCACTAATTTTTGCTGAGGGGCATGTTTAACCTTAAGAAGAGACAGAGGAGAGATCTTCAAGTGTTTAAAAGATTTTCAGGTAGAAAAGATTAGGATTGTTCTGCTTTGGCCAAAGGCAGAAATAGAGTAGAAGTGGGAGTTGGCCAGTTTTAAGTTTGACGTAAAGAAGTGTCCATTCATGAGAACTACCAAGACTATTACCTAGAACCTTCCTCTTTGGTCATCCTTGTGGCAGATTCTCTCTGTAGTCACTTATACTCTGAACTATTTCTTTCACCATAGAGATCTGTGGCTTCATTTTGAATCAACCCATGCCCTTCCGATGAGTCCAAAGAGAGAAACTGAGACCAAAGGACACTGTCCCCCTAAATTCCTGATAATGAAGAGGGTTCATGTGTGATGATGCTGGTGGACATCTTTCCCTTTCATTTGACCAAGAAGTTTCAGTACAGTTCAGATGATCTAAATTTGGCCAGCAGAGGGAGCGCTTTCCCCTATTACTCAGGTAGTTGGCACGTTGAGATGTAATAAATATGAAAAATTCCTGAAAATTACTTTTTTCTTTTTAAATTTATTTAAACAATATCAGTTATATATTCATCCCACTGTTCACTCAATTAAACAATAAAAAGGCCAAACAAAACCTCGATAACAGGTATGCATAATCCATCAAAACAAATTCTCACACAGGCCATGTTTAAAAAAGTGTGCTTGTTCTGAGTTCTAAATCCATCACCTCTCTGGCAGGAGCACATGTTATATTTAATCCTAGGCATTCACATTTTATTGTTGCATTGGTCACAACCCTAAAGGCTTTCAAAGTTGTTTTCCTTTGTAATTTCACTGTATAAAAACTGTTCTTAATAGTCTTACTCAGCAATTCATACAAACTTTTCCAGTGTCCATCTCATCTTTTTTATGGTATAACCTAATTACATAACATTTGCTTCATAGGCAGACACCCCCTTAGTTTTCAGTTAGGGACTACTATGCAGAGCTGCTATATTTTCATACACATGGGTCCTTTTCCTCTTTCTTGATGTCTGGGGTATAGGCCTCATAATGGTCAAAGGACATGCAGTTTGGTAACTTAGAGACATAGTTCCAAGTGATCATCGCTTTTATAAAAATACATTTTATTGATATCTTTTGCATTTACATCTCCTACACATTTCCCATTGTTCCAAATGATCAGTAATGGTCCTTTTTTGAAAATTATCTGCTTATCTATAAAGGGGTTGGCTGTTGGTTTTATATAATTCTGTCAATTGCCTATAGTTTGGATATAATTAATAGATATATGTGACATAAAGAATCTTTCCCAATTGACGTTGTCCTTTCTAATGTACTAATTATATTCATTTTATTCTTCAAAATGCTTTTCAATATCATGTTTTATCTTTTGTTATAGTTTACATTTTGTTTTTCTGTTTCATTGCAATCATTGCATATATTATTTTCCTAACTTCTCTTTGCTCTGTTCACTTCACTCTGAATCAGTTTAAGTTTTCTCTGTATTCATCATGCTTAGCAGTGTAGCAATATTCCATTATATTCTCATGCCACAATTTGTTTTGCTATCCCTCATTGCACAGATCCATTTTGTTTCCAATTCCTTGCTTATTCCAAAAAGTGGAATATAAATATTTTGATGTAGATTAAACTTTTTTGTCATTGACCTTCTTGCGATATATGCCTCCTAGTGGAATCTCTAGGTCAAAGAGCATGAACATTTAATCATTTTCTTCATATTATTGTGAATTGCTTTCCATAATAGTTGGAATAATTCATAGCTCCCCCAACAGTGCATTAGGGTGCTTGTCTTCTCACTGTCTCTCTAAACAATGACTATTTTCTATCATTTGCCACCTTTGTCAATCTGTTGGTTGTGAGGTAAAGACTCAAAGTTATTTTGATTTTCATTTCTCTTATTATTAGTCATTTAAGGCAGGTTTTTCTACAGTTGTCTTTCAATTTCATAAAAATCCAAATTACCTATATTGTCTTTTATGATCTAGTTTGGTAAAGAATTCACCCCCAAGCTATAACTGTCAAACTGTGGTTCACTTTTAAATTTCTTAAGACTTTCGTTATTTAGCTTAATTATTCACTTTGAGCTAATTATGGTATGTAGCATAAGTTATTAGCCTAAATTTAATTTCTACCACACTTCTTTCCAAGTTTCCCAGCAATTCTTGTCAAATAGGAAATTTCCTGTAAGTAATTTATCATTTTGGGCTTATTGAATTGGACTGTTTCTCCTATAGTACACTCTCTCCAAAGCTACAAATGATATCTTAATTTCCAAATCTGATGGTCTTTTTTCCAGTTCTCACCGTTCCTGACCTTTCCGCTGCATTTGTCAATGCTGACCACCTTATCCTTTTGGATACTCTGTTCTTTATGGATTTTTAACGACAATTACCCTCACTTGGTCCTCTTCTTCCCTGTTGGATTATTACTTCCATTTCCTTCTTTAGTTCAGCATCCATATCCTGCCTCCTAACTATGGTTGTTCCCCAAGACTCTATCATGGGTCCTTATTCTCTCTATACTCTGTCTTGGTGACATCATCAGTGCCCATAGGTTTTATTTTCATCTCTATGCCAATGACTTACAGATCTATATATTCAGCTCAAGTGTGTCTTCTGAGCTTCAGTCTAATATCATCAATTGCTTATTGGACATTTCAAAATAGGTATCTGAAAGACATCTAAAACAACATATTCTGACTGAAAATATGCTTTTCGTGATTGCACATGTATAACCCATATCAAATTGCTTGCCTTATCAATGAGGGGGAAGGTGAGGGAGGGAGAGGGGGGGAACTCAAAATTTTAAAAAATTTAAAAATTAAAAACAATTTTAATTTTTTAAATGAATATTAAAATTGTTTTTACATGTAATTGGGGAAAATATTAACTATATTAAACTTAACATGTTTTTTTAAAAGCCTCATTATCACAAGCCCACCCCTCTTCCAAAGTCCCTACTTCAATGGAAAATATCACCATTTTTCCAGTCTCCCATGTTTATAACTTTGGTGTTTTCTTCAACTCTTCAGTTCTCTCACCCTACACAGTCAAATGTTGCCATTTTTGTACCTTTATCTCTTGCATGTGTCCCTCTCTCTGTACTCATAGAGATAGTTCAGGCACTTACCCCCCTCACCTAGATTATTGCAACAACTTCCCCATTTATCTTCCTAGCTCACCTCTCTCCACTTCGGTACATGCTCCATATTGCTGCTCAAGTCATTTTCTTTATGCACAGATCTGACCATGTCACTTCCCTATGCAATAAACTCCAGTGGTTCCTTATTGCCTGTAGAATCCAATATAAACATCTCCATTTAATTTTTAAAATCCTTCACGATCTGTATTTCTAGATTCATTGTGTACTACTCCCTCTCCCACATTCTGTATAGTGTAGCTAAACTAGTCATCTCTCTCTTCCTCACATATAGAGAGAATAGCAAAGATACCCATTTATCCACATCAGTGGCAAAACAGCAATCAGAGAAGGCATATAGGAGAATATATACCAAATAATACAGAGTCAAGGAACTCTATCATTGGAAGTGAGATAACTCAGCTCAACCAAGAGAGTGTCTTAGATCTCACCCAAGGGGAAACTCCCCCAGCAACTCTACTATAGTTAGCTGGGAATAGGGACATGTTGGAGCCTGGCTGCTCCTCTCATATCTTCCTTGAATTCTTTCCTTCAGCAACCTGAAATGGGGTTGGTGTCTTCTTTCTTCTTTCTCAAAGCTTTCTTCTCTCTCTCTCTGAAGCACCCAAAGTGACGCACTGATTGAAAAGTCCCGAAGAAGTCTGAGGTGCCAAGAGTTCCAAAGGGGAGTAGCTAAGGTTGGAGGTCTCTCACCTTTCTCCAACTCCACTCTCCCCTCACTAAGGGTGGGGCATTCCTCTCCAGGTATCAGTGGGACAGGAATTATAAATATACACACACATATAAATACATACATATATATTTGTGTGTATGTGTGTGTGTTTATATATATATATACATACATACATACATACATACTGTATATACTATCAATCAATCAACATTTATTAAGGGCCTACTATGTACAAGGTACAAGGCTGGAAATACAAAAAAGACAGTCCTTGTCCCCTCAAAGAGCTTATAATCTAATGGAAGAGACAATATTCAGAATATACAGAAATATACAGAAAGCAAGCTATATACAGGATAAACAGAAGTAATTAACAGAGAAGAGTCACTAGAATTAAGAAAAGTTGGGAAAGGCTTCCAGTAAAAGAAAGGATTTAAAAGCAAACTAGGGAGTCAGAGTGGAGGAGGGAGAGGGAGTGTTCCAGGCAGGCTCTGAGCTAAGAAATAAGTATCTTGTTCCTGAGACAACCAGGAGGCTAGAGTTACAGGACTGAATACCAGGTGTCTGAGTAGGGAGGAGCTAGGTTAGAAAGGGCTTTGAATGCTCAGCAGAGCATTTTGTATCTGATCCTGGAGGCAATCTCACTGGAGTATATTGAGGAGGGTAACTGAGTTGGACCTGAACTTGAGGAAAATTACTTTAGTGGCTGAATGAAGGATGGATTAAAGTGAGGAGAGATTTGGGGGAGGTTGACCATTGGCCTATTGAAATAATCCAGGTGTGAGGTGAGAAGGATTTGCATCACAGTGGGGCAGTGTCAGAGGAGAGAAGGGGCCATATTCAAGAGATCTTAAAAGATAAAATTGACAGACTTTGGCAACAAATTGGATATGAGGGGGTGAGAGATAGGAAGAAGTCCAAGATGATCCTAGGTTGTGAGACTGAGGGACTGAGAGAACGATGTTGCCCTTGACGGTAATTGGGAAGGTGGGAGGGGAAAGGGTTTAGGGAGAAAAATAACACATTCCATTTTGGACAAATTGGGTTTAAGACGTCTAGTGAACATCAAGTTTGAGACGTCTGAAAGTCATTTGGAGATGCGAAATTGAAGGTCACAGAAGGGTTGGGACAGGATAGGTAGATTTCAGAATTGTCATTATATAAACGGTAATTGGTAAGCTGATGAGATCACCAAGTAAAATAGTATAGAGGGAGAAGAGAAGGGAACCCAGGATAGAACCCTGAGGGACATCTAAGGTTAGACAGTGTGATCCAGAGGAGGATGCAGCAAAGGAGACTGTCAGATAGATAAGGGGAGAAGTATCTGGAAAACCTAAAGAGAAGAGAGCATCAAAGAGGAGAAAATGATCAACAGCATCCAAGACTGCAGAGAGGTCAAGGAGAATGAGGTCAGAGAAAAGGCCACTCAGTTTTGCAACTAAGAAGAGATCATTAGTAACTTTAGAGAAAGCAGTTTCAGTGGAATGATAAGGTTGAAGACATATTGCAAGGAGTTAAGAAGAAAATGAGAAAAGAGAAAGTGGAGGCACCTATTGTAGATAGTCTTTTTAAGATATATATATATATATATATATATATATACACACATATATACACACATATATACACAGAAATATGGGTATACCAAAAGAAAATAAAAGCATTCTCTTGGGGGCAGGAGAAGGCAGAAGCAACTTAATGATCCAGACATCAGAAATGGCACTTGGGCAAGACCTTGAAGGAAGCCAGGGTTGGGACAATGTGGCACGCCAGGGAGAAAGGATAAAGACAAGCTGGAGCCACAGTACAACGGACTTTAAAAATGCCACAGAAGACTTTGTATGATATCTTAGAGTTAAATGAAAGCTACTAGAACTTCTTTACCTCTTGGGTGGATGTGGTCAGACCTGTGCTTTAGGAAAATCTATTTGGCCACTCTAAAGACTAGATTAGAGAATACAAAGAGACTAACAAGGTGATAAGGACCTGAGCTAGCACAGTGGCAATATATGTGGGATAAAACTAAACTGAGTCCCTAATCCTTTAACTTAATCCTAACTGATTCTCTATTCTCAAAAGAAACTGCTGCCCACTATCTCTTCTCTCCTCAAGTCCCCTACAACACACCATTCTCCAATTATCTCAGCAAAATGAAAGAATAAAAAAGTATTTATTAAGTGCTTTCCATGTGCCAGGCTCTGTGCTAAGTGATGATTATACAAATGCAAACCTATTCCATTACACCAGAGGAAGTCTTCACATGCTTGGGGTAGACATCCCCGTAACTCACCGACATATCTGAGGCCTGTTGGTTACCCTCAACCTGGTTTAACCCATCTGCTGATGAGGTTTCAGCAGAGGCTGGTCAATGGGCATTAACGGCTTCCTGGAGTCACAGGTAAGAGTTGGTGGCAGGTGGATACCAAAGGCGGATGAAGAGGGCTTGGTAAGCCCTCACACCATCGGTGTTAGTCCTTCTTGAATGCCCCGCATAGCGCTATGGAGCACTTAGAGCTTGATCAGACATCAAACACATGAAGGTGCCTCCCAGCCACTATATCCTGGCCATCATGGATGTGTTGACTTTTATCCTGCTGTAGACTTTGATGACTCTGGAAGAGAGAGTGAGGGTGATAACTTTGTGCAGCTCTGTCTCACTTAAATCCAATTCACACACAAGCCAGGACATCACCCCATGGTGACATAGGTCCTCTTCAATAAAGAAGACAAACAACAACACACACAAGCAAGTAAGATAGTCATGAATTCAAAGAGCTTATGGTCTATAGCTAGAGATGGAAAGTGGTTAAGGGGGTACATATAGCAAAGCACAACATAAAGATGGCCCCAAAGGGGCATGCTAGGCCTGAGATCAAGACTAAGTAAAATAAAAGCTAATCAAACCAAACCCTGGGTCACAGGTATGGGAATTCAGGTTCCAGGAGGCAGAGGGGAGGCTGGAGCAGCAGGTAGCATGGTGTAGAAAGGATTTCACCTCATGTTTTATTGAGAAAATGGAGGCAATTTGACCTCTTCTCCTCTCCTTGAGCTTTCAAAGCCCTTGACAATTCCCTTCCCCTATTGTCTCCTGCTTTACTCTAGTCTCCTTGCCAAGGCCAACCCTGCCTTCCCATCTGGTCTCATAGATTATCCCTACAATCATCCTCCACCTCTAATTTTCCAGTCTTTCCTTAGCTACTTTTTCCTTCTCCCCTGTCTAAAAATATGCTCATCTCCCTGATCCTTGGCAAATCCTCATTTAACCCTATCAACTTTCTTAAGCTATCATCTTATACCTCTTCCTTTCCCTGACAAACTCCTAAATACCTGTTTGTACTCATTGCTCCCACATCGTCTCTTCTCACTTAACTTGTAGTCTGGCTTCTGACTTGAAACTTTTTAACACTAACAATGGCCTCTTCATTGCCAAATCCAATGGCCTTTTCTCAGTCTTCATCCTTTTTTAATTCTCTACAGCATTTGATGATGCTGAAAATCTTTTTCTCATGGATACTCTCTCATCTATAGAAGTAGAAACACCTAGTAGATGACTTTCTCAAGGAGTTTGGTGAAAAAGAGAAAGATATGGGATGATATCTGGAGGAAATGGTTGAATCATCTAAGGACTTTTTAAGGATGGTGGTGCCCATGGGTATGTTGTAGGCATCAGGGAAGCAGCCAATAGATAAGAACAAAAAAAATCCTGAAAATTAGAGTGTGAGAATGAAAAGGAGGGCAATTTGCTAAAGAAGATGGCATGAAAATTCAATTAATGGAACAGGTAGATAGGTTAGCTTTGACAAGGAGAAGGGCCAGTTCATATGACACAAGGATGAAATGAAGGTGGGTAGTTAAGGAATATAGCTCAGTAATGTAAACCGAGGGGGAGATAAGAGGGAACTCTTGATAAATGGACTCCATTTCTGGGGTGAAGAATGAGAAAAGGTCTTCAGCTGAGATGGCAGAGAGAAATTTGAGGAGGGATGAAAAAGTTGTCAATGGTCACTTTGTGAGTGTGATAATGAGTCAATCAGGGAGGTTTTAAAAAGATTGCCTTACTATTACAGGTTCATCATATTGGATCTATCCAATCCATTTAGCCTCCTACTGCTCAGAAATCGCAACCTTGAGAGATCCACAAGCCTCAGCATACCCAATAGCAGGGATTATAGACGTTTGCCACTATGCCTAGCCCAATCATCCATGTTAAGGGTTGTAAATCTCTGGCCTATAGGGCAGACTTAGCCCCTAATCTTATTTCTGGTCAGTAGGGGAAACACAAAGATATGTTGGCCTATAGACCGGAAAAGAATATAAATATTGAGTTGTAATATAGAAGAAGGCCATAAGATGGAGCTGCTACTCCATGAAATTGTCTTTTTTTAAACCTCTTTTTGTCTGTTACTATAAATTTCCCTCTTCTCTTTCTCCATTAACTATTAGCCACAAAAAACAATTTTGCAATTTTATGTTCCCAACTCTCAATTTTTTTAACTAAGTAAATAGAATGTTTTACGAAGTTCAAATCAGAGTTTTGCCATTTTGCTACCTATATGACCTTGGAAAACAGATCTCTGGCTTTGTTTCTTCATCTGTAAAATGAGGCAAAAAAAACAGATGACTTGTAAGGTCTCTTCCAGCTCTGAATTTATGACACAATGTTTTCCTATCAGAAGGAAAAAATTAATTTACTTTTTCCCTGTGAAGTACTATAATGATTTTTATCTGTGTGATTTGGTGGCAGAGGGAGGCAGGGAGATTCCCCTGTCCTACATACTCACACTTTTTACTATTTTCCTCTAGAAATTCAGCTGCACTCTTTATTTTATTGGGGGGGGGGAATAATGGGGAGAGGAGTAAGAAGGAAAGTGGGGAGGGAGAGCAGACAGCAGCTGCACAGACCAAAGCTAAATGTGGATCTAGGGCAGGGAAAATAGATTTTAACAGCCCCAACTTCTCATCAACTTCAGGCTCAGATTTCTCTGGGCAGCTGGTTTCTTTGGCCCTACTTTGATAGACTGGGGGGGGGGGGTGTTGAGGAATTTGGGGGAGGGATTTATCTCCTGCAGTAGTTTTTATTTAATGATAGCTGCTTTCCACCCCAAAATGGCATCTGTAGAGAGCAGGTAGCAATATCCAAAGGGTCTGAGAAGTGGGGACATATCCAAGTACTTGCCCCAGTTCCTCAAGGGCAGGACCCCTATGTTTTAGCAATCCTTAAGGACTGCCTGAATGAGATGGTGACTGGGGCTTCATATAGGATGGAACTGGATATCTGACCCCTTCCCTGGTTATCTCTATATACATAAACACACACATATACTCACATACGTATACACACACAAACATACAAATCTTTCCGCTCTCCTGCTCCCTCCCTCCCCCTAGAATTATGGTCCTGGCTATTTTTAAAACTCTCAACTCAGTGGTCAGGCCTCCTTCCACCTCAGCTTAGCCTCTCTCCCCCATCCCCAGCTGTCCATCCCTTTCGTTGTATGTTCACTCCTCACCCCCAAATCTTTCCTAGCTCCTTGGCCTCAGACAGACTGTAGCTAGGGCTCAGTACTGGAGTTGAGCAAAAAGGGACATGGAAAAAGAGATATGGGACCCTTGGATAAGGCTGACAGGCAGTAGGCAACACTGGATGGAAAACTGGATATCAGACTGACGCGACCTCTAGATACAGAGGTAAGTCCCCAGAAAGTTAAAGCTTCTTTCAAAAAGTTTTGGGTTAGCATATGGGTTTGCATTTTTCTTAATGCTGGGAATCATGGACACCAACCTCAGTTCCTCTAGGCTACATAGGCTGGTAATCCCAGTCTCCTCATGCTGACATGAGAACTGCATGCTGACATGCTGACTCCATGGGATATATCCTAGAGCAAGGAAGACTCTGTGCCAAGGGGGGAAGGGGAAGAGAAATTGTCTAGTAAGAGGACTTGGCTGAGAGGGATGTTTTTCTAGGAGAAAGAATAAAGGGCTATACCCAGTCTTTCTTACTACCCTTCCCCCCATCACCTGGGTCTCACAGCCAGAAATTCTCCTGTTCCATTCTCACTATTTGTCTCAGACTTTCTGGTGGGGTTTAGAGGGTGTTCTCTAAGTCTCCACCTTTGTGGTTCCTTCTGCCAAAGCTAATTATAGACTCAGATATTTGGTCACTGACACCCCTTACCCTACTCCCACCTTCAGGCATACCCAAAGAGCTTCTGAATTGTGAGTGTGAGAGGCAACTTTCAATTATAGACCTCCCTTCACAATTATCAGCCTCTCTCCAGTCTATGCTTCACCTGCAAAATCTCTCCCTTGCAATGTTAGCCCAGATTAGTGGTGGGCGATTAGTTTTACCAAAGCAGGGAAGGGAGAGGTATTGAATGTATGGGAGGGGCGGATTATTTTATATTTGCAGGGCCGAAGGGGTTAGTGGTTGGGAGAAGCATTACCGGAATATTAGGAAAAGCAAAGGAACTTTTGGATCAGAAAAAAAAAAATTGATTTGCACACTCGTTTTGCATTTGTTACTTGATGGAGAAAGCGCAACAGGTGTCATACCTACCTAGTAGCTCTAGGTTCCAAAAGAAACTGATCTGCATGTCACTGTTCAAAATAGGCCTTAGATATTCCTAGTTTTATCCCTTCTTTTTCATTCTCCTGATCCAGGTATGAAGGGCATGCAAGGTCACCTGGATCTTCAGTAAACCCAAAAGCAAATGAGTTGTGTTTCTGAAATGTTCCCAGATTGTATTCCCATTGAGGGGCCCATTGGGGTAACAGAGTAGCGCTGTCCGCTTGGTCATTTGTCTTTTGACCCCTCTACTGTCTGGTCAACTTGGGATGGGTCAGTACAGTGGACTCTGCTCCCCTTACCCCAACACCCACCCCCCATTCTCCCTCCACCTCTGACTGGGGTGTTGCACAAGAGCCCTGGGGTGACCATGGGAGGAAGACACAGTGCCAGAACGGTTCTCCAAGCCCTAAATCTCCAGTTCTCTCCTGTCATTCCTACCTCCCATCATTTCTTTGACCTCCCAAGATCCCCTATAACTCTTCTCACTCAGACTTTGGCTCCTCTCACCTCAACCCCCAACCAGATTTCTCTTTGACTGAGGTCCCTTTCAGGGGATCCAGCCAGCAGTCGGAAGAGACCTGGGGACCAGGGGGGACCTGGCTGGATAGGGATGAGGGAACCAAGCCATTCCCCAAGTCTCTGGTCCACCCGTGGCAGCTCCCTAAGCACTCTCACTCTTCTGCTGCTCTTCTGTGGACATGGTAAGGGGAGGGTTAGGGAAGGGTCTGGGGGAGGCAAGGGGAAAGGGGAATACAGTGAAGGCCTGAGGGATTCCAGTTATTCAGATTCAAACTCAGGACTACAACCAGTATATCACAGATAAGGAGAACTCAGTTCGGGGAAAGGAGGAGGGAGGAGGAGGGGAGAGACCCTGGAAAGAGGGGTGGAGAAACTGGCAAGATGCCCTAGCTGAGGGAGGGTGTTTCTTGGGGAGACTCAGGAACTACATGCATTGTCCAGCTATCATACCGAGAGGCAAAGGGATTGGCAACTGTTTAACGGAGGCTGAAGAGCTGGTCCTCCATTGGCATATGCTATTTGGAAGGTTGGGGCCCTACTACTGAACTGTGGGAGGGGTGTTGGGAGCTACTCTGGTTGAGGATAGAGTGAGGACTTTCTGACAATAAAATTCTCCACTCTCTATCTTTTCCCCCTCCTTCTCCCCCCAACCTTTCCCCCTTTCTTCTCCCGCCTCCCGTTTCCCCCTTCCCCCCACCAGCTCACTCTCAATGCAAAATCCTCCGCTGCAACGCTGAGTACGTATCATCCACGTTGAACCTACGAAGTGGGGGATCTGCTGGAGGGAACCGGGGAGGAGGAGTCCGGGGCCCAGGCGCGAACTCTGGTGGCCTGTGTCGCGCCCTGCGATCCTATGCGCTCTGCACGCGGCGTACTGCGCGTACCTGCCGAGGGGACTTGGCCTTCCATTCTGCTGTCCACGGGATAGAAGATTTGATGATCCAACACAACTGCTCCCGCCAGGGTCCCACGGCTCCACCCCCTCCTCAGGGTCCCGCCCCTCCCGGCGCTGGCCCCGCCCTTTCTTCTGGCCCCCCTGCTCCAGACCCCTGTGACTACGAAGGCCGGTTTTCCAGGCTACATGGTCGTCCCCCGGGCTTCCTGCATTGTGCCGCCTTCGGGGATCCACACGTACGCAGCTTCCACCACCACTTCCACACGTGCCGTGTCCAAGGCTCCTGGCCTCTTTTGGACAACGACTTCCTTTTCGTCCAGGCTACTAGCTACCCGGTGGCCACTGGAGCCAACGCCACTGCCACGGGGAAGGTCAGGGTATAGACAGTCAGTCCTTGTGAACAGCTTTGGTTCCACTACCATGACCTGCACAACCACTTACTGATTAGTTTCTTTGGCAATGGTTGCCCCCAAAATATACACTAGCCTCTCTGGTCCTCATTGGCCATTCCGTCATAATTTTATGCCTTTGCTGTCTCCTCCCTCCACTCTTGCCTACTCTCCCAGACTCTCCCTCTCCGTTACTACTATTAACTATTTGTCCCACACCTTCTCATTGACTCCTTTTACTACCAGCATCTCCCTTTACTCCTTCTTATTGGTCACTTTCCTTATCCAGGGAATCTAGAAGAAAAAGTGGAAGTGTCAGAGCCCTCAGTAAACAAAGATTTAGACGGTGAAGTTTCTAAAAGAGCTCACACCTAAAGGAGCTGCTAAGATTGAGACTTAGGAATGTTAGATTTGAACTGGTAACGGGGATGCTTGGTATTCAGGGATGCCTAGGAGAAGGGAGGAGTGCAGCGAAGAGGTCCAGGGTGTTTTAGCATGGAACAGATGGATTTGGGGCTGGGGAAGAGGGTGATTTTAGGAAAGCTCAAGTTGACCGGAAATGAACCTTTTTTCTCCTTTCCCAAACAGCTCACCATTATATTCAAGAACATGCAGGAATGTATTGACCAAAAAGTCTACCAGGCTGAAGTGAACAATCTCCCAGCAGCTTTTGAAGATGGATCAGTCAATGGAGGTGACCGTCCTGGAGGTTCAAGTTTGACCATCCGAGCAGAGGCCCCCGGGAGTCACGTGGAGATTCGAGCTGCCTACATTGGCACAACGATCATTATTCGGCAAGCAGCTGGTCAGCTCTCTTTCTCCATCCGGGCGGCTGAAGAGGTGGCTAGAGCATTCTCCGCTGAGCAAGATCTACAGCTCTGTGTAGGGGGATGTCCCCCAAGCCAGCGACTCTCTCGGTCGGAGAGACAGCGAAGAGGGGCTCTGACCTTTGATACTGCTAGGCAGTTGTGCAAAGAAGGACTACCCGTTGAAGACGCTTATTTCCATTCATGTGTCTTTGATGTTCTGACCTCTGGTGACCCCAACTTCACTCTGGCCGCTCAAGCTGCCTTAGAGGATGCTCGGGCCTTTTTGCCAGACTTGGAGAAGTTGCATCTTTTTCCTCGTGATGCTGGCGTTCCCCTCAGACTTACAGCTCACCCGACCCTCTTACTTACTGGGATCCTTGTTTTCTGGTGTTTCATCTGATGAACACTCCCTCAACCACTTTAGTAACCTATCTAATGTTTTGAGAGCCTTCCTTTGATCCACTTAAGGGAATCATCTGGTAGGAACAGCATGGAGAGGGGCAGAGTACTTAAGGAAAGGAAGAAGACAAGGGACAGTCTCAAAATCACCTGATGATATTTCCCCAGATATATAAAAATGGGCTAAAATCAAGGGTTGGAATGACCACAGGATAGAGAAATAGGGATGGAGGTAGGACTAGAGCCTTTGTAATCCACACCTCTCTAAGGAAGTCCTTAATAAACTTCTTAGTTTTTGTGATGAACAGATTTTTCTACTACTGTTTCCCTTTGGAGTGATCTAGAGTCATGGAAGGTATAAGGTCATGATTTCTGAGCAGAAATCATTGAAGAAGTGTACATGTTCATCATCTAAAAAAAGGCAGTTTGGTACTTTGGCATATACATGATTTCACTGTTATAGACACTCTTATAGTGTCTGCACTGTTATAGACAGTGCAGATCAAAATCCCTTCAGACTTTTGCATCCCATTAATCACTACATTTGCCCATAAATTCACCCTATTAGATTTATCCAACACACTGGCCTCCCTCCTGTCCTTTTAGTATCACAGGGATGCCAATAGACTACTAAGATTGTCAGTCCTTCATTTTCAATATATGACTCACCACGTTTTCTGGTAAATATATCTCCTTGAAGTTTTTTTTACATTACTTCTCCAGTGAAAAGTCTTTTTTTAAAAAAGCAATATTCTGCAGCATAGAGATTTGGAGTAAAAAAAAAAAACAAAAACCCTGGGTTCAGGACATAGCTTTGCCTCCTCCTAGCTCTGTGACTCTACTATGTAAGCTGTAAGTTCTCTAAGGGACAGTTTCCTTATCTGTAAAATAGGAATAATAATACTTATCACTTAGTAAACTGTGAAATGATATTCAAATGTGAACCATCTTTACTTAGACCTTCCATGTGTCTTGTCATTACCCTTCTGGTTATTTCTAAATTTAATTCTTCTGAGATCATACTCTTTCATGATTAGAAGCCATAATTAGTATCTCAAGGAGAATGAATACTGTTGTTTTAAAAAGAGACTTTTTCAATACAGAGAATTTTGGGATCACTGAAATCACTGCAGAACCCACAAAATGGAAAAAAAAAAATCTAATGCTTTTCATTTACTGTTTTCCTTTTTAGTACAAGTATCATCTGTAAGGAAAAAGGCTATAAGTATCTTGAGTTCAGAAACTATTTTCTTTTTTATCTGTGTCCTCAGTGACTAGCCTAAAGTAAGAGCTTAATAAATGTTTATTGAATTGAATTGAATGGAGGAAACTGTCTTTTGATTTCTTCTTTTTGACCTGTCACAGTGGAATTTCTCTGCCTACACAGAAGCTTGGGGAATTTCTCTGCCTTGGTGCATGTTAGATGGAAATTCATCACCACTCCCATATAGTCTGCAATTAAAATTTTTAATTCTCTGCATATACTTCTGTTGCTTATTTTGAATCTTCCAAAGGGGACTTGGAGAATCAGAAGCATGGGGCATAGTGGAATTATTCTTCAAGTAATCAGCAAGGTGAGTGGATTGGAGGGAAAAAGATAATCCAATTTTGTTTTGGATATGATATTCAAGATTCCTATTTGCCCCTATCCGGTAGACAGTGATTTGAGATTGGAAGTCAAAAAAAAAGGCTAGGATTGGATATATAGATATGGTAGTCACCAAGAGGGACTGATACAGTGAACAAGAGAGGAGGTACAGAGAAAGCAGAAAAGAGGGCTCTGCATGGAGCCTTTCCATACTTAGGGACAATGGTCTAACAAAGGAAACCAAATAGAAGCAGTCAGACAGAGTAGTGGAAAACCAAGAGAGAATAGTGTTACAAAACCCAGAGAGGAGGAAAGAGCCAGGAGAAGGTAGTCAACCGTATTAAATTCTGCAAAGAGAACTTAAAGGATCAACTAAGAACATTGAACAATATAAGTACAGAGTATCCCAAAAATCTATTTAGGCTATTAAAGCTTAAAACTGCATTAAGATTTTTAGATCATATATATATATATAAATATATATGTGTGTGTGTGTGTGTGTGTATAAATGATAAAATATGTGCTGTAAATGTCATAGAAATTCAGAAGTAAGGGAGATCAATAAAGAGTGAAATAGTTAAGGAAGTCATCATGGAAAAAGTGGGTGTTGAGCTGGGCTTTGAAGCATGAGTAGGATTTTGTTAGGTAGAGGTGAGAGAGGAGAGCTTTCCAGGCAAAGGAAACAACATAAGTCAGGGACTCAACTTGGGGTCCATGGATGCTGAGGGAGTCTATAGATAGATTTCAGTGGGCTTATGAATTTGGAAAAAATACATCTGTATTTTCACTAAACTTTGGTTTCCAATCGAATGAACATTTGTTAAGTACTTACACCATGCCAGGCACTGTGCTGAGGGCTGGGGATATACAATTAACAAAAAGACAGTCCCTGCCCTCAACAAGCTTACAATATAAAGGAAAAGACAACACACAAAAGAAGGGAGGAAAGGCTAGAGAATGAGTGGGGTTGATGGGACCCCAAGGGGTACCGGGTGTGGGGGCATTTTGTTCTGTGGAACTGAAACCAAGTAGGGTAGCAGATACAAAGTGGAGTGATCTGAGAGTACAGTTTCTGCCCTCTGTAAAAGGAAGGCATTGGGAGGAGTTTGGAACTTTACCTTTCAGTCCTCTAAACAAGAGGAGAGGTAGCTGAGGGAGGTAGTCTATTCAAGCTTGAATTAACAGTACAATGGTGAGTTTATCTTGGGAGGGACATCTTGTTCAGTAGAGTTGAAACCAGAGAGGGCAGCAGAGACAGAGAGATTACAAAGGTTTCCTTTGTAATCCTATGCATGTTGTTTTATTTGAAAACAAATACATTTTAAAACATTAAAAGAGGTCCATAGGTTTCGGAGGATTTTGCCAAAGGAGACCATGACACAAAATAGATTAAGAATCCTTGATATTGGTGGAAGTAACAAGTTAGAAATGAGTATGCTCTAGTCATTGGGCAATAAGGACACCAATCTGACTAGAGCAGAAATATACTTTTGAATAATGAAAAAATAAGGATATATAGGTGCAGCCAGCCTGGATTATAGAGAACTTTGACACACAGGTAGAGTTTAGATTTGACTCTTTAGGAGAATAAAAGTCATTGAGAGATATCGATTTGGGGATTAACTTGATAGAAATACCTTCCTTCCTGTCTGAGGAATTCAGGAAAGGCTAGGAAAAGGGAGGAAAGCTGGAAAAGAGCCAGTATTTGGAGTAGAAGACTAAAAAGAAGGGAGGGCAAATGCGAGAAGGGAGTAATTAGAAGTAAACACTTTTGGGGACGGACAAGGTCAAAAGAGAGAATACAGTAAATGGGGAGCAGGATAGGATGGAGGGAAATATAAGTTAGTCTTACACAACATGACTATTATGGAAGTCTTTTGCAAAACTACACATATATAGCCTATATTGAATTGCTTGTCTTCTCAGTGGGGATGGGTGGGGAGGGAGGAAGAGAGAGAAGTTGGAACTCAAAGTTTTAGGAACTAATGTTGAGAATTGTTTTTGCATACAACTGGGAAATAAGAAATACAGGGGTATAGAATGAGGTATAGAAATAGGGTATAGAAATCTATCTTACCCTATAGGAAAAGAGAGAAGATAGGGATAAGGGAATGGAGGGGTGTGATAAAAGGGATGGCAGATTGGGGGAGGGGGTAATCAGAATGCAAAGTGTTTTTGGTGGGGGGAGGGGAGAGATGGGGAGAAAATTTGGAACTCAAAATTTTGTGGAAATGAATGTTAAAAACTAAAAATAAATAAATACAAATTAAAAAAAAGAATATGTAGAGGTAGCAAGAAATTGATGTTTAAAGAGAATGAAGTACAGTTTTGGATATAAAATAAAACTTTTAAGTTCCTAAAAAAAAGAAGACTACAAAGAGATACTGTAAAGAGTTGGGGATGCTCTAAAAAATAGACTGATTTTAGATAAAACTACAGTAATCTAGGTTTGCCTTCAGTGCCTTGCCTGCTTTAAGCTTGTCCTATCTCTTTCCCTATCCCTTCCCCTCCCTCTAGTAACTAGGTAAAGGTTGACCAAATAGGGGTCTAGATAGGAGAATTAAGTTCGTTCATAACTTCCAGCAATTTCTAGATGCCTATTCCTCACACACTTTGAAAGTCTTCCCCTTTGAGTCACCACTGCAGATGTCCTAACAACCAAGACTTACTCTTCCCCATCTAACACCTATAAGCACCTCTAAGTAGCGCTTACAGCTCAGAGCTTCTTTTATAGTGATCCCACTGGAGTTGTGACTGCTCTTTTAGATCTATACCCCATTTTACTCTTTCTCCTCACAGTAATACAGAATATATTCCTATTATGTTTTCTCCCCTTTCCACCTATTCTACCCACCATTCTCTAAAATTTACTATTTAGCATCTTTTCCTCTCTAGGCCATGGTCTCTTTGTCTTCTAAGATAAAGCTAATCTGACAAACTCATCTGTGCTAATATGTTGTCTTTCTTAAACCATGGTGCTCAGAATGGAATCAGTATTATAGATGAGTCTGAGAAGAGCAAAAACAGTGAGATTCTCACCTCCCTATTACTGTGGAAAAGTGGGGCTTCTGATATCAATAAGTGAACCTGATAAGGTTTTAAATAGGTAAGCAAGATAATCTATAACACACAATCTCTAAGAAGGGTGAATCTCTTTGATTATGTCAAGAAAGACTGGCTAAGAGGATTAGTTATATCCATTGAGCTAATACATAGAATAGCATTCAGTCTATCTGTAAGCTTAGTCCAGAAGAGTCCAATTCAGAATTATAGATTTCAGTTCTAGAGGAGAAATAATGACAGACAGCAGAGGAAGACAGGAAAGGTTTAGATGCACTGTAACAGGAGAAGAAAATTAGACCTAAGGAAAAAATTAGGGTTTTGAAAATATATAGAGGAACTGAGTCAAATGTACAACAATACAAGTCATTCCTCAATTGATAAATGGTCAAAGGATATGAACAGGCAGTTTTCAGAAGAAGAAATTAAAGATATCTATAGTCATATGAAAAAATGCTTTAAATCACTATTGATTAGAGAGATGCAAATCAAAACAACTCTGAGGTACCACATCACACCTATCAGATTGGCGAACAGGAAGATGATAAATGTTAGAGAGGATGTGGGAGAGTTGAAACATTAATTCATTGTTGGTGGAGCTGTGAGCTGATCCAGCCATTCTGGAGGGCAATCTGGAACTATGTCCAAAGAGCTACAAAACTATGCATACCCTTTGACCCAGCAATACCACTTCTAGGACTGTATCCCCAAGAGATCATAAAAATGGGAAAGGACCCCACATGTACAAAAATATTTATAGCAGCTCTCCTTGTGATGGTCAAAAACTGAAAATCAAGGGGATGCCCAGCAATTGAGGAATGGCTGAATAAATTATTATATATGAATGTAATGGAATACTACTGCACTATAAGGAATGATGAATAGAAAGACTTCAGACAGGCCTGGAAAGACTTATATGATCTGATGTTGAGCAAAGGGAGCTGAACCAGGAGAACTTTGTGCACGGTAACGACCACAGTGTGCAAGGATTTTTTTCTGGCAGACTTGGAACTTCATTGCAATGCAAGGACTGAAAAAAATTCCTCCTTTTCCAGAGGAAAAGCTATGGAATTCAATCGCAGAATGTAGCAGATCATTTTCTTTTGTATTATGTTTTGGTTTGTGATATGATTTCTCCCATTCATTTTAATTCTTCTATACGGCACAACTATGGTGAAAATGTATTTAGTAGGAATGTATGTGTAGAACATATATAAAATTGTATGCTATCTCAGGGAGGGAGGGGGAAGGTAGGGGGAAAGAAAGGGAAAAAAATCTAAGTTATATGGTAGTGATTGTAGAACACTGAAAATAAATAAAATTAATATTAAAAAAAAGAATTAGGGTTTCAAATAAAAAGCTCTGAACTTAAAAGCCAGAAGACCTTAATTAGATTCTCAGCTATGACTTATTAGTTGGTTGGTTGCTACCCTTCATTCTTGAAGATGACCAGAATGACATGACTATGTTGGAGCCAAGGTACAGTGTGTCCATCTGTGTCTGAAAACACACTTGGATGGCTCTACCACAGGTCGGGCACAAATAGTCCACACGAACATTTTGGAGTGGAGATGTGTCTACAGTTGAGCATCTCATGTTTCTTTTGAGCTACTGTAACTTTGCCTCGCTCATAGATGTGTCATGGCACTTTCCTGCAGGTGGCAATTGCACTGTCATGAGCTTGTTGCTCACTTCTTTGGGGAGGCATACAAGCTTGTTGACTAGATTCATTTTTACTTCAAAATCTACGCCAGCTTCACCATGCTCCCCTTCACTTCAGCCACTTTAGAAAAACATGTATCCAGCTCCAACTTCAGTAAGTTGACCTTCATTTCTCAGCCTTGTTTCCCTCAGGGTTACTATAGGGATGCAATACCCACTGCGTTCTCTCTCAACAAGAGCGGTTCGTCTTTTAGATCTACTGAATATCATGTTGTCTGAAGTATGTGCACATTCCATGTGTCAATGAGAGTGAAATCATCTTTGCAAAAGTTTTTGTACATTTTTGTGTGTTTCGACTATCGGGTAGGATCCCCACCTGCCACAGTAAGCAGGCCAAGGTTGAGTGAAGCAGACAATTTTAGGGTACCTTTTCTGGCTCCTTCCTCACACCAGGAGGTGAGCAGTGTGGTCCCTGAAAAAGACTCATCCCCAGGGGAACTGCTGAATCTCACTGCTGCTTCATCCAGTGAGAAGATAAGTGCCCTGAGCCACTTGTGTGCAGGATTATAGAATTCGTAGCTTCTGCTTCATCATTTGGCCATCAATAAAGGAATGTGAGGTAGGTAAAGATGGTAAAACGGTATTAGTGATGTGTTTTAATTTGCATATAAATTAGATCTAAATGAGGTAGAGTTGCTCCAAGTTGTCTTCCTCACTCTCTCTTCCAGAGTCATTGAAACCCAATGGCAAGATAAGGTCAAGATGACTGGTAATAGATCTGTATGCAGTGGATGATCCTGACATCTTTAATGTCTAATCAAGCTCTAAGCACTCCATAGTGCCTGCTTCGGCAGCCTGCATGGCCATTGACACAAATTGTTCTCATGCAAGGGAAGCCTTCACATATTTGGGGTAGATACCTCCCTAATTCACTGAAGGATTTGAGAGCCCTCAGTTACCCTCAGCCTGGTTTAGCCCATCTGCTGATATGGTTTTACCAGGGAATGGCCACTTGCAGGCTATGGTTTCTTGGAGTCACAGGCAGGAGTTGGGTGAATCAGTGGACACCAAAGGTGGAAAGTGGCTCAAAAAGGGGCTCAGTCATTCTCACATCAGAGGTACTAGCTCTCCCTGAGCACAACCTACACCCCTGTGACTTACTAGCTACTTATGTTTCAAACCTTTCTGAATTTGTTTCCTCATTGAAAAAATAGGTTCAGTATTACTTGTACCACCTACCTTATAGGGCTGTGGTGATGATCAAATGAAATAACACATATAAAGAACTTTGCAAGGATAAAGTTCTGTTTCCTTCTAAATCCTGGAAATGCCTCTGAGTTCTGGGCCCTTTCTCCTCTCAATCCTCCCACCCCCCACAATAAGTAGTTTATTTCAGAAATGTCCCTCATTCACTCCTTTACTCAAAAAGAGAAGAAAGGATCAAGAATTCTTGATGGTAGTAGTACTTCCCACATCAACCCCTTACCCAAAAATCTTGGCTAAATAACTATAGTTCTCAAATATCAAGAGACTGCTCAGTCTCATAGAAGAAGGTGGGAAAGGACAACCAGAAAGATGGAATATTGAAGCTCCTAGACCTATTAAAACTTTCCCTAAATCTATTTTTTCTGCCTACCCCTCTCTCCAAGCAAGCTAAACTACATGCCACCACTCCCAACAATGAAGAGGAAGTCACAAGTCACATGTGTTTCCGGTGATTAAGATAGTATGTGAACTGGTTAGTAAGCCACTGGGAGAGGTCGTAGAACTCAGAAAGTCAAATCATCTGGGATCTGCATCCATTGTTCTTTTACTCTGGGTCACTCACCACTCCCTCTGGGACTCAGCTCCTGAGCTGCTAAATTAACTCAAGACTTCAAATAGCCACAGGTTAGTTAGTGGAACTTTGACTGAGCAATGTTAACAAGCAAACTTAGTTGGTTTGCAGCCACATCCCCATACCACTACTAATATCCACCGCCATCTACCATCCACCATTTACCTCCCACTGCTAAAATGTGGAAAATTACCGGATAAAGCTTTGAAGTACTGAATAGAACAGGTACTTCCTGTTAGCCAAAGGGCAAACAATCAGGAAATCAACGGTAATCTGGAGCGAGAAGGAAGAGGTGTGGTTTGGAATAGATAGATAGCACATATAGGTTCATCAGGCAAAGATAATTAAAAGCAAGATAGATGCCTACAAGATATGATAAAAAAAAAACATAGGAGAGTTATAATTCTGGGCAAATAGCAACAAACTGATTCCTTTTTTTTTGCCTGCTTCTTTTTTAAAATTTTTTTAGACATTTTTATTTAAAGTTTTGAGTTCCAAATTTTATCCTTCCCTCCTCCCTGAGATAGTAAGCAATCAGATAGAGTTATACATTTGCAATTATGTAAGGCATTTCCATTTTAGTCATTTTGTAAAAGAAGACTTGAATGAAAGAAAAAATGAAAGCGAAAAATAGCCTGCTTCAATCTATTCAATCAATATCAGTTCTTTCTCTGGAGACAGATAGTCTGCTTCATCTTTAGTCCTTTGGGATTGTCTTAGATCATTGTATTGCTGAGAATAGCGAAGTCATTCACAACTCTTCATCAAATAATATTGCTGTTACTGTGTACAATGTTCTCCTGGTTCTATTCACTTCACCGTGTATAAGTTCATGTAAGTCCAGATTTTTCTGAAGTCATTCTATTTGTCATTTCTTATACTACAATAATATTAACTTACAATTATATACCACTGCTTGTTTAACCATTCCCCAGTCGAAGGGTATCCTTTTGATTTCCAATTCTTAGCCACCACAAAAAGAGCTGCTATAAATATTTTTGTACAAATTGTCCTTCCCCCCCCCTTTTTTTTAAAATGTCTTTGAGAAATAGACCTAGCAGAGGTATTGCTGGATCAAGAGGAATGCAGCTTTATAGCCCTTTGGGCATAACTCCAAATTGTTCTCCAGAACGGTTGGATCAGTCACAACTCTGCCAAAGGTGCATTAGTGTCCTAGTTTTTCCACACCTCCTGCAACATCCAGCATTTTCCATTTTTGTCACATTAGGCACTCTGATAGGTGTGAGGTGGTACCTCAGAGTTGTTTAACTTTGTATTTCTCTGCTCAATAGTGATTTAGAGCATTTTTTCACATGACCATAGATAGCTTTGATTTCTTCAACTGAAAATTGCCTGCTCACATCTTTTGACCGTTTGTCAATTAGGGAATAACCTACATTGTGATAAACTGGTCTCAGTTCTCTAAATACTTGAGAAATGAGACCTTTGTCAGAGATATTTGTTTCAAAAACTTTCCCCAGTTTTCTGTTTTCCTTATAATTCTGGTTCCATTGGTTTTGTTCGTGCAAAAATTTTTTAACAAAATGATTCTTGATATTGCTTTCTCCCTGGGATGAAGTCAAAGTAAGCAGACAAATACCCGCCTCTTGATCTCTTCTTTACGATTATTCTCCTGAATACTTGTCTTTCCATGGAAGGTACTTTAGGTTGCTGTTTTAGGTCCCAAGACAGTTAGAGGCTTGAGAGCTTTCTTAAGCCTGAGAACAGAGGACAGACAACAACCAAGTCTGAGAACCTTAGCATTAAAGTCAGTACACTCATCTCCCCACTGGGAGGCAGAGCTGAGCCAGATGGGTTGTAAAATTGTGCAAGAAAGAATTTCCCAGAAAAGGGGAAGTTAGGCTGAGCACTCAATGTCCTATCTCCCTCAAATTCATAAACACAAATACAGTCCACTTTTCCTTCGTGGAAAAACAAACCATTACCCCTTCACCTCTTCATCCTCCTGCTCTGGTACAGGACAATGTAAGCTTAAGACATAAGGAGCTGAGCCTAGAGAAGCTCCTGAATGAGAAGAAAAGAGCAGCCAGTCTAAAAACAAATAAATAAAACAAAACAAAAAAACTGAGAATTTATTCTTTCCTCTGCCAAAAGTACAGGAGAGCTTGGGATTAGACTATAAGGATGAGGAATAGGAGAGAGGATTCCCACTACTCAAAATAAAAATACCTATTATAGGTATTTTATAGTCATTAACTTTAGAAAAATGAGGAATAACCCTTTCTATCACTCCCTGACAATCTAGGCTAGGTAAATTCTGCCCAAGTCAGGAGGCTGGATTAGAATAATTAAAAATATCCTTAGAAGTTTCTGGGTGCCCATTTCCCAGAAAAGGTATCGAAGAATTTCTTGAAGAGGTATAAAAGGAGAAAAAATTGCGACCCCATTTTCAGTTTCTAAGGTAGCTTCAAGCTTATTCAATCTACAATGCTTTGTTCAGAGACAGACAAGATCTTACCTAAATAAAAAAACAATAGTTGGAGAAAAAGAAAGTGACACACAGAGATAAAGCAAAAATGAGAGACAGTTTGTGGGATCACATCTAAACAGGAAGACCCAATTTTGACTGGCTTCTCTCCCCACCCCACTCCCCAACATGGGAACATTAGGAACCAAACAGTTCTGGAAAATATCTGGCAACAGTCCTGGAACAGCCCTGCCCAGTCACATGTTCACTTAGTCTCATTCTTCCTAGTGTTATTGAGAAAGCTAGACAATAACTGGAAAGAGTAAGGATTTTTTAATCAGAGGATCTAAATTCAATTCTTTCTTTTACTATTTACTACTTATATGATCTTCAGCAAGTCATTACAGTTCTATGGTCCTCTGTTTCCTCATCTGTAAAATTAAATTGGACTAGATGGTCTCTATGATCTCTTTCAGCCCTACATCCTATAATACTTTGAATTCAGTCTTCTATTATGTACTTCATATTCTACTAACTCAATAAACATAAGAAATATCTACAATAAGCAATGTACCCAACTAGGAAACACAAAGATGAAATAAAAATATGTTTGCACTCAAATAGTTTACAATCTAGCAGGTAGGAAAAGACAAATACGCAAACAAACACAAAAGCAGTTCTAACATAAGTGCATAGAAGTAGTCCAAACAGAATGGTTCAAAAGATTTGAGAAAGGAAAGCTCACTTACAGCTCAGAAGATCAAGGAAGGTTTCGTAGGAGGAGGTGGTAGGCCAGCTTAGACTTCAGCATTCATGTAACAGACAATAAGAGTCCAATGTATGTAAATCTTCACGCTTCTTATTGTGGGAGATACACCTATGCTAAATATTCTCTGGTTTACTCTCCCAGACCAGGCTGGCTATATGTACCCCACTGAGTTCCAGGGATACCCTGAGGGCTTGGATGTGTCTCTTCTCTACTGCCATTGATGCATGTTGTTATGTTATGTCTACCTGTTATGTCTACCTCCCAGGGTTAGGTGTCAGTAAATAGCACTCTAGTGCCATTTAGTCACTCGATTCAGTTGCCTCTTACAAAGGGTATTTATTTACTTCATGGATACAGTAAAGCATCAACACCAAATGATCCTCCCAAAAAACCTCCAAGCCCCATTTTCCCCTATCCTACCTCAGGCTCTGGGGAAAGTAGGCAGAGTTGCTTAGTAGCAAGTTGTTCACATCCACATATGACATGTCTGCTGGAACAGTTCTTGTTTGGATCCAGAAGGTCACTTCTTGTTCCTTGGACACTGATGCAGAGAGGATGTAGAACCTGAATGCTGGAACAGTGAGCTATGATTCGCCTGACTTTTTAAACTCACAAAGTCAAGGTGTCCAAACCTTTCACCTAAAGTAGAAACAGACAGACTGATGCAAGGCAGGTGAGGGGCCCAGACTTGAAATCACAAGCTATATATTTATATATATATATATATATATATATATATATATATATATATATATATATATATTAGGGCCCCTCCCCTGACAGCATTGCCTCTTAATAAACACTGCCATCAGAGGAGTCCACGAGATCCATCAAGAACACAGTCCAAAAGAGAAATGGCCTAAGTTCAGGTCGCTTGTCCTTTTTGAGCACTTCTATAGCCAAAGAGCATCCTATTTTCCATGTGGTTAGTTGGCCAGAATCAGTTGTCCATGAATGCTACAATAACTCTTCAAGGCATTTCCATTACGTGCCATCACGGTTCCTAAGGCAAGTTCCTAATTTCTTCCATGGGAGAAGACACTGTCAGAGGTGCTCTCCCAAAAACAATAGTTGATCGTGGTATGCATGCTAGTTTGCTATATGGAGGCAAATTCCATTTCTAACGTGCGGCATTTTAATTTATTCATTAAAATTAAGTTGTCTAAGGAATGGGGTGAACTTTTTTTTATTCCTCAGTTGTTAAGACACTCCTAACTTGACCAGAGGCAAATTGGTGTATTGAAAAGAACACTGAATTTGGAGTTAGAAGCCATAGATTCAAATGCTGACTCTCCCAATTAACTTTTCTGAGACATATTTTCTTCATCTGTTAAAAAAAAAAAGTTGAATTAGATAATTTTTAAGGTCACTTCCAGATTTAAATCAGTGTTCCTATGTACAAAGCCAGGTGGTACAACGGCTACAACACTAGGCCTGGAGTCAGAACAATCTGAACTCAAATCTGGCCTCAGATACTTATTATCTGTATGACCCTGAGCAAGTCACTTAACTCTGTTTGCCTCAATTTCCTCATCTGTAAAAGGAGTTGGAGAAGGAAACAATAAAATACTCCAGGATCTCTACCAAGAAAATGCTAAATTGTGTCACAAAAAGTTGGACATGATTGAAGAATGATTTACCAAGCCCTGCTGGGCATTGAGGATGCAAAGGCAACATTTTTCTCTTTTTATCCTGTACATCTGTCTCTCTTGCCATCTCATCAGCTACCACGGGTTAAATTATAATCTCTACGGATGATTCCCACATCTACATACCCAACCTTAGTCTGTCCCATCATCACCAACTTTTGGACATCTCAAATTAGATTGTCCCATACTATATCAAATTCAACATGTCCAAACACGTCCAAAACAGAACATGCTAAGGTCCCACACCTTGCCCCCCATCATCCCTTTTCCTGAATTTCTGTATCACAGTTTTACTCATCTCTCCAGCTCTAGTTCCTAAATTGAGGCTCTGTACTTTGTACTTTTACTCCAACTTTTGTTTGGAGGAGTAGGTCCTGCTTGATCTTGCCCTGGTTCCCCTGAGCTTCTACACTGACCTCTACCACCTAGTGTTAGCTTCCCCTGCATTTTTAAGGTTCAGAGAATTGCATCTTCAGGGTCTACTATGGAGTCTCAGAATAGAGTCCTGGGAATATCAGAATTGTCACTGGTTATACTGAAAGACTGGGCTTGTTCACTACTGATTGTAGATTGCTGGTAACTCCCTTTCCTTTTGCCTGCAGGCTTTGGACTGACTTTCTGTGCAACTCTAAGACAGAAGTAATTTGATATATTTTCTCATTGGATTTCTTGATCAACAATCTGGTTTGAATGTCAGGTTTTTGCTACAATAAGTAAGTGTATGGGAGTTGGGTAGTCTGCCTCAGTTTAGGCAACCATCTGGGCTGGAAATTCCTGTTCTAGTCAAGTACCACCATCTCTCCAGTCATACATGCTCCAATTTCAATGTTATTCTCAATTCCTAACTCTCGTTCATGTTATATATACAATACATTGCCAAATCATTGTTTCTACACAACATCTCTCATATATTTCCCTTCTTTCTACTACTGCTACCATTCTAGTTCAGGTCCTCATGACTACTTACCTAAACTCCTTGCAGTAGCCTTCTAATTGGTCTTTCTTCCTCATCTCATTTTCCACTCAGCTGAATAGATGATTTTTCTAAAGCACAGGTCTAACTATGATATTCCACTATCTAATGACTTCCTATGACTACCTATTACCTTCAGGATAAAAAAATAACCTCTTCTCTCACGTGTATAAAAATATTTATAGCAGCTCTCTTTGTGGTGGCCAAGACCTGGAAATTGAGGGGATGCCCATCAATGGGGAATGGCTGAACAAATTGTGATATATGAATGTAATGGAATACTATTGTGCTATAAGAAATGATGAACAGGAGGACTTCAGAGAGGCCTGGAAGGACTGAAATGAACTGATAGCAAAATGAAACGAGCAGAACCAGAAAAACATTGTACACAGTAACAGCCACAGTGTGCAAGGACTGTTTCTGATACTTAGCCCTTCACAGCAATGCAAGGACCTAAAACATTCCCAAAGGACTCGAGGCAAAATGTTATCCACATCCAGAGAAAGAACTATGGAATTGGAACGCAGAATAAAGCTGACTATTTTCTCTGGTGTTATGCTTTGTTTTGTTTTGGTTTCTCTCATGGTTTTTCCTGTCCTTTTCAATTCTTCTATGCAATATGACAAATATGAAACTGTGTTTAATAAGAATGTATGTGTAGCACTCATATAAGATTGCATGTCGTTTTGGGGAGTGGGACAAAGGGAGAGGGAGAAAATTTAAGACTTATGGAAGTGATTGCTGAAAATCAAAAACAAATGAATTAATTTATAAAAAAAATAAATGATTTCACCCAGCCAAAAAAAATAAAACCTTTTCTATTTGGTATTTAATATTGGAGTTGTTATAGGGAGCTGGGTGGCCTAGTGAACACAGAGGTAAACTTGGAGTTAAAAACACTTGAGTTCAAATTTGGACTCAGACATTTACTAGCTTTGTGAATATGAACAAATTACCTAAAACCTCTATACCCTCTGTTTCCTTGTCTATAAAATGGGACTAATAATAGTGCCTACTTCCCAGGATTGTTTTAAGGATAAAATGAGTTAATATTTGTAGAGTATCTTACAAACCTTAAAATGCTTTAAAAAATGTTCACTATAATAGGATCAGGTCTAGATCCTTTGGACAGATCTCCAAGGTGACATTGTATCATTAATGACCATTATTTAGGTCATCATTGAATCTACCCAACTGCACTATCAGCCAGCCCATATCTCTCTACTAATCACTGGGGAGCATAAGTAAAAAGAATCAAATGATCCCTACTCACAAGGAGATTACATTTCAGTGAAGAAGATAAGCACATATAAAAATATATACAGCATAAATATAAAATTAATATGTATGTGTGTGTATATATATATATATATAGTGATTGAGCTGGGACTTCAAGGAAGAGAGAGACTCCAAAACAGAGGTAAGGGGTGGGGATGGGAGAAGTGACACATTCTAGATATATGGGAGATGGAGTATTATGAGGAATAGATAGAGATTAGTTTGGCTGGATATCAGAGTGTGGGGTTAATGTTCCATGAACCAGGAAAGATAGGTTGGAGCCAGACTATGTGGAGTTTTAAAAGTATAGAATGAAATACTATGTCAAATGCTTCACTGAAATTTAAGACTATTTTTCTAGCCATTCTGTTGAGAAAGACTAGTGTGATAGGATTTGTCTTTGATGAAGCTATACTGGCTGGCTCTTAGTGATCAGTGCTTCTTTTTCTAGATGTTCACAAACCAACCCTTCAACCTTGCTCTAAAGTTTTGCCAAAAATTAAAGTCAAGGTTACTATCTTATAGTTTGCAGGCACCATTTTCTTTCCTTTTTTGAAAACTGGGACATTTGGTAGTGAAAGTAGAAAGTCGGATATTAATTTTAGAGACAGAGTCAGCAGGATTTGGTAATTGACTGGAAATTAAACCATTACTAAGCATTTATTAAGCACCATGAAGGAAGGAAAGGATTTCAATAAATAGAGTTGTGCAGGAAAATCATTGCATGTGTGAGAGAACCAGGTGGATCCTATTCCCTTTTGATAAGATCATTTACTTAGTGCTTGAAGGATTAGTCAGATGTCAGTCGATAAGCATTTGTTAAGTGTCTACTATGTGCCAGGCACTGTGTTAAGTTCTGGGGATAAAAAGAAAAGCAAAAACTGTCCCTGCTTTCAAGAAGTTGTCTGTCCGCTGAGTTAGGCAGTATAGAAATTTGAACTAAAAAGAATGAGGAAAGGCATCTTGTAGAAGGTAGGATTTCAGCTAAGACTTAAAGGAAGCCAGGAGGCAGAGATGAGGAAGAAAAGATTTCCAAGCATGGAGGATAGCCAGTGAAAATGCCCAACTGGAGAGATAAATGTCTTGTTAGAAAAATTGCAGGGAAAAACCAAAGTCATTTAATGGAAGGGTGTGGGAATATAAAATTTAAGAGATCGGAAAAGGTAGATAGGGCCAGTTTGTGAAGGATTTTGAATGTCAAATCCATTGTTCTTTTCACTGCCTCAGGGTGCATAAATATGCTGTCCTGGTGATGTGGCAGTTTGAGATCTCCAAAATTTCACAAAAGAATAAGACAGTAAATGCTTAACAATAAAACTTTATTACCCTACATTTTGACTCATATAAGGAAAGGTGTAAGGAGATACTCAGGGGCAGGAACAGACAGCCAAGAGCAATAAGGGATGGATACAGCCAGGGCAACTCTAGGATACCTGGGGAAGGGACACATACACCCAGGGTGCAGGCAAAAGTTGTGAGTTTTATTGGGGGAAGTGGTTTTCCTGTCTCTGATGTTACAAAATGGCTAGAGGATGTTGACTATATAAACATAGCACATATACATTTCCAGAAAAGCACAGGGCTGCCAAGCCCAAGCAAGGGATATAATAATAAGAAAAGCACTCTTTAAAGAGAGGCTAGGTCCAAAAAAAAAAAAAGGGAGGGCTTTATTTTGAAGACTATCATATATAAAGGCAGGGAAGCTGAGAATCACTGAGTAATCTACTTTGGGTAGAATATAAAGTGCTGGGGAACTAGTATGTGATGATGCTTAAAGCTATGTTGGGGTCTTGAATGACAGGATGAGAAGTGTATATTACTCAATAAACAACAGGGAGTACCTAAAAGTTTTTTAAACGAAAAGAATAATACCTTATATACAAGGAAATTATTTTGATAGTAGTTTCAAAGATAAATTAGAGAAGAGGCAACCAGTTAGGATAAGACAATATTCTAGTTAAGAAGTAATGAAGACTTGAACTAGTTGTAGCATATCCCTTTACAGAATAGGGAACAAAAAGAATGCTCTGTCTTTTGAATTACTTCCCTGCTCTAAATCTATGATCTTATGGTCCTATATTCACGGCTCTCACTGAATATTGACAGAGGCCTTTTATTAAGTCTAAACTAGAAAAAAATTCTTCCAAATTCAATTCTGTTTCACAAGTATCCTTAACTCTACTACTACCACCAAGGTCAATCTTCATAGTTATGAGATGCCCTCTCTTTCATCCAGGCCTCCTATTTTCCCCTAAAGTGAAATTCCCTCTAAAAAGGTGGGGGAGGGATAGGGAGAGGAGGGAAGGAAAGAAATTAAATGAGTAGTCAGAGAGGGAAGTTATGGATATTGGGAGTCACAGATACAGCTGGAGGTGCATATCGGAGCAACGAGCTCCAGGGCTGAGGCTACTAGATTTCTTAAATCCTTGAGGCCAAGGCCTGAGGTTGAACAGGGCAGCTTGTAACTTGTCTCTGCCTAACAGCAGAGTAATCAGTGAGGACACCTTATTCCTTAAGATCTTTGGCTTGTATTCAACACCTCACCAGAAGAAAAGCAAACAAGCAACAATCACTTTTTAGTTTCCCTCTGACTCAAGTGAAGAAAGCTGAGGCCTGAAAAGAGAAAGGTGACTTAATATGCAAAGTTCTTGTACCTAGCACTACTGTGCAGCCCCTCCCAAGTTTATCCCCTTCTTGTACCCTTAATGCACTTTTTTTTGGGAAAAGGAATTTGCAGAATTTTCTCTTTCCCCAACCCAAGAATTGAGGGGAAGATTCTGGAGGCTGATTTTATTTGTTTTTTCAGCAGGTTATCAGGGGAAAGGTTGTAAACAACCCTGTTGTTGAGGGCACCGTTTCAGAAAATATCTTGGCCGAAGGCCTTGGCAAGCTATTACTGCCAAAGCTAAATAGTTTTTTGATATTCAAGAGAAGCTTGGCATAACAGGGAGCATATCCATACCACTCAGCTCTGCAAAGAGTGGTGATAAGAGAAAAATACGTAAGAAAAATACCCAGTACAAAGAGAGATTTACTGTAGGATATAGAAAAACAGTTGGATTCAGCATTTCATGGTTATGCCCAGATAAATATCAGTGTTTTTAACCTTCTCCAAGAAGTCTTCTATAATTAATACTACAGCTTCAATTACTCTGTATCTCTACCTTCGATACTCATATGCACAATAATTAAACATTAATTTACAGTCTGGTGTATTTTGCAAGTGTTTTTATGTTGGTTTTTTTTCCTTTTTGTTCATTCTCTACTATCTAAAAGCAAATCCTTCAGCATTAAGGACTGTGAAATATCACACCAAGATTGACCTGGGAACTCAATCAGTGCTCTTCACTGACAAAACACCCTCTATTTTGTTAGGTAACTGTACAACAGGGTGCTACTTCTAACCCACACACCTCCTGGGATCAAGATGTTCCTGGGGCTAATTCCGTTCTTTCTTACCAATTAAGTCATAAAATCTCATCCTGGAACTTTCTCATCTAGGATTGTAATTTGTTAGCCTGAGGGTGTTATCACTGTTGGGGTGTGAGAGCAAAGAATTAAGGTCTTTATCGTCATGGGAAAAAATAGTGGAGAAAGTGGGGTTCCATTCCATTCGACTGCCTTTATCTATATTCTCAAACTTTTGAACATCAGCATCCTCTTTTGACCAGGAGGACTGAAGCAAATTTCAGATATCCACAAATAGAAAAGACAGGGAGCCTAAGAAAGGAAAAGTAAGATGCACTGCACCTAAAAATAAAAGTTCTAATTATAACAGAGTTTTTGGCCTTAGTGGGACTAACTTTCAAGAGTCATCTCCTAAGATCTTATGGCCAACTCATTCAGGGGAAAACTCACCTGACAGAGATCCAAATTAAGCCTCCTGAAAGCATAGCACACAATAGGATATTAGCTAGACCTTCTGGAGGCTTCCAAATCTGCTTCCTTTTCCCTTCATTTCATTTTCTAAAGGCTTTTGGAAAGAGTAATGGTCAATAATCATATATATACTTGAAAAAACCAACTATTCTGTTGTGCTTATGTTGGTTTCTTCCATGAGCTGAGACACTGACCTGGTCAAAAACAAGTTTTTCTCCTTCATTTTGAGGTTGGTTTTTTCCCCTTTTTTGGGGCTGCGGGAGAGTGCAGGGAGAGCAGAGGGTGCCAGCTGGCTCAGAGAGAGCTTAAGTCAGGAATTATAGATGGGGAGCGCTCACAAGGGTGGAGCGTCCTATGGGTTTGTCAGGTGTGAAGAAAGATTGGCCAAGCAGATGCTTGAAGATAAACGCAATATAATCGCTGTATTCCTCAAAGGGGTGACGAGGTACACGGGGAGCATGAACACAGTGTCCCCCCTGCTCTACAGGGAAGGACGACGCAGTGATGGGGGGTTAAGCAACAGCGGGATGGAAACACACCCTTCGTATTTCCGTTCCAAAAAGAACAGGGTGGTTGAGGAGGGGAGGGGGAAAAGAAGGAAGAAAAGGTGAGGAAAGGTAATAATCCGTGAGAGGCAAAAACTCAGAATCCTTGAAGCCAAGAGTGAATAAAAGGCAGCTGAAGGAAAGGGGGGGTGAGAAAACTCACGCCCCCCCAACGTCCAATCTGTGGGCTCAGACTGAAGAGAAAGTTGACAGACACCAGGGACCCCCCTTTTTTCTCTAAGTTTTCTTGGGAGGGTTTGACTGAAAAATGAATTCCCATTCCTTGGTTCCCCAACCTTCAATTCTCAATTTAATGGAGAACTTTCTAGGGTTTCTGAGGGAACGTCTTTCAGGAAAGTCGCCTAAATTGGGTGAACAGAGGACAATAGAAATGACTTGAGATCTGAGGGGTCCGAGAAAAGTTGGGTTACCCTGAAGTCAACCTCGCGCCCTGAAGAGAAGCATCCAATGCCCCCTGAGGCGCTTTTCCCCTTTCACCCAAAAACGCCAATCCCTGCCATCAACACCCGCCCTCCGACGTCTATTAGAACGCTGATAGGCTTAGGGACGATCCCTTCGCCCTCCTTTCATTTGTCCCAAGGGACGTCGTTCAAGAACCCCTCCGCCCCTCCTTCCTCGGAGGAAAGCGAGCACAACAACCGTTTACCCCGCCAGAGGCACACTGTGTCCACGCGCTCCAGGCCGCGCGCTGATTGGCTGTATCCCTGGTAAACAAGGAAAAGGCAGCCAATGGGAAGATTGTGCACGAGGACAGCACGAGCCACCTCGCAGGCCCTCGCGTGGCTCAGACAGTTAGAGCCCTATATAGGGCTGTTTCCGCCTGCTCCTTGAGTCAATCCCTAGAGCGCTGCGTGCGGACCTGTGCTTTCTCGTCCTCAGATTTTGGGGAGGGGGATTTCCTTCAAACTCCTTCTGGTCTGAGACACGAAGACTTTCTTTTCTCTTTCGAAGTCTCTTGGCTTATATTTTCTAAGCTTTTCCACTTTCTGAAAGTTTGTAAAGTGATTTGAGAGGCTTTTAGATTTCTAAGAATCAGAGCGCCCAGCCTGTCAGCCGACAAGCCCATCTAGACCGGGGAGAGCGAACTATCTATCTCCTCTACTTAACCGGAAAGGTTAAATCCTTGATCTCTCGAGAAACTTTTATTCGTTGTCTGCCCCGTGCTCCGAGTGATCCAAACCCCAGCCATGGTGATGTTCAAGAAAATCAAGACTTTCGAGGTGGTCTTCAGCGACCCCGACAAGGTCTACAGCAGTGGGGAGAAGGTGGCCGGCCGGGTGGTGGTGGAGGTGTGCGAGGTGACCCGGGTCAAGGCGGTCAGGATCCTGGCTTGCGGAGTGGCCAAAGTGCTGTGGCTGCAGGGCTCCCAGCAGTGCAAGCAGGTGGTGGATTACCTGCGCTACGAGGATACGCTCCTCCTGGAAGACCAGCCCGCAGGTAAGGGGCGCGCCCTGCTGCAGGGCGGGGCGGGCTTGGGATACTGTTCTTGGGGAGGGGGAGCCCTGGGGACATTGTTCTGGGGGGCGGCGGGGGGGGGCTGAATCTTTGTGCTTCCATCCGGCCAAGTGAGGAGTATTCCCAGCCTTCACTTGAGCTAAGCTGCAGTACTGGGGACTGAGAAAGGATGCTTGGCGAAGTCTTAGTGTTAGAGCTGGAAACGGCTCAGTACCCGTTGGTTTCGGGGTCGGCGCTTTGGGATTCTTTACATCATTAACCTTTCCTTTCGGGAGATTGGAAGTAGTTAGTTTCAGAAAATGCTGCATATATTATTGTTTAGGCATTTCTGCATTTAAAATAAGATCAGTACCACTTTTTTAGTAAGACTAATGGTGGAACTTTTTTTTCCTTTCCCTAAAGCGAACAATGAGTTTGTGATCCTGAGACCTGGAAACAAGTATGAGTACAAGTTCGGCTTTGAACTTCCTCAAGGGTAGGTGTTAGCTATACTGTCCTCTTCTTTAAAACCTCCCTTCCTTTAGGCATCCAAGGTTTCTTGATGGTTGAGTAATCTAAAAGGAATCCTCTTTATTCCACCATAGGCCTCTGGGATCCTCCTTCAAGGGGAAGTATGGCTGTGTAGACTACTGGGTAAAGGCTTTCCTAGACCGTCCTAGCCAGCCAACTCAAGAGACCAAGAAGTACTTTGAAGTGGTGGATCCAGTGGATGTTAATACTCCTGATTTGATGGTAAGCTTTCCCAATAGGCTTAAGTCCTGGGTAGTGGGAGATGTGAGTCAGGAACCCTGCCTCTTGGCAAGGCTTATACTGAAAATAAAAATCTAATCTTCAGCTTAAAATGAAAGTGAATAAACATTTAACCCTTAAAGTTTCTGACAGCAGTATAGTCTCATTAAACCCTACAAAACCCAGTTATCATGACCATTGACAAAAATATTCAAGCAGAGCTTAGAGGAGAGTATAATTATGGTAGATAATGATACTACAGGTCTTATCTAATATTACACATAACAGTGGACTAGAATCTCAGGAGATAGAAGTCCTCATAATGAAAAGCAGGAGCCATCTTTACTTGGCAATTCTCAGGAAATTTAACAAAGATTTCTTTATTTTCCCTATTCCCAGGCACCTGTGTCTGCCAAAAAGGAGAAAAAAGTTTCTTGCCTGTTTATTCCTGATGGGAGGGTATCTGTCTCTGCCCGGATTGACCGAAAAGGATTTTGTGAAGGTAAGAGAAGTCTGGGTTTGGGAGAGGCAGGTATTATATAGTGTTGGAGAAAGGGTTATGAACCATAAATCATCAACTATACAATCTTTAGTAACAAAAATCAATTCTTTTCTCAGGTGATGAAATCTCCATCAATGCTGACTTTGAGAATACATGTTCCCGAATCGTTATGCCAAAGGCTGCTATTGTTGCCCGCCACACTTACCTTGCCAATGGCCAGACCAAGGTGTTGACCCAAAAGCTGTCTTCTGTTCGAGGCAACCATATCATTTCTGGCACCTGCGAATCATGGCGTGGCAAAAGCCTTCGTGTACAGAAAATTAAACCCTCCATCCTTGGCTGCAACATCCTTCGTGTTGAATACTCTTTATTGGTGAGTGAGTCTGTCTCTGGGATTAGGGTAAATTGATCATTGAGTCAAGCAGTTTTATATTTATATGTCATGGCACTCTGGTGTAACAGAAACAATTTTTTTTCTTCCTATATATAGATCTATGTCAGCGTCCCTGGATCTAAGAAAGTCATCCTTGACCTACCCCTAGTCATCGGCAGCAGGTCAGGACTCAGTAGTCGGACATCCAGCATGGCTAGCCAAAACAGTTCTGAAATGAGTTGGGTGGATCTAAACATCCCTGACACTCCAGAAGGTGAGCCAAAGTAGTATACCCCTGTACTCCCATTTTCCTACTAAAGAGTCCTGGAAATCAGAATTCGGTTGACTGACTTGTTTATTTTCTCCATTTTCTCCGTGCAGCGCCTCCTTGCTATAGGGATATTATTCCTGAAGATCACAGACTGGAGAGCCCCACCACTCCTCTCCTTGATGATAGCTCTCTGGACAGTCCCATCTTTATGTATGCATCCCAGTTCATGCCTCCACCCACTTATACTGAGGTGAGAATTATTACCTTCATTGAATAAAGGTGGAGGTGGGGGTTCCCAGCTTACATATTCTGATTCCCCTGCTTCTCTCCTACTCCCTAAATCTAAAACCATCTTTCCTTTTTCCCTTCTAGGTGGATCCCTATATTGTCAACAACAACGTTCAGTGAATGTACCAAAGAAGAGAAGCAGCTGTTTATCTACCTGTTTCTTTCTGTCTCTCCTGGACTGCTTTTTCAGAGACATGATGGTCTCTACCCACCGTTGGGGAAGGTTTCCCCTTCACCTCTATCTCCCTGATGTTAGGAGATCGGATGCCAAAGTGCATCCACCCTCTCAGCCAGTCTTGCTGATGTGTCATAGAGAGGATGTATGCTGGTTTGTGGGAGGTTTGGACTCTGTTGTGACCCGTTTCCTCAGAATTCCCCTGAAATATGAGGGGTTTTCAGTAGTTTGGTCAGGGTTGGGATGGCCTCTAGTTTGGTCTACCCAGGATCTCTGGGGAGGGTGGGGTATTGATTGCAATCACAAAAAGTTGGCTTCTGGGAATCTACTTTGATCCCATGCCAGGCAAAGGTGATTTAATGATCTGGGAAAGGTTTTATAGAAATAATGGCCAAAATTTTGGTGGGAAGAAGAGGCTTCCTGAAATTAGTGTAGCCCTTCCCACATCTCCACTTTATGTATATGTTTAAAGGTGCTCCCAATTTTTGTAGAAATTTTTCCTGATGAGAAAAGGAAGTGTGATCCCCTGCACTTCTCGGATGATACATTACCCTTTTTTCAAAGCAAAGGGAAACAGAAGGGAGGCTGGTGAAAGCCTGTGGCTAAGCACTTTGTTCTTCCTCTTAGAGTTTGGGTTCGGTGGTGTTGGTAGGTGGTAGGAGGGGACTCCCTTGGAGTTCATTCTGAAGTATTTTGTTCTTAGCACTTTTCTTCCCTTTTCCATTGGGGATGTTCCCCCTAAGCATTCAGCTAATGGCTCTGGGATGGGTAAGGGAAAACTGATGATTGTGATGAAATGCTCGTCATTACCGGTAGCTTCCTGAGGAGTGGTTATTAAGGAAGGTCCTTCAGTCCCAGCCCTGCAAATTGAAAAAGAGGCTACCACAACACTCCAAAGCTGGGATCATACTGCCGAATAACCTCTTAGGAGGTAAATCAGAATCAGGCAGCTTTCCCACCTTTGAACACAATTCCCAGTGTTAAAAGAGGAGTTTTGAATAATTCCTTTTCCCCCTTAGCCCTCAGCACTTAATGAATCAACCTAAGCAATCAGCACTTTCTCTACTGTCTTGTGTCAAAGCACTGAGCCCCCTACTCTTATCTGTGAACTGTACAACTTAGAAAATGGACTGAAAGCGGTTTTGGTTTGTTTGTTTTTTTTAAAATGTTTATCTTTTTGTATGTTAAAAATTATATTTTGTACTTTTTATCAGAGATATTTTTAACTCCTTGGAGGTCTTTTTTTAAAAATAAAAATTTATAAAAATAAACGTTTTCTGTTTTTCTTGGGTAGAAGTTCTTGGAGAGATTAAAAAAGTATTTGATTTATACACCCCAATCTTTAAACACTGTTCTAGAAACTACCCTAGCTACTGACAGGGATAACTGGATAGAGGATTTGAAAGGATAGATAACTGGATAGAGGATGGGTGACCCTACATACACCCCTAACTGTTTAAAAAATAAATTTATCTTGCATAGGTTTCTTTTTGCAGAAAGAAAAGGTCGAATGGTTTTGCTAGTGCTACAGCCCACTATTTTCTTAGCCAATGATTTGAAACCATTTTTAGTAAGAGAATCAAAATGTTTCCAATTTCAGGCCACTAAATAATATTAATGTAATTAAGTTGGTTTGAGATAATGACAAAACTATGAAATTCCTCTGTGATCGCAATAAAAACAAATATAATGCAGATATGTGCAAGACAATTGAGTAAAGAGCATTTGCTTATAATCAATAAGATGGGCCTCTTAATATCTTAGAACCCTGGTTCTGTCCCATAGTAACTTTGATCGTTCCTGCCTCTCAATTTTGTGAAGTGAGATGTATTCTTTTTACTGGTTTAAAGTTGGTCTTTTTTCCAACTGGTAGAAAAGAGTGGAGGGAAAAAGTGTCGTTAGGTCTGGATTTTTCTTTTTTGATTCTTTAGTAAGCTTCCCTCAGAAAAAAGCTGGATTTGGGGGCTGGGTCTTTTAAAGAACTAGAAGACAATTCTTGAGTTGATTGCCACCCCAAGTCCCTTGGTGTCTTCTTCCTCCTCTCTTGTGCTACCTTTGATCTTTTCCCCTCAGGGGGTTCAATATACTGTTTCCCTTATTTCTGGAAGAGACAGAGGATGTGCTGAAGTCTTTGGTTTTGTCCAATTATATTCTCACAAGATAATCCTGGTTAAGGACCCCCTATTCTGAGGCTAACCCTTCTCAGCCCCCATCTAAAAACTATAAACTACAAAAAAAAAAAAAATAGAAATGAGCTGGGGAGAGAGAGAGCTTCGTAGACCAATTTCCTTCTCTGTCTCTACTTCAAGGTTTCTCCTTGTTTGTCTTCTTACTGATTCCTGTCACTGCAGGATTACCTGAAATTGAACTTCTGTATCTCCACCCTTAGGTAGCTAGTGGCTCCTCCCCATTCATTTGTGACTAGAGAACTAGGTCAGAGTTAATGGAAAAATCTTTTCTGTAGCTTGTTTTCCAGGGACTAGAGGGGAGTGGCAAGGACAAGAGCAGGACATAGGGTGTGCGCCTGACTTGGGACAAGAAGTACATATAATATGTGAGCCCCAGTATTATATGTACAGACTCCTTGTAAAGTGCACATATAGCTAGAGAATGGAGACAGTTCAGACCAACAAGCTTTGCTAAGATGGGCAATAGAGTCTTAGATTCAAAAGGACCTGGGCTCAAGACCCACCTCTGACATGGACTGTGTGGCTCTGGACAACTTACATAATCTCTCTGTACCAGCCAGCTCAAAGACTCCAAGTAATCAATAGGTTGAAGGATAGAATGAAGTATTTGTAAAGAGATTGGCAAAATCTTAAAAGGCTATACAAATGCTATTACATCATTTGAAGAAGTCCCATTTGGTGAATGTTTACATTGGTGAATAATTACATTATTAAAATCACCAGTCTAGACCAAAGTGTCCCACTGTTCTGAGGTGGTCTGGATCATGTCTAGGGCATTATTTTTCCAGTCCTGGGCACCAAATTTTAAGAAGGACATTGATAAACCAAAGAACATCCAGGAAAGGGCAACCTGAATAGGTTAAGGACATCAAGAAAAAGCCAAAGAGAAGGATGTATTGAAGGAACTAATGAAGTTCAGCCTGGAGAAAAGAAGTCTTAGAAGGGAACCACAAAGGGCCACAGAATTGTTGATTAGATATCATCTAGTCCAACCACCTCATTTTATAGATGAGGAAGCTTAGACCTAGGGAGGCAGTAGTATTTGTCCAAGGTCCCACTGAAGGGCCTCTGACTCCTAGTGCAATGATTTTTCAATAGTACTGTGATATTTTGGAAGTCCCCTAGTCTGTTTTTTACGAATAAGGGAATCTTATCAGATGATAGCTGATCTTCCAAGAGTGGAGTTTTTTGAGAAAATTTAAAGAGCTGCCATGTGTCAGACGGGCTCTGCTTAGCCCCAGAGGTCAGAACTACACATGACAAGCAGAAGTTGCAAAAAGGAAATTTCAGATTGGGTACAAGGATATACCTCCAGACAGGGCTATCCAAAAATAGAACAGGCTGCCTCAGGATGTGATAAGTTCTTCCTTCACTCTAGATCTTCAGGTGAAAATTCAGTGTGCACTTGTCAGGTATGCTCTAAGCTGGGGTTCCTGTTCAGTTACAGCTGGGCCCTTTTTCCAAACCCAAGAGCTTGTGCTTCTGTGATTCTGTCCGTTGGAAATGGGAGATGGAGAGAAGGAAAAACCATGGATTCCCTCTCAGTCAAGGCCTGTTATCTGTGGAAGGAAATAGAGATATTCAACTGTTTAGAATGATCCCTCCCAAGAAATACAAAAGGCCTTCAAAGACACTTTCTTTTCCCTTCTGCACAAAGGTACCAAAGTGTTTTCCCTCAAAGAATCCTCTACTTTACCGCTACCCAATACTACCACAGCTGCCTCCACTTGATGGGGATAGTTCATTTCAAGCTGAAGGTGTTCAAAGAAGCGAGTCTCTCTTCCCCTTCCAGTACTGCACCTTGCCACTCCCCGCTCATAAGAAACTTTATGAGGACTCAGAAAAAGAAATAGAAGGAATTAGAATAGGCAAAGAAGAAACTAAGTTATCCCTCTTTGCAGACGATATAATGATATACCTAGAGAATCTCAGAGAATAAAGTAAAAAACTGCTTGAAATAATAAACAACCTTAGTTAAGTTTCAGGATACAAAATAAACCCACATAAATCACCTGCATTTCTATATATTACTAACAAAGCCAAACAGCAAGAAACAGAAAGAGAAATCCCTTTTAAAGTTGCTGTAGACACTGGAATATTTGGGAGTCTACCTGCCAAAACAAACCCAGGAACTATATAAACACAATTACAAAACACTTCACACAAATAAAGTCAGATCTAAATAAATGGAAAAACATCAGTTGCTCATGGATAGGCTGAGCTAATATAATAAAAATGACAATACTACCTAAATTAATTTACTTATTCAGTGCCACACTAATCAAACTATGAAAAATTATTTGAGAGCTAGAAAAAATAATATCAAAATTCATCTGGAAGAATAAATAGGTCAAGAGTATCAAGGGAATTAATGAAAAGAAATGCTAGGGAAGGTAGCTTAGCCATACCAAATCTCACATTGTATTATAAAGCAGCAATCATCAAAACCACTAGGTATTGACTAAGAGAGAGAGGGATAGATCAGTGAAATAGGTACACAAGACACAGTAGTTAATGACTATAGCAGTTTACTGTTTGATAAACTCAAGGACTCCAGCTTCTGGGATAAGAACTGTTTGAAAAAAACTGCTGGGAAAAGTGGAAAATAATGTGATGGAAATTGCATAAATTGATGCCTGACACCATATACCAGAATAATGTCCAAATGGGTACAAGATCTAGGTATAAAGGCTGACACTGTAGACAAACTAGGAGAACAAAGAATAATTTATTTGTTAGATTTATGGACAATGCAGGAATTTACGACCAGGAAAGAGAAAACATTATGAAATGCAAAACGGATAACTCTGATTACATCAAATTTAAAAGTTTTTGCACAAAGTCAATACAACCAAGATTAAGAGAGAAGCAGAAAACTGGGAAAGAATTTTTACAGCTTGTTTCTGTGATATAAATATGTCATAGATATAAATATATCACATAAATATATTTCTAAAATATATAGAAAACTGAGTTAAATTTACAAGAATACAAGTCATTCCCCAATTGATAAATGGTCAAAGGCTATGAACAGGCAGTTTTCAGAGGAAGAAATTAAAACTATCTATAGTCATATGGAAAAATGCTCTAAATCACTATTGAATAGAAAGATGCAAATCAAAACACATCACACCTATCAGACTGGCTAACATGACAAAACAGGAAAATGATAAATGTGGGAGAAGATATAGGAGAGTTGGAACACTAATGGAGCTGTGAGCTGATCCAACTATTCTGAAGAGCAATTTGGAACTATGCCCAAAGGACTACAAAAATGTGCATACCCTTTGACCCAGAAATACCACTTCTAGGGCTGCATCCCAAAAAGATCATAAAAATGGGAAAAGGTCCCACATGTATAAAAATATTTATAGCAGCTCTTTTTGTGGTAGCCAAGAACTGGAAATTGAGGGGATACCCATCAATTGGGGAATGGCTGAACAAGTTGTGGTATATGAATATAATGGAATACTATTGTGCTATAAGAAATGGCAAACAGGTGGACTTCAGAAAAACCTGGAAAGACTTATATGAACTGATGCTGAATGAAGTGAGCAGAACCAGGAGAATGTTGTACACAGTAACAGCCACAGTGTGTGAGGACTGTTTTTGATAGACTTAGTCCTTCACAGCAATGCAAGGACCTAAAACATTTCCAAAGGACTCATGATGTAAAATGCCATCCATATCCAGAGAAAGAACTATGGAGTTATAATGTAAATAAAGCAGACTATTTTCTCCTTTGTTATGTTTTGTTTTTCTCATGGTTTCTCCCATTCATTTTAATTCTTCTATGCAACATGATTAATGTGAAAATGCATTTAATAACAATACATGTATAGAACCCATATAAGATTGCATGCTGTCTTGGGAAGGGAGGGAACAGAGAGGGGGATAAAATTTGGAACTTATGGAAGTGATTGTTGAAAACTGAAAACAAATAAATTAATAAATTTTGGGGGAAAAAATTAAAAAATAAGAGAACTCTACTGAGAGAAATGACTCACCCTATGGGAAGAACACTATGCCTAGAGAAATAGGACCTAAGTTTGAATCTGGCTTTCACCTATGTGAGCTTGGAGAAGTCCATGAACCTCTCTGTGTCTCAGTTACCTCATCTTTGAAATGAGGGACTTCTATGACCTGCAAGATGACTTCCAGATAGAGATTTATAATATATAATTTTTACATTTTAAAAATTGTTTAATGGAACATAAACTCCTTTTGAAAAACATTCAACTAAATGATAACACTCATAAAAAAAGCACCAAGATAAAATAACACTCTTGTGTTTATCTTTTTTTTAATTTGGCATTTGTTATTTGCATTTATATTAATGAAAAGTGCATCTTTCTTTATTTTTCTTGTTTATATACATTGCACAATACATAAGTAATAGTGCTTATAAAGCATCTGTATTTATGAGTAATAAAATATTTATATAGAACATAAAATATTTTTTCTTTAATAAATCTCAGTTTTTTTCAGGAGTCCTTTCTCTCTCACCAAGCACTACAATGATAAAGTTCCAATGAGAATACTTGTCCTGTTCATTTAAACCTTTGTAATTAGAAAAATAGCTTATGTTAAGGTCTAAACATGCTCACTGAGCTAAGAACAGTATAAAAGTATCATACAAGTGTATGAGTTGTAGAAGAGATGAAAACACAGTATTCTGGGACACAGGTCCCTTGATAACCAGATTTGGGTTAAGATGGACTATTGAAGGGATAGTGCAAGTGGATAGAAGCAGGGGGGGATAGTTTCCATTCCCTTTTTTCTCACTTAGGGAACTTGTCATTCCCTCTTCCCCAATTCACTGGTGTAAATAGTATGGTTTTGGGGAGGAGAGAGGCTGAGTCAGTTTTTCCCTATGGTAGGAACAAAGGGCCTGAGAAAGCAGGCACTTTATAAGCAATACTTCAGGGAAGTCAAACTCACAGAAAAACCAAGATGTCCAAAAAAGAGTTAAAAAAGAAAGAACAATTATGGCAGCAGTGAGGGTAGCAAAAGGTTGGGATGACCAGAGTTGAAAGTCTTGGTTCTGGTTCAGAATCTTGCTGTTTATTCCCAAGAGACCTGTGTATGTGTGTGGGCCCTTGGCCTTCTATTCCAAGCCACTTAATAAAGGGGGAGAAGTATCTGGGGAAGGGCCAGGTCAGGGGGCTCTATCATGGAGGTAGCCTTATTTTAAGGGAACTCCTAACCAACCGATAGAACCTAATAGGGCAGTAACATCCCAACTCCTCATGCATTTCCAAAGGACTCAAAAGCTATACAAGCTTCTTACCGAAGCTCTTGCTTAAGAAAAACATCCTCCATCTGTATCACAAAGTGTCCATGTTCTCCCCTGGCATAACTGTCCCTCTCTTGCCCAAACAGATTAGATATGTGAAATAGTGATTTGAGACAGGGAAAGTGACTCCTTTTTTTTCCTCTGATTCATTGGTCGTTTATACCTTTTGTTTGGTGTTGGTGGTTTTTATTCCCCTTTTAAATCCTCAACTTACCAGGTAGCCACCCCATCCCTCCCCGATTTACAATATTTTTAACCTCTCAAACTTAACTTGGTGAAGTGGGTGGAAAATGACAAGACAAAGCTACTGAGAAAGATAGTCAGAAAAGAAAAGAATCAGATCAGATCATCCCCCTTCTTTCTCCTCATGTTCCCTGAAATGAAAGACTTAGATGACCTCCAAGATCACTTTCAGGTCTAGATTTATAATATTTTGACCTCTTAAGTTTACTTTAGTAAAGTGGGTGGGGAATGAAAAGAGAAAGTCATTGAGAGAAATGTTATTCATTCATTTCTGATGAGGCCCAGTAGAGTAGTATGTTGATATCTTGACTCTTTCATGAATTGAATTTTAAGGGAGACAAGAGTTGCACAAAGTCATCAGCCTCACTTTCTCTTCCAGAGTCATCAAGTGACAAGACAAAAGACAGGATGACTGGTAATGAGGTGGGATGCAATGGATGACTTTGGCATCTTTGACGTCTGACCACCTATAACCACCTTCATGACTGTTGGATCAAATTGTTCTCATTTACCCATTCCACAGGGGGACGTCTTCATATGCTTGGGGTAGACATCCCCCTAACTCAGTTTGAAGGGTTTGAAATCTGTTGGTTACCCTCTATCTGGTTTAGCCAGTTTGCTGACATGGTTTTACTGGGTGGTGGTCACTGCATATGCCACCGCTTCTTGGAGCCACAGGTGAGATGAATCAAATGGACACCAAAGGTGTCCCTGAAAAGGACTCAGCAAGCCCTCATGCCGGAAGTGCTAGTCCTCCCTGAATTCCCTATCCACCACACTGAGAGGGATAGAAAGAAAAAGAACCAGGTAATTTCCACTTCTTTTGCCTGCTTAAGGATAGGATCATGAAACTCTGAAAAGGGACTTAAGGGAGAACTACCTCCTCCATGGTAACCTAGGGGTGGGCAATCTGTGGCCTCAAGACCATATGCAGTTCTCTATATCCTCAGGTACAACCCTTCGACTGAATCCAAACTTCATAGAACAAATCTTAATAAAAGGATGGATGTGGCCTTTTGACTGAGTCCAAATTTTACAGAACAAATCCTTTTATTAAGGAGATTTGTCCTATGAATTTTGGATTTAGTCAAAGGGCCTCACTTGAGAACATAGAGGGCCACATGTGGTCTCAGGGCTGCAGATTCCCCTCCCCTAAGTGAACCCAGATGCTGTGTGCATTCACAGACTACTGGTATATCCCATGGTGCATAGCTGGAGAGGACAGGATGATATAACCGCATGGATCTATTATGTATGAGGCCCTGGTAAGGAATGACTAGGAGGTCCAGGTCCCTTCCCAACCAAAACTCTTATCTGAGGAAAGAAAAGGGGAAACTCAGTTGTTTCCACAGAGGAAGCTCAGCCCTCCCATAAATCACAAAAGATCTTCAAATAAACTTCCTTTTCTTGATCACAGCCCTTCCTCTTCCCTAGCAAAAGATTTCCCCTTTCACAAGTTTCTCCTGCCTCTCCAATCCAACTACAAACTAACTCCAACTGTTCTTCCATTTTTTCCCAAAAAAACTACTCCAGGAAGAAAATCCCTTTCTCCTTTCCTATACTCCTCCTGAAATTTTCTCAAACCCTTTCAATTTTAAGGCACCAGCAAAATGTTTATTGCCTGTTAAGAAGACTCAGTTGAAAGAAAATATCTTTTTATCACTTTTACCCAGTTTGGTGGAGTGGGCGAGGAAAGAGGAAAAGAAAGACCTGACTGAGAAATGATGAACTGGAAGGGAAAAGAGACAGAGGATTCCATTAGGTTTCTCAAATTTCTGAATAACTCTGGTCCAGAAGGTGATGGGGAAGCCACCTCCTCTGTGAAATTTCTGTTATCCTAGCCAAAGGTGATCTCTCCTTTCTATAAATTAACTGACCTTGCAAAACATCATTAAAGTCATACTCTGTGCCAGGCCCTGTTTGACATACAGGAGATGCAAACATAAAGAATGAAACAATCCCTATTTACTAGGGAGCTTGGCTTGTACGTATTCTGGGATCATAGGGTTATAAGCTGGAAACTTGTTGAAGCTGAGCAAGGATTTCAACCCAAATCCCTTGACTAAATCTCAGGTTTTTACTACCCTTGCCTCTTTCACCTTCTCCTTTCTATTATATTTGTTCAGACATGTTTTTTATTTCTCCTTACTAGATTTAAATAAGTAAATCCCTTGACTGAAGAAACCATATTATTCATCTTTGGATCCCTTACAGCACCTGGATAATTTCTGGCATAGAGAAGGCTTCATAGATATTTTAAATTGAACGGAAATTAAATTAATTGACTTGGTTTGATTTGAACTAAATTGAATAGTGGAAAGAGGGGGAGCAGCAAGAGGATAAGAATTTGGGCTAAGAAATCTATGTCAGAGAAAGGAGAATGGGGTTGATCAAATACATTGTCAGCAAAAAGAGCAGAGTTTGGAGGGTCACGAACATTTCCTCTAACAACCTCTGGCTAAGGGAATGGAAGTATTATGGTGGAGAAGAGAAGACTGGGTAAAATGTTGGCTCTGCCACTAACCTGCTTGTGAGCATGGGCAAGTGAGTTAAATTCCCAGTTTCCTCATCTGTAAAATGAGAATAGGAAGAATAATGTTTTTCCTACCTCCTCACAGGGTTGTTGCTGATGGTATAGAAACGTGAGATGCTGTTATTACTAAGTATTGAATTGATTCCCTGGTGGCTTCAGTTGTTCCCTTCCATCCTGGCTTCCTCAGCTGAAAAAGTTCCTCCCCAAAGAGGGTTAGAGGTGGGATGGGACATGGGAAGGGTAGGTGTCCAGGCGGGCACAGGGCCTGGTTCATAGTGGGCAGGTAATAAATACTTGTTGACTGATGGATTGATTTTGGACCACCCACAGGAAAGGTTTCTCTTTTGCCCTCCAGAGAGGAGACAGCTCAGCTCCCGTAAGTGCTCCGTTTCCCTTTAATCTCCCTCACTGTATTGGGTGATTTTCTAGAGTTTAATCTTTCTCCTTCCCATTGAAAGTTAATCCATGTTGCTTCAGGTGGAAACATGGATTACACTCCTCTCAAAATTACTTGAAAATTACTTGTACTTCTTTTCATCTACTTAATGTCTAGAAGAAAATAGAATCAAGGAGGCAGGATGAAGGTGTGTAAAGGGACCAAGATCTCCCAGCTTCCCAGATCAGTGACCCCAGAAGAAGGAGTATTGGGGAGGGGATCAAGAAAAGAACCAAAGAGAGGGAGTACTTGTGGTTTCACTAGGACTTCTCACCACAATCTACCTGCCCAGAAGTAGTGTTATTCAGGGCTTTGCTCTAGGACTGCCTAGCTCCACTCCTCAGACTTCTAGGGACCCCACAAGACTAAATGCATCCTAGAAACTCCTGAAAATGGAGCTGGGATGATATTACTACTTACTACTCTAACTCTGGGCAAAGCCATCCATACTATTTAAAGAAATATGTAACACCAGAAAGGAAAACTATCTACTCAGTGGGATTACTCCAGAATTCCATCTCAGAAGAGGCTATACTGAGTAGGGGAGAGAGATCAGTAGAGGAGAGGCCTTGGAAGTCAAAGCTAAAAGGCCTTAGCTTACTGAGCTATTCCTGTCCAGGCCTTCGTTAGGCATTTTATGTAAGGAAAAGGGAATAGATAGAAACTTGTGGTCAGTTTGTATTCCTCAGACCAGCTTATTACCTGAGCATCTCCAAATAAGGGGAGGGTGGGATGGGGAAAGGGGAAGGAGTTGCAGCAAAGATTGTTTAATCTCTAAGCCTTATGGTTTAAGTTGAGGGGGGAGGGACTTGAGGTCTCGAAGCCAAATGTGACATTCTAGGTCCTTGGGTGCCGTCTATTGACTGAGTCCAAGTTTTATAGTGCAAAATCTTTTATTAAGGGGATTTGTTCTGTGAAGTTTGGATTCAGTCAAAGAGCCATACTTGAGGACTAGAGGACATGTGACCTCAAGGCTGCGGGTTCCCCACCCCTAGTTTAAGTCATGATCCCTTTCGCCTCCTACTGGTCCTCAAATTCCTTGTTGGGTGATTTTGTAGCTGATTATTCTCTCCCTCAGTGAGTCAAATGTCCAGTAAGCAAGTTCTTGAAAATGTATGGCTGACTGCCCGGCCATGATATCTTTAGTGCTCTAGACAGCTGGATGGAATGAAGATTCCAGAGGGTGGGGAGAGAGACCTAGGGGTCATGAGAACTGTGCTTCTCTCATCTGGTTGTTGTAGCCAAAAAGCTACTATGGTGTCCCTTATTCCATCTAAATTCTGATCACTCACACAGCCATGTTCCCTTCTCCTGGTCCTCCTCTCCTCATGTCTAATTCCATTCACACTAATCTTTAATATTCTACTGTCTTTGAGCCCCTTGATTTTCAGTTCCTATAATCAATCTATGCTTTCTAGATCACATTCAACCCCCCAATTGTGAGGGGTACAATGAGCTTAAGGGGAAAGAACTGAGAATAAATCTGGCCATAGCTCCACCTGGTCCTTCTAGAGTCAGTGCATCCCTAATCAGTGGTGTTTTTTTTTTTTTTTATCTCTTGAGTTTCTGTTCCCTCCTCTGCCCTGGAGAAATGCCTCTCTTGCACCCCACTGCCTCCCTAAATCCCTGTGTGTGGATGAAACAAGGGGAGAGGGGATACCTGGGGCAGAAGCTGTGGATACTAGGCACTGGGCTTCAGTGAGCAATGGGAACTAGAGGAAAGGTCACTGGAGGGACAAAAGGTTGGAAATAATGACGAAGCCTGGGACCTAGCTTAAGAAAAACAAGATCACCTGCTAAGTGGTGGGGGTGGATTGGAGGCGTTTCCCAATGTCATTTGTCCTTTTGTCTTTGAACAAAATCTGGGAGTGGAAGCTATATGATTGCACCCATCTCCAACTTGGGATTTTATCCTTACTTTACCTCTTTTACCCTACCCCCCCCCCAAACCAGGCATCATGACTTCTCACCTATCCTCTTTTTCTACTCTTTGTCTCTATTGGTTCCTGGGATTTCAAGTGGAGGAAAGGAGCCACTGGTTTTAGAATCACAAACTCTTTCTAACTCTAAATCACCTATTTTGACCTGATATATTTCAGATTTTTAAAAAACAAACTACTATGTGCCAGGCCTTGTGCTAAATGCTTTACAAATATGATCTCATTTTATCCATGTAACAACCCTGAGAGGTAGGTACTGTTATTATCCTCATTTTACAGATGAAAAAACTGAGACAGACAGAATTTGCCCAGGGTAACACAGCTAGTAAGTGTCTGAGGTCAGATCTGAACTCAGGTCTTCTTGATTCCAGGTTACACTGTACCTGTCTTACCACTGTCCCTGCACTATTACAATTGCCTTCTAACTGGTCACCTTATGTTAAATATCTACCCATTCCAATTAATCCTTAACTCAGATGATTTTTCTAAAACACAGGTCTGACCATGGCAGTTTCCTGCTCAATGACCTCTAGTTTTCCCCCACCAAATCCAGAATCAAATATAAACTCATTTATCATCTAAAACTCTTCATAATCCCACCCCTTCCTATCTTTCAAGTCTGACATCCTCCACTCATTCTATGGTCAGCTACAAGGACCCAGTAGCTGTTCCTTGAACACTTCATTTCCTATCTTTCTGCCTTTGCATTGACTGTCCCTCTTTCTGGAATGTTCTGCCCCCTTACTTCTACCTCAATTTCCCTGCCTTTCTTCAAGATCCAGCTCAAAGCCCACAGTCTGCAGGAGGTCTTTCCTTATTCCCTCAGTGACTAGTACCTTCCCATCTCACATTATCTTCTGTATGTTTTCTGTGTATCTGGATATTTTACATATTGTGTCCCCCCTTGAAATGCCAATTCCTTGAGCACTTATACTGTTTTTGCTTTTCTTTGTAATCAGCACAGTTCCTAACATGTAGTACTCGATAAACATTTATTGATTGACAGATGTCTGAATCTATCTGACCTCTGACAGCCCAGTTCTTCCCACCTCCTACTTCTTTATTTCCCCTGACTTTTGATCTCCCAAGTCCCCTCCCATCAATTCTCTAAGAATCCTATTCCACTCTAGTCTCTCCCCATCACCTCATTTTTTCAAGTAGTGGGGAAAAGGAGTGCAGAGGAAAATTTCCCCTACAATTCCCTCCTGTAGTCTGATTTTAGCTGGAATTGGTGGGCTACAGCATGGACCCAAAAATCCCCCAAAGAAACAGGATTGAGTGACACATAACTAGAGGTAGAGATATACAAAACAGAGACTGAGAAAGAAAGAGACTAAGGCAGAGATGGACTGGTTCAGTTCGGTCTCTGTCAAACCCTCCCTGATAAGTTTGAACAAGTGTCTGACAAGTAGTATGAGACTGAAGAGACCTAGGCTAGGGTCCATGGCCAAGTAGGGAAGAGGTGAGGAGACTATAATTAAGCAAGTTTCACAGGAAGTACAGGTCATTTGGGGGCTAAGACTAGGACTTCAATTGACTGTGGCTGCAAGCTGAAATTTATATAGCAAAAGTTAATAAAGATCTTCATGTACATTATCTCGCTTCTTTTTTTAACAGAAAAGAGAACTAGCTAGAAAGAGTCAATCAATAATTTTTAGTGTAAGCTTTTATACCCTGGAGATTGGGAAATGCTACAAATCAGAGATGATTTTATTGTTTTCTTAATTGTCTGGACTCAAGAAATTCAAGTTAAAACATTTGTTGGGTCTACATTTTTTGAAAGCCTGTTGTTAAATATTTACCAGCACAATGTTTTATTATTGTATCTAGAATTTTATCCTAATAACACCACTCATGGTGTTTTATTGTACTACATTCTTGAAGAGGACCAAAATGCCATCACTATGATGGAGTCAGGGTACAGTGTATCCAACAATGGCTTGATGAGACCAATATGAGCTCAGAAGGCTCTATCACAGGTCAGGCACGAATAGCTTTTCCGAAAAGGACCTTCACTTACAACAGTGATAACATACCATTCAGCAAAACCTTCCAATTTAGCCAGAGAGACTGACAAGGGATACACTATTTCTTAGCATTAATCTATCATCTCTCTATTGAGAGGAAAGAAGAGTATTCCCATATCAGTCATCTTACATGAATATTTATCTTTGCATTGGATTCAATTTCTTTTGTACTCTTTAAAGTACTCTTAATGTCATTTTAGCCATTGTATGTATACTGTTCTGATTCTGTTTCTTCTCTCTGCATATATTTATATGAATCTCATATTTCTCTGAATTCTTCATGCTTCCTCAATAACATTCCATTACATTCATAAACCACAATTTGTTTCTACAAAATTGATATGTACCTCCTCTGTTTCCAGCTATTAGCTACTACAAAAAAGAGTTGCTACCGGTATTTTTGGTACATATCCTATCTTTTTTATCTGCCATTGACTGCCTTGGGATATTAACAATTCAATCATTTTTCTCACATAATTCCAAATTAATGGTTGGGCCAGTATCTGGCAATGTATCAGTGTGCCCGGATTCCCTCTGCCTATTTTTGTCTTTTATTGTCTTTGCAGTGGTACAACTAAACCAAATCTTCTTGACTCCAAGATTATCACACTAGCCACTAAACTGAGCTGCATCTTGACACCAAGGAAGGTAATTAATTCACTACCTATACTTTTCCCAGTAAGTTTCTGGCACTTTAACCACTCATCATTCGGCACTCTCTGGCAGAGATCAGAGAAAAGGAAGCATTTAATTACTAGGGCAACTCCCCACCTTTTTGCCTTCTGTTTCCTCTTCGAGAAAACTGTATTAGATGATGATTAGAATCCTGTCTAGCTTTAGTTTTTTTGTGATGCTATTATTTTATGACTTCCTCCACCCTGGGGCAGAACCTTGTTTCCCAGAGGTGACTAACTCCCTGGCAATGTTCAGAGCTTAATAACTGGGCAAGGAACAAAGAAGGGGGATCATCTGGGCCCTTCTGTTTACTATAACTACCCAGAGATGTTCTCTCCTATATTTTTCATGGTAGAAGGAGTTTCTCCTTACTTTTGGGAAAACTTCTCTAAGGAGCAATCTCATTGCTTTCTGCTTCAATTAACCCATTGTATACTGGGTGGGAAGGGAGGTGGGGGAAGGAAGAGTAGATATTTTCTGTTCCCCTCCTCCATTGTTCAGAAAGGGAAATCAAGTCATAAGAGTTGGTTCATGGTGGGGTAGGAGAGTTGTGAACAGGTAGAATCTCTATTAGGAGAGAGTGGAGTTTAAGAATGGGGAACATCCTCTGCATCAAAGAAGAGGCAGAAATCCTGGCACAACTAAATCAGTCAGTCAAAAAATATTTATTAAGCTCTTTCTTTGTACCAGGCATTCTGCTAAGTGCTACAGATACAAAGAAAGGCACGTCACTCCTTGCTCTAAAGAAGTTCATGACCAAGGCCTCTGCTCACATATCACCTTCCTAGGAGCAGTAAATTTTAGGTGTGATGTAAACAATGCCTAGATACCTACCCGAGGCTTAAGTTCTTCAAAAGATTCTGAGTTAAGTTCTTCAGATTCTAGATGTCTAGTTGGCTGAAGAGAAAGATAAAATGATCATTTCAATATCACTCCCAGAGGGAAAATTCTCTTTCTCCCATGTAGAGAGATAGACTCAAATACAGTAGAAATTAGAGGAAGATGTTGCCAGGGTGTTATTGGAAAGCTTGGGCTCTACTCCCAGTTCTAGGGTCTCGGAGAGATATTGAAATAGCACTTAGTAGGGCAGAGGTCAGTGGAGGAAAGGTCAGGTCCAGTCTGGCCAGATTTAACTGGCTGGGCTATTCTTGTCAATTCATTTCTACAGTCTACAGTCTGTTCTACAGTCCCCCGCTTCCTCGAGCCAAGTAAGTTAGGTAAGGAGAAATGGAAAATACTCCATCATCCTCTCCATCCCCCAGCTGCTTCCCAATCATATCTTCTATTTCTCAGCAGTTAGGGAATAAATTATTTGACCCTCTGAGTCCTAGAGAGTTTAGGGTACACAGCCTCTTTCCAAGGATACCGTCACTCTTTTTTTGGGGGGGAGGATAGAATTGCTAACCATCTACACTTGTTCTTTCCTTAGTTGGATGTTCAACTAACAAGTTCTTGGAGGTATCTGGCTAGATGCCTGACTCTGGCATCTTTAGTTATCATGGATCTTAAGAGGGGGAGAGACAAGCTTAAACCAGGGGTGGGGAACCTGCAGCCTTATGTGGCCCTCTAGGTCCTCAAGTGCTGCCCTTTGACTGAATCTAAACTTCACAAAACAAATCCCCTTAATAAAAAGATCTGTCCTGAAAAACTTGGACCCAGGAAAAAGGCCAAACCCAAGGACCTAGAAGGTTAACATGTGGCCTTGAGGCTGCAAGTTCCATGCCCCTGGTCTAAAATGTCCTCTGATGACTCCATGAGAGTAACCAAATAATCTCTCCCATTTGGTCTCTGACCCTCCAGGTCCTAAACCTCCTGATCCCTCATTTTCCTGACCCCTGAACTCTTGTCTCACCCCAGCCATCTAAGTCCAGCATAGTATAGTGGGAAGAATGCTGGCCTTGAGGTGAGGAGAGTTTTGGGTTCAAATCCTGATTTATTAAATGAGTGACCCTTTTATTTCTCCAAACCTCATATTAACTATAAATAACTATCGCCTCAAATACCTATAAAATGAGTATTATAAAAATAATACATTCAATATCTACTTCACAAAATTGTTGTGAGAAGCAAATAAGATAATATATGTAAAAGACCTTCTAAGCCTTAAAATTAGGTAGCTCAGTGGATAGGGTGGTAGGCCTAAACTCTAGGAGTTCAAATTTGGCCCCAGACGCTTACTAATTGTGGGGCCATAGGCAAGTCACTTAATTTTGTTTGCCTCAGTTTCTTCATCTGTTTGTAAAATTGACTGGAGAAGGAAAGGGCAAACAACTCTAGTATTTTTGCCAAGAAAATCCCAAATGGGGTCACAAAGAGTCAGATCCAGGTAAAAAGCCGCAAAAGTTGGCATTTAGAACTCTTCTCAGTTTGGCCCCCAAACTCTCTTTCTAATCTCATGATAAATTACTTCCCTTCACACGCTATTGTCTAGTCAAAGTGCCCTTCTTACTGATCCTTTCTCAGGGCACTGAATCTCACTTGTCTGTGCTTTGGCATTGATTGGCTAAACCCCATGAATGGAATCCACTCCCTCCTCTCGAAGAATTGCTGATTACCTTCCAAACTCAGATTAAATGCTACCTTGTACATGAAGCCTTTTATGATTCCTTCCAGAGGCAAAGGCCTTCCTCCTCCAAATTATCTTGCCCTTTCAAATAAATATATATAGTATGCATATATATGTGTATAAATATATATACATATATATATATATATATGCATTTGTGTATTTCTATATGTTGTCCCTGGATAGAATGGAAACTCTTTGAGGATACAGACTTGTAATTTTTGTCTTTTGTCTTTTGTATTTCTCTGTGCTATCAAAAATCTAAAAAAATTTTGAAAGGCTAAAAGGTTAGGCTGACAATAACTTAATAAAAATAATGTCTAACAACATAATAAAAACAAGTGAACTATTTTCAAAAATATCAATTTTGCAAGTACCAAATGGTTAGACAACAAAAAATTCATTTAAAAACAAATAACCAAACTGGGGATTACAAGGAATTGCAAACTCAGCGTGGGTGATTTTGACCACACCACCACCACTGCTACCACCACCACCACAAAAAACACATCTTCTTTGATCTTAGGTTAATATTAATAATGTTATATATAACAATATTATACTATGTATAATAATATTATCTAATATATGATATTGCTATATAGAAAAATAATATTAATGAATAGACATATAGGATAATGAGAGGTGATAGTTCTATTATGCTCAGCTCTGGTCAAACCACATGTAGAATATTATGTCCATTTTGGGGTGCCACATTTGAGGAAGGATATTGACAAGCTGGAAAGAATCCAGAAAAAGGCAGCATGGTAAGGGAACTCAAAAATTATACCATGAGGAATTATTAAAGGAAATAGGGGTGTTTAGCTTGGGGAATACTGGGGGTAACCATCACGCTATCAAGCATTTGAATGGCTGTCATAGAGAATGTCATGGAGAACAGAGGTATCAAAGACAGGGTCTGCACCACTGTCCTAGATTAAAATGTAAGTGTTAAATATTTAACATAATAAATATAAATACAATGAAACACAGATAATGTTGCATTTTGAAACTAAGTTAATATGCAGCCTGCAGGAATCCTTACATGGGGATTTTCTAGTTGAGTTTGATATCATCAATGTGAATTAAACTTGTTTTGCTTAACAGAAGAGAACAGAACAAGGAGCAATGAGTAAAAGTTGCAGAGAGACCAATACTGGCTTCATATAAGGACAGATTTCCAACAATAAGAGCTGTCCAAAAATGGCCGGTTACTTGTAAGACAGAGTGATGCATTGCAACGATCAATGAAGCTGGAGTCATGAGACTTAAGTTTGAATCCTGACTATGTCACTTGCTGGCTGGCTGACCTTGGGGAAATCACTCCACTGGGCCTCAGTTTCCTCATTTGTAGAATAAGGGGATTGAACCAGACAAGCCATTAAGGTCCTTTCTAGTCCTATGAATCTCCGGTGAGAAATACTTTATCTCTGGCTGTGGCTGCTGGAAATGTTACAGAGGTTCTTCTTTAGGTATAGGCTGGGCTTGATGGTCTGAGATCCCCCCCCAACTTGGAGATGTTTATTTTTCCAAGGTCTTATATCACTGGACCTTACATTTTAACTTTAGATTCTTTCTCTGGAGACGGAAGGAAAATGGATGAAAATTTCATTGAAAGTATATTCAGCAAGATTAGCATCAGTGATAGTAGTTTCTTGGAAAAGCTTAGGAGATTGATTGGCCTTTTGTATGACTTGGACAAACCAGATTACCTGCCAGTTGGCACTGGGGCGGTTATATGTCATAATCTTTTGTCTCTTAGCTGTTGAGATCATCAACATTTGGTAAGTACCAATGCCAGGCACTGAATCTGTAATTTCAATAGTATATGGAACTCCCTCTATCACTGCAAGTTGGCATTTTCTCAGCAATCTATGGGCTTAAAGAGAACTACCTAGGACACTAGAAACTAAGTGACTTGCCCAGAATCACACTGAGAAAGTCGGAGGCTAAGTCTTTTATGTCTGAAGATAGCTCTCTATCCATTACACCACATTACCTCTGTACATACAAATATATACACTATACTAGGCACTGGGAATAAAGGTAAAAATGAAACAGTTCCTGCTTGTGGGGAACTTACATTCTATCTAGGGAGACAACATGCATCCAATCCAATCCAATGAACATTTATTAAGTGCCTACTATGTGCAGGTACCGTGCCAAGCATTGGGAATTCAATTAATAAAAACAAAATCCCTACCCTCAACAAATTTACAATCTAAAGGAAGAGACAACACACAAAAGAAGGCAGGGCAGCCAAGAGATACCTTGTTTCATTGAGCTGAAACCAGGAAGAGCAACAGATGTAAAGTGAAGTCATCTCAGACTCCAGTTTCTGCCCCAGAGGAAGGCACCAGGAGGAATTTGGTACTCTACTCTCCAGTCCTCCAATCAGAGGTGGGGAAGAGGCTGTGGGAGGTGGTAGCAATCAAGACTTAAGTTGTCAGCATGGTGGCAAGATTAGAGATGATCAGTTTATACTGGGAGAAGTGTCTTGTTTTGTGGAGTTGAAACCAGGAAGGGATCCTACAAGAAAGTTGTTGTTGTATTACGTAACCAGACCTGTGATCACATTGGCATTGGAAATCCCTAATGAGGAAATTCCCTGTACAGTGAAGACTGACACACACTCAACAATTTCGTCTTAGTTAGGTCCCTGGGACCACTGAGAGGAGCTTGTCCAAAGTCATAGTCAGAGGAAGGACATGAATTTAAGTCTTCTCAACTAAAGAGGTCTCCTTTCTCTACCACATCCCATGCTGTCTCTATTCACAAACAAGTGTATTTAAAGTCATTTCCTGGAGGATACACTAGCAGCTTCTGAGATGAGAGAAAACCTCATAGAGGAAGTAGTATTAGAGCTGAGCTTTGAAAGAAACAAAGAATTGTAGATGTCAGCGGTAAAGGGGGCAAAGGGAGCAACCAATGCAAAGACTTGAAGATGGGAGATGAAAGTGTGTGAAGAACAGCAATGAAGCCAGTTTGATCATGGCATAGGGTGTATAAAGGAGACTAATGAGTCTGGAAAGGTCAGCTGGAGCCAGTTAGTGACCTGTCATGGAGGAGTTGGCATTTGATTCCAGAGATAATGGTGAGCTGATAGTTTACTGGGCAGGAGGATCTGGTCAGATCTATGCTCTAGAAATATCATTTTGATGTTTTGGAAAGAGATTTGAGCCCTAGAGACCACTTAGAAGGCTGCTGAAGCCAGACTGCAAGGCAGGACATATGACCAAAGTTACCATTCTTACTTTTATTCTCCTTTCCTCAGGTCCACAGGGATGGAGGACCTGAGGAATTGTAACCATAGGATAGAATGTTACCTAGCTAACTCCTAGCTCCACCACCATCTTCTCCCTTTCGACCCCTTTAGACTTCTCTTTTCCAGGATGGATACCTTGAGGGGAACCCAAGGAAGCTTAAGGAGGAACCCGGGCCCTTCCATAGTCCCCAAATACATATCAGACAGGAGGAGGAAGGGCATGTCTCCAATGCAGAACGAGACATATTATAGTTGATGGGAAACGGAGAAGAGATGGGACTGCATGGCGAACTCAAGATCTTTGTCTGCCCCTTGATTTCTCCTTGGGTACCTACTCCTGAGCAGGAACTCAGAAAATCTTTGTTGCCTAGAAGGAGGTCATGCACTGAGGGCAGTGGGAAATCTCAGTGAGATGCTGCTCCCCACCCCACCCCCAACCTGCGTCCCCACTGACTTGAGCCCTGGGCCCCATCCCACAGCATCTGCTTCACAGGGTTGTTTTCGATGCAATGAGACAATATTTGTAAATGAGATAATTTTTGTAAAAGCATTTAGCACTGTGCTTGGCACACAGTAGCAGCTATATAAATGCCTATTCCCTTCCCTTTCCCTACAGGAAGGAGAAACACCAAATGCAAAAAAGACCCAGAGAAATGCTATGATAATCACAGAAGTTCTGAGTCCTAATCCCAACTGCCCACTGATTTCTAAGTGTACAGTTTTAGTTCCTTTTTCCTTCTTCAGTTCCCCTCTCACATCCACTTTTGTGCCTGCCCTGTGGGGTTTTCTGGAATCCCACAATAAGGATCCTGCTACCTCCAATCCAGCCTCCACCCTCCTGATCCCCTGACTCATCGAATCCCCTCCTCGCCGGTCTCCACCCTACCAGAGTCCAAAATGGATTATGGTGCACAATGTATTTGTTTTTTTATTTATGTGTATTATTGTTGTGTGTTATTCAATACACAAGTCAGCCTGTCTTGGTTGCCCAGGTAGCAGTTAGGACTCAGTCCTAGTAAGATCGGTGGAATCTCTAAGGGTCTCTTGTCTCAGTCTCTCCCTCCCAAACTCCCTTTTCAGGATTTGTAAGCTCAGTGGGATTTCTATTTTATCTCTATTTCCATATCTGTTTCAGTTTCAGTCTCCAGGCTGCTCATGCTATGAGCCCGTGGCTGCTGCGTGTCCAGTTGCCCCAACCAATAAAATAAGCTGGGACTCCCTCATTAACCAATCAAGGCTTTGAGGAAATGACTCACCCTTGGGTGGGGGAACGGGGGAAAGCCTCGTGGGTGAGAGCATCTCTAGCGGCTGTCTCTATGAGTATCCCTTGCCACCCCCTCCCCCACTGCAAAAGGAACTTAGAAAGGGGCAGGTGAAAGGAAAGGGGGGCAAGGATGGAGAGAGACCAGACAATAAGAAGTCACTGAGCTATTGTTCCTCACATCTCATCTCCCGCATCAGGAAAGCAACACATACTGGGACACTAAAGCCCTTAAAACCCTTAAATTGGGATTCCCCAGGGATAAGAAAGGAAGTTCTCCATTATTAGCACCTACCCTTTCCTTCCCTCCTCCCCCAAAGAACAACAGCTATTTCTTCTAAAGAAGAATGAAACCAAAGACAAGTATGGGAAAGGGAAGGCAGACTTTGCCTCTTCTGGTAAACAGTCAACAAGCAAACTCTCCAGGGGAAAGGGGAGTCCAAAGGTCATTGTAATTACATGTACCTTCAAAATAATGTTCCAGTGGGTGGTGGATGAGATAAGAGCTATATCTCCCTCTGGTGGAAGGGAGGATTAGAATGAACCATCTCACTATAAAGCATAGTTGGACAGTGATGACAACTTAAGCAGTGATCATCCCAGCTAGGACAAATTTCCAGTTACAAGGCTCCTCCCTCCCACCTCCTCTTTTTCTGGAGTACAAAAGGCAAATATAGAGAACAAAATTTTATTTAAAAACCATAAAACTGGCCTCATCCCTACTTTTTCCAAACTCCCAATTTTCTCCAAAGAAGAGAAAATTATACAGGTTAGCAACATGTAAGTAGGGTAAAGGGGTGCAATTGTAACTTCTACAGATTTTTCCCACTCTCCCTTCCCACAAGGTATAAAATAATAATAAAAAAAAATCAGTCCTTCACCTCTTCTCCAAAGCAACAGAGGTAAGGTCCAGCCACCATAACTGGGGGAAGAGAGCTATCCATAGCCACTAGACGCCTGTACTCCCCTCAAGGAGGAAATGACTTGTCTCTGGCTGGATTTAGAAGGATGGTGTGCCCATGATCACAGATAGTTAGAACAGTCTCTCCATCCCTGGAGATGAGGAAATGGGGACTGTGGGAGCTATTCAAGGTTCTTCTCAGTAAATTGCTTCATCCATGTTATCATCGCTGTCACCCCCAAAGTCTTCTCCGTTGTCAAAATATGACATGATGTAATCTGTCTCCTGAAAGGAGCAGAGAAAAGGTAAAAGGAAAGAATGCCTTTCCCACTTTTATCTGTGATTTCAGATGGCCACCCACAGCCACTCTGTAGAAAAAATCATGGGATAAAGCAAAGACGGTTAGAAATCCTTATAATAACTATTTCAGCCTCAGTCCTTCCAGATGACTTCGTTCCTCCAGGACCCCATCCCCCCACACCCCAGGGGCCTGACAGCCTTGGCAGGGAAACAGAAGGGGCTGTCGTGGGGAGAGGTCTTCTCTTACCTCCTCATGCTCTTCCTCATCGTACTCCTCCTCCTCTCCATCGTCCTTCTCCTCTTCTTCCTCTTTCTCTTCTTCCTCTTCTGAAGTCATTTCTTCCTCCTTCTTCTCCAAGGTCTTTTGGGGGAAGAAACAAGGGTGAACGAGAGGAAAATGCCCCCCAGAGGGCAAAATCAAGGTTATGAACAGGGCAAGAAGGAAGTGTGGATAGAAGAAAGGACTGAACCCAAGACCCAGTTGGGTTCAAACTTTTTCCTCTCTTTCTATTCCTTACCGTCTTCCCCACTTCCACTCCCCCTCCATACACACACATACACACACACACACACACACACACACACACACACACACACACACACACACACTTCACCTCCAGTTTTTGAATGGTTTCTTCTTTCTCTGCTGGGGTTTTAGGGGCCCTCTTGGGGATCAGGATGGTTGTCCCTAGTGGGGGAAGGGGAGGAAGGAGAGAATGGAACATCAGATTGAATATTCTGCTCTGCCTTTTCTCCCTCCTCCCATCTCCTTTCCTAGGGAAGCTAGCAATGGAACTCTGCTGCCCCTGAGTGGCCAATATGATAGATGGTATGGGGCAGAGGGAAGGAGAGAGCCCCGCAGACAGCTCTTTCTACTAGTCTCAAAAGCCTGCAGGAGGCTCCTCTCATGTCACCTAACAATACTCACGTTCCTTCTGTAGTTTTCGAACTCGTATCTTGAGCTCTCTGGGAAGACGCCTCCAATCTAGGGGAAAAGGGTAAGGAAATAGAGGGCAGTGGGCCCCAGGCTGAGAGAGGGCCAACGTGGCAGAGTAGGAGGTATGTCCCACAAGGATTTGGGAATATGAGGGGACTCATGAGTTTGTGGGGAAATATCTGAATGTTTGGGAGGGTTTGAGGACAGCTAAGGTGTGTCTAGAAGAATTGGAGGGGTATTTCTGGAGACTTTTGAGGAAAGGATTTCAGAGGGGAGTCCATTACATACCAGGGTTCCAATCAATTGCACTGTCAATCGGCCCTGACATCTGATATTTGTCTGAATAACGCTCCACATCTGAAAGATTAAATGCCAGGAATCAGAGGCCTCAAGACCCCTGAATGGAATGGTAGTACCTGGGGATAAAGTTTCCAAAGCACCTAGGCACTCTACCCCTTATCCTGATAACACTCAGACCTTCAGAGATAGACTTAAAGGTCCTTGCACTAACTTTCCAAAGTTATCAGCCTCATTTTTCATTACTGCCCCAAAAAAGATTCTGCTCATTCATTTATTCATTAAATATTCACTGATCAGCTATACTCTACGGAACATTATACAAGGCACTATCGGGAGATATAAAGGGCTATATGTGTATTCCAACTAGGCTAATATGCTCCTAAAGTCTTGACTCATTCCTAAATATTTCCTGGAATGTCTTACTCAAGCTTGCCAAAATTCCTCCCTCCTTGTTTGGGGAACAAACTCAAATCTTCCAAGAATAAGCAAATCTACTCAGTTCCAAGTATTCTTGTCTTTGATGGGCCCTTTTCCCCCATGCACTCAGAAGCACTATATCTCAATTTCTGGTCTACATTACCAACTCCTGATTGATGTGAACAGCCAATTTTGGAACTTAAAAAGGAATCAGTCTGCCCTACCTAGCATATATCTCTATATTATCATTCCATGTGTGCTAAAAGAACACAAACTACATTTATTATCAGTCTACAGCTTAATTAAGGAAGGAAATCTGCAATAAAAAATATAATATGTGCCAATGCCCACAGGAAGACTATGAATTAGCTGCCATTTTGATTTAGCCATGGCCTCTTCTCTCCTCCGTGCCTACAGACAACCAAATATTGAACTTTTTGAAGTGGTCTTAAACTTGTTTCCTACATAGATGTGACTTTTCCTTCACTAGGCTGAGGGTACTCCAAGGACAAAGACTCTGTACTATTTTCCTTTGGATTGTGAGGTTTTCAAAGCTATGGATTGTATCATTCTCATTGAGGTATGTATATAAAAATATACATATATACACAAATATAGGCATTACAGACACAAATACACATGTATGTGTATACAGATATATGTATTTGTTTCACATATGTGTGTGTTTGTCTATAGCTACAGCTACAGCTATATTTACTTGTTTCTTTTCTTTGTATATATTTGTCTCTTTCCTTTGTCTCTCCACCCATGGTCTGATAGAGGGCTGCTACATACACTGGGCCTATTCAAGACAGAAGAATGGAATTCCAACTGACCTCTCTTTGGTGCGGCTGGACGAATGAAGTAGGGAAGCTGCCTCATGGCCCCACGTAGCTCCTGTTTCAGGGCAAGAACATACTCACCTTCTTCTCCTGAGGGTAGTGGTACTGGGCGGAATTCCAAGGGCTAGGTGAGAGCAAGAAGGGCAGGGGTCAGTATGGTTAGAGCTGGAGAGGATTGGATAGCCCTTCTGAGTGGGAAGGGAAAGCTGGATTTGAGAGGTATGGCAGGAACTATCTGGAGGATGGACAGTCTCCTTTCCTCACCACCACAAAGTGTAAAACAATGGATAAGGGGAGTATGGCTGTGTATGTATGTGTGTCTGTAGAGTTGGAAGGTGAGGGGCTAAGATTATAGCAGGAGAGAGATTGGTTTTCTACAAGGGCACCCCTTTATGGGGAGTCTAGGGACATAGCAAAAAAAGACATAGCATTTCCTTCCCTGGAGAACATATATAGAGAAAGGAGGATGAACAGGATTTCAGGAGGGCTCAGCAACCTTCTAGGATTCTGTGACTTTCTCGGGGCAGTCATGAGGGACAACAGCTGATTATTGCCAAGATAGGATAATGAGTCTTGGTGGACAAGTATAAGCACTCACAGGGAAGAGTGGGGAGGGCTTGAGAGTGGGAGGGGGCAGAGCATCTCCCTTCCCAATGCCCACAGCCTCCATGTTGAAGGTGAGCTGACCTCGACCCCGGCCCCGGCCCCGGCCCCCACCCCGGCTGGCCATCGTAGGGGGGGCCTGGCTGTATAGAGATCAGATGGGAGAAGCCTGATAAAGAGAAAAATGAAGACATACTGTGAGACTGATGAGATCCCCAACTGTGCTGACAGCCAAAGGTCTTTGGGTACTCCATTGGCTTTTTTTTCAACCTACTACTCACTCATCTAAAATCTGCCTATCTCCGGAATGGTTTTTTTTTTTAGCTTTATCCCAGAACCAACAAAAAATTACATTTTCATATCACATTGTTACCCATGCTCATTAATCCCTCCCTTTCCCCTTGACTTCTATGTCCAGTTTATTACCAAGTCCCTGATATTTTTCTTTGTAATATTTTAAATCTACCTCTTTCTCCTCCTACCATTACCATCTTATGCCTGGATTACTGCAATGTTCTTCTAACTAGGCTTTTTTGCTTCCAATCTTCCATTCATAGTATAGTAGAAAAGGCACTGTACTCAAGATTTTAGCTTTGATATTTACTAGCCAGGCAGGTTCCTTCATAGAATAAATGCTTTAGAGCAGGAATTCCATCCTCTCTCCTTTCATTTTATAGATAAGGAAACTGAGGCTCATGAAGTGACTTGCTGAAGGCCACACAGGTAATATGAGTCAGACTTTGAACCCAGGTCTTCTGACTTGAGGTGCAATACTCCTTCACTTCCTCTCTAGGCCTCTGTTTTTGGAGCATGCTAACACAGCCTATCTCACAGTACTGTGAGGATCAGGTGAGATAATGTATATGCAGTGCTTTGCAAACTAGCCTTCAGGGGCTACAGAAACACTGGCTATTATTAGTGATTATGATTAAATGCCTCGTGGTTTGGGGAGAAGGGCTTCTTCTAGGCCTTCGATTTCAGCAGCATAAGGTACTCCTGGTGAGGAAATTTCCTTTACCAACGCAGACCATTAACTGCTTCCTGATTTATAGTCTTAAAGAACTAGCGTGATATGGGGTCACTAAACCACATATATATAAGGCTCTCTACAGGCCACACACTGACTTAGGAAACCACATATTAACATTATCTATGTTTTATTATATTTTTATGAATTTTTTTTATTAAATATTTCCCATTTACATTTTCATCTGGTTTGGGCAGTGCCAGGACTCATGTTTGACACCTCTGCCCTAAAGAATTAATTCTTAAATCAGGTAAGGACTTCCACAATTGAGTCCTACCTTCCCTATCCAAACTTATCTCTCATTATTGCCTACTACTAATAATCCTTACTGTTGCTTCCAGTTCCATCACTGCATTTAGTCTGAATCACAAAAATAAGTGGTTCTCGATTATATGCTGTCCTTAAAGATTTTATACCTCTAATGGCTTTTGTTTCATGCTTTCCGATCTAGTCTCTCCAATAAGAATGTAAAGTCTGGAAGCTTAGAGGCTGTATTTTATGATCGTTCGGAATTCCTACAACTGGCTGAATGTTAGGCATATAGCCTACAAGAGCATTTGAGTAGGAGACTTGAGTTCGAATTCAAACTTGCCTTTCAGTTTCTTCATCTGTAATATCCGGATAGTTTTTGATCTTGTTATTTCATGATCGAATATTGGATCGGTCAGTGGGGAGGACGATTCTCTTTCAAAATAAGAAAATAAAGGGAGGTCCAGGTTGCTAGAGCAACTTCGTGGGGGGAGTGGAAGAGTGCTGGATTTGGTGTCAGGGAGCACGGAATTCAAATCCTTAATTCTACTAACTCTTCCCTTGGTGGCTTGGCAAAGTCACTTAACCCCTACAGGGCTGTGCCTCAGTTTACTCATCTGTAAAATGTGGAGGTAATGGATGTCCCTTCCAGCTTGAAATTCATGATATTATATGAATCCTCGATTGGGGAAAAGAGAGTAAAACCTCCAAACACACACACACACACACACTCACTCCTTTTCCACTCCCAAACTCAGACCACCCGCGAGCGCGCACACGCACGCACGCGCGCACACACCGGGAGGTAGGGAGTGCGGAGGGGGGTGAGGGTGGCAGGGAGCAGTCAGTTGGGCGGTTCTCGGAAGCTGACCCGTGGTGACTTCGGCCCTCCCTCCCTCTGTCCCAAGGCCTGCGAGCCGGCCAGGGTGAAACAGACCGAGCAGCGGACCGGGTACCGAGCAGCCTCCGGGCAGTTCTTACCTGGAACCCCTCCCCCACACGGTACCCACGTAGCCGCCAAGCCTGCGTCCGGTCAGCCGGTCCGCTGGGTTCTAGGCCCACCTCTCTGCCATCCCTATTGGTGAGTTCTCAGAACCAATAGCAGAGGAGCCGGGCGGGGCGTCCGCACACATGCAGATAAGGAGGAGGGCCGTGAGTAGTAATAGATGTGTGGGCTTAGGCAATCCGGGCGCACCGAGAATGGTGAAAAGATTGGGGAACTGAGACAGTGGGGTCAAGTTATTTTGGTATGCAGCCGTGGTGGAGGAGCTCCAGAGTGTGAAAGCTCTGAAAAAAAGCGAAGAGCTCCTAGAGTTACCCCAATATCACGAAATTTAAAGCGCTCCCACAAGGCGGGCCTCCTCCAAGGAGGCCCCCAGAAATCAGAGATCAGTCTTGCTCTGCCCGCTGCTACAGAATGTCCCGCCTCTCGCCCTGCTCCCTTCCCATCTACCACCCTTCTTTCTCTAAATTCTGCACGCACTGAATCCTCCCCCCCTCACTTCCTTGCTAAAAATATCTTTCTGTGGGTTGCTGCAGAGTCGGTGAGAGCTGGCAAGAAGGGGAGCAGGAGAGATTGAAGATCAGGAAGCTGACTGGTGTGGCAGGAGACAGCATTCCTGGGTTCCCAGTCTCTCTCCCACGGCTCTCTTGCTTTTTCTGGACATGTATAAGGAACTATTGTAAGGACAAGAAGGTCCCTACCATCATCTCCTTCTATGAATGATGGAGAGCTCAGTTTGAAACTCTAAGAATTACTTCTCTGGGGAGTGAGAACAGTAGTGGACTTCTAAGGGTGAAATTGAGCCATAGAATGCCTCCCCTCCTCTAACATTTAGTTCTTTGAATCCCTGGGTTGTTGTTGTTGTTTTTTTTAAATAAATGCCAGCCCCCTCCCCCAGTTGCTTAGGGGACCATGTGAATCTCTCCAAGTCCAATAGTCCTCCCCAAATCCCCCACTTCCCATGATACCTCCCAGCTGGACACATACTTATTCCCAAACAACACAGATGGGAGTCATGGTAACCATGGAGACAGGGCAGGTGGCAGAAGGAAAGAGACATGACAGACAGTGACAGAGACTGACACGGAGAGACAGAGAGAGAGAGATAGAGAGGAGGGAAGAAAAGCAAAAGACGATGAACAGGAAGATTGACAAAATACAAAGGAGGAAGTACAGAATCCGAGGGAGATAAAAAACCTTTTAATACATAAGACTATTTTCAGCCTTTCCCTAGTTGCCTCACTGTCTCTTCCTCCCCACCCCCACCCCAAGACAGTAAGAGGAAAACAATTAAAGATTTACTTTGTTGTGTCCAAAAAACGACCTGCGTCCACACCTACCTTCCCCAGTTTTGGCTAAGAGATCAACCCGGAAGGGCTAAGCTCCACATCTCTGTAACTTTGTGCTCCCTTTAGGAAGGAAGTGTATACACTAGATACCAGAGCTCTGTGCTGGGGTCTTTTGTAAACCCTGTATACCCAAATATGTATCAATTAAGCAAAGTACTTGATCTCTCTTCTCATAGAACTTGGATTTATGATGTCTGGGTCCAACAACCTTTGAGAGTGTGATTGTGTCAAGTGTGACATGTCAGGTTTGGCACACAGCCACAACACGTCAAGTCCTGGAAATTGGTAGCTGGGGAAGCCTAGCTAGAATTTATATAGGCAGCCCTGATGGGGCTAGGGAGAGAAGAGATACCCAACTTGGAACTGGATTCTACAAACAGCTAGATTTAAATGGCTAAGATATGTTAGTCGGGCTTAGAAAACCTGGGGTAGTGAGTTCTATTTTCTGGGGTTTTTAATGGGGGATTGGGAAAGGAGCAGATTTGGTGCCTGCCGCCCCCACCCGCAGAGACACGTCTATAAATAGCTCCGCCGAGCTCCGCCTCCCCCCCTCCCAGAGCCGGCGCTGCGCCCGGGGCGCACGGGAGGAGGGATCTGGAGCAGGGGAGCCTAGGCTCGAGCACAGATACAGTGGGGGCCACAGAGGCCCACCTCCACCATGTGGGTGCTTAAGGATCCGGCTTCTTCACCCAGGCTGCACCCTGGTCCAGGTCCCAGCCGAGGCCCTGGCCCGGAGGAGATCCTGCGGACATACAGGTATCTGGGCACACTGCCTGGGAGGGGAGCAAGGAGCGGGAGACAGGGAACACAACTGGAGAAAGGGGAACTCTGGACTCTCTCCTCTTCCAGTTTAAGACCCCTGGACTCGAGCCGCGACCCCTCCCAGAGCTGCGGCTCCGAGGAACGGGGAAGGCACCGGGAGTGTATGGGTGTGCGCGTGGGAAGGGGGAAGTGGTGCTACTGAGGGGAGGTCTGCGCTCTGGCAAGAGCTATTTTGGAGAGAGGATGAGGAAAATCAGTGGCTGGAAATGGCTCGGGGGGCTGAGGGTGAAGGTTGGGGTGCGGACATTCCCGCGCGTGCACACACGCACTTGCACGAGCATCCATCGCGGGCGGGTGCACGCGAACCTTTTTTCAGGCAAGCATTTGGGGGGCATAGTGGCATGGGGCAGAGGTCGGAACTATGTGCCACAGTGACCCACTCCAAATCTCTGTATCTCTATGATTCCCTGTCTTGTCTCTATGCTTGTGTCTGTCAATGTTGGTCTATCTCTCTGACAGGGAGCACCGTAGCTGCTGAGCCTCAGTCCTCCTCTAGGCACTGTCCCCATCCTTGTCCCGCATCTCCCTCTCCACCTCTTCTGGTAGTTTCGGCTGCTGCCTTTCTCCCACCCACCACCTTGGCCATGCTGCACGCCGAGGGGCACGCTCTCCTGCGGGCAGTGGGGCAGGGCAAGCTGCGCTTGACTCGGTTGCTCTTAGAGGGAGGTGCTTACGTGAATGAGGGCGACGCGCAGGGGGAGACTGCACTGATGGCTGCCTGTCGGGCCCGCTACGATGACCCCGAGAACCGGGCCCGCATGGTACGCTACCTCTTGGAGCAGGGCGCAGACCCCAACATAGCCGACCGCCTGGGGCGCACGGCTCTCATGCACGCCTGCGCCGGAGGTGGAGGAGCTGCGGTAGCTACCCTTCTTCTAGCCCACGGCGCCGACCCGTCGGCCCGCGACCACGCTGGCGCCTCAGCTCTAGTCCACGCGTTGGACCGCGGTGATCGCGAGACCCTCTCAGCCTTGCTGGAAGCCTGCAAAGCCAAGGGCACAGAAGTCATTATCATCACTACTGACACTTCGCCCTCGGGCACCAAGAAGACCCGGCAGTATCTCAATTCTCCTCCCTCCCCGGGGGTCGAAGACCCGCCCACCCCAGTCCCAACCCCAGGGGTTTGCATGTCGCCTTCGGAAATCCAACTGCAGACTGGAGGGGGAGGAAAAGGAGTGCTGTCTCCCCGGGCCCAAGAGGAGGAGGAGAAGCGAGACGTGTTCGAATTCCCCCTCCCTAAGCCCCCAGACGACCCTACTTCTTCTGAGCCCCTCCCCAAACCCCCCCGCCACCCGCCACCTAAACCACTCAAGAGGCTCAACTCCGAGCCTTGGGGGCTAGTCGCCCCTCCTCAACTGCTCCCGCCGGCCGAGGGGCGACCAGCGACTGACCGATTGATTGCCGAATTTAACGGCCTGGCGCTGACTAGTCGACCCCGACTCTCTCGGCGCCACAGCACCGAGGGGCCCGAGGAACCACCTCCGTGGGCTGAAAAAGTGACAGGTGGAGGGGCCCTTTCCAGGCGCAATACGGCGCCAGAGACCCAAGAATCAGCTCCCCTGCCCGGGCTAAAGCAGAAGCTGAGCCGCATGGAGCCGGTGGAGCTAGACGGCCCCAGTCACCTATGCACTGACTCTCCGGACTCCAGTCGCTCGTCTCATGAGCGTCGCCGGTACAACGCTTCCCCGTTGACCCTCCCTCCTGCTAGCTCAGTTCCTTCACCTGGGCAGTCTCAAGAGAGCCTTCCGGGGGCAGTGTCTCCTCTGAGTGGGCGGAGAAGGAGTCCTGGGCTGCTGGAACGGAGGGGCTCTGGAACGTTGCTCCTGGACCACATCTCCCATACTCGGCCAGGCTTCCTGCCACCACTCAACGTCAGTCCCCACCCTCCCATCCCAGACATTCGACCTCTGCCAGGGTGTCGGGCCCCATCGCTCCCTGCTCCCCATCATTCCGGGGGCCTTGGGTCTCCCAGGGCCAAGAGGAAATTAGTGAGACGTCACTCCATGCAGACAGAGCAGATAAGACAGCTAGGAGGGTTCCAGAGTCTAGGGGGACCAGGAGAACAAGGGCGTTGAAAGGGTAAAAGGAACTCGGAATGGTGTGGACAAGGCTATGGCAGGGCAGGTGAGGCCACCAGCTCACATACACCATGCACACAAGCTAGAGACCACTTGGATTTTGCTCATAGGTACTGCATAGTGCACTTTTTGCAAAGATGCACGTGTTCCCGGGCACAGAGCACTTTACCCGAAAAGGTCACCAGGCTTCTCACATGTACTGGGCATCATGCACATATAGGGGTCATGTGTGTGGCTGGTGCAACTGCGCTTGCATGTGGGATCAGTGAGAGCTCACAGGCACTATGCACTTGCATGCACCATGAGGTCAAAGGTGCTCATTGGCACATGGACCCCCAAACATACTTGCACTTGTTCACAGGCAGTGAGATTACCTGCTAATGACTAGTGCTTAACCTAACACCCCTCCTTCCCCAGAACAACAAACTCACCAATTTCTTACCTTCTTGTGCTTGCAATTATTTATTTCTATTTATTAGGTACAGTGGCACATGCCCTATAATGCATTATTTACACACCCAATCCCAGTGGAAATGTCTTGACTCTTTTGGGATCCCCCTTAACCTACCCACTAGACTGGGTTCTCTGATCCTACCCCACAGAACTCGGGAAAATGTTGCTTTCCAAGCCCCTGAGTTCCCCTTCTGAGAAGGAACCTCTTGCTGCACCCAGCTCTGCTGCTCCCCTCATTGCTCCCTCAATTCTCCCCTCCTTGCCTCCAACAGACCAGAGACTTCCTTGCCCCAAATCAATTCATTATATCAGGTTGTCTTGTCTTCCCATGAGAAGTGGGGCATGCAGTCCAAACTGCTCTTTCATGTGAGCTTCTGTCCTCCCCAAGGCAGAGGAGAGGGCAGTGATCTTAATCTCCCTCTTGACATATCAAAATAAAGGTGTTCAGAAGTTTCGACCACGTCTCTCCACTCACTTGGGAGGAAGGGATGGGCTGGGAAATACTGAACCTAATCTTGACCATAACTTCTGCCCTGGAATGGTGGTAGAGGAAAAGCTAACAACTTTCATTTCCTCATCTTGAAATCTCAATTCTTTTCCTCTCACTTTCCTTTGGATTCCCAGGATCCATCTATCTCAGGTTCACCGAACGATAGGGAAAGAACTTGTGGATTTAGTGCCTAAGGTAAACAAAGAGCTTTTTGCATCAAAACAACATAATGATAAATGTAGTGCAACTATTATACCTATTTTATAGATGAGGAAAGTGAGTTGGAGAGATGAAGGAACTGGCTTATGATTACATTAGTAAATAAACAGGAAAGTTAAGGATTTGTCCCAGATCTAGTTGCGTCCCGGGCTCTACTTCACCCCTTTGTTTAACATGCTTAATGACCCACTGATCTGAGGATATCAGACCACTTTCTTAGGCACCGCCCTTCCCCCCCAGGATGGGTCCCCAGACTCTCCTCCTGGACTTCACTTCCTACTCAAACCGAGACAGGCCAGTCAGCCTGGGCCACCTCCAGAAAGGCCTGATCTATCCCCCTTCCCTTCCATCTCGCCCCCGCCCCGGCGGTACTCCGGGGGCTCCGCCTTGAGTGTGAATGGTCATCTTGTCCTGTAGAACCGCGTTCCCTACTTGCAGCCTCGGCTCTTCCCTTGGCTCCCGAGGGCCTTTCTGCCTCCAGAAGGTCCCTGAGGGGCCAGGAGGACTTGGTGTCGCCCGACTGTGTAAGACTGCATCAATTAACCCAGAGGTGCTAGAGTCCGGGCGCCCAGAAGAATCCCGCTGTCTGGCCAGATGCCCGGCGGACGCTAGGGGCCAGTCTGTGGATCTCAGGGTCTAGAGACAAATCCATTCACGTGTTCTCCCAATCTCCACCAAGGGAAGCGACAGCGAAGCAAAGACTGCCAGCTGCCGCTAGCCCCGAAGCAGGGTCAAACGGGCGGATGCGTTAGAAGCGGGGTTTCACCGACTGCTCCCTTCCGCTTGATTCCCCCGCCTCCTTTCGCCGATTAACACAGATCCTCTTTGGAGGCGTCCAGGTTTTGGCCCGCCTTCCTCGAAGATGCCTGGATTTCCATTGGAGAGAATCCGCTTTTCTTCTCCTCAAATGGCTACCTCACTGGCTCCACCCGCCGCGGTAGTAGGCCTAAGGCAGGGAGGAAGGATTTTTTTTCTCCCGCCCCCTGACTGTGATTGGCGCGGAGTCGGCTTGTCCCCGCCCCCTCGTGACTGACAGCCAGTGGAGCCCTCACGGCTGCCCGCCCCGAGGAGCGCGGCCCAAGCTGTCTCCGACCTCGTAGACCGTTTGGGCTGGGGCCGGGAGGCGACGGTTGAGGAGTTTTCTGGGCCGTGGCTGGGCGCTGCGGGAGTCAGGCTGGATGGAGACCTTGCGGGCGCAGCGACTGCAGCCCGGAGTAGGCGGCGGCGGCGGGATGGGCACTCTGCGAGCTCTGCGGCCCGGAGTGACCGGTGCAGCCGCCGCCGCCGCCAGCCCCCCGGGGGGCCCCCAGCCGGCGCCACCGCCGCCGGCCCCCCCGCCGCCGCCTCTGCTGCTGTCCGGGGCCGCGGGGCTCCCTCTGCCCCCCGGCGCCGCGGGCAGCCCCGCCGTGCTGCGCGAGGCCGTGGAGGCCGTGGTGAGGAGCTTCGCCAAGCACACGCAGGGCTACGGCCGAGGTGAGTTTGGGGGCCCGGCGGGGTCTCCCCGCCCTCCCACTCGGGAGCCGTGGAGAGGTCGTGGCCCCTAAGCTGTGACCGGGCGGCGGTCTAGCCCCGAGGCCCACTCGGGTTCCTGACCTTCGTGGCCTTGCAAGCGGCGAACCTGGAGACCTGGCGAGGCCTTCCCCGCCGTCCGCTCTGTTTCCCTGGCCCCTAGAGGCCCCCGGGTTGGGACCTGACCAATCCCCACCTCCACCTGCGATTCTCATCCGAGGCCTGTGGGGGCTTATCCTACGCTCCCTGCGGGCAGGGGCCGGTTTCCTTTTTGTCTTTGCATCCCCAGCGCAGACTCTCGGAAGGAAGGCCGGGGCAGGAGCGGGGCGGCCATACAGACTTAGGAGTTGTGCCTATGGAAAGGACCAGTGGGCCCAAGACAGTGGGGGAGAAGAGTGTGCCTAGGACCGAGCCTTGGGCAGCAGCACCCCCAGGCAGGAGGGTTAGGTAGCCAACCCAAAGGGCTATCAAATTGTGTATACACTTTGACCCAGCAATACCACTACTAGGTGTGTATCCCTAGATATCAAAAAAAAAGAGATCAAAGAAAAAGAAAAAGGTCCTATATGTACAAAAATATTTATAGCAACTCTTTTTGTGGCTAAGAATAGAAAACTGAGGGGATGGATGCCTGTCAACTGGGGAGTGGATGAACAAGTTGTGGTATATGATTGTAATAGAATACTATTGTGATATAAGAAATGACAAGCCATGGATGCTCCACTTCCAGACCATGTAGTGATTTGTGGGAAAGTGATCCCAGGTACGAAGATATGAAGGCTGCTTCTGTACATTGGGATCGTTTTTTCTTTGCTGGGGAGGGGACTGTTCCTTTAACTTTCTTCTTTAAAGACAGTGGAAAATGATGCCAGGCCTTTCTCAGTCTTAAAGACTATTTTTGAGAGGCCAGAGAATTCACTAGTTTGTAATTTTGTAATTCCTTAAAAAAAAAAGTCTCGTTTTCCTTAAGTTTTCATAAAGCACAGCAGTGTAAAGTTTAGTCCTCAGATTAAACTCAGCAGAGTTGTTCAGGGCCAGCATGGTTCATCCCCTTTTTCTGTATGTAGCCAGGTAATTAATTTTTATTAGTTCAGAAATGTGGAAATTAATCCAGCTTAGTTTATTGATTGAACAAGGATTGTAAACTGATGAAACTGCCATTACCTCTTGTTTTTTCTTGATATACACCTTTACAGGTTACATTTCATCTTGGGGAGAGGTATATTCCCACCTGTTAAAGAAATAGCCAGCAGATTTTGCTTCATTCATTCAGCAAACATAAATGCTCTGTGGTGTTATAGAAAGAAGGCTGATTTGGGAGATGAATTAAAGCCCTGGCTTTAACATTGATTAGCTATTTGACCTTGGTTGGGTAAGGCATTTAGCAACTCCAAGCCAATAATAGAGTAGAAATAGAAATAGAAAAAAAAAAGGTCAAATGTGAGAAATGTAGAAGTAGAAATGTCAAGATCTGATAGCTAATTGGATATGTAGGATTAAGGAGAGTGAGGAATCCAAGAGATTGAAAGAGTGAGGTTCTTTCAATAAAATAGGGAGTGAACCTCGGAAGAAAGACTGGGGCAGTATATATATATATATATATATATATATTTGTGTTATGGGTATAGAAATGATAATGAAGCTGAATGAGCTGATAAATTAACCAAGAGAATATAGAGAGTGAATAGTGAGCCTAGGACTGAGCCTTAGGGAACACCCACAATTACAGAGCACATTATGAATGGTGAACTAGCAGAGGAGACCGAGGAAGATCAGTCAGATAGGAGGAAACCAAGAGAGAGCAGTGTCACAAAAGCCCAGAGAAGAAAGGGAAGTCAGTAGTGTAAAATACAGCAGAATCTAAAAAAAGACTCTCAGTTTTGGCAATTAAGAGTTGATTGGTAAATTTGAAAGAGCAATTTTAGTGGGATAATGAGGTTAGAAACCAAGTTGCAGAGGGTTAAGGAGTGAATAGAAGGAAGAACATTAATGATTGAGAATAATTTTCCACAAGTTTCCAAACCTGAAAACTCTCCAAGATTTCCACATTGTTTTTGAAAAATGTAATCTATCCTATGATAGATCTCCAAGGGCTCCTAGTTGAGCTCTAATCTTTGACCTTTGTATCAATTTTCTAGTGTTCCTAAAAAGAATATGAGGGTAGTACAACTACTAAATGATAAAAAAAAAAAAAACTGATAAAATGATTTTTTTAAAAACAGAGGAAAAAGATCTGCAGGTACAAAAATACTGATAATAGCTCTTTTTTGTGGTGGCAAAGAACTGAAAACTCAGGTTTGTGTTCAGTCGTATTCGACTCTTCATGACCCTGTTTGGGGTTTTTTTGGCAGCAGTACGGGAGTGGTTTGCCATTTCCTTCTCCTTATAATTTTACAGATGAAGAAACTGAGGCAAACAGGATTAAAGGACATTACACAACTAGTAAGTGTCTGCGGCTAGATGTGAATTTAAGAAGATGAGTTTTCCTCACTCCAGGTCTAGCACTCAATCCACTGAGCCACCTAGCTGCCTGAAAACTAAAGTTCTCCTTAATTGGAAAATGAACAAATTATTTACGAATGTAATGGAATCCAGTTGTTCTGTAAGAAATGGAGACAGTTTCAGAGAAATCTGTGAAGATTTATATGAACTCATGCAAGTGAAGTGAGCAGAACCAGAAGAAAAATTTAAATTATAACAGCATTTTTAAAGTGAACAACTTTGAAAGACTTAAGAGCTCAGATCAATCCAAGAAACTAGCATAATTCAAGAGTTTAGATGCTAAGCAGTGCTGCCTATTTCCCAGCAGTGTATAGAAAGAGACACATTTTCCAATGAAGACAATATGTCAGTTTGTTTTTCTCTTTTTTATCGTTGGAAGGGTTTTGTTTTTCTTTTTCTTTCCCTGAGGGGAAGGTAGGAAGTGGAGAAAATAAATGTTTGTTCATTGGAAAAAATAAGCATGAATTTTAACATGCCAAAAAAGGGCAGGAAGAATCAAAGGAGGCCAACGATAGATTATCAGTCAGACCTCAAATTGTGCAGTTTTCTGTTCCTGAACTCCCTACATTTCCTCTTCCACTCATTGTCTCCCCTTCCTTACCATCTCACCATCCTCTCCCTAATCTTAAAACTTTCTGATTGGATTCCCAAACTGGTTCTAGCTGGGTATCCAGTAAATATCTGTCTAGTAGAACTTGGCAGGTAGTTTTATCTCAAGCAAGAAGAATCTACTTTTTTTTAAGCGGGGAGTCATTCCAGACCACATGAAAATACTCTTCCTCAGTTTTATAGGTGAAGCTGCCAATGGCTCTGTGCCCATGTTTCCAATGACTGGTCGTTTGGCCTTTAGTAACTGGTATGATTGATCCTGGAATAGTTGTCCCTGGAATATAATTTGCTCATATTTCTTCACCATTCTTTCTTTGCTTGGCTTTTCCCATTCTTTACCTTGGTTCCTTCCTTTGTTCCTAATCTTTCATTTCTTTCAGGAGATGTTAACCTTATAAAATTATCCATCTTTGACTTCAATACTTAAATTAAGTACTTTTCAGTCATTTTTTCTTTGTATCCTGAATCTCTCATTAAGCCTTCCTGTTTAGCTTGTCTTCTCCCCTATATCTCACACTATTAGGAGTGAGATCTGCACAAAATAGGGGATTAAACAGAATTTTAGTATTCCCCCTTGTTCCCTAATCCTTTATGTTCTTGTTTGGCTGAGTCTTCAAAATCAATATAATTGGATGGATGGGAGTTTATTTGTCAAGTTCCTTACTTTACTATACAACTTTGCATAGTTCCCTTCTCTGATTCTTCTCCCTCGAGATTATGCTACTACTAATCTGCTTGAAGCTTTTGCATAATTAGCATGCAAAATATCCCATCATCCTTATCTAAAAATACCTAAACTAACATAAATGTCTTTGTCTTCTTCTCCATCTTTCTGTTTGTAATACAGTTTCTATGTCTTGTCTGAATTACAGCCAGAATCTTGGTTTATTAAATACTACGGAATTAAACTTGCTGATCCAGGAGTTTTCATAGCTTAGAAATTGCATTCTGGATTAGTTTTCTATGGAACTCTATGTCAGCTTCCCCCAAAGTCAGTTTCTTTGCAGTATTTCCTTTCGTAAGAGCCTCTCTAAATCGTCCCTGCCATTTGTCACAGAGTGAATTGTTATTCCTTTGTTCACTAGGAAATATTATTAACTTAAATTCATGTAACACAAGTAAATCTTTATATTTGTATTAAAGTTCTTGTCAATGCTTCCAGTAGTCTAATGTGTTTTATGACTCCTATCTAAAATCTTGCCATATGGTACCAAAATATTATCCATTTCGGTAAATCATTATTTATAATCAACAAGCTTGAAGAGTGGCCTTTGTGGGTCGAGGAGAGAGGCTGATGACTGTGCAACTCTGTCTCACTTAAACCCAAATCACCCCATTCTATCATTGGTACTTTTTGAAAATGTAGGATGAAGAACAGCAACAGCTAGGGTACTCCCATCACTGCTTTCTTTCACTTTTCCCCAGTTACATTATCTACTCACCCATTCTAGCCCCCCCATGTATATACCTGTACTTGATACATATATTTTACTGTCTTTTTCATTTTTTACTATATTATATTTATACATGTAAACCTTACACATGTCTTTCTGTATTAGTAATGTCTATCTTTTAAAGGACAAAAACTATACTGGTGTATTTCTCTTTGTTCATCACAGTGTGTCATACAAAATTGTTTAACAAATAATTTTTGATGACTGTCTGTCCTTTTATTCTTGGTCCTGTTCTCATTTCTCTTATTTCAAATGCCCGCCAAAATAGTTTAGTTGTTGATAGCTATAAGTGTGTGCCTTTTTAATAATTACTCTATTCTTTCAACCCTGTTGCATTTAAAAATAAAAAGTAATATTACTGACTCTTCCTATTAGCATTTTGTCAGCATTTATCAGCTATCCCTAAATAAGCCTTTTTCTTTCCCTCAGCTTTGAGTGATTTCTCCAAAAGCAGAAGTTAGTAGGTAGTTGTTACAGGCAAGAGAGACAAAGCTGTATTTGTAGGGTAGATGTGAGTTTTGTGCCAAGAGGGATATAGAGAGAAGTTGAACATGGATGTGAACTTTTTAATGGGACCATCTTTCTTACTGTGTTCTCACCATAGCACCTTCCCCTTCCCTTTCTCCCTGTTGTTTGCTTGTCAGGAGAGCTGCCACCCAGCCTATTGTGCAGGTCTTCTCAAAGAGGGAACTGGGGCTGAAAAGACCAGAAGGAAAGAACAATGATGGCTAAGTGGTTTGGGCCAGAGTGACCTTAGAAGAGCCCTTCCTAATACTAAGGGTGGGAAAGAGACAGAATGAAAGATCTGATGGCCAGGAACTGGGGTGGGTAAATGAGCAAATCCTTCCCCTCTCCCCCTGCCCCCTGCAAGGTTCCCTAATGTAAGAATGAGAAGTACCAGGGATCAAAATCAAGACAATATACAGTTAGAGTTTGTGTTGTTTTATGACCTCTAACTTACTCTTGAAGATTGTTGCTATGAACGTGTGAGTAAAACTTCTATAAGTCATATTTATAATTAAAACCAAAGCTTTTTAACTTGTTTGTGAAACAAGTTTTAAACCAAAATGCTTTTAAAATATGTTTATGATTAAAAATATATATCCTTGCGAAGTGGTTCATGGCTATCATGACCATAGGATTTGTATGTGCATGTTGTAGTAGGGATCAGGGCATGGGTGATGCACAGGCTTTAAAATATGAGACTATGTATTCTAAGTCTTCAGGTCATCATCTGAAATACAATGGAGGAAGTAGAAGTAAGGAATCTCTGTAAGTAGAGGAGGAAGTAAATTAGGTAGCAAGGGAGCTTTAGCAAAAGTACTTTAGCAAGGGAGTTAAGTACCTGCAGGATTGACTCGGGAGTACAATTCTGCCATGCATTCACAAACATCTAGAGAAAGAATTAGAAGATAGAATAGTATAGTGGGAATGAATGTCAGTGCGGAGAGTTTGGAAACCAAGGACTTTGTTTTGGATTCTGGCTCTGCTCCTTACATGACGTTAGGCAAGGTAGTCAGTCTTTTTGACCTTCTGGTTCTTCATCTCCAAAGTAAGAGTAAATATCAAAGTAAATATCAAACAGTTTGATATTTAATAAATGCGCTTTGGTTGACTGATCTGCTAGATCCCTAAGGTGTCTTCCACTTCTAAAATCCTAGGTTCCTAAGAAATCTTTATTCATATAATATAAACATTGGTGGCTGTCAGAGTGAAGGAAGAGTCCAATTAGGTTACCGAACTGTTCTCCAGAAAAATGATGAGTACCACCAAACAGGGTTCAGATTTCCCCCCAGAGTCAGTGGTCTATTTGTATTCTTTCTACTCTACTAAATAGATTGGGAATAGCATGGACTGACTACCTTTGAAGCCTTGCCTAACATGTGATCTGTTGAGTTTAGGTTGCCATATGTTGTGGCCAAGAACAAAGGGATATGGTGGCTATTCCCTAGATTTCTTGGGATGACGTTACGGAGTTGCCAGTGGCAAGCATGGACTTTGCCGTCGGTTAGATGTGCGAGGTTAAGCTAACTAAGTGGGGTGGTAAAGTAAGGAGTAGAATCATAGCACATGTTCAAGGTTTGGAGATGTCCCTGAAGCTGGCTTCCTCTTTTTCCCCAGTGAATGTGGTGGAGGCACTGCAGGAATTTTGGCAGATGAAGCAGTCCCGTGGAGCTGACCTGAAGAACGGGGCTCTAGTGGTTTATGAGATGGTGCCCTCCAACAGTCCTCCATATGTCTGTTATGTCACCCTACCTGGAGGAAGTTGCTTTGGTAGTTTCCAGGTAAGAGCCTGCAGATTCAGCAGTAGCCAAAATGAAAGCTCAGGTACTTCCAGCTCTCTCTCCTGTTATCCTTCAGCTACTTGAAAGCAGTCTTAAATTCCTGCCTAAAAACACACATTTGGGGATTAATATCAATAGTTATTATGGCAAATATTTGAGGGTTTTTTGTTTTTATTTTTACCACTAAATAACCTGAGGGGCATGCTAAGCTTTGCCTGCATTTTCTGAGGCTCTAAACTTTCCTTGTGTCTGAATGAGATGAAATTCTCAAACCTGAACCTGGACTCTCATGGCTAGTTTGTCCCTTACTTTAGTTTGTCAGTCATCTAGCACACAACTAAGCCTATTGTCATCTCTGCTTCTGGACAACTGTAGGTTTTTTCTTAATTTCTTGGCCTGGTCTTACTGTGCAGCTGCTGAAGAAAGTAAGTCAGCTAAATTTGGCTCTGTTGAGGACCCTGAGGGATGAAAGGAAGGCAGTGAGGTATGATGGAAAAAACACTATTCTAAGAATTATGAGACCTGGCTTGATCATTAACTAGCCCTGTGACTTTAGGTAAATCACTGTCTCTGGAACAAAAAGAGGGGTTATACTAGATTACAGCCAATTCTAAAATTCCATAATTCTAGGAAAAAATACTAAATGAGCACAGTGATTGCTATGTGGGGAAGGTAGTGAACCCCTCCTTCCCCTCAGTTTACAAAGTGCGTGGCACATAACAAGCACATAATACATGATTTTTCAAAATTTCATTTATTCATATGCTATGGCATTTGGATAAAGCTTAAAATAGGAAATATTGCTGATGGAGTGATTTTCTAAGATTCTCTTGCTTATCCTTTTCTGAGCAGGCAGCCCTCTAAGTGACCCTTTGTGGTAGATTAGGAGTTTGGGTGAGAAAACAGACATCTTTGTTCAGTTTCGCAATTTGCATAACCCTATTACAAGCTTAATTTCAGCTTCAAATATAAACAACCAAGGTAAGTTCATATTAGATTATTAAATGTACTTTTTTTCCCTTTAGAGTCCTTAATGATTTCAGAGAAGTAAATACACACACACGCGCACACACACACACACACATCTACAGTGGCAGACAACTTTTATATATTCTTTTTTAGAAAACAAAGTATTACTTTTCCCCACCCAAACCTCCTCATATTGTTTGATGAAGAGTTGAACATTTTATGATGACATCCAGCCTGAGTAAAAGCCCTTTTCAGGAGCAGGGTGGAATTATCTTCCCCAGCTTTTCCACTGAATTGTGCCTCTTAGGCCTTCATTTTGATACATACAATCTAATGTGGCTTCCTCACTAGTCACGTGTTTCTGAGAGTCTTTTCCATGTTCTGCTGTAGACTGGTGGACAAGCTTACCTGTGTGAAGCGGACTTCAAGCTAGTGAATGAGTAGTAAAGGAGGCAGATCTATGAGAATAAGAAAGAGGGCGCTATCAGCAGAGTAGAATGACATCCCTGACCTCAGCATTGTCAATTTAAGGGAAGCTTTAGAGAAGTGGGAAATATCCTAATGTTGATGCAAACCTGTTACAGGCTATGTCTAAGCACACCATTTGCCTTCTTCCTTTCCTTCCCTATCTTTTCTTTTGCCTTAATCATAAGCTTTATATTTTAATGGCATTTGGATTCTTTAAATTGACAGTGAAATAGTCATTGTGATCAGTTTTGGGAGCTGAATTAGAGGGGCCATGTACAATGGGTAAAAATCAGGCTGGATGTGGTTCTTATGCGAGATGCACAGGTAGAGCGCTCACACACACACACACACACACACTCACACTCACACACTCTCCCTTTTCTCTCTTCCTCATCTCAGTTTAATCTTGGATGATGTTTGGAAATCCCTACCTAGCCTTGGGCTTCCTGCGGTGATTAGGGCCAAAGGAGGTGAATCCTGCCACAATAGCCTTAGCCCAAGGTGGGATTTTATTCTTATCTTCAATTCTTTGGATAGGTCCAAAAAAAGAAGGGGAAAAACATCCTTCAGCTCCCAACCCCCATCTCCACCCTCAGAGCCAGGGAACAAGACAGATTCTAACAGGCTGGCCAGAGTTTGGCTTTCAAGTAATTAATTCTGTTGACAGTTTGAACAGGGGCATTTTTCATGTGCAGTGATTATATGCTGACTTCAGCTGCCTCCTTTATTTTGCATTCAGTATGGTGTGGATTACAGCAGTCTCCAGCTCCCTCTTAATAACTTCAGGATGTTGAGGCAAAATTGTGTATGGTTCCAAGCTCCAGAGCTATTTTGCAAGGAAAACTTGAGTGTGTTGAGCACAACTGATTTCCATTTGCTTTCTTTTGTTTTCCCTGTCACTCTGATTTTCCCATTCCCATACATACTCCTGGACACACACACACACACACGAATTCCCTTCCCATCTCTGTCTGTCTTCTTGCCCAGTTTTGCCCAACCAAGGCTGAGGCCCGTCGGAGCGCTGCAAAGATTGCACTCATGAACTCTGTGTTTAACGAGCATCCTTCCCGAAGAATCACAGATGACTTCATTGAGAAGAGTGTCTCAGAGGCCCTGGCATCTTTCAATGTAAGCACTTGGAACTGGAGTGAGAGAGAGCGGGGCAGGGGTGTGGGAGAGTCAAGAAACTTTTTCTTTTCCTGCCTGTGCTTTCATTCTTTTTCTTTCATTTGTCATTATCCGTGTCTGGACTTTTGTTTGTTTTTTGCTCTGCGTATGTGCGTGCTTTTTTATTTTGATTGTCTGACTAGCGAATCATGAAATTCCAAAATAAAAATGTGTGTCATTTTTGTTTACTATGCTCCCTTCTCTTCTGTACGTACCTGCTCCCTCTCATCTTTCCGTCTTTCCTGTTTAGTTTGCCACCAACTCCAGCAAGGAATCCTTTTATGTGACCGTTCATTGACTGAACTTTTCTAGGGAGTAGGGTAAAAATCCATTTTTATCCTTTAAAAGGAACATGATCCATCCTTCAGATAAGTTTTTTTTTGGTCCAAGAGAGATCTCTGCCACAGATACTGCTGTCTCTCATCCTATAACACACCCCATCTTCACCCTGCCAAATTGAGTAGCTGCACATCTGTATTTCCGTCCCCTGTCCCTGTTGTGTAATAAAGGCGAAAAAAAAATTCACTAAATTGATTATAGTAATGGCTATTATCTATATTGAGGATCAGTTGTGGCACATTTTTAATCCCAGGATATTTTCCCCTGTGACCTAGTATGGCACTCTTTCCCTCATCCCAGTGTACTTAGGGAATGCAAAAATAACTAGAAAGCCCACTGAAAATAAATTATATAGGGAAATCTTGGGTCTAAAATGATATTTCTTTGGGTTTATTCATCCCTACCACTCCTTTCAGTAAGCAAAAATAACTAAGAAACTACAAATTGGATAGATTACTATCTCTGTTAGCAACTATACTCTTCAGAGTACAATTCCCATTTGTTTTTAATCCAGAAATTTGCAATCCAGAAAATGCAAACCTAAAATTTGCAGTCTTGCTATTAGCTCCAGATGCTGGTATAATGTTATCTTTGCTCTTTGGTGCTACTTCTGCCACAAGTACAAACTGTATGACCCCGATAAGTCACCGTATGTGCTTCTCTTTCCATATGTCAAGCCAGTGAATTCCTGCAGGTTAAAAAAAAATGCATAATTTGACTACTGATGACACTTCAACAGGTACTTTGATAAAGGCTGAGGTACAATGTAGGCTGACTCCATTGGTGGGGGGAAGTAATGGGAATGGTTGCCTCTTCTCACCCATAAGTCCTAACCAAACCACTCATAACCCATTTCTTTACCCTTTCCAGCTGCTTTTTAATATGGATATGAAGAAAAAAGAGTTGAGGTGTACTGGAGGAGATTTTTCACCTACTTAGAAGAGGTAGAAAGGAATTAGTGGGAAAAAATGGTAGTGTTTATCCCTGCCACTTTAAAGACCATGAAAAGGATTTAAACTCTCCCATGTTTCTAGGATTTTGCTATCCTTGCTGCTTTCAGAAACTGAACACTAGCAGGATCATTATTCTCTTAGTTCATATAACAGTGTGTCTCAATTGCTCCTCATCTAGCCTTGAGCCTTTAGCTGGCCCCAACTCCAAAAAAGAAGAGCATGGGAGACTGAAATTTAAGACACCTATGTGTGAGTCTTATTTCCACTTCAGCCAATTCAGGCAACCTCCACAAAGTATACCAGGCAAATTCCCTTGATATCAGTCCTCTGTAGATGGCTTCCAGAGCTCAGGTCCTAGCTGTTGCTCTATCAAGAGCTGGCAGCCTCTTAGACCTCTGGTCAGGAGCTGTTACCATTTGGGGTAGCCTAACCCTGTACCTCTGAATTTGTGTTTTCCCCCTTGAATAGAGAGAACTACCCTATGGGGCAGAGGCTGTTAGGTGGCACCAGTGGATAGAGCATCAGGCCCAGAGTCAGGAAGACTTGAATTCAAATCCAACCTTCTCACTAACTATTTGATCCTGGGCAACCCATTTAACCTTCCTCAGTCTCAGTTTCCCCATATGCAAAATGGGGATGATAATATCACCCACCTCCCAAGGTTGTTTTGAGCATCAAGTAAGAGTATTTGTAAAGTAATTAGCACACTGCCTGGCACATAGTACATGCTTAATAAATAGTTGTTTAAAAAAAGTAAAAGCCCTTGCTTACTCATCTCTGATCAAAATCCAGACACAGGTTTGAGCCCTTTAGCAAAATATTCTACCTAGAACTATTGTAAATCAGAAACTCAAGCTTCTTTTGTATGTCTCTTTCAACAGGGCAACAGGGAAGAGGCCGACAACCCCAACACAGGGATTGGTGCCTTCCGCTTCATGCTGGAGTCCAACAAGGGCAAGTCTATGCTAGAATTCCAGGTATCATCTTTGTCAGATATGCTCTTTTTCTATAGCTGGAATACTTCTGGTCCGTGATTTGAAGGGGTCTGTTTATTTAACTATTCTACTCTTCTTTTCTTCAGTAGAGGTTCCCTACTCCTCTGGTTTCTTTTCTGCTTTGCAGAAGGCATAGCACTTCTAACTCAGAGCTGGATTACCCTTATTATCCCATCCCCAGTTCCCCATGCCATGAATACTTATAGATGGTCTCTGGGAAAATTCTTTTTGTAGTCCTGTTTTCTCTTCTTTACAGGACTAGATCACAGTTCCATCCTAAGGATGGGTTACTTTGGCCTCTTCCAATACTTCTCCATCAAGCAGACTTTTAAGTTGGTTTTATTTTTCCATTTTAAAACTGTCCATACATAAAAAAATGTTCTACCTAAACAAGTTGTTCTTACTTAATGACAGTTTGATTAGGTCTTAAAGAGCATTGAAACTACATTCACTCTTAAAAGTGTCTTTGATTTTAGGCTCTATGTTCCCAGGGATTTCAAAAAGTGTAGCCAGTGCTTTTCCCTACTGTGTCCCATTCTTTTCCTCAGGAGCTGATGACAGTTTTCCAACTATTGCATTGGAATGGTAGCCTGAAGGCCATGAGGGAAAGGCAGTGTTCTCGACAGGTAAGGAGAGATCACGAGAAAACAGCAGCTCTATTATTAAGATGATTTGTTGTGTTAGATCTGAAGCTGAGCAGGTCTTTCTTTGCCAGGCTGGAAATGTCAAAGTTTATACTGTTTTGTTTTGTTTTTTTGCTTATTCCCTTAACCTCCCTTTCTTCACTCTTGACTGTGGATTTTTTTCTCCCCAGCTTCCCCCATTGGGGAGCTCTCCCTGTGGTCCATCTAAAATTTCAAGTCTCTTCTAATCTCTCGACAAAAACACTCCTAAATTCTAGTTGAACCAAGGTGTCATGAACTTCTGTCTTGACCAAATGACCTTCCCATTCCCCTTTCCACCAGGAGGTGCTGGCTCACTACTCACACAGAGCCCTGGATGATGATATTCGCCACCAGATGGCACTGGACTGGGTAAGCCGGGAGCAGGGTGTACCAGGAGCACTTTCCAGAGAGCTGGCATCCACTGAGAGAGAACTGGATGAGGCCCGGCTGGCTGGCAAAGAGCTGCGCTTCCACAAGGAGAAGAAAGACATTCTCATGCTGGCCGCTGGGCAGCTGGGCACCATGCACTCTTCTAATTGCTAGATACTTCCGTCCCTACCACACCTCTCCAAGCCTCTGTTTGCACATCTATTTTCTAAGACTTGGAAAGATTTCTGTACAGACTTACTCATTTTTTATACTTTAAAAAACACTAAATCTAGGTCTGGTTTCCTCTCTGTCTAGGAAAACCATTTTCTTCTTTTCTGATCTTTTCTGCAATTGTTTCATTTGAAACATATTCCCCACTCTACACGAAGGCATCTAGGGGCTGCCTATGGACATCTACGGACTCTCATACTACCAAGTTCTCAAGTTTACTGAGAAGAAGTTCTATAAGAGCACAAAGTGTTTCTGGAGCTTCTGGTTGGCTTGTTTGGTACGGAGACTTCTGTCTGCCTTTGAAAAACATAGCCATCTTGAGTAAGAACAAGCTTCCTGTCCTCTTATTCCAGTTCCATTTATTACTTCCCCTTTGAATTAAACAGGGTACATAAGAGTATGAAGCTTCAGGTTTTGGATTGTTTTGACTAGGACCTCTTCAAGACCAAGTCATTCCGATCACATCCTGCCTTGGCACTTTATTCTAAGGTCCCCTCACATTCCAGCTCAGGACAGGGATGCTGAACATCTTACACTTAGTTGACCCCTGAGAAACTGGTGGGAAAAAAAGCCAAGGAAGATGAAGAATGATCCTAAGTATAACTTGGGGGTCTTCACCAATCCAAGATGTTACCAGGATGTATCTGTACTATTTCAGTAATCCAGATTTCTTGATATAGTTCACTACAGAGTTGGGTGGTAGGTTTTGAAATTTCTATTTCTCTTCCTCTCCCTCCCCTTCCCTTTTGATTTACAGCCAATCCTGGCTTAGGGCCTTTTTGCTCCCTGAAGACAATACAACTTGTATGTTGAATGAAAAATATACCTATGATATCTATTCCTCCTATCATATTATTCCTTAGAAAGGATATGTTTTTACCTGTGGAGGACTTTCTTTCTCCCCCTAAATAGCTGCTGTTTTACCTACTGATCAGTTATTATAGTAGTAGTAGTAGTTGCACACATTTATATGATGCTTTAAAGTTTATAAAGCATTTTCCTTACAACTCTTTAAGGTAGGTAGTATAAGCAGTATTATCCCTATTTTTTTTTTAATGAAGAAACTGAGGCTCAGAGTTGGAGCTGGAATTGGAACCCATGTCTGAAGTCCAGGGCTGTTGCCTGTCTCCATCACATTGCCTCTTACCGGGACTCAGATTTCTTTCTCTTCCTTGAATGAGTTGTTCAGTAAACTGGACACTTACCTCATTGAATTTCCTTTCTGAAATGTTTGGGGAAGAGATCCAGGACCAATTGCTTGTCTCTGAAATTCTAATTTTGTTTCTTTTCATTAGGGAGTGAGTTCTCCTACCTCATTCTCCCTTATGGAAGTGTAGGAGGGATTTGCTGAAACAGCACTAAAGAATTATCCTTGTGGCCTGGAGGTTTCTCTGAAATATATTTCTGATTTTCTTCTACAACCTCCTTTACACTAATGTATATTACTTTGAATGCACTTTCTAAATTGGGCTTGGGGAATCATCTTGTTTAGCAGCTATTTTCTGTGATTAGTTGATACTCACTTAGTCTTTGCTCAGTTATAATCTTCACTTTTAGGGAAGTTAGGCAATGTGGCCCAACTTTCTCCTTCAGGTGGGATGAGCATCTCTTATTATTTGGGAACTGTCTAGGTAACCACTACATATGGGCTTAGAGGTACAGGTGATAGTCACAACTTCACTGGCATCTAGAGTGGGCTCTCCCTCACTTTTGAGGTCCTATTCCCCTCTCCCCCCAAATATAGATATAAAGGGCTCCTGCTCCAGATTAGGTTAGAGGTGTAATTGCCTCTAGTTGTTTCATTTGGTATTTGAAACCCCAAATCACTTGTCCCCTCATCTGGGTTCCTCCTTTCTTCTTGTTCCTCTCTCCCTGGGAAAGAATAGGGAGCTGGTCCCCGGATCTGCCACAAACTGGTGGTCTTTGTCTCATTTACTACTAGTTAGATCCCAGTGAAGTTGAGACAGTGTTCATACTGCCCATCTTCAGTGTTATGTGTCATAACTTTTACTACTTTCTATGTATTTTGTATGCTCACTTTTATACAATTAAAAATCAATTTTCTGTAGCCAGCCAGATTGAGTCCTTCTTGAAACTATCTCAGAGGAGCTTAACATATCTTATAAAAATGTTTACTGATAACTTCTGTTTTTTTCATCACTTACATTTCTAGCTATATCCTTCCCCATTCCAGACAGACACGCATCCCTTATAACAAATAATAAGAGAAAAAAAAGTTTGGCAAAACTAACACATCAACCAAGTCTGACATTATATGTAATTGTTCCACACCCACAGCCCCCACCAAGCAGTCTTTCCAAGTAACCTACTATCCCCTCTAGATATGCTGAAAAGATATTTTTCAATTATTTTTTCTTGTAGGTGTAGGTTGGAGAATGATAATGTTTCATTGATGAAATAGAAGGGACTCCATATTTCCCTCCCACCCTTTGGGACAATCTTAAGTGAATCTTTAATCCTTAGGATTGTTTTGTACAGGAAATTATCTTACAGAATTTTAAGTAATACAGTGATGCTACAAATCTTTATTAGTATCTTTGGCAAACAAAAAATGTAATCATCCATTTTGGTGTAACATGGGACATTTGAAGTGGAATAGTGGGAGATCCTAAAAAAAAAAGAGTGCAGTCAATTCATTAACACTGTTAATTGCCAAATTAAGGAGTCTGAATTTTATTTAATAAGGAATGAAGAGTTATTGAAGGATTTTTTGACAGGGTAGGGGTAGGAGGGATGAGTAGGGAAGTTAGGTAAAAGGAAGGAAGATATGATTAGATCAGTGTTTTCATAAATGTGTAATCTTGGAGAAGTAACTCTAACTCTTTTAAGCCTCAGTATTTTATTCATTGTAAAACATCAGTATTAGACTTAGACAATCCCTAAGATTCCTTCGTACTCTAAAATTCTGTGACTCTTAAGACTAACAAAAAGAAAAAGTACCTTTAACTTTAGGATATCAACTAATTTCTCGGTCTTTCACCTTCTAATCCCTGGTGGAAGAAACTGTTTATTCTGTCCCAACTAATCAGATTTTAGCAATCTAAAAGCAGGCTAGCTTCTCAAAGGGAAAAGGTCAGTGTTGTAGTAGATGCTCAATATTGTCTAATAAATATTGACTAGTTTAGTACTTTATTCCTTTTATGTTACTGAGATGGAGTCCATACATACCCTTTTCCACTTCTGCATTACAATTGAGTTAATTAATTTAAAATATGTATTGAGTGCCATCATCCTGACACTGGAGATACAAAGATGACATGTGCTACTCTCTGGGAGCTTACAGTCTAATTAGGAGAAAGATAAGAACCTCTATGACTGGAGAGAATGAGAGAAATATAATGGTTCAGGCAAAGTGCTAATCAGGATTTACATCATAGGAGGGGGAAGAATTGGTAGAGGAAATAACATTTGAGTTGGACATTAAAGAAGGGACTTCAGTGTGTAAAGATGAGCAAAGCAAAGGCCATTCCAGGGATGGAGGACAGTATGTGAAAAGTTGAGGAAGACTGCTCTATTTTAGTACACAGAGTCCTCTGAGAGGAATAGTACAAGAGTAGACAGGTGTGTTGGAGCCAAATTGTGGAAAGGCAAATGCCAGGATTAGTAGTTTTACATTTACTCAGTAAGCAATGAAAGGACATTGAAGATTTTTTTATTAGAGCCATGATAACAGTACACTAGAAACTCTGGCAGTTATGTGAAGGTTAGACTAGAGAGCTGAATAGACTGGAGACAAGAACAGTTAGGAGCTATTACAGTAGTCTAGATTGAGCAAGATGAGGGCCCAAATGAGAGAAGCTGTAGGAATTGAGGGGTAGGGGTGTTTGTAAGAGCTATTGCACAGTTAAAACGACAAGATTTTTGAACTTTACTGGATTGTAGAATGATGAAAAGGGAAATTTCAGATGACTTCAAGGTTACCAACTTGGGTAACTGTGGGAGTATGGTAGCCATTTCAAGAGAAATCAAGAAGAGGGTGGAGCCAAAATGATAGAATGAGGCTCAGGAATTCACCTGAACTCTCCCAAATTCACTTCCAAAGAACTATAAATTAACATCTCTGGAGCAGCAGAACCAACAAAAAGATAGGGTGGAGAAATTTTCCAGCTCAAGACAACCTAATAGGTCAGCAGGAAAGGTGTATTTTATTTGAATAAAAAGGGGAGCATAGTTCAGTGTAGGCAGTGGAGTTTGAGGCAAGCCAGCTGGCCCTGAGCCCTAGTGCAGCAAGCCAGACCAAACTCTGGGCCCCTAGCACAAGAAGTGTGGGATGGAGTCCAACTTTAATAGTTACAAAGCAGCCTGGAAAAATGAGCAAGAAGCAACAACAAAAAAGAACCTGACCATAGAATGTTACTATGGTGATTAGGAAGATCAAAACAAAAACTCAGAAGAAGACAACAATGTCAAAATACCTAAGGTGAAGCCAACATCAAAGAAAATGTGAATTGGTCTCAGGCTCCCAAAAAACTCCTGGATTTTAAAAATCAAATGACAGGCTGAATAAAAATTGGAAAAAGAAATGAGAGTAATGCAAAAGAATCATGAAAAAAGCTTCAACAGTTTGGTAAAGGAAGCACAAAAAATGGAAAAGGATGTACTGAAGAAAACTCATAAAAAGCAGGATTGGATGAATGGAAAAGAAGGTACAAAAGTTAACTGAAGAAAACGATTCCCTAAAAATTAGAATCGGGCAAGTGAAAGATAATGATTCCATGAGACATCAAGAATCAAACAAAATCAAAAGAAGAAAAAATAGAAGAAAATGTGAAATATCTCACTGGAAAAACAGCTGACCTGGAGAACAGATCCAGAAGAGATAACTGAAGAATTATTGGACTTTCTGAAAGTCATGATAAAAAAAAAAAAAGAGCATGGACATATATTTCAAGAAATTATTGAGGAAAACTGCCCTGATATCCTAGAATCAGAGGATAAAATAGAAATTGAAAGAATCCACTGATCCTGATCTCCTGAAAGAGACCTAAAAATGAAAACTCCCAGGAGTATTATAGCCAATTTCCAGAACTCCCAAGTCAAGGAGAAAATACTGCAAGTAGCCAGAAAGAAACAATTCAAATATGGAGCTGAGCATAATTTTTCAAGGGGAAAAAACATATTCAGTGAAATAGGGGACTTTTCAAGCATACCTTATAAAAAGACCAAAGCTAAGCAGAAAATGGAATTTTCAAATGTAAGAGTCAAGAGAGGCATAAAAAAGTAAACAGGAAAATGAAAACAAGGGATACAATAATGTTACACTGTAAACAGTAAACTGTAAACATCCCTACACAGGAAGGTGATACTTATAGCTCTTAAGAACTTCATCCCTATTAGAGCAGTTAGAAGGAGGGTCTGAGTATAAGTCAACAACCCATCAACAGAGGGTCTGAGTATAAGTTGACTTTGATGGGATGATATCCAAATATCAAACAAGTAAAATTAAGGATTGAGAAAGAGGATTACACTAAGAGAAGAGGGAAGGGAGAGGCAGAATGGGGTAAATTATCACACATGAAGATGAACAAAAGACCTATTATTAGTAGAAGGAAAGATTGGGGGGTAGGGTTGGAGTGGGCCACACGTGAACCTTACTTTCATTAGAATTGGCCCAAAGAGGGAATAACATACACAATCAAGTACAAAAACCTATTTTATTTTATATGGAAGAAGGAGGGGAGGGAAGGAAAATCAGAGAATAGGGGTGGACTAATAGAAGGAAGGGCAGGATGGAGAGAAATACATAGTAATCATAACTTTGAAAGGGATGAACTCACCCATAAAATGGAAGCAGATAGAGTGGATTAAAAACCAGAATCCTACAATATATTATTTATAAGAAACAAATCTGAAACACAGAGACACACATAAAGGGAAGAGGCTGAAACAGAATCTATTATGCTTTAGCTGAAGTAAAAATAAAGCAAGAGTAGCAATCATGATCTCAGACAAAGCAAAACAGATCTAATTAAAAGAGATAAGAAAGGAAACTATCTTGCTAAAAGGTACAATGAAGTAATATCAGTACTAAATATATATAAAACATCAAAAATTTTGAAGGGCTTAACAGAAGAGAATAGTAAAACCAATCTAGTGGGGGACTCAACTCTCATCTCTCACAACTAGATACATCTAACAAAAAATAAGAAAAACATTAGGGAGGTGAATATGATTTTATAAAAGTTAGATGTAATAGCCCTCTGATGAAAGTTAGAGATAGAAAGAAATATACCTTTCCCTCAGTGGTACATGGCAACTACAGAAAAACTGACCATGTATTTGAGCATAAAAACCTTACAAATGCAGAAAGGCCGAAATATCTAATGCATCCTTTTCAGATCATAATGCAATAAAAATTCAATAAAAGACCATGGAGAGGCAGATTTTAAATTAATTGGAAACTAATTTAACCTAAAGAATGAGTGGGTCAAAAAACAAATCCTAGAAATAATCGATTTCATTAAAGAGAAATGAAAACCATAAGACAACATACTAAAATTGGTGGAATGCAGCCAAAACAGTACCTCGGAGAAAACTTATATCTCAGTGCTTACATCAGTAAAATAAAGAACAAATCAATGAGTTGGGCATGCAATTAAACTAGAAAAGGAACAAGCTAAAAATCCCCAATTAAACATCAAATGGGAAATCCTAAAAGCCAAAAGTGAGATTGATAAAAGTGAAAGAAAACCATTGAAGTAATAACTAGGAGTTGATTTTATTTAAAAAAAAAAAAAGCAACCAAATTATCAGTGTCAAAAATAAGAAAACAAAGGCGCTATGTAGGATTGATGAGGTTGAGGGGTGATGGGGACCCCAAAATACCAACAGTCGGGGTCATGCTCGAATGAATTCGACTCAAGTCTTCTATTCAATGTGACTATGGTGAAACTGTATTTAATAGGAATGTATATGTAGAACCTACATAAGATAGCAAGCCATCTCTGAGAGGGAGTGGGGAAGGAGAGGGGAAGAAGGAGGAGAGAGGGGAAAAAAAAACCTAAGATATATAGAAGTGATTATAGAACACTGAAAACAAAATAATTATAAAAAAAAATCTTTCCCACCCATTGATGGGCCTGCCCATTATGACAAGCTTGATTAGGAGAGTTGCTTTGTAGGATGGTCCTAAGTACCTTTTGTTTTTTTATTGAGGCACTGGGTTAAAGGGTTGTGATGCCCTCTGGCTCTAAAAAAGATATAAATACTCTGAGTTGAGGTTTTAATTTGGGGCTTAGTTTTTGTAATAAGATTTGAGTGCCAGAGGAGGACTCTGGGAAGCCACCAAGAGCCCCCTGGCTTTGAGAACCCAGATGTCAAGTGCTTCCCTCTCTGGTAACTATGGTCAGACAGTTGGGGTCCAATTGTCTGTTGAATTCAGGCAGAGGAAGCTATGTCTGTTGATCTATTGATTTTTCTGTATTTTCTTTGAAATTCAGGGTGCTGACTCCCTGAACTAACTGAATGATATACGTACTTGGTTAAAAGGAATGATACATGTGCTTGATTAAAGTGATGATTACCCCTTGAAAGTTGCTTTCCTTTTTATGAATGCAGATCTAAGAACCTGTGATAGCAGGCCCCCCTGTATGTCAGGGTGCTTACTGATACAACACCCTAAAAACATTAGGAAACTAAAGAATAGTTTACCTGTCAGATCTATAGAGAAGGGAGGAATTTATGCATAAACAAAAAGAAAGCACTATAAAATGCAAAATGGATAATTTTGATTATATTAAAAAGTTTACCCAAACCAAGGAAAGCAGGAAGCTGGGAAACAATTTTTACAACAAGTGTCTCTGATAAAGATCTCATTTCTCAAAACAGAGAACTGAACCAAATTTTTAAGAATGCAAGTTGTAACCCAATTGATAGTCAAAGGATATGAATAGCAGTTTTATGACCAAGAAATCAAAGCTATCTGTAGTCATGTGAAAAAAGTACCCTAAATCATTATTGATTAGAGAACTGCAAATTAAAACAACTGAGGTACCACTCACACTTAGCAGACTGGTTAATATGAAAGAAAAGGAAAATGATAAATGTTGGAGGGGATGTGGAAAACCTGGGACACTAATATACTGTTGGTGGAGTTGTGAACTGATCCAAGCATTCTGGAGAGCAATTTGCAACTATGCCCAAAAGGTTTTAAAACTAATACCTGTTGTTTCAGCAATACAATTACTAGGTCTCTATCCCAAAGAAATTTTAAAAAGCAGTGTGGAGGAGAAGGACCTATTTGTATAAAAATATTTATAGCAGCTCTTTTTTGTGGTGGCAAAGAATTGGAAACTGAGGGGATTCCCATCAATTTAGGAATGGCTAAACAAATTGTATTTGTAATAAAATACTGTTGTGATATAAGAAATGAAGAGCAGGCTGGTTTCAGAAAAACCTAGAAAGATTTACATGAAATGATGCACAGCGCAGTGAACAGAAACAGAACATTGTACACACTAACAACATTGGGATTTAGCGGTACCCGAGGTCCCAAAATACTGACAAGACGGGTCCTGACTGAACGCATTTGACTCAAGCATTCTTTCAGCCAAAGTTTATGAAAGATTTGTCATACTGGGTTGACTCTTAGGAAGCCTAACCATTTGTGTTGCTTGTATTGCCAAGTGGGTCGGATAGAATCTAGGGTAGACAGAATCAGAACTGGATTGAAACTGAGCATGTAAGTGGAGAGGAGATTAAATTTATATACAGAAAGATGACGGGAGGGATCTGGGGGTGGTCTGGTAGTCTGGGAGGAGGCGTGAAAGGAGGATCTTGATGGGACCGGGGAAACTAGTGATGTAATGGAGGGTGAGAAACGACTGGAGGCCACTGGGAGGTTTCCGACCGCAGAGGGCTGGGGTGGGAAGTAATCAAGGATGAGGCAATCTGGAGACGCCCGACCTTGCGGGGCCTGGTTAGCTTAAGGGTCGCAAATTAGAGCGTGAAAAGCCAGACTAAGTGGGAAGATTCCAGGAAGTTCCCAGAGTGTGTACCCCAGCAGCAACATCCCAGAAAAGAGGCGGTATCCAATGCTAAAGCAGGGCCAACTCTGAGAACAGAAGTCCCTAAGCATCTCCCTAGGTATCACGGAAGGAGCCATTTCAGGCAGCTTCCTTTCCTTCCCTGCACAATGAGGGTGCTAGGCACCTCCAACCCTGATAGCCTACGACGAGGAAACAGAGGGAGGTGTCGACACGCCAACTACAACGGGTGAGGTTACTGACAAACACGATGAGGAGAGGGCGGTGGAGGGGACGAACCCTGACACAAAGCAGAGAAAAGGCGAGAAGCAGCTAGAGTAAGGGAGTCAGGGAGGGGAGAGCATGAGTTCGGAAGGTTCCGGGCTGGGCAAGAATCACAGCGGGGAAAACTTCAGTCCTAGACTCCCTAACAAGAGTGCCTTATAGGGGCGATTATCATCTCGAAGCTATCCAGCAACCAAGTTACTCCGACCCGGCTTCTGCTTATTTTTTTTGGAGGGGGGGAGGGGAGAAGCTGCCCTGAAGCTTCCAACCACGCAAACCAAGGCAGGCTGGCGCGGGGGTGCAGCACCGTCAAGACTCTCGCCAGGGCGCCGAGCGCGGAAAGTGGGCTGCGAAATGAAGATGGCGCCCTCCCCCGCCCTTGCTTTGGAGGAGAAAAGAAAGGAAAGCGCCAGGGTCAAGAATCTCTGGGAAGACTCAGGAAGCCGCCGGTTCCAGTAGCCGCGGAAGGGAGCAAAGCTCGGCTGTTAGACGCCCGAGGCCCAGCCTGCGTGGGGGCGGGGACCAGGGACCAGGGGACAGTCGGGAATGAGCATCCAAGCGAAGCGCATGCGCAGCCCGGGCCTCTCCCCGCCCCCCAGTCACGTGACCTGCTCTTCGGGCCTCCTTCCCCGGAAGCCCTCTCTTCAAGTTTCCGCCTCTCCCACTCTTCGAATCCGGCGGCCACTGGACCTGCGCGAGCGAGCAGCCTCCCCGCCAAAGAAAAGCGAGAGCCTCGGAGTCGGGTGGCCTGATTGGCTACCCGGGCAGTCAACAACAGCGCGTGGGGAGGTTCCTAAGCCCGCCATCGTCTCCCACCGTGCCTTGGCTCCGAGGAGCTGAAGAACCGTGCAAGATGGCAGACGTACTGGATCTTCATGAGGCCGGAGGCGAAGACTTCGCCATGGACGAGGATGGGGATGGTGCGGAGCGGGTGGGCTGAGGGTTAGAGGGCCCGGGCCTCGGAATGGGAGAGGGCGGGAGGAGGGTCTTCCGCCCCAGGCAGAGCCGCGGTGGTCGGGGCCGGGCCGAGGACTGGGGCCGCCTGACCCAGCTCTCCTCTCTCTCCAGAGAGTATTCACAAACTGAAGGAGAAGGCCAAGAAACGCAAGGGTCGCGGCTTCGGCTCAGGTGAGGCTGGGACAGAGGAGGGTGAGGGGGGCCGCGGGGTGGGCCGCCCTTATTTACTGACCCCTGGTGGGCACGGACTTTACAGAGGAAGGGTCCCGGGCCCGAATGCGGGAGGACTACGACAGCGTGGAGCAGGATGGTGATGAACCCGGACCGCAGCGCTGTGAGTGCCGGGAGTCGGGGAGGGGAAGCAGGGGGAGGAGCCCCGGTATGTGGAATCCTTTCCCCTGACCATCGCGCCCTGTCTGTGCTCTGACCCCCCCAGCTGTTGAGGGGTGGATCCTCTTCGTGACCGGGGTCCACGAGGAAGCCACCGAAGAGGACATACACGATAAATTTTCCGAGTATGGAGAAATAAAAAATATCCACCTTAATCTGGACCGGCGCACAGGATACCTTAAAGTAAGTGGGAAGTTTGGGCAGTCAGCTTGAGGGTTTACTTTGTGGGCAATGATGAGCAAATTTGGGTGAAAGTAATACAGAAAGTTCAGTTAGACACAGAGAGAGTCATTGCCACAGACAACAGGAACATAGTGTGTTACGTTCATGCTGCGCATTCATTGAACGGAAATTTACAGGGCTTGATGTTTGAGTTATTTAATCAAAGTTAAGGTTTGATAAGCAAGAACAAGAGAGGTTTATTTCCATGCCTTGTATGGATGGAGACTTTTTTTCTTTTCCCCTAGGGTTACGCTTTGGTAGAATATGAGACCTACAAGGAGGCTCAGGCTGCCATGGAGGGACTCAATGGCCAGGACATGATGGGGCAGCCCATCAGTGTAGATTGGTGTTTTGTGCGGGGGCCACCCAAAGGCAAAAGGAGGTAGGAGGAAAGAGCAAGTGATTGTGAATTGGGTGCATACAAATGAGTAAACTGGAACAATATTTGGTTTACGATCGATCTAGTCACCCTGACAGACTATCGTTTTTCCTTCCCTTTTATAGAGGTGGCCGAAGACGGAGCAGGAGTCCAGACCGGAGACGACGCTGACTGCACTGCTCAAATGTTATTCTCTCCAAAGGATCAGTTTGCCTACATCCAGCCTTGGATGAAAGGGGCTGGGATGGGACTCTTGACTTTATCTCCCACCTCCTTAAGTGTTTCTTTTACATTGTGAATAAACAGTTTAGTTTTTTTTTCTACATGTGAGAATCAAACATCAGGTGAAAAGCCAGGGACACAATCCAGGCTTTTTCTGACTCTTAAGTAGTGGAAAACCCATTCCTCTTCCAGCTGAGGGAGTGAAATGTACTATAACATTAAGGGAAATTTCAAGGATATTCTCCCAAGTATTGAATTACTGAAGTCTAGAATGTTCTCATTCTTTCCCTTATTAGGGGTGGAAAAAGAACCTTCTCCACCAGGCAATCCTGTGTCATCCATATTTTCTGTTTGGCCAGGGGTAGGTGGTAAGGAGTGAGAGTGGCCACAGGGACAAGGTAGGGATTCTGAAAAAAATTATTCTTTATTACTTTGTGGTTGGAGGCCTGGGGCTAGAGTTGAGGATCTCAGCAAGAGTTACAGAGATGTTTCCTCCATTTTTCCTATCTTCCCTCTACCCCCTTTGCTCCATTCCAGCTGCCTAGGTGTCTGAACCACTTGTTGAGGGACTTTCCAAGAGCTCCTCCCCCGGGAAGAATCCGAGCCAAGTTCCTGGTGCCCTTTTCTACAGCCAAGTGTGAAGGCCCCATAGAGTAAGGGGTCCAGGGGGGCATTGAGGAGGCCGAAGAGGAACAGAATGTGGCTGAGACTGGGAGGGACATTGCTTAGCATGCTGGGAGAGAACCAGTACCACAGACCCAGAAGGTAGTAGGGTGTCCAACAGATAACGAAGGTCAGCAGGACAAGTAGGGATAGTCGAAGGGCCCGAAGCCTCACACGGGGGCGATTGTCAAAGGAACGACGAAGAGCGAAGTGACCAGCAGGCGCTGGGGAGTCAGAGATGAATAATTGTCAGTTCCCTTTGTAGGTACTAGGTGGGCATGAGGCAAGCTGATGGAAAGAGGGAGATGGATAGATGTATATTGGAGTTCTTTTTGAAGCTCACATATGAATATTATTCTTGCACACATGCACAAATATCTCACTGACAGTATGAATCATCTTTCCAAATAGGGTTTAGGGTGGTGAGACATGCTGGGGAAAGGACTTCAGACCACAGTATGGGGTACTGCTGTAAAATATAAAATTAACCAGCCCTACTCATTTTTCCCCCTTAACCATGACCAAGGGAGATGGTGGTAGGTGATCATCTGCTCAAACTCTGTGGATGTGGGTTTTAAAGAATGGCCAGATACCATTAGGACTGTTTGTACTCTTGCTGATTTCCCCCATATCAGTGGGCTGAAGTTAAGGAGTACTGTTGTGATTAGGCTCTCACTATGGGCAAAAGATTAGGAGATATGGTAGAAATTGGGACTGAAGCTATGGATTGGGAAATGAGGATCTAGAGTTTGGAGTCTCACCATGCTCCCCCTTCCCTGTTCGGTGTCTGGATACACTGAATACAATTCGGCCATAGCAGATTGCCATGGCTGTCAGAGGTATCAGGAAGAGCCCACAGAAGGTGAAGAGGTTATAGGCGATTTCTTGCCATCGGGCCTTGAAGCTTCCTTTGGTGACACATTGAATGAAGGGGACTGGGCCAGCACGGCGGACAGTATGAAACAGGAACAGCTGGAGTGGGGTGGAGTATAAAACAAGACTTCCACCTTAGTCATAATATTCCCCACTTCCACCCCATCACCCCTACTATATAGGGAGGTTGCTATGGTAAATATTGATTAGGGCAATAGTATATCCATGATGCCAACCACCAAACTAGCTGAAACATAAACATCCATTTAAAGACAAATGTAGCTGAATTCTGTTTTATCAAAAACAACCATATGAAGGGTATTTTTTCTTTTAGCCATCTAGCCAGTAACTCACGGTGCTATTACTTGCTGTGTGTAGACAAATGCTGTTTGAACAAGAAATAACTATAAAGGGTGCTGTTCAGAAACCCACTTAAGCAGTCAATCTATCAACAAGATGTTATTTGAGCAAGAGCTTGTGTACTGTAACTACTGAAAGTATTAATAAAAATTGACATTTTTTTTTAAAGTGCTGTGTTGTTCTCTGAGTATTGTTTTTGCTTGGAGACTGCAGGGCTGTTAGTTTCCACTCCAGCTATGGAAGCAAAAATACCTTGGCATCTAAATGATAGTTAAGTCATGCTTGGAGGCAGTTTCAGAAGAAAGGGGTGAAATCTCACAGAAATGGGAGGAGTCATTGTCTACAGCTGAACGTTACCAGTTGCTTGGAACTTTGAGCCATTGAGTTGATTGGGTATAGGGAAGGGGCAAGATGCAGTCATGAGAGGACATTGGACCAGGAGTCTGAAGACATGAGTTTATCTCTTTCTACAAGTTTGTACTCAAATGTAATCAAATACTAAGCCAGCCTCACACACTTAATTGGCTGTATGACCCTGGGCAAGTTATTTAACCTCTGCTTCTGTTTGCTCAGATGTAAAATGGGGATAAAAGCATCTGCCTTGCAAGGTTGATGTGAGAGGATGAAATGAGATATTGGTAAAGTGCTGGTACATGAAAGACCTTATATAAATGTTTTCCTTCCCTTTGCCCTCTCTGCCCAAATAAACCTTTGGATAGTTTAGAACTTCTCAGATTGTGAATATAAAATGAGAATAATACCTGTACTGTCTACCTCATAGGGTTTTGAGGGAAGTAAATTACTTGTTATTTGATATGTTAGCTCTTTTTACTACCAAATCACTTCCGTCAAAACAACTGTGAGGTAAGCAACACAAGTTAATAACAGTTGGCTTGCCCATTGTCTCAGTGGCAGAGCTGAGAAAAAAAAAAACAAGGGCTAATTCAGAGACCAGCAAGTAATTAAACAAAACCTGGGCTGTTTCACAGGACAGTATAAATAATTATATAATTAATGCCAAGGAAATCCCACCTTTTTTGTAAAAAAAAAAAAAAAAAAAATGGATTTTTCTCCTTGTTTCCCTAGATATTCAATGTTTTCTTATTCTACCTTCTAATGCTCAGAAATAACCTTATAAGAGGACATTTTGGGGAGGGAGAAGGTAATGGAGCCAATATATGACCAGGGATCTAGCCATCCTATAAACTGAAAATGAAAAGCCACGGGATTTACAAACTATATTAGCTCTTTCTTGTAGCTGCTGGTGGGTAGGTGGAAAAGTCAGTATTTGCTGCAAATCTGAATGGATACAAATGACCTGGAATCTGAAAGTAGATCAAAGCTCCAAGCAATCCATAGTACTTACATTTACCACAATTATCCCAGTCTTATTCTTTTCTCTGAGTAATAAAAGATTAATATAACCCTAGAGCAGGAAGGAACATTAGAGACTATCTGGCCCAACCCCTTTATTTTATAGAGGAAGCAATTCAGGCTCAGAGAAAAGTCACAATCAAATTAGAAGAAATCTTTCAATACATGTATTTTACTGAAATGTCTGGCATCTGGAAACTTAATAAATATAAGCAGCAGTCTGATCAATTTAATGACTTTAAACATATATATTAAACTCTAAAACATCAACACATTTTAAAAATGTCAAATTTTATTTAAAAAATAGCATCTATTAAAAAGTTATAGGAAAAAGCTAACAATTATCTCAGTTACCTCAGAACTGACAAAACATCCTCTTTTGCACAATATTTCTCCTACCCATAAAGTCATCATTATTAATTTGTTGGTATTGATATATGGTGCATAAATAATTTTGTCTATATAAAAGAAAAAAATTAATATATCTCCCCCCTCTGTAATAGGGTTTCTTTACAGTTAAGGATGAGTTACTTGGAATGTTGGCTTCATTAGGTAAAATACTTGTTTGTCTTAAAACCATAATTAGGATTTCTTTCAGTATTCTCATATATCCTCTCTAGCTCTGAGAGGTGCCACCTAGTTCCTGTGTTGTGGAAATTAGTGCTTTTAATGATTTTGTAGATTTAAATCTCTGTATTGTAGTAAAAACAGCACTAGCATAGGGTCAGAAAACTTGGACTCTAATTCAGGCTTTTTGTTTATTGTCTGTGTGAACTAGGGGAAATCACTTATATTTCTGAACCCTGGTTTCCTCTCTTGTAAAATAGGAATATTCCTTCCATAAGCATTTATTATTGAACATTAAATGCACACTACCTAACTCATAGTGCTATTGTTGAGACTCAAATGTGTATAAAGTATTTATATTTGTAAATGAGCATTTTTTTTTCTTAGACTCCTTCCAAAGTGAAGCATCCTAACATTTTTTCTAGTCCATCCACAAACAGAAGCCGCTCCATCTCCGAAGTACCTAGGGTTTTGTTTGTTTTGGTAAAAAACAAAAAACAAAAAAAGAAACACAAAACTTACTTTTCGTTCTTTTTTCTACCTAACTTTTTAAAACTCCCGGGTTGCTTTAAGATTTGAATGTCACAACAGCCAGAAGCGTTCAGGTTCGGTCATGCACCATAAATTTGCATACAATGATTTCAATTTACTTCACTTTCCTTTCTTATTTTCAACTACAATAGCCTCTCCTTGTTTACCTTAGAGTAGAGGGAAACCTGAGAAGAGACAAACTGAAGTTTAGGCGACCCACAAGAAAGTGAGAGACGCCTTACAGAAAAACGGACAGCGGGATGCTGCGGAGGGGTGGGGCGATCCTGCATTCAATTTTATGCAAATTGTATGTAAATAGACTTGAAGGGCACAGAAGAGGTAAAAGACATCTTTTCCACGAGTTCCCCGGGTAGGATAAAACCTCGCCTCCACGGGCTCACGCTCCTTTGGTCACTCACCTGGGGCAGGGCAAGTAGAAAACTGAGCCCCCAGGCCGTTCCCAGCAGCTTTCGCCCACCCCCTCGGGGTCCAAGAGGATGGAGCACCGCAGCCTGGCGGTCAAGTCCAATGACCACTGGCAGAAAAGCAGCCGCGTACATGGCCAGCAGTTTCAGGAACATAAGTGTCCGGCAAGCAACATCTCCAGCGAGCCACTGGACGGTGGCATTCCACGCAGCATCCAGCGGCATGACCACGAAAGTGACCAGTAAGTCTGCAGCGGCCAAGTGGCCAAAAAGTCGTCGGACCGGGGAGGGGCGGAGTCTACTGGATCTTGGCCGCGTCACTGACCACAGCACAGCCAGATTCCCTGCAGCCGACGACAGGAACAGGGCAGCGGTCACTCCTACTCGGACCTTGGCGGCAGTTGAGAAGGTGGGAAGCGCGGACTCCTCCACCTCGACCCCCGCCCCCGCCCAGGCTTCCTCTCCGGCTGAAGAGACCCAAACTGTGTCATTGTCCGAGGACATAGCTGCAGTGGGGAAGCGGCAGGCTCGGGCAGCCCATCTCTTCCCCAGCCAGCCCAGGGGCTGGTGCGGGTCATCGTGGTCTCGGACCGCATCGGTCGTCAGTTTCAGGGACACTCCCCATCTTTGCCTGGAGGGCTGTCAGCTCCGCCCCGCTGTGCAGAACTCAGGGTCCCATCCCGCAGGGGGCTTCCCAGGCCCTCCTGCTCCGTGCCCAGTCCCAGCTGGCCGAGGGGCTCTCGTCCCCAGTTTCCGGTGAGCCCCCGGTCCAGCGCCCGCTCCGCAGCTGGAGGTCACTGCGGCAGCGGTTCAGCACTCCAGCCTCGGGCCGGCCCCGCCCCGCCCCGCCTCCTCAGGCCCCGCCTCCTGCTGGTCCCACCTCCCCCTTCCTCCTCGGGCAAATACATTTAAAAATCGCGGCTGCCAAGGGGCCCCAAGGACTGCACTGGGAGGCTCTCCCGTCCCTGGGGCGCGGGAAAATCTGTGCAGATGGCTGAGCCTCCCGCCGCGCCCGAGCCTCCGGGGGAAGCCGAAGCACCTCTGGGAATGCCGGGGCCCGCCGGGCCCCCGCGGCGCCGCGGCTCCGAGGGGCGGGGCCTCCGCGCGCTTTGCTTGGCTCCCCAGTTTGTCCCTCACGCGGTGCCGTCGGGCTCTGCGGAGGAGGGCGTGGGGAGGGGAAAGGAGACGGGCCCAAGCTGGGCAGCACTGGGTCGCAAAGCCGGTTAGTGGACTTCGAGGCCGCTGGCATGGATGCCTGGGTCCGCTTCAGCGCCCAGAGCCAGGCCCGGGAGCGCCTGTGCAGGTGCGGCCGGGGGCAGGGGGCGCGTGCGGGGCCGCATATCTTTGCGGTCCCCTTGGGCCACGGGGGTCAGGATGGGTCAGCCCCGGGTACGGAGGCCGGGAGCCACAGACCACTCAGCTAGTGCGCGAGCTGAGCTGTGAGGAAATGAGTCGTTTCCCCCCGCAGGACAGATGGGGAAACTGAGGCATGGATTGGGGGCAGGACGGGAGGGTGGAGATCCGGACGACCAGGCTCGCCTCCGAGATGGACTCTGATCCTGCTCGTTGTGTGTGTGTGTGTGTATGTGTGTGTGTGTGTGTGTGTGTGTGTGTGGTGGGAGTGCAGTGGAGACGGATTCTGAACCGCCTGGTCGTCACCGGTCCTACTGTTAGCTGCTGGGCCTCCAAGGGGCTCGTGTCCTCAGGTGACGTGGGGTGCGGGGGAGGAAGAACGGGGCTGGAGTGGGGTCTGTGGACTCTGCCCCAGAACGCCGAGCGGCCTCGGGGCGCCAGCAGTGGGGAAAGTGCCCCAGGTCGTGCCCTGGGCCCCGCGCCCAGACCCCCCCAGGCATGCTACCAGCCCCTCAGCCCGTGCCGCAAGTATACCCCCCATCTCCCTGTGCCTACCTGGATGCGCAGCGACGATCCTCCACCCCCTCTTTCCAGTGTGTCCATTTCCTTTTTCTTTTTTTGCTTTAATCCACGCTCCCTCACCCTCCCTGTCCCTGTGACCTTCACTGGTTCTCCTGTCCCATACCCTCTCCTCTCTTGCTCAGAAGGGCAGAACGAGGAACCTGGGGTTTGGAGGTGTGCAAGTCTTAAGGAAGGTTCTGCTGGGGAAGGAGGTATTTCAGCCTGACTTCCATACCACCCCTACCCCTCTCTCCTCCTTCCTGTAGAGCTGCACAATATGCCTGCTCTCTCCTTGGTCATGCACTGCAGAAACATGGGGCAAGTCCTGAACTTCTGAAGCAAATACGGCAGTTGGAGGGCCATCTGAGCCTTGGACGAAAGCGTGAGTGACTTTTCTCCTTCTCTGAATAGATAAGGGCCAAGTATTCTCTAATTCCTTCTGACTTCCTTTTAGTCTCTCCCTCCAGCTATTCGTCCCCTCCCTGTATTTTTACCAAAAATCTTTGTAAATAAATGTTTTATTAATACTCTTTTCTTTTAAAACTCTGTCAATGCTCAGTGATTTTTGCATTGCCTCCTCAATCTTTACTTGTAGCTAAGTGCAGTTAAGCAAAGCAAATCAGTACATCATCCATGCATGCTTTATTCCAAACCTGGAGGCACCACATCTCTCAGGATAAGGGAGGGGAGCATGCCTCATGTCAGTCAAGATTGGTCACTGCATTGATTAGAGTTTTAAAGTTATTAGTTATTGTATACCTTTACAATATTGTGGTCATCATTTTAGTTGTTCATCAGCCTCTGTTTACTTCACACTATTTCAATTTATGGGAGTCTTCCCAAGTTTCTTTAAATTCTTTATATTTGATGTTTCATAGAGCACAGTAATATTTCATTACATTCATACGCCACAATTTGTTCAGCTATTCCCCCACCAGTAGGGACCCATTTTGTGGCTGCTACAAAAAAAAGTACTGTTATAAATATTTTTGTTTATATGAAGTCTTTCCCTCTGTCTTTGACTTCTTTGGGATTATGCCTGGTCATGATAGCATTTGACTAAAGGGCATATAGTTTAGTGAATTTTCTACCATAATACAAAGTTGTTTTGTGACGGTTAGATCACTTCAGAGCTCTACCAGCAGTGGATTTGTGTGCCTGTCTTTTCACAAATCCTGAAACATTTACCATTTTTGTCTTTTGTCATCTTTGTCAGTCTGATGATTGTGAGGTAACCTTGTATTTTTGATTAGCCTTACTCTTGCTAGAGATTTGGAGTACTTACATTCTTGTTGATAACTTGAATTTCTTCTGACAACTGCCTCTTCATATCCTTTAATCACTTATCTGTTGGGTATATATTTATATAAATTCCCTATTTATTTTCTGTATGTTACTTTTAGCAGAGCTTTGCAGCAAAGATTTTTTTTTATTATAGCTAACAGCTTCTCTTCTACTTCTAACAGTATTATTCATGCAAAAGCTTTTCAGCTTTATATAATTGAAATGACATATTTTATCTTTTATGATCACCATTATCCCTTGTTTGCTTAAGAATGTTCTTCAAGCCATAACTTTACCCCCTCATTCTTATTTCACAGTTGAGGTGGCTGGAAAACAAAGTACAAGTAGGGGATTGGGGTTGATTAAAACCATGAACAAAGGGAAATGGAGAAAATGTCATTAAAGTCTGAAGTTGTCAAAGAGAAAGAAACAAAACTTGGCTGCTCTAGTGCCCTTGCTTTTGTCCTGTTGCCTACTCACTGCCACACTCTGTCCTCAGCCTTGTTTTGTCTGCCCGTGGCTGTCTTGTTCATCTCCTGCTGCGTGTTCCTCTCCTGTCTCACCTGTCCCCTTGCCCTTTTCCCATCCAGTTCTTCGCCTGGGTAACTCAGCAGATGCCCTTGAGTCGGCCAAACGGGCTGTGCATCTGTCAGATGTCGTCCTTCGATTCTGCATCACTGTCAGCCATCTCAATCGAGCCTTGTACTTCGCCTGTGACAATGTCTTGTGGGCTGGAAAGGCTGGGTTGGCCCCCCTTGTGGACCAGGAGAAGTGGTCCCAGCGTTCATTCAGGTTAGAGACCTCTCAGCCTTTGGATTTCATCCCACTTTGGGGACCCTTTTAGACAGAAAGTGTGCCTTCGGTGAGAGCTGGACACCCCAAAACAGTACATCTTGATTCTTCTGGATTCTAATCTGCCAATGTGTGCTAAATGGGGCTAAGGGAATGTGTAGTGGATAGAGCTGGACTCTTGAATCTGAAGACAAATTCTGCCCTGACTGCTGCTGACTGCAGCTGTGTACAAGTCATCTGATCATTTTGGATCATAGCTTCCCCATCTATGAAAACAGGGACAATATAACTGTTGTCCACTTGTAAAGATTTTTTTATGAGATTGAAATGAATTGGTGTGTATAAAGTCCTTTTTGATCTTTAAGGTACTACATAAAATATCTATTATTATTAAAAGCTGCCAAGAATTTATGGAACATAAGACATTAGGTTTTGTGGCACTTTGAGGTGACCCTTTGAGTCAGGAAAACTTGGATACAATTGTTGCCTCTGACACGTTGGCAGTGTGACCTTGGGCCCCTAAGAAAACCACTCAGTGCTCAGGAAGCTCTCTAAGACTGGTGTCTAAGAAGGTGTAGAGAAGGTGTAGATCTACATTGGTCTTCACTGGAAGCTTTCTAAACTGATCCAATCCCAGATCCAGTCAGAAAGTGGGGGCAGCATAGCCTAGTTATGATACCTTCCTTTGCCTTTCCCTTCATTCCTATTGTCCCTGTCCCCTAATCTCTGGTCCCAGTTGTTTCCATATGTCTGCCTTTCACCTTATTCTTCCTGTCATCTCAAACTTCTCTAATAGTCATTTTCCAGGGTAGACATGACTGTGGGTATGGGTGGGTGCTCTCTGGAAGTACCATCACTATTTTTGAGTGTCTACCACACCTAGTGTATTATACTAGATGCTGTTTAGTACATACAGAAATGATGAGGTCCTTGGTCTCAAGGATTTAAATTCAGTCATGGAAGCATCTATTAAGTACCTATTGTGTGCCAAGCTCTTTTGTAGGCCCTGAGGATTCAAGGAAAGAGTCTTTTCCATCAGGGACCTTACATTAGACAGTAACTTAGAATGTCCTGTAGAGACTAACGGTACACCAGAAACAAATGGGGCTTCTTTTTGTAGGGAAAAAAGGTGGAAATTAATGCAGTATAAACTGAATGTCTAAATTCTGAGTATAGCAGCAAACCAAGCTAGGTGAGGTTAGCCTGGAAAGTTCCCCAAAATTTGAGCAAGATTTTGAAGGTAGAGAAGAAAAAGTGGGAAGACATTCCAGGACAGGGAAAGGCATGTGCTCAATGGTGATCTGATGTGATTTTCTTAGCAAATTAAGAGAGACGATTACTGATTGACCCCTAGGTCACTGAGCTCAGATTTCTCTCCATCTTACTGATCTTTTTCACCCTGTGCCTTTGTCCCAGGTATTACTTATTTTCCCTCATCATGAATTTGAGCCGTGATGCCTATGAGATACGACTACTGATGGAGCAGGAGTCTTCAGCTTATGGCCGTCGACCGAAGGGGTCAGGAGGAGGGACTCCAGGAGGTGGTGAAGCTGGGGGTGCAACAGGGGTCAGTGCCTCAGGAGGGAGTCTGCCCCATCTGGCCCTGCAGCTTCGACTTCGAGTCCTTCTTCTGGCCCGAGTTCTACGAGGCCATCCCCCGCTCCTGCTGGATGTGGTCAGAAATTCTTGTGACCTCTTCATCCCACTGGACAAGCTGGGCCTATGGCGTTGTGGCCCTGGAGTTGTAGGGTTCTGTGGTCTAGTGTCATCCATCCTATCTATTCTTACTCTACTCTGTCCCTGGCTCCGACTCAAGCCCTAAAACCAAAATTCTAGGGTGGAAGAGAGTCTGAGCTGGGAATAGGGAGAGGTGTCAGGTTCTTTCTGTTCCATTGTCATTCTATCTTTTCCCTTTTACTTAAAACTCAAGTTTGGAGAATTGCAGATGGAGAGTGACTAGAAGGAAAAGGGTGGCCCTTGGATTTAATGGGATAATTCTCTTTTTCTCTTACTTTGATGATTCTTTATGTCTCTTGAGTCTCTTCTTACTATTTTTAAATTAAATTTTATTTTTTTCAATCAACAAAAATCCTCTTTCTCTCCCTCCTCCTCTACTGAGAAAGAAAAACAGAACTCCTGTTCTAGACACCTCTGGTTATTTTACTTTTTTTCTAGTTTCTCTCAGATTTGTTTCTAAGATTTTAAATTCCTCCTCATTTTCCATCCTAGTTATTTAGTTCTTAGCTACATTCCCTTGAGGGAAGAAGGTCTCCCACCCAGGATTGTGATCCATCATGCCTTAGTTTTTCCCTTTTCAGTGCAGAGGATGATTGGGCCAATGGAGATTCTTTGGTCTCATGTAGGACAGTGGCCCAAGTCTCTCCTCTCAACTCCTTTTTCTTTGGTGTTTTCCTCTTTTTGATGTTTTCCTCTCCACAGCCATTTGGGTTTTCTCCTCCTGTCATCTCATCTCCCACCTTCTCCTTGACTTGGTCCTTTCCTGTATTCCTGATAATGGCTTCTGTTTCTCAGCCCTTTTTACCTTCCTCCCTGTGATGCTGTCTGTGTTCAGCATCCTGTTGTAAATACTGTACAATGAAACTGTAAATAACTTTGGTCAAGCCCCTGCTGGCTGGCCAACTCAAAGGGCGGCAAATTAAAGATGAGTCTTGATTATTGGCCTTTGGTTTGGTCACTTGTATAGTCTGGCCATTTTTGACCTTTGCTCTAGCCTCACAGGTTATCTGTGGTGTTGGTCATCATCATCAACTATTGATTAGGCTCAGGGTGCTAGACCCAGTACCAGAGATACAGAAGGAAATTCAGGAAGCTACGCCCCCTATCATCTAGGATTTCAGCTGGCATAACTATCAAATGATGTGAGAACTGTCTCCCTTTAGGGTGGTGCCTTGCCAACTCTTCAACCCTCCAAAGTTTATTAATCTGCAAGAATCAGGAATAGTAGAAGCTTGAAGTGTGTGCCTCAGCTTGTGACAGAATGAATCCTGCTTTGTGGGGCAGGGGGGGATCTCGCCATCTGTCAGCACTCTTACCTTCCATATCCCAGATGAATAAAATTAGCTTAGGAAATCCTAAACACCCCCTTCCATGAGAGAAACAAATGGAATGACCAAGAGTGGGAGAGATGAGATAAACAGCGGATGTCTGCCTGGCCTTCCCGATGTGGCCACCAGAGGGAAGCAGGAGAGATTGAGAAGCTATGTGAGACTGCCCCTTGCTCTGTCTGGCACAGGGCTCTCTCCAATTTCCACAGCATCCCTCCTCCTGGCCAGTCCAACTTTATTTTTAGCTGCCAGTGGAAGGGGGGCGGGACAGGAGGGTAAGTAAAGAAAACAAAACGGGACAGGAGCACAGAAGACTCCTCAGAGAGACAGCAGAACGGCCAGAAATGGAGCTCACCCTCACCTCTCACCTCACTCTACCCCTGTTTCTCCTGGCAGGTGAGAGGGAGGTTAACTCTTTGGGCCTTGGTGGGAATGGAGGTGTGTGGGATGGCTTGGGGTTGGGAGCTTAAAGATAAAAATGTCCTTTTCAGGGGAGGGCACACCCTCCTGATGAGAGCCCTAAGGACCGGACTTTGAAACGAATGACTTTGAATCTGTTATCTGTGAACTCTGATTATACCCTCTCCTCCCAAAGTGACATTAGGAGAGACTTCCTATAGTTCTGGTGAAAGGTTTTGCTCAGTTATCTGGAGTTGGTGTTCAAAGTTCTGGAAAGTAGGACAGGGATACCTGGCAGTGAATCTACCCAGAGTGCTCCCATGTGACCCTTAACGTCAGGGTCCTCTTAGGGGTTTGAAGCTCCCTTGGACAGAGTGGCAAACATCCTAAGAATATTTGACCAATGGACCACATACAGTTTCCACCCAACCTATTGATTTCCTAGTGTCTGGAGTGAACTAAAGATACTCCTTTGTTCTAAAAAGGCATTTGTTAGGAAGTGAGTAGGGGGAGGGATGGTCTGGGAGGTAGGGAGGGAACCCTAAAAGGCCTTGGTTTAAGGGGATCTTTCCACTATAATCTATGTTACCCAAAATACCCGCTCTGAACCTGGAGAGAGGATGGGCTAGGAAGAAAGGGACCAGCTAGTACTCTATGTGGGAACCCTAGGGAGGGACTAACTTATTTGGAGAGTGGACAAAGGTCTAGTTAGGGGGTGGGATCTTGATGTGCTGGGAAGGCAGAAAAATGGTGATGATCTGGGACCCCTGTGGTGGGGGTAGAGAGAAATTTGTGTGTGGGCAGGCTGCCCCACCCGAGTAATTGCTACTGAGGTTTCCGGGGCTGAGTCCTAAAACATAGGAATCTCTGTGTGCATGCATAAGACATACTGACCCTGGACGATGGAGAAATGTAAAACACATGGAAGATTCTTGAGAGACATATCCCTCAGTTTCCTTTCATCTTCCCATTAGGCTCACATCTAAAACCTGGACCCCTTGGGTACTGGGGACTTTTTCTGGTGCTACAGAAAGCTGCTATCCCCCTACCCTTGTTTAAGCCTCACAGGTTGGGTGAGGGGAGGGAAGAGAAGTGGGGGTGAGTAATCTGACCCTTTTGATTGATTCTGTGAAAGAGATTTCGGGGGCGGGAATGAATCCACAGCTGCATATGTCATTGTGGCTAAGGGCCACAGACAGGATGAACAGCACAGCTGGATATAAACACAAGGCAGAAGACTATGTACCCTTGGGCCACCAGATACACAGATGGAAACATTGTAACAGATGCACATTCAGGAGACAGGTTTGGGCCAAGGTGTCCATGGCTCACAGGCTCTTCCCTTGGCCCCACCTCCCCACCCCAGCCCTTGACCTTGTGACTGATCCACCTCCATCCCTCCTCCTCCCAGGTCTCTGCTTCTCCTTCAACTTGGACGATAGTTATCCTCGGCTATTTCAAGGGCCGCCAGAGGCCGAGTTTGGATACAGTATCTTGCAGCATGTGGGGGGAGGACGTCGATGGTGAGGGAAGCCTGGGAGGACAGACGTGGGCTATTGTGATGGTGAAAGAAACCCAGAGCAAGACGGAAAGAAAAGGGGCTGGGATTGTGTGGGTGCTCATCGAAAGGAAGCTGGGGGGGGGAGGGGGGAGGAAACAACAGCAGACCTTAGCTTAGGCCAAGATTATCCCACATGAGCCATCAATAACAAGAGGGTCATTCAATTATTTTCAGAAGGTATGGGCCACTTATCTGAGATCCTGTTTAAAGTGGAGAATACGTTGGGGTGATCACAAATTAGGGGTTCTGGCATGGGTCTCCTCTTCAGCTTGCCTTTAGGGTTATCCCCTTTCCCCATGCCCCTATTCTTACACACCACCCTGTCGCACCAGGATATTGGTGGGTGCTCCTTGGGATGGACCTTCAGGGGACAGAAGGGGGGATGTATATCTCTGTCCTGTGGAGGAGCGACCCAATGCCTCATGTGCCAAGGGCCACCTAGGTAAGGCTCTTCCCTCTCCACCCTCTGCCCCCTAGTTTTCCTGACCTCCTGTTCTCAACCTTCCCACCCCCTAATAAACCTCCCTTTCTACATACTCCTCCCCTCTGAACTTGTGACCCACAAACTTGCGTTCCCCAATTTCACTATCACCTCCAGGTGACTATCCACTTGGAAATTTATCAAGTCCAGCTGTGAACATGCACCTTGGGATGTCGTTGCTGAAAACTGATATGGATGGAGGATTCATGGTGAGATGGGAATGAGGGGTATCGGGAGTCTATAGGTGGATCTGTGGATCATTGGGGAAGGGGATCAGGAAGTTAATGGCATGGAGGCTAGGGAAGGACCAAATACATGGGGTTTTAGCCATATTAGACATCATGGGGGCAAGGGGTGTCGGTACCTTCTGGAGGGGGGGCCTTGAGAATGAGGGTTGGAATGCTGCCCGTGGATCTGGGAATGACATTTTCACCCTGTTTCCCCTTCATCAGGCCTGCGCCCCACTCTGGTCTCGTGCCTGTGGTACTTCTGTGTACAGCTCTGGGATCTGTGCCCAAGTGGATGCCTCATTCCGGCCCTGGAGGAGCTTAGCACCCACTGCACAGCGTGAGCCAGGGGAGGGGAGAGGGGAAGGGAAGAAAACGAGCATTTATTAAGCCCCTGCTGTGTGCCAGGTACTGTGCTAAGCACTTTGCAAATTCTATTTGATCCTCACAAAACCACTGTGAAATAGGTATCATTATTACCCACATTTTATAGATGAGGAAAAGTGACTTGCCCAAGATCACAGAGCTAGTAAAAGGCAAAGCTAGGATGTTTGCCCACATTCTCTTATTCCCAAGCCACACTCTTGCCCTGATGTCCTTTAGCCTCACCATTTCCCTGCCTCAAAAATCTAGGCTGCCCTACCTACATCGATGTGGTCATTGTCCTGGATGGCTCCAACAGCATCTACCCCTGGGCTGAGGTTCAGACTTTCCTTCGTAGACTGGTGGGGAGGCTGTTCATTGACCCTGAACAGATACAGGTGAGGAGAGGAGGCTGAATGTGGGGGAATCAATCTGTGGCAAATGCCAGAGACTTGGCCGTGTAAGAAGGTTCAAGGAAAACTGGGATGAGGGAGTTCCAGGGCCCATACCCGATCAGCAAGACCAGCGTAGAAAGGAAAGGCATCGTCAAAGCTGTCCCTCTCCAGGTTGGGCTGGTGCAGTATGGGGAGACTGCTGTACATGAGTGGTCACTTGGAGATTTCCGGACCAAGGAAGAGGTCGTGAGAGCTGCTAGGAATCTGAGCCGAAGAGAAGGGCGAGAAACCCACACTGCGCAGGCAATAATGGTGGCTTGGTGAGGTGGGGGAGGGGAGGGGTTGTAGAGGGAGGGTATGGGAGGTCCCAGGGCTGTGAGGAAGACTAGGGTATTGGCAAGGATTCTGGGAGAAGGGCATTCTTTTTTTGATAGGGGATGGAGGTGGGAGTGGAAGGTCAACTGGGAATCCTAAAAATTCTTTCCCTAAGCTTCCCCTTTCTAAGTTTCTATTTCATGGCTGGTTTTTTCTATTTCTCTCTTCTAGACAAATTTAATCTGTTTGATCCCTCTGTAAAAGTCATAGATTCAAAAGGTACCTTAGAGATCATCTACTCCAAATTCTTCCCAAAATATAAATCCCCCCATTATCTCACTGATAAGTAGTTGTCCAGTCTCTGAATATTTCCAGTGATGAGAAACTCTGTACCATACAATGCAGTCCCCACCAACTTTTTAAAAGCTCTGAGAATTAGGCATTTCTTCCTTACATTGAGATGAAATTCATATTCTGCAAACTTTTTCCCGGTCAGTTTAGTTTTTCCTGCCAGGGCCAAGCAGAGCAAGTCTGGGGCCACCTAGTGGGAGGAGCATGGGATGTGGAGGCAAAGGACCTGGTGTCAGATCCTGGCTTAGTGACTTGTTAGTTACTAGTTGTGTGACCTTGGGAAAGTCACCTCCATTCTCTGGACCCCAAAACAGAAAAGGTTCTAAGGTCCCTTCTCCAAAATCAAGACCACATCTTCCATATTACTGTCGCTTTGAATAATTGAATATGGTAGTCTTGTCTTCCCATTTCTGCAGGCCTTCAGCTGAGACTCATGATAAATGTTAAAAATAAGAAAGGCTTTAAAAATATGTTGATACATTAGAGGCAAGAACATAGGAAAGGGATAGATATACTACTTGGGGAGGATGGGAGGATGTTAATGGGTGATGGAAAAAATACTTCCTCAGTCTTACTTTATTTCTGTTTCCTTTCTCAAGGAACATTCAATTCAGCAAATTTAGGTTAAGCCAACTATGTGCCAGGCACTGTGCTAGTAATTCAAGATACAAAGACAACAGTGAAATAGCCCTGTTTCCAAAGAGCTTTCATTCACATGCGCAGATAAGAATAAAAAGAATGATGTATGTTAGTGAGTGAATTGACAAAGTAGAAATCAGACAAAGGCCTTTAGCAGTGTTTAAGGAGGGAAAAGGTACTAGTAGCTGGAGGCTTCAAGGAAGGCTCTGTGGGGAAGGTCACACCTGAGTCGAGCCTCGAAGGGAGTTGAAGAATCTGAAAGAGGGATACGAAGAGGGGGTGGTACATGCCAGGCACATTCTAGCTCCTGGCACTGCACAAAGCTTAGACATGTCATGCTGAATTCAAGAACTATTAGTCTACTTTGACTGGCATATAGAGTACTTAAAAGGGATCATATGAAATTAGTCTGAAAAGTTAGGGTGGAATCAGATTGCTGAGGGCCTTGAATGGCAGACTAAGACATTTGACATGGTCATTGAAACAATAGATTTTTTTCAGCAGCAACTCAGATTGTAGCTCCTTGAAGGTAGGGATCGTGTCTTACTTTCTTCTGTTGCCTCCATGGTACCTGCTACACAGTTAGGCATACACTAAGAGTTAAATCAATGACACTGGCTCAGAGACTCCTCTGTCCCTGTCTCTTTCATTTCTGTCTCTTTCTCCCAGTTGGTCCTAGGGTGGAATGTGTATATGTGTGTCAAAGGAGTAAAGCAGAAGGCTCCAGTGTCTCAACCTCTTCTTTTTCTTCCCTCCTACTCCAGCACAGAAGGATTCAGTCCCTCCCGAGGGGGCCGGCCAGAGGCTGCCCGGTTGCTAGTTGTTGTTACAGATGGCGAATCACACGATGGGGAGGAGCTTCCAGCAGCACTCAAGGCCTGTGAGGCTGGCAGTGTGACCCGATATGGGATTGCTGTAAGAAACCGTGGGGAGGTGGGGTTGGGAAGGTGGAGATATTGAGGAGAGAGGACTTCCTTAGGAAAAAAGGGAGACACTAACAGCTAATACCGCCTCGCACCTCTGCAAGCACTGGCTTTGCATTTCCTGTACTGGCCCTCAAAGCCCCACCACCCATTACCCCTCCAGCTCCAAATTCTGTCATCTCACCTAGGTCCTGGGTCACTACATCCGAAGGCAGCGTGATCCTAGCTCCTTCCTTCGGGAAATCAGGGCCATTGCTAGTGATCCAGATGAGAGATTCTTCTTCAACGTCACAGATGAGGCTGCACTGACTGACATCGTGGATGCTCTAGGGGACCGCATCTTTGGACTGGAGGGTAGGAAGTGGAATCTGAGAGTCTGAAAGACCTCCCCAGATCCTCTGGTTCAGTTTCTCCTCTAGAGCCCCCACCTCTCCCCACCATCTATGTACAGCCCCTCTTTGAAAATCTCTGCCAAGAAGGGGACATCTGATGAAGGCATCCATCCCATTTTTGGATGGTTCTAGTTAGAAAGTTTCCAGTGATAAGCTGACTACCTCTAACTTTAAAGCAATGAAAAGGATGATTTTAATGGGAATTGATATTTGAGTTCTTTAATAAACTGGGATTGAGAGGAGCAGGAGATTGGATGCATCACCATCCTGGCCTAGGCCCTGTCTCTATCTCATTTCATTCTTTTGATATTCTTTCTTACCTCAGGTTCACATGGCGAGAATGAAAGTTCCTTTGGACTAGAGATGTCTCAGATTGGCTTCTCTGCTCACCAGCTAAAGGTCAGATAGCATTCCCCTTCCAGGTTACTCAGCCCCTAACCTCACCCTTACAACGAATCTCCTTCTAGCTGACACTTTCAGAGCCTGCCCTCAGTGACCTTATCTCTCATAAGTGAGCCTTTCTTTGAAGGGTAAAGGTTCTAAGTGAATGTCCCAAGCCCCCTCAGCTACCCCCTTCCTCTTATAGATGAATGTTTCCCTGTGAATTCCTGTGACTCCTCAGTATTTCCCCATTTCCACAGGATGGGATCCTATTTGGAATGGTGGGGGCCTATGACTGGGGGGGCTCAGTGCTATGGCTAAAGGAGGGCCATCGCCTCTTTCCCCCACGGACAGCCCTGGAAGATGAGTTCCCTCCTGCTCTACAGAATCATGCTGCCTACCTGGGTGAGTGTTAGGGAGATTGAAGCATATTTCTCTGTCTCTTTCTCCAACATGACTAATGTAGGGATTGATTTTGCATGACTATATGTATTTGTAATGGTTTTTGTTTTTCTTACCTTTTCAATATGGGGAGGAAAGGAAGGAGAGAGGAAGAGAATTTAGAACTGAAAATAAAATTTCATTTGTAAGAAGTGTTAGATAGGTTACCTCATAGGTTATACCACTTAAAGATTCCTCCATTTGCCTTTTGAATCCTCTCCCTAAATTATTAAAAATTTTCTGCTCCTCTATTGATTCCCCAATGTCTCCTGCTACCCCAACTCCATGGTCTCTCCCTGCCTTCCTTCTCTTCTCTTCACCACAATCACCCCACTTCTAGGTTACTCAGTTTCTTCCTTGATCCTCCTGGGTGGACGACGGTTGTTTCTCTCCGGAGCCCCTCGGTTTAAGCATCGTGGAAAGGTCATCGCTTTCCAGCTGAGGAAAGATGGGACTATGAATGTTGCCCAGAGCCTCCAGGGAGAGCAGGTATGGAGGCAGTAGCATGCATGCGTGAGAGGAGGATGAGAGTCACCATCCAATGGAGAGCTCTTGTGATGAAGTCTGCTAAGATTGAGATCCATCCATTGTGGGGGGTGGTCCTCAGCCACTGGGCTGAAGCAGGTTTCAGGTTCCCTCCCACTCTTGGGGTCACTCTTTTTCCTTCCCCATATCCCAGATTGGCTCCTACTTTGGCAGTGAACTCTGCCCCCTGGACACAGATGGTGATGGGGTGACTGATGTTCTGCTTGTGGCCGCCCCTATGTACCTGGGACCCCAGAACCGAGAGACAGGACGAGTATATGTCTACCTAGTAGGCCAAGTGAGTAGGGTTAGGGTACATTGGAGGCAATGCAGAGACATGAATGCCTGGGAGAGGTTGAAATGGGGAGAGAAGAGACATCAGTGAGGCTGGTCATTGGGGTTGGGATATTTAGCCTATCATCTTTTCCTGTAGCCTCTGCTGATCCTCTGGAGAACACTGCAGCCAGACCCCCCCCAGGATTCCCGTTTTGGCTTTGCCATGGGTACCCTGCCTGACCTTAACCAAGATGGCTTTGCAGATGTGGCTGTCGGAGCACCCCTCGAAGATGAACATAGAGGAGCTCTCTACCTCTATCATGGGGCCAAGGGTGGCATCCGGCCCCACCCTGCACAGGTTAGGGGATCTGGAGGATATTATATTGTGAAGCGGGGAACGTTTTGGTAATATTCAAACCTGCACTGCTCAGAAAAATTTGGGGGATCCCTGAGTCAGATCCTGTCATTTTACGCCTGAGGAAATTGAAAGGATAGTGATTTGACCAAGGTCATGCAAATAGCTAGGGTCGGATTGAGACCTAGATTAGAACCCTACTTTTCCAGAACTTACATTCACATCCCTGTAAGCACTGAGTCTATATCATTTCCCTCTTCAAACCTGGGTGGAGTTGTGAGGGGTGGAGATGGGGTAGAAATATTGGTGATGTACAGGGGAGTGGTGCCATGAGAGGTATGGGGGATGTTTTTGTGTCTTCCATTCTTGGTAGTGGTTAATGAGAGGATCAGGGGAGAGCCAGGAGGAAGAACACTGAGTGAAGGGTGAGGTGTTGTCTGAGAGACCTTGCCCCAGTCCCTTGTCTCCTGTCTCCTCCAGCGCATCTCAGCTGCCTCCATGCCACAGCCGCTCAGCTACTTTGGTCGAAGTGTGGATGGACGACTGGACCTTGATGGGGATGAGCTAGTGGATGTTGCTGTGGGGGCTCAGGGGGCAGCTGTACTGCTCAGGTGTGGGACCAGAGGTCAAGTGCCAGGTTTCTCTAGGGGAGAGGGGGCTCCCCAATGTCCTTCCCTTAATTTCTCTAGGGAAGAAGAACAATGGGGCCTAGAATCACAGAACCAGGTTTTCGAGGGAACTCTGGATGTCCTCTGTATTGGGGATTTTGGGGTGGCAGTCTTGGTAGGGTCTTCACCCATTCACTTCTCGTCCCATACCTCTGGTGTCTTTCTCTCAACTTCACTAGCTCCCGCCCCATTGTCCACCTGGTCCCATCACTAACCGTGACCCCGCCGGCAGTCAGCATAGTCCGGAGGGATTGTCAACGACATGGCCAGGAGGCTGCCTGCTTGACCGCTGACCTCTGCTTCCAAGTAACCTCCCAAACTCCAGGGCGCTGGAATCGCCGCTTCTGTAAGCCATCTCTAGGCATGTGAGCTAGCCCACAATCTCTCCTGTGTCCCAGATACCTTCCTCAAATCCTTACGCTTTTCTTCTCCCAACTCTGTTCTCTAGACATCCGGTTCACTGCCTCCCTGGATGAGTGGACAGCTGGGGCCCGGGCAGCATTTGATGGCTTTGGCCAAAGGCTACCCACTCGGCGCCTAAGGGTCAGTGTAGGAAACGTCACCTGTCAGCAGCTGCATTTCCATGTGCTGGTGAGGAAAGGTTGAGGCTTGGAGACTGCTGGCAATTGGGGGAAGCATCCCTGGAGAAAATAACTTCAAAATGACTAAAACTCTAGGAGACCAATAGGGGAGAATGAAGTTGGAGGTGTGAAAGGAGTCAGGACTATGGGTCCCTTGACCCTGTTTTACTATGATCCTTGGCTTTGCTCCCCTCAGGATGCATCTGACTACCTCAGGCCAGTGGCCCTGGTTGTGACCTTTGTGCTAGATAACGCCACAAAGCCAAGGCCAGTGCTAGATGAAGACTCACCCACTTCCCTGCGAAAGTTGGTTAGTAAACCTCAATGCTCACTCTGACCTTGGCTTCTAACACTCCTCCTGTGCCCTATCAATCCCATCAAGGGGAGAGAGAGGAGATGGGAGCCATCAGATGTTGGGATGTGTCCAGCCCTTCTTAGTCATACCTGCCCTCCTATTCTCTCCTTGCTCCTCTTTTCCTGGTTTTCAGCCCTTTTTATATTCCCCTGAATCTCTTTATGCCCTTCTCCCTCTTCCTAGGTGCCTTTCTCAAAGGACTGTGGGCCCGATAATGAATGCAATACAGACCTGGTACTCCAGGTAGACATGGACATCCGGGGCTCCAGGTGTGATAGAAGTAAACTGGAATGAGAGTGGAAGGGAAATGGATGGACAGGGTACAGTGAACTGTGGGAAAGTGAGTGAGGGGTGGCATGTTGGTCAATCAGCAATTATAGTAATAGCCAGCATTTATGTGGCATTTTAAGATTTCCAATGTGCTTTAAATATGTGTGTGTGTGTATATATATGTATATGTGTGCATATATGTATACATTGGTGTATGTACACACACACACATAAAATTTTATCCTCACAAATATCTGAGGAGGTTGGTGATATTAATGTCTTCCTTTTACAGATGAGGAAACTGAGGCTAGATCCAGGGTCACACAGCAAGCTTGGCCTGCTGGGCTTCCCTTACTCCAGGTCCAGCCTCCCACCCATGGGGCCACCTGGATGCCTCTTTGTTAAACACCTACTCTACACCAGACAGTGCGCTCAAATTTGGAGATCCAAAGACACAGACAGAGTGACCCCTGCTCTTGTCAAGGATGTGATAGTTTTAGATAGATAATGGCTGTTTTAGAAGTGAGCAGGTGATGGTTGTAGACAGGACTCCGGTACCAAATCATTGCCCTTTACATTTCTGTGGGTCTCAGTTTTTTATCTGTAAAATGAGATTGAATTAAATGATCTACTGGGGTCTCTGGGAGCCCTGGAGCTCCTCCATCAGCTCCTTAACTAGTTTCCCAACTGTGTCTTCAGGAAGAAGCCATTTGTGGTTCAAGGTAGGCGGCAGAAGGTGCTCGTGTCAGCTACTCTTGAGAACAGAAAGGAGAATGCCTACAGTACTAACCTGAGCCTCAGTTTCTCCAAAAACCTCCACCTGGCTAGCCTCACATCTCAGGTACTCCAGGTGGGGGTGGGGGTAGGAGCAGGAGCAGAGGCCCTGAGAGAAGAACTTGGCGAGTCTCGCTGCCCTTTGGGTGCCCCTTGGGGTGGAGGTGTGGAGAATGGAGGAAATAGCTTCTGCCTGGTCAACCTCACCCTTCTGTGCTCTGGATCTCTGGGGATTTACAGGGGAGGAGGAGGAAATGAAAGGCATGGGGAAGAGAGAATGATTTAAAGCTGAGCCCTCTTTCATACCAGTCTCCTTGACACACCGACTCTCTGTCCCCAGAAGGACAACACAGTCAAAGTAGAGTGTGCTGCCACTTCCGCACATGCCCACCTCTGTAGTATAGGGCACCCTGTTTTCCAGACAGGAGCCAAGGTGAGTCAGAGTGCTGGGAGCAGGCTGATGGACTGTGGGGGAAGGGAATGCTTTCATACTATTGTGCTAGGCACCATGCTGAGAGCTTTGAAAAATATGAATATTATTTTATTTGAGTCTGCCAATAACCATGGGGGGTAGGTGGTGCTATCCCTGTTTAAGAGTAGCGAAAAAGAGGTTAAGTAACTTGCCAAGACACACACACACACACACACACACACGGACACACACACAGACACACATACACACAAACATACACAGACACACACACAGACACACAGAACAGGGGACATGGGGAATGTTAGGAACTGGATGAGTGTAGGGTGAGAGAATTCAAGGTGTGGAGTCCTTTGAAGTAGGGAGAGGATGAAAGTAGGCTATAGGATGCTAGGGGAGAACACCTGGGGTGGACATAAAGCACACGTTCTTAAACTGGGATCCACAGCACCCCCCACCCACACCACACACACACGAGGGGCCCCTGAGTAGAGGTCAGATGGTCCTTGAACTTGTATGGGAAAAAAATATCTTTAACCTATAACCTCCTTTGTTATCCTATGCACTTTATTTTATGCATTTGAAAAGATGATTGTGAGAAGGGATCAATAGCCTCATCACCCTGCCTGTGAGTTCAATGACATGAAAAAAGTTAAGACCCCCCCCTAGTCTTGAGGGACCCCTGTGGTTCTCTAGGGATCTTTGGGTCCCACTCTGGACTTTCACAGTCCAGAGGTTAGCACTGAAAGTTGAAAATTGGAAATAGGATGACAGTTTGGCCCTGGACCTCATGGCCTTTGATCCCTTTGCCCTCAACCCAGGTGACCTTTCTCTTGGAGTTTGAATTCAGCTGCTCCTCTATATTAAGTCAAACTCTTGTGAGGCTGACTGCAACCAGGTAAGGATTTGGGCCCCTCTTTTCTCTGCCCTGTCTTAGAGGAGCCTTCACTGCAGGGTGGGGAGGGGGCGGTGCACACAGTACTTCAGGAAGAAGTCTCTAAAAAGGAGATAGAGATCGTGACTCTCCCCTACCTTACCTCTTCAGCAACAGCCTGGAGTCCAATGAGACATTGCACGATAACGTGGCCCAGGCCTCTGCCTACATTCAGTATGAGCCTGAGCTCCTGATCTCAAGGTATGGCCCAAGCCCTGCCTGCCCCTCTGATCCCCTGGCTAGCCAGCCCTGACTCCCAGGCCTCCAGACTTCCATATCACTCCCTCTATCATGTTCTTATTTTTCCAAAACCTCTTATGCTCAAGCAACTTTGACTCTGAACTGTAACCTCCTCCCTGTGTCCCCTCCTCCCTTCCATCTTTTTTGTATCCCAGGAGGAAGGCTCCAGTCAGAGACAATGGAGGGGGTGGGGGTGGGGGGTGCAGGGCGCAGCCTGCAGCTACAGCTATGATGTTAGTGATATGTCCATGTCTTATCACATCTCTATCTGGTTCATGTGCTCCTGGTTTCTCTGTGTAGCATTTGGTTGCTCCCCGTCTCTGTGTCCCTGTCCCAGCCCTTCTTCCCATGATTCAGTGTCTCTGTGCTGACCGTCTGCTCCCTGTGTCTGTGTCATGGTCAACACCTCGTGCTTCCTGATCTGGTATCCGTGTCTATGGCCCTGCAGTGAGTCCACTCTGCATCGATATGAGGTTCACCCATATGGGGCCCTCCCCGAGGGTCCTGGCCCTGAGTTCAAAACCACTCTCAGGGTGAGAGACAGGAGGGCACAGGGCAAAGGGGGTAGAGTCCTGGATAGGGCAGGAGGGTTGGAGAGGGAATTCTCTTTCTGGGCACCTACAAATATGTTGTGGGTCGGGGGAGAGTGAGCAGTCTCCTCTTTCTACAATCTTACCCTTCCCATTTGCCCCATCAGATACAGAACCTTGGTTGTTATTCCATCAGTGGCCTCTTGATTTCTGCCTTCTTTCCAGCTGTGGCGCATGGGGGCAATTACTTCCTATCCCTGTCCCAGATTATCACTGACAATGTGAGTTTGAGCTATCTATATCTGGATGGCCTCCTTGATTTCTTCTTGCCTGTATGAGCTTCTCTGGTCCTTACTCCCAGGGCACCCCTGCTCTCCAGAATTTCTCTATTCATGTCAGAAACCCTGGGTTGTGTGTGTTGAAGTTGACACCTGAACTTGGCAGAATAAGGAGTGAACTTTGAAGGAAATGGGTGACTTTGGTGAGGGTATCTTGGGGAGCTCTGGATCATACCTAGGCTTAGCACAGGCCCTTTCAAAGCTTTTGGAGTTCATATCCTGCCTGTCCCTGTATAGCCTTCCACTAGTCTCTTCACCTCTGTGGGCTTCCATTTCCCTATCTGTAAAGTGAGGTAGTTGGATTAGATGATTCCTCTTGTCTCTTCTGTGTCTAAATCTATGAACCTGTGATTGGGAGATAATGAAAGGGTCATCTAGGAGTAGACACTGTGGCACTGGTGTGTGGTCTATGTGAAGCCTTCCCTTCCAAACCCCTTATTCTCCCAGGCTAGCTGTATGGTACAGAACCTGACTGAGCCCTCCGTGGCTCCTATGCATCCTGAGGACCTGCGATACATCAGCCGCCTGGTATGACCCCTGTCAAGTGGGGAAGGGAGACTCCCTGAAACAGCAATCTTGGGAAGGTGATGGGGAACTTTGGGTGATGGGGATGGAGGTGGAGGGAAGAGGAAGGAAATCCTTCTTGTCCTTGGGGGCTGACCCCTTTCTCCTGGTAGAATGGCAGTAACGCCCGGTGCCAGGTGGTGCGATGCCACCTTGGACGCCTGCCACGAGGGTCCCGGATCTCTGTACAGTTTCTAAGGCTCATCCATGATGAATTCTTCCGAAGGGTGAGCCAGAGTTACCTTTTCATCGCTGCATCATCCTTCTTGATCTGCTCCTTTTCCCCAGCAACCATTTCCTTGGTTCTTATTAAGCAACTAGTGTTTCCCTAATTTACATTTTTAGTGATATCTATAGAGACCTGGCTTTGAAGCCAGGGGTTGAACTTCACTTTTAACACACATTGGCTGTGGACTTTAGATGGTCAGTTAACATCTCAGTGCCCTAGGCAACTGAGCTACAGAGAAGGTGCCTGCCTGCATTGGTAAAAGACAGTTCCTCCCTGGGAGCCCCCCACACCAATGAAATCACCAGTCCAATCCCTGTCCAGTTCTAATCCCACTTCTTTTGCTTCTGAACACCTTCATTTCTCAACATATCTCTTCCTGTCCTATCAAAAGAGCAAACCCTTTTAGCAAAGAATAAGAAAGAAAAAACCAATCAAACAAAAGTAACCAACATATCCACCAAGTCTGACGTTACCTCGTATACTATATCCGTATCCCCTGCCTCTGCAAAGAAAGAGGGAAGTTCTGCTAACTCCACTTTGCATCAGTTCATGTATGTCTTGCTGTGCTTCTCTGTGCTCTTCATGGTCACTTATTCTCATAGAAAATTCATATTACATTATATTCATATATCATAACTTGTTTAGTCATTTAAAAATCAGCCAGTACCTACTTTGTTTCCAGTTCTTTGCTACTACAAAAAGTGCATTATAAACATGTTGGTGCCTTTATGACTTTTCATTTTATCTCTGACCTCCGGATATGGACCATAGTTTTAAATTGCTTTCTGGAATTGCTTGGCCAATTTACAGTCTGTTAGTGGGCCTGCCTTTTTGCAGTTCTTCCAGCAATGACTATTCCAATCTTTTGTCATCTTGTTCTAATGATAATAATGACTGACACTGACATAGTACCTTAAGACTTAAAAAATGCTTTACATTTTCTCATTTAATCCTCATAACTCTGTAAGGCAAATACTAGAGATATAACTATCCCCATTTTACAAATGAGGAAATTGTAGTTCAGACTGTCCAAGATCAAACATCAAATGTGTGACAGACAGGATTCAAAGCCAGGTCTCTCTTGGTCTAACATCCCATGCTAGACAGTGTAGAATATAGAAAAAAAGGATAGGATGGAGTCTCAAACCCTCAAAGGGGTTTTACAGTGTCTATCTGGGAAGACAAAACTTTGGAAATAAACTTTGGTGCTAAACTATGTAATTCAGGCTCTGAGGACAAGAGAACTTCATAGAAAAGAGGGATTAAAATGAGCTAAGGTAGTCACAGAAAGTGGAACTTAAAATTGGCCTTAAAGAAGGGGAAGTATTGGTGGTGGTGGCAATGGGGAGAGGGGCTGTTGGGTTTCACTAAAAGCAGAAGAAGAGAAGTTGGAAATGAGATGGTATCTGTGGGAGAGAGGGGAGGTGCGCACAAACGCGCGCGCACGTGTTTGTGTGTGTGTGAGATATATTTGGACACCCAAAGTGAGAAAATCCCTTGACAACCGAGCTCATAAATTGGGATGTAGTAACATCCCATTAAGACCAGCTTTTGTTCCCCAGTTGATAAATGGTGAAAGGATATGAACAGGCAATTTTCAGGGAAAGAAATGAAAGATATCTATAATCATATGAAAAAGTGCTCTAAATCACTACTGATTAGAGAGATGCAAATCAAAACAACTCTGAGGTACCACATCACACCTATAAGATTGGCAAATATGATAGAAGAAGAAAATGATAAGTGCTGGAGAGGACGTGGGAGAGTTGGAACACTAATTCATTGTTGGTGGAGCTGTGAGCTCATCCAACCATTCTGGAAAACAGTTTGGAACTATGCCCAAAGGGCTACAAAAATGTGCATACCCCTTGACCCAGTAATATCGCTCCTAGGACTGTATCCCCAAGAGATCATAAAAATGGGAAAGGGTCCCATATGTACAAAAATATTTATAGTAGCACTCTTTGTGGTTGCCAAGAACTGGAAATCAAGGGGATGCCCATCAATTGGGGAATGGCTGAATAAATTATGGTATATGAATGTAATGGAGTACTATTGTGCCATAAGAAATGATGAACAAGAAGACTTCAGGGAGGCCTGGAAGGACTTATATGATCTGATGCTGAGCGAAAGGAGCAGAACCAGGAGAACTTTGTGCACAGCAATGACCACAGTGTGTGAGAGTCTTTTCTGGTAGACTTGGAACTTCGTAATAATGCAAGAACTTACTAAAAAAAAAAAAATCCCAATGGTAGTATTCTAACACAAAATGTCTTCCACACTCAGAGAAAGAAATATGGAAGTAATTTACAAAATGTAGCAGATCATGTTTCTATATGTGTAGGTTTCAGTGTATTATGTTTTGATTTGTTATATGATTTCTTCCATTTATTTTAGTTCAAATACGTAACATGACTATTGTGAAAATGTACTCAGTAGGAAAGTATATGTAGAACCTATCTATACAGAATTGTATGCTGTCATGGGGAGGGAGGGGGGTAGTGGGGGAAAGGTGGGGGGATGGGGGGAATAAAATCTTAATTTTAAGGAAGTGATTGTAGAACACCAAAAAAATAAAAATAAATTAATTAATTTAAAAAAAAAAAAAGACCAGCTTTTGGTCTTGGGAGGCAAATGAATGAGATGATAGAAATCAGTATTTTAGGAGAACTAGGTTAGCTGTCCCATGCCCCTTCCTCCTACCCTCCATGATGTCATTTCTCCTCCCTCTCCTTCATCCTTTCATCATGACAATCTATGGTATACAATCCTGTAGGTGTGGGGCTTTGCAGCCTGTTCTTGACACTTAGGAAGTCACATACCACCCCTGCCCCACTTGTGGACTGCAGACCCCTCACTCTATTATTTTTCACACCTCCTATCCCTGTAGGCAAAGTTCAAATCTGTGACTGTGGTCAGCACCTTTAAACTGGAGGTTGAAGAGGGAAGTGTCCTGCAGCTGACAGAGGCCTCCCAGTGGAGTGAGGTGAGTCAGGGATCTGTGTGCCTGGCACTCTGAATACAGTGCAGGGCATGGCTGAGTTTTATCACTGCCATTCCTGATGATCCAGTGAGTCATAGGAATCAAATCTCTGGGGTTCTTTTGTTAGGCCCTTAGGGATCCTTCTCTCAAGAGGCTTCTTATCCCACTGTAGTTGGGTCTACCTGGAGTGGCTCATGAAGAATGCTGGGTGGGGAGCACTAGCCAGAGGATTCCAAAAAGAAGGATGTCTTTTCCCCCAGAGCCTCCTGGAGGTCATCCAGGCCCGCCATGTTCCTGTCTCATTGTGGATCCTGGTTGGCAGCGTCCTGGGAGGGCTCTTATTATTGGCCCTCATTGTTTTCTGCCTTTGGAAGGTGAGTGCTGTTGCACAGGAGATCAGAGGGGTGGGAGGATTATTCCCAAGTATGCAGGAGATCACAAGTTCACATGTTTAGAGCTTCCAGGGCCTTTCAAGGTCATGTAGTCCAACTCCCTCACCTTACAGGGGAGGAAACTGAGGCCCCCAAATGTTAAGTGACTAGCCCAGAGTCACACAGATGGCAGAAACAGCATTTCAACTCAGGTTCTCTGGCTCCAAACCTACCCTTCTTTCCACTATCCCATGCCTCTCTAGAGGTCGAAGGCTTAATAGATGGGGCAGGAGCAGAGGAAAAGAGCTGGGTAGATGATGGGTGAACTTGTGTATTTTGCACCATTCTTCCGAATAAGAAAGTAGCCTGTGATCATGCCCCGGGGTTGTGGGTAAAGGAGGACTTTGGGAAATATAACAGCTCCTCATGACCTCTCCGATACAGCTTGGATTCTTTGCACGAAAGAAAGCACCTGAGGAAGAGGAAAATGAGAATGTGGATCAGTGAAGCCGGAAGAAGACCCCATGAATGCCTCTTCTGCAGGGGTCCCTAGAGACAGAATGGGAGCCTAGGTGGGACCAAAGGAGTTCTGTGGTCCTCTCCTCCAAACTCTGTGTCCTAGGGACACCTTTATCAAGAAGTGAGGCCCAGCCTCAGCCAAGAATAATTGGCACCACAGTCCTCTTGCCCACCCTGTCTTGTGCCCTGTCTCTCTCTGGTGATCCTGCTCCTGGGGCCTGTACCATGGCCTTTGTTTGGCAGCCTTTGCTCCACCTTCCCAGGGGCCAGGGTTACCTGGAGTCGAAAGACTTGTATGCAGACTTCCAGACTGGACCAGATTTCTCTCTCTCTTTTCTTTTTCTCTCCTCACCTCCACCCCGTATGGAAATGAGAAAGCTTAGCCTCCTCCCAGTCCCCACCCCCTCACCTCCATGTCTTCCTACCCGACACCCCACTGGAGGAGCTGACGTGGGTTTCACCGAAGTAAAGTCAACATCTGCTGCCTTCCTGTGGAGTCTGGTGATTCAGAGAGCCCGATGGGGAGAGTCAACAGGAAGAAAGGAGGGAGGGGAAAAGCCACAAGAGACATTCTGTGCGAGACCAAGGAACAGAGGAGCCTTTAGACAGGCAGATTGGCAGCCCCCCTGAAACTCGAGCCTCCAGCCCTCAGGTGCTGCCCCCTGCTTCGCCCACTTTCCCCTTTCCCTGAGTGAAGCCTGGCTTGCCTCTGTGGTTTCTGGGGGCCAAGAGCCTCCATGTGGCTGTTTCTGGGATCGCCAAACTCCCCATCAGCCAGTTTGAGCATAAATGTCCAATTCCTGCCTGGCCATTTAGGGGTCCTCTCCCAAAATCCAGGGTGGTGATGGGAAGCTTCTTGGTGCTGACAAGATACTCAGAAACCCCTATCCTAGAGGGCAAGGAGCATCACTGGACTGAACTGAGTGGGGTCCACTCCCCCAGGGAGAAGTCGAAGTAGGTGGAGTGAAGTCACTCGGAAGCAAGCTCTCACTTGCTTTGGGAGTGTTGTTTGTGCAGCATAGTTTTCTCCTTGGGAAATGTTTCCAGGGCACCCAGGCTACCCTCCCCTAGTCCTCCAGCCGCACCTCAGAGGGATCCTTTGTCAGAAGTAGTCTGCTGGCCATTTCCTGATCTCCACTAGGGATTCCTAAACTTACCTTTCATTCATTCACTCTGTTCTCCCCAGATTGTTTCCTCTTAGCCAGCTGTGGGGGTGGAATTCCTCTTAATAAATGAGTAACCATTTGCTGTGGAGACAGGACTGGGGGCCTGCCAAATCAGCTATTAGTGCAGGTTCCAGCTTATTTGAACACTCCTACCCTATTCAGAAATTTAAAGGGAAAAGTTTAAGATGGTCAATAGCCATAGCACTTGGCCCAGTCTTTCCTTGAGGGCACTGGGGCTCCTGGGTATCTAAGACATCTTGAAATGTCATCTACCCTTCTTAAGCCATTGCTCCCTCCTTCCTGCTTCCTCTAACCAGTCACAGTAGCACCAGAGAGGACCATCATCTTGGTCAAGAAATCTTTCTGTTTCTCCAACTGATCTGGGCCAACAATCCACCCCAGTGTCTAGGCATCATTTGATTGAAGTGAATAAAAGTGTGTTTAAAAGAATACCAGTTCATTCTACATTCTCTGGAATAAAACATTGGAAGATTGAAGATTGTGTGGAGAGATGGTAAGATGAGGAAATTTTTGGACTTAGTGGTGATCCAGAGTTCACCTTTCTGTCCTGGATTCCCATTCTACGCTTGCCTATCTACCATGAAAGAGGCTTGTCACATTTCATTGCTCACTGTCCACTGAAATGTACCTCTGTAGAGCCTTTCCATTTTTTCCAAGTTCACAACTCATCTGATAAATTAATTCATGATAAAGGCAGAAGACTGGAAGAGATCTCCCAATAACCCTGACCGCTTCTCCCTCTCCCATGTAATAGATATGCATTTTTATAGCAGCCTTCTGGAGACAAACCATTGCATTTGCTGCCTTTTCCAATGATGGTTTAATTAATAAGCATCTACTTTCTACAAGCACTAACCCAAAAGAAGTGGCTCTAAAGATGAGACTTTAAGATCAGATAAGAAGGAATTAGAGGTAGGAATTCAGAATTGTTAGAGAATTTGTCCTTGTTCTTTTTGCAGGTTATAGCCGTTAATACTAGTTGTTCCCTTTGGTGCCAAAAAATATTTGCTAAGCACGTATACCAGTCACTGAGCTAGGAGGTGGGGATAAAAGGGCAAAAGTGAGATCGTCCCTGCCCTCAGAAGCTTACATCTTCCTAGACAGACATAGATAGGGTGTCCTAAAACTCTTAATTAAGCTTTAGTAAGCTGAAACATACACTAAGACTTTTGCAGTACCCCAGGTGAGCATTTACAAAATAAGTAGAGATATTTGGTGGGGAGCAGCTTTGTGAGCTGGTCCTTAAAGGAAATAGGATTTAAGAGGTAGCGATGGGCAGAGGGTGCATTCCTGGCATGGGGGTACAGCCAATGCTGCAAAGATGGGGAAATGAGAATGGGTATTACTTTCAAGAAACAGGAGAAAGGCCAAACTTAGCTGTAGCAGTGTCTGTGAAAGGACATTTCCTGGCTTCCTTTTAGTTCTAACTAAAATCCCATCTTCTACTAGAAGCCCTTTCCCCTTAATTCTATGGCCTTTTCTGTAAATTATTTCCTATTTATCCTGCATATAGCTCACTTTGTATATATTTGTTCGTTTGTCTCCTCCTTTAGATCATAAACTCCTTGTGGTCTGGGAGTGTCTTTTTCCTCTTTTTCTGGACATGTTCCACTTTATCAATGACTTTCCAAAAATGTGGTACAACAACCTATGATAGACCTAGCTGCCTGAATGAGGATCCAGCTAGCTAGGTAACTCAGCTCCTCCTCTTCAGTCTGTCTCCTCATCCCCTTCCTTCTCCTATCCAAAGGAAGGTAAATTTGGATGGCCAGAAGATGCCTAGTTAACTTGGGGTTTACTGGCTAGATCCTTTCCTTTCCCCTTCCTTCTCCTATCCAAAGGAGGGTAAATTTGGATGGCCAGAGGATGCCCAGTTAATTTGGTGTTTGCTGGCAAGATCCTTTCCTTTCCTCTTTCCCTTCCTTTCCTTTCTCCTTTCCTTTTCTTCTTTCCTTTCCTTTCCCCTTTCCTATCCCCTTCCCTTCCTTTCCCTTCCTTTTCCCTTCCCAAAACCTTAAATCTACTGCACTTTGTACTACACTAGACCCCTGCCCAAGCTCCCCTTAAGGACTGTTTTCTGGACCCTCCTGGTTTAAGAGTGATTATCAATAGTAATGGTTGCTGTTTCCCTCTCAGCCTAATTTAGTTATTTTTCTTTGCCTTATTAAAGGGACCATCCCCTGACTACTTAAAGAGGTCTATTCACTGAATGGGCATTACCTCATCCTAACAAACGGAATAGGTCTTGGCCTAAAGGGGCCAAGGTCTCTCACTGCATCCCCGGGCCATCTCCAGCCATCCGGACGAATATCTGTTCACTGGATCCAGATGGATCTGGAGGGGAAGTGAGGCTGGTGACCTTGCACAGTCCTCCCTTGCTTAAAACAAAGTCAAATGCAAATCATATCATCATTTCTCTAATGGCATGATCTTATTCGGCAACAAAGGACAAACAATATCTAAAACTGAATAACACTGTGATCAGGTCAACCAGAATACAACTTTCTGACTATGGTCTGACCAAGAATGAATGTAAAAACACTACCACTTCCTGTGTTCTAAACACTTTACATTTATTAATGTAGCAGGATCATATTAGCTTTTTTCTTTGTCCTGGAGAGAGGCACTGTGTCATACTTGTTGAGCTTGTAATTCATGGCCTAATGAGAAGCCTATATGGGGAATCAGCCCCAGAAATATGAGTACCTCTTAAAAATGAAGTTCTGAAGACCCAGAAAAATTCTGATGATGGGGAATTGTTTTTCCCCAACTTAATAGTATTTTATGTTTTCCAATTACATGTAAAGACAGTTTTTAACATTCATTTTTTATAAGATTTTGACTTCTAAATTTTTCTCCTTCCCTCCTCCCTAGGGACAATCTCCAGTCCTCTTGATCTATATCTTGCCACTGGACCCAGATGACTCCAGAGGAGAAAGGGAGACTGGTAGCCTTTCACAGTCTTCCCTCACTTAAATCCAATTCATTTGCAAGTCATAGTATCATCTTGGTATCATAGAGAATGAGGTACAAACAACAGCCCCCCCCACGAAGACTATCTGATACAGGTTATACATGTACAATAAATATATTTCCACATTAGTCACGTTGTGAAAGAAGAATCAGAACAAAAAGGGAAAAACTACAAGAAAAAAACAAAAAAAGTGAAAATAGTATGCTTCGATCTGCATTCCGACTCCATAGTTCTTTCTCTGGATGTGGACAGCATTTTGCATGAATCTTTTGGGATTATCTTGGATCATTGTATTGCTGAGAAGAGCTAAGTGTATCATAGTTAGTCATCGAACAATGTTGCTGTTACTGTGTACAGTGGTCTCCTGGTTCTGTCTAGTCACTTCACTCAGCATCAGTTTACATAAGTCCAGATTTTTCTGAAATCCTCCTGCTCATCATTTCTTATAGCACAATAATATTCTATTCTATTAGTATGCCACAACTTGTTCAGCTATTCCCCAAATGATGGGTATCCCCTCAATGTCCAATTCTCAGCTGCTATAAATCCAATGTATCTCCTCAATGTGCAATTCTTAGCTGCTATAAATCCAATGTATCCCCTCAATGTCCAAAAGAGTTGCTATAAATATTTGTCCTTTGTTCTCGAAGAAGACCATGACATTAAGAGGATGGTATGACTTGCTGTTGACTTTGATTGGAGGGAGGGAGGGCTGTGCAAGGTCACCAACCTCACTTTCTTCTCCTAAGTCATCTGATATTTATGAAGATGGCTGGAGATGGCCCAGGATGCAATGTGAGACCGTGGCCCTTTCAGGCTAAGGCCTTATAGCATTCTCACTTTGAGTGAGATACATTAATTCAATGAATAGGCTTCTTTAAATAATTGCTCAAGGGATGGCCTCCTTAATTAAAAAAAAATCAAAATTGGAGGAGAAGATCCTCAGGGATAGCCTACAACACTGTGTTCTTTGTTTTAAGCTATCTTTGGGGCCCTTTAGGGGCAGACTCCTTATATTGGGTTTACGGGTGGTCATGTTCAAGAATCCCACAGGATGGTCAGACATGAGTGAGTTTTGAGCTGCATTGCTGGAATGAAGTCAGTGAGATCACCAATCTAGTCAAATATTTGAGCATTCAGAAAATAAGTAAATCTGAGGAAACGTTCTGGATGAGTAGGACAATTATAACAGAAGAAGGAAAGAAGGCAACAGTTTGATTCTTGGAAATCATAAAATCAGAACTGACCTTAGAAGTCCTCTAACAGAATCTCTTTTTGTTTTATAGAGAAGGAAATTGACACCCAAGTTCACATCTGTGACAGTGGCAGTGCTGGAGTTCTAACCCAGATCCTTGATTCCAAAGCCAGAGCTCTTTCTATCTTACCACACTCTTTTGCTATTTTGTTTTTGTTTTCTCTGCCAAAGAGAATGATCTTTGGATTAGAAAAGAAAAAACAAAAAATGGCAGAAAGGTAGTTGGTACCAAAGACAAGTAAGAAAATAATGAAAACTAATGGCCTTCATGAGCTCAAGTTACCAGGCTCAGAGGAATTACATCCCATAGTACTGAAAGACTTGGCAGATGTCATGGCTGAGCTATTAATCTTTGAAAGATCATAAGGGAAAAGGAAAAGTGTTTCAGAATTGAAAAAGTACAAATATCTCCATTTTCAAAAATGAGAAAAAATGAGATTATATGGGAATGTCCAAACTCCGGCAATATTAATTTTGTATCAGAGGGTGTGTGTGTTCTATTGAATAAATCAACCATCAACTCCCTACTCAACTGAAATAATTAATAAGGTTTAAACTTAGATACTTTTAGAACATATCTCAGTTGAATCAGAGGTATTAACTAGGTGTGAATAAGACCCAGATCAATCAATCAGTCAAAGACTTCAGACTAGACTCAAAGTCATTTGCCTATTGTGAAGTTCTTGAAAGCCATTGGATAAAGTGGATTAAAGATTCTATGAAAGTCTACTTGAATTGGTTAAGGAGACTTAATCATACCGTATGAATCTTACATAAACCAACAAGCTAGTTTGGAATTGAGTGTCTTGTCTGACATAGAAGAGAAAGCATCCCAGCCAAGTGCCTGAGAAAAAATCAAATTGATTCTTGCTTCATAATTTATTTATTCTGTATTACCACCGACATTTTTATAGCTGCCTAAGACATGTGTCTCTGAATTAAGTTTAGAAGTTCAACTTTCATGTAAATTACTCATTGTCTCTAAGTTTAAAAGTTCAGTTTTTCTGTGAAATCAATGGTCTATTTTTATGTCAAGGAAATCTGTTATCTCTACCCCACTAGTTCTCCTTCAAGGAAGTCTACTCTGTTATCTCTGTCCTTCAGGGAAGCCTGGTTTGTTATCCATGTACCACTAACTAATCTTGCAGATAGAAACAACCAATCAGCAACAAGATGGTGGTTAATCCCAACACCCAGTCTCCAGACAATCGTATTGTTTTCCCCAATTATGATGCTACAGGGGCAGCTAGATGTCACCAGGTGTGGAGTCAGGAAGACTCATCTTGATTTCAAATCTAGTCTAAGACACTTACTCGCTCTGGACAAGTCACTTACCCCTGTTTACCTCAGCTTCCTCATCTGAAAAATAAGCTGAAAAGGGAAATGGCAAACTACTCTAGTATCTTTACTAAGAAAACCCCAGTTTGGGTCATGAAGAGTTGGACACAACTGAAAAATTATGCTAATCAATCATATTATTTTCCCATCAATGATGCTACTTTTCACTATGGATGTTCTTCCTTTTGTCTACAAAAATGATCTGTAAGCCCCACCTCAAGATCTTAAGTATTGAAGAGGAGGCCAATACCCTATTGACAGGCAAATTTGTGCTTTGCTAAGAAATTGATCATACTCAGAACTTTGTGCCTCATTTTACCTTAATTTCAGTCATGATACACCTATGAAGGAATTGCTTGAAGGAGAAGAGACAAGCAAGTCTTGATCTCCTCCCAGCTGTACTCTGTGAACTTTGGAGGGTTAGAGGATTCAGGTTTCTAATTCATCTTCTTAGCAATGTTTCTAGAACAGTAGCAATTGACACACTGAGGAAATGCAATTTCAAAGAATCTATAAGGAAACCAGCAAAAAGAGTACACCCCACCTAAAGGAGAAATATTTTGAACTCCAGAAAAAGGACTTCTATGAGTTGTCCCTTGGCCATATATGTTCTCTAAGCTTGGGCCCATTCTCCCCTGGATTTTATGTCTATCCTAGATTTTTCTAGGAATGTTTTATATCAAATATTCTTACCATAGAATCTTAGTAAGATGCTAACTGATAATGGCTGGATGAATGACATTGATAGGGGGTTGGAAGCATTCAACCGTACCTCCTAGAATTATGAGCATACATGTAGTAACTATCCCCTGAAGACCCAAATAGTCATCTTAAGGGGTTAGAATAGTTGGGATAGTTGCCCCAGAGCATGTGCTATCCTAGCAAAATTCTAGAACATAATGTTAAAGGTACTAAATATTAAAGATGTTAGCAAACATCCAGAAAAGGAAAGAGAGGAGCATGTTTCTGCTTGGTTTCAACTCTACAATCATCATGCTCCATTCCCAACCCCTAGGATAAGCTCATCGCCTGGTATTTCATCATCAAGAAGGCTGATTCAACTGTAATACTATATACACCTCCTCACCACCCTCAGTTACCTCTTTCCTGTGATTGGCAGGCTGAGTAATGAATTTCTCCCAAAGCCTCCCTCTATAGAGGGCTCAGCATTTTCTAGCTAACTACATTTCATATCAGCCTCACTTCTTGGTTTTGATTCTAAAAATATCATGCCCCCGTACTCAGTACATCTGGTGCCACATCCCTTTTCATATTCATTTGAGCATTGTCATACCCCGTTAGATTGTGGCCTCCTTGAGGACAGGGACTGCCTTTCTTTTTCTAATTTGAATCTCCAGTCAGCCCAGTACCTGGCACATAGTAGATATTTACTAATGCTTACTGACTCTTTACTATTGACCAGTATGGCTTCATCAAGAATGTGATACCACAGACTTTTCTGATCATGGCCAGTATGTTGGTTTGTCAGACTTAACTGTGTTTATTTGTTCTAAAGAAAAGTGTTGTTGTTGTTTTTAAGTTTTGAAGAAGAAGAGGTTAGTGATAGGCAAAAAAAAAAATGGAAACAGAGAACAAGGTCATTGAAACATTTATGAGAATGCACAGGAGACAATGGAAGGAAATTCAGAGAGAGACAAAATGGATACCTTTGAAATTCATGTATCTAATTAATCAAGTACTTTTAGAAAATGTGCCCATGATAGAGGTGTGGTTTTAGAAAAAAATCCCATTTATCTTTGTACATGAAAATGGTTGTGTTTATTTGTATTTGTCATGTCCAGAATAACAAAAAATAAAAAGGATTGAAGTACAAAAAAAACCCCACCCAACCCAGGTCATGCCAGATTAGACTCATTTTTTTATAAGATTATTTGGGCTGGTAGAACAGGGCAATATTGTAGAATTCTTTACCTAGACTTCAGCAAAGCTTTTAACAAAGTTTCTGATTCTATCCTGTGGACAAGATGGAGACATATGGACTGAGGAAGAGTATAGTTAAGTGGTTCAAAACTGGTTGAATGATGAGTTATTAATGGCTCAAAGTTAACTTGTAGGAAGGTTTCCAGTGAAGTGCACCCTCCCACCCCCATCTATCCTTGGCCTTGTATTGTATAATATTTTTTATCTGTGATTTGGATAAAGCCATAAATTCATAGCCATAGCATACTTATTAAAATCTCAAATGTCAGAAAACTTGGAGGGATAGCTAAGTATTAAAAAAAGTGGAGTGGGCTCCTTTGGAGTCTGGTGGTTTTCTCCTTCATTAGAGGTTTTTGAAAGACACTTGTTCAGAGTATCATAGAAGAGCCTCTAAGTTAGCTATAAGTTGGAATAGACAGTTTCTGATATCTTTTCTAACCTCAGATTTTTGTAAAAATTCTTTCATGTGAACTCCTTACCTTGGGGTAGAAAGAGAGGAGAAACTTGAACGCAAGTCTGCTGACGCCAGAGCAGACTCTTTTTTGCTGTATCATGGATCGATCTATTGGATTGAGTCTCTTTTACCAAGACTGGGTGTGCTTGACGCTGTGTTTCCTCTTCCACATAATTTAATCCTCTCTGGTCTCAGTTTCCTCATCTGTAAAATGAGGGAGTAGAACTAGATGACCTCTGACATCTCTTTCAGCTTCAGATCTATAATCCCAGGACTTTGGAGAGATCTGCCAATCATATCTATAAAACTTTAGCAAAAGCAAATATGGAGAAAGAACAAGCCCAAATTAAGAGATGAAAAAAGTTAAAGGCTAAAAATGATCTTTCAAAGAAAAAGAACACCAGAGTGATGGAGAGGAAGCCAGTATTTTTCTCAGGCTGACATCAAGGACACTTTCCTCCTGCCTTTTCATTTCTATCCCTCCTTTCTTTGGTTCTTATTTCCTCCTATTCTTCCTCCGGATATCTAATGACCACCGCCACCATTATAGCAATTAGCATTTATGTAGCGCTTTAATGTTTACAAAGCGCTGTGATCAATTATATCATTGACTCAGAACAACAGCCTTTTTACTATTATCTCCAGTTACGACAAAAAAAACAGGAGAAGTGATTAAGACCATTTGAATTCTTATTTTCCTGACTCCAGGTCCAATGCTCTATCCAGAGGTCTGTTCCTTTTCTTTCGGTCTGTGGGCTTTACTATTTGCCACCGACGTGTGTGCGCGCAGTATATCCCCACAATCTCAGCCCCTGGACCCCCGTTTCTTCCCAATTTCTGTTCCCTTCAAATGCTCTCAACTCTCAGCCTTGTGTTAGCTCGCCAGGCGCACGGTCTGGGCACACTGGGCATTACAATCGAGCTCTCTCCGAGCCTAGTCTCTTCCGAAATGATTATGAGACAACTTGCACATCAGGTCGGCCGAGGCTCAGAAGCTGCGGTAGCGTTAGTCCAACCGGCCTCTTGGGGTCAGCCAGAGAGGTAGGCGGGGCCCCGCGCCAGGTGCCTAGGAATGCTGCTCTACCATAGGTTGGGAAGCATGGGGGCGGGGCTCCGCCTCCAACCTCTGACAATTTGGGCTGCGGCTGCAGCCGCCGAGTCTTGTGGGTTCGGTCCAGTCTGGTCCAACTCCCTGCGCGTCTCCCCTTGCTCCGCTCTCCCGGCGGCCCCGGCCCCAGCCCCGGCCATGAAGCGGATATTCTCCTGCTCCAGTTCACAGGTGGCGGTAGGTGCCTGGTGGATGTTGCAAGGTGGGGAAGGAGGGATCAGGGTGGGGGTGAGGACATCCTAGAGGCAGGGGGTCCAGGGTCCGAGATGCCTAGTGCCCTTTGCTGCTCGGACACTGCAGGATCGCTGGGGAACGAGTGACTTTTTGGTCTTCTCTCCATTCTTAGGCCTATTCCTATTTTTCTCCTTCTGTTGTCCTTCCAGTATCCCTTTACCCCAGCGTCCCTTTCCCCCAAGAGCTCTCTACCTCCGAAGACCCTCCTCCATCATCTTCTCGGCGTCTGTCTCTCCTCAGTCTGTCACTCTTTCACCCAGTACCTCTGAACCTCTTTACACTGGTCTTCTGAAACCTTGCTGTTTGGCCAGCCCAACTGGCAGTACCAGAGGAGGAGCAGCCCGCCTGGCTGCTTCCCAGGTAAAGGATGAGTTGCCTGCGGCATATACCTCCAACCATCTCCCTGCAGCTTTTGGCTATGGGGCTGGTCCCTAGACCTCTTCAGGCTGCTATATGACCCCTCCATAGTAAACCCCTTTTCCAAACCCTCACATAATTTCTTGGGGCTCCTATCCTCTCTTCCACTGATTTGGGTTGGATTGAAATGATTGAGAGAATTTGAGGTCAGGATGCTTCCAATCTTTCACTCTCTTCTTGTGCAGAATTTAAAATAGAAGGTCCCAGAAAGGTTGACAGAGAAGATGTAACATTTCCTACTGAGATCTCCAATAGGAGAGATCTCCATTAAAGAGTGAAATTGCGCAGAGTTATTGAAACTATTGCTCAAAATTTGTTCCACCGTAGGCACCAGAAATGAATTTGTCATCTGGAAGGAGATTGATTGTTTAAGCTGACCTGAAGATGTTTATCCACTAGCAAGTGTGAAAAATGCCCAGATAGTTAGGACCATGGATTGATAGCTGGAAGGGACCTGGCATTTTCACTGGTTGTTCCCCCATCCCCAGAATGCTTTTGATCCTCATCTCTAGCTCCTGACTTCCCTGCTTCCTTCAAGTCTCAGTTAAAATCTTTCCCAATACACCTTAATCCTCATACCTTCCCTCTGCTAATTATCTCTGCTTTATCTTGTATATAGCTTGTTTGTAAACAGATGTCTATATGTTGTTTTTTTTCCCATTTGACTGTGAGCTCCTTAGAGCAGGGACTATTTTTTTTTCTTTCTTTACATTTCCAATGCTTAGCACAGTGCCCAGAATATAGTATACTCTGTTGTTTTTGTTCAACTGTACCTGACTCTTCATGACCTCCTTTAGGGTTTTCTTGGCAAAGTTACTGGAGAGGTTGCCTTTTCCTTCTCCAGCCTGGCACATAGCAGGTCTTTAATCAATGTCTGTTGAATTTAGTTGGATCAAATGAAAATACTAAGAGGTCTACTGAGGCATGTCCTTAATCTTCTCACAACAATTACTTCAACTCCATTCAACTTCCTATTTCAGTCAAATAGTACTGCTTAGCTTTTCTGGAAGCTCTGCAGAGAACTGTAGAGAACAGCTGAAGGATGTGATCCCTGCCCTCAAGGAAATTAGATTCTTGTTTCCCTGTTGATACCCTGTTGATACTCAGTCTTTGACTGAGAGTCTTCACCTCCCAATCCTCTTTCCCAAGGAGGCTGGTGGTCCCACTTCCATCTTAGGTATGGGAAAACTCTAGTCTAGGGCACTGAAAATAACTGTTTCCTCTGATCCATTTCAGTCCCAGGGTTTTCCCAGGGTCCTTAGTCAAGTCTGGGAACTAGAAAGATGGAAACCAGATCAGTTTCAGCTGCAGGTTGGTTTCCTCATGAAACTCCCCCACACCTCTCGCATCATAAATTCCTCCCACTCTGGACCCAACTCTCAGGGAAATAGAGTAACAACTTCTCTGGCCCCTCCCAGAGCCTGTTTCCTAGGCATGCCAAAGATCTTATGAGCTATCTTTTCTCACTCCTACTCCTTGGATCCAGGGTTAGTTCATTTCTTTATCTTGAGGAAAAGGCTGCTACATAAGCAGAAACCATTATGAGGACAATCTAATTTAACTTCATACTTTTTTTTTTTGAAGGGGGAGAATATTAAAAAAAATACATGACTTGGTTTTAGTCAACCAGGTGTGGTGCCTTTTGGCATATCTCACACACTGACCTATAAATAATTTACTGCATATCTTACTATGTAAGAAATAGGGCCAGGAATTCATTTCAGAACCCCTTGACCTCAGGTTGGATTAAAATTTGCATTAGTTCTCACAGTTGTAAGGCTAAAAGAACCAGATCTTGAAATCTTGTTCTAGTTTCACCACAGATTTTTAGCATAGTACATTCCTTCCCAACCTGTCAGGGATGGTAAGACCTGCTTTCTACCTGTCAGGGCACTTCTATTTCAATAGGATGTTTTAGACAGGAAGCTGGAGATAGGGAGAGGGTGGAGAAACCTCTGCAAAAGACTCTACTGAATCTGGAATGGGAAGACCCAAGCCTTAACACCCTTATCATGGCAGATGTTTGTTTTCTTGAGGCTTAGATGACAGTTTATTGCTTCCTTCAGGCTTTTACAAGGTATCCTAAAAAGCAACAGAAAGACATTGGTGGGCAGAAATAGGATGAAGCTAATTACCAATATTGGCTTGAATGAGAAAAGTATTGTAAAAGACATCACCAAGGAAATGTATGACCATAAATGGAAATGGGCTGGTCATACAGTGAGAGCAAAGGCTACTAGGTGGACAACCCAAATGCTGTACTGGCAACCACAAAGTATTAAGAGAACCAGAGGAAAGTGTTTTGACCAAATCCCAGATTATTGGTTAGATCTTTAATGTGTAGGAAGTTCTGGACATAGATTTCACAGGATGAAAAAGTAGATATTTTATGATCCTCATGGGTAGAAGAAATGCCTACTTTAATGAGGCCAATGCAAGTACTGAATTACTGTATCCTAACGTGTTGGCAGAAGGCAACAGGGCAGGATCTTGGAATCTTGTTGCCTTCCTAAGATTCCCAGGTTTAAAGATATGTGATGATTCAGGATCTGAGATTTAGAGTTAGAATAAACCTCAGAAATCACTTTATGTAATCTCTCCCCATTTTACAGATAAGGAAACGGAGGCCCAGAGAAGTGAAATGATTTATCCATGATCACAAGGTAGTAAGTGGTAAAGCTGGAATTTGAACCTCTGACTCTAACTAGAATATGCTTTCTGGTGCACTGTGCTGCCTTGGCAATTTGACACAGTGAATTAATAAATGTTCAAGGAAGCCTGAGAATAGAAAGTATTAGGAAGCACCAATTTGTTGTGGTCCAGTCATGTCTGACTCTTCATAACCCCATTTGGAGTTTTCTTGGCAAAGATGCTGAAGTGGTTTGCCATTTCCTTCTCTAGCTCATTTGACAGATGAGGGAACTTAGGCCAACATAGCTAAGTGACTTGCCCAGGGTCACACAGCTAGTAAGTGCCTAAGATCAGATTTGAACTCAAGATGAGTCTTCCTCACTCCAGACTGGGCACTATTCACTTCTTACCCTATCTGAATTAGAAAACTGATAAACATGTCAAGTAACCCAAACTGAGACCTGGGAAAGACCTTAACTTAAAAAGGCCAAGGTCTCCCACTACATCTAGGGCCACTTCCAGTCTTCCTGATCTGTATCTTGCCACTGGACCCAGATGGCTCCAGAGGAGAAAGTGAAGCTGGTGACTGCATAGCTCTGCTTCACTTAAATCCAATTCACTTGTATGTCATGGCATCACCTCCATGATGTCATGGTCCTCTTCCAGAATGAAGGACGAACAACAACTTCTATGAGTAGTAGTAGGAGCTGCCCCCTAGGGACCCAACAGGAACTGGCCAGTTGGGCAACACAGCTCCTTCCTTCATGTAAAGAGAGAGGAAAAAAACAGGAAAGCAGCAGCTCCTGAAATAAGGTCCACACTTCTTTCTCATTGGCTCAGAGGAATAATTTTGGAAACATGGACTCTATATGAAGACAGATAAAACATTATGGACATAGGAGAAAAAAACTCAAACTTTTCCCCATAACAGTCTTATTTAGATGTCTGATAAGGGATTACAAATACCTACCCCTGACAAAAACAATAAAGGGAAAAAAGAATTTTAATATAGAGCGAATTTTAGAATAGAGAAATTATAGGAAAACAAATGAGAACTGAAACTTGCCAGCAAGTAAGGGGTTGACTTGGTTGAGTAACTGCTAAGAAGCAGTTCATTCATCTTGGCCAGACCAAATTATTCCTTGAAAGAATTCAAGGCTGGGAAGCTACTTCCCTTGGAACCTTTCAGGTTTTGGTCATCTAGAGAGATGATTTTATTGTAGGGACTTTTCCCTAGCTCCTTTCCTGTGGATGTCCTGACCCCCAAGGATAGTTGAGCATGTACTCCCTTGGTCACTGCCAAAGAGAATCAGGATGGTCTGACTCATAACTGTAGGACTAGAAGACACAGTGCAATAGTGTTAAATTCAAATAGAAACCTGACTCCTAATCCACACAATAAGCATCGAAGTAGATTCCCACCGACCTAGTTTTAAAATGTATTTTTATGTATTTTTTATTGTATTTTTTACTTATTTTGCTAAATATTTCCCAATTACATTTTAATCTGACTCTGGCTGCAGGCTGAGGGGCCTGTCTTTGATATCTCTGATTTAGCGTAATTCCTTCATTTTAAGGATGAGGACCCCGAAACCCAGAGAAATAAATTGATTTACCCAAAGTATGACTTTGGGATTTGATCCCAACCATCCTCTACCACCAGAGTTGGCACGCTTTCCACTGAACCATGACACCTCTAAGAATCTGCACCAGGATACCTGGAAGACCTCCTTTTCCTTAAGGGCCTTCCTAGAAAGGAAATTATCCAGGTCAAATTCTGCTTTGATCTAGGTGGCTCCAACATTAACCCTTTATCATAATTACATAACAGAAAATTAGTATGATCCATTTGTTTGAAGTCAGAAAGCCTGAATTCTAGTTCCAGTGTGAGTCTGTTCACTGTACTGAATTGGAGGAAGGGGAAATTTTCATATCAGCCAACAAATCATTGGTAAGGCACCTCCTCTCAGTGAAAATTTACCCAACTGTTGGGGCAGATGTCATTATCTCCTTCTATCTATTTATAGGGTAGTTGGGAAGCTGAGCAGGGGGTAGGAAAGTATTTTCAAAAAATTAAATATGTTGATTTATATATCATATCCTCCAACACTTCAAAAGATCTATGCTTTTATCAGCACAAGTCCTTTTTTTTTTTTTCTGTTGATGCTGATTCTACCTCCAAGACTTCCATGAAGTGATGAGGCAAAAAAGCGAAAAGCAAAAGCAAAATAAAATCCCCCACTCCTTCCTCACTGGCAGCCAAACTTCTGGGAATGAACCAGCCTTTCCACACTTGGGTAGGCTGTTCCTCTGGGGATAGACTCTAGTCAGTCCTTGCCTCTCCAGCTTGGTAGGACTTGCTAGAACCTGTGCTTCTCTGGCAGAGCCTTCAGGAACCCAGATTTTCCTTAGTTGCAGGATTATGCATCAAAGTAAGATTGTAGTGGAGACTACTTTGCAGAAATGGGGAGCCCAAAGGTGTGGAACATTGAATATATTTTCTATTTTTCCAATGTGTTGTTCAGTTTTGCTGATTTCTCTCCCCAACACCCCTTTATCCCTTTTCTTTAAAAAAAATTCTTTTGTTTTATGAACTGACTTTCTGGGAGGAGGGAAGGATACAGAGGAAGTTAGGCTATGTAAAAACAAAATATATCAATAATTTTTTTAAAAAAAGAATGTAATAGAGGATACAAATTGAAGTAGTATAGTATTAATTTAGATTCACCCATCCTGAATGCTTCATGTGATTAGGACATCTTTCATGTTGAAAAGTTGGTGGCAGAACCAACTGAGAAATTCCTCCTGTCTGTAAGTGAATTATTTTAGAAGGATAGAAACTATGCATAAATCTGCATGTCAAGTCAGAGAAGCAGGCTTCTCTGTGCATGCAGCCCTTGGTCTTCTCACCCTCTCTGTAACCCCCACCCTGTTCCTGCTTCCCATGATGATTTTCACCGAAGTTCTCGTGGAAGAACAATGCATGGCTAGGAGTGGGCAGGTCTGGAAAAGCTGGGTGCTGAGCTCCCTGTCACCTGCCCAGGCTTAGCCAAGAACCTATCCTTGCCTTTTGTTTGTCGTTACTAAGGTACCAGGGTGGGGTAAGAGTGAGGGACGTAGGAAACAAACTTGGAGCTTTCCTTCCTTGCTCTGAAACACAGAATGGTTAGAAATCATGAATGAAAATCTGAGTGGAAATCAGGGCTTTGGTCATCAATTTGGGCAAGTTATTGTGCCTCAGTTTCCCTTTCTGAGAACTGACAATGCAAACTAATACTGAAACAAACCAGGAAACTGGTGCAAAACCAGAGTGGAGCCAAACCAAAGAATTTATTCAGGTTGTCCCAGTTTGTCTCCCAAAGGTCTGATAGCTATAGGGAGAAAAGAGTAGTGTCAGAAAGGCTTGTTCTGGAATTAAGCATGCAATGAATTAAGTACAAATTAAATTTAAAAGCCTATCAAATGAGCCCTTAAAATTTTTGAATCAGCTGCTCATGCTTCTCATCTCAAGGTACATTGTTGCTCACAGCCCTTGTTAATGATGATGATGATGATGATAGCTAATATTTATATAGCATTTTAAGGTTTGCAAAATGCTTTGGGAAAAGGGAATAAACCTGGCACCTGTTATATACTGGGCACTGTGCCTTTGCAGATATTATCTCATGTGATTCTCACAACTTCAGGAGACAAATGCTGTTATCCCCTTTTTATTCTTGAAGTTAAGTGACTTGCCCAGGGTCATACAGCTAGCAAGTATCTGAGGCTAGATTTAAACTCAGATCTTCCTGACTCCAGGACAGTGCCAGGCCTGGAGTCAGGAAGATCTGAGTTTAAATCTAGCCTCATTTCTTTCTCCAGGTCATTTTTCACAGTTGAAAAAAACTGAGGCAAACAGGGTGAAGTGACTTACCCAGTCACATAGCTAGTGTGAGGCTAGATTTGAACTCATGTCTTCCTGTCTCCAGGCCCCAATGTCCTATCTACTGCAGTGAGTGAAGCCCAACCAGGTCCTAGATTAGCTAACTCAACAGCTTCCTTTCCTGTCCTATGTGGTCAGATGTGTTCCCAGAGTGAATTCCTGTTAAATAATAAATGATGGGACATTGTTTCCAGAGGTTGTGTTCAAAGTCTCATGTATTGCCTGAGGTGTTGAACACGGCCTCCAGCTTCCTCCTATTAGCACATCAGGTTAGGTAGTTGACAATTTGGGCTTGAAAAAAGATAAGGACTGGTAGACTTCTAAGAGGTAGGGAAGGCAATTATCGAAAGGGAAAATGATTATACCTCCTTAGGAAGCCAGCACCTGGGGATACGTCCACCTCTTTGTGGGTGAAAGCTCACGAAAGTCATTAGGGGAGAGGTGGGGCCCCCAAGCGTTGTGTAATGGAGAAAGCTTAGTGTGGAGTCAGACAGCCTAGTTTGGAGTCCCGGGCCTCCCACTTCCTAGTGAAATGACTTTAGCAAGTTATATCATCTCTTGGTCTCAGTTTCCTCATTTGTGAAATGAGGATCATAGTATTATCTACCCCACATTAATCAGATCGTGTAAATAAAGAGCTTTACTACCATAAAATTATGCAGCCATGTAAACAACATCAAATAGATAGATATAAATATATATGGTTTTCAGTTCTGCATGACCTGTGTCTACAGTGATGGTGAAGGAAAATGGGACAGAGGTAGTCATTACTATGATTATCATAAAACACAAACCACATCCTTCATAATTTTGTTGAGGGCTGGCCCTGACAATTATCTTACGTTGGGCAGAATTTTTGTAATTGGTACCCAATGCTCCCTTTTCTTTCCCCTCTTATCTCTTTTCTTCTTCCCCAATTCTTTCCCCACCCTCATGTGATTATTCTGGAACAGGTGGAGAAATGGAACCGCCGTGACCAGAAACTCCTAGAAGCAGTGCAGCGGGGAGATGTGAGTCGGGTGGCTGCTCTAGCCTCCAGGAAGACTGCCCGTCCCACCAAGCTAGACTCCCATGGTCAGTCCCCGTAAGTAAGTCCTCCAGCCACTCCAGGCTTTCTTGTTTCCCTTCGAAACCCCTGATTTATACACAAACACACACACATGTACATGTATGCACACATGTATGTGCACACATATACACACATATATATGTCTGTCTATTTAGCTATCTATCTACAGTGCCATATGTACAAAGTGAATTCAATAAATACAGTCCCTGCTCATGAGGAGCATTGCTCTGAAATTGGAAGCTGACAGATTGACACATGGAGGGCATAATGATAACTACAAAAATACTGAAATAAGACACCTGTTAAACAGAATGTGGTGTTTGCTCATTGTAAAAACAGAAGGGTGAATGGATTTGAAGAGTGAAGGGATAATCCTGGGATTTACCGGTTCAGATGAAATGAAATTGGAAGCAACAGGCTAGGTCAGGATTATCCCCTTTTCCATATGAGCTTTGGATATCTGATTTGCTCACCCTTCTCTAGTTGTCCGTCCATCTTCAAGTGCACCTATGGGTCTCTGGATTTCTCCTGGGCTCCATTAAGTAGGAAGCAATGAGTTTTCATCTCCTGGGTAGTTTGATGGTGCCCAGGGACAGGAATTCTGACTTCTCTTTCTGTCTCTGTCTCCTTCTATGTGACTCCTTGGCAAATTGCCCTCCCTTTCTGGGGCAATCAGATTATATTTGGAGCACGCTGAGTGACAGGTTTGGGGATGTGGTGTTAGGGGATGGTTGTTTATTAAGAATGGTCCACTTTTGGCTCCCTGCTCCCCACCTCACATTTCTCTTTTTTCTGCCCGGCCAGGTTCCACCTAGCAGCATCCAAGGGTTTGACAGAGTGCCTGACTGTACTACTGGCTAATGGGGCCGAAATCAACAGCAAGAATGAAGATGGTGAGTGACGATTGACTTTTCAACTTGCCCTTTCCTTGACAGAAGACAGTGGAGAGTTTTGGGACCCACAAAGGATGAAGAATGAAGGCTTCTGACCATGGGCCCCGTAATTGTTTGTTTCTCCAGCATCCCCTACAGGGGCTGTCCCCATAAAGATGGGTGTGTCACCCTCACCCCACAGCGAGGACCCAGTCACTGGGGGAACAGGAATTTCTAGCTTTTTGTGACTGTCAGCTGTTCTGTCTAATCTCCCTTTGATTATCTGTGAGTCTTGGCTCTCCCTCCCTGTGAGTCACCAGGGCTGTGTGGGTCTCCCTCCCCATCTCTCTTTCCAGGAAGCACTGCCCTGCACTTGGCTACTATTTCCTGCCAGCCACAGTGTGTCAAGGTCCTGCTGCAGGTATGAGAAAACCCCATCATACTACTCCATTGGGGTAGAAAGTGTAAGTTTGCTTGTGGGATAATGGGGGGGGGGTATAGGAAGGGTGTGTTCTTACCTTGTCTTGAAGGGCTTTTCTCCAAGATTCACAACTATCTCCTTAAAACCCCCCTATCCTGGGGCAGTTTTTATCAGAAAGACTGGGTAAATTCTTGTGGTGCTAGGTAGAGTTTCATGGAGGTAGTAGGTCACTATGAATAAACAAACATTTATTGAATACCTATTAAGTTATCATAGTACGCAGTTGGGGGGGCACATATTATAGAAGTAGAATGAATGGGACCTGGCTTACAGTCATTCAGTAGAGGAACATAAAACAAAAACAAATGACTACATTTAACAAATGTGCATTAGATGGTGCCAAACAAAATGCTATGTGATATTGTGAGAAGAAAAGTTTCATATTAACTGAGGTATCTTGGGAAAACTTCAGAGTAGAGGTGACATTTAGGGTGAGTGGAACTCTATGGAATAGGTAGGAGTTCAATAAATTAAAAGAGTGAGGTGTAGGAACATTTCAGGCATAGGAAACTGAGAGCAAAGACATGAAGGAAGGGAAGTACAGGGTGTGATCAAATTACAGTCTAGCTGAGGCATGGGGAAGGAAGGAGCAATGAGGTATGACTGGAAAGGTAAGGCTGTGCTAGGTCAAGCAGGACTTTAAATGCTAGGCAGAAAGAGTATGGACTTTTCAAGTAGGCAATAGGGAGCTACTGAAGATTCTTGAGTAGTGGAGGGGCAGGACCAGTCCTATATATAAGGAAGAGTAATCTGGCAGTAGTATGTATAGTGGGAGGAGAGAGTAGAGACAGGGAGAGCTGTTAAGTGGTTTTTATAATAGCCTAAGTGGATGGTGGGCCTGGACCAGGTTGGGAACAGTGGGAAAAGAAAGAAAAAGGATGGGAAAAAAAAGAAAAAGGATGGAAAGATGGAAGGGATATTGTAGAAGTAGAATTGGCAGGCTACTGATAACTGATTGATATCCGGCTAAAGTTATGAAAGAAATGGAAGAGTCAAAGCTAACACCAAGATTTTCAACATGAGAAAGAGATATGAATGGTGGTCATAGAAGGGACCTTGGAGGCCATCAAATGGCCAATCAGAGAGGTTCAACCCCCTCACTTTACGGATGAGGGAATAATACCCATGAAGGGGAAATTACTCTCCCAAAGTCATGAAAGTAGTTAATAGTCTGAAGTAGGATTTTAATTCAGAGCCTATGATTCCACAGTTAGTGTTCTTTCCACTGCACTGGCAATTATGTAAGCTGACAAGCCATATCCTGATTCTCCCTCCTTGCATTACTCAATTTGTAGCATTCTCTCCCTCTGAACTTACTTTTTATATACATTGTATATACATATATATGTATATATACACAAATATATATGTTGTATTCCCTAGTGAAATAAGAGCTCCTAGAGGGCAAGTGTGATTTCATTGTAACTAGCATAGTGTTTTGAAAAAATCAGACCCTTAAAAGTGTTGAGTAGAATAAAATCAGTTTTGGAAAAGTTGAGTTTGAAGTGGGGTATAGTACGGCATCCAGTTGAAGCCTGGAGCTCAGAAGAGAGGTCAGGACTGGAAATATACAGAGGGGAATCATTTTCATAGAAATAATAATAGATAAAGCCATGGAGTTAATGAACTTGCCAAAGAAGAGGGTATGGAAAGGGAAGAAAAGAGGAGAGGAGAGAGAGGAGAAGAGAGGAAAGGAGAGGAGAACCAAGACTCAAAAGTTGAAATGTATTCTAAGGAGTTGGGAAGAGGAGAAATTGAAGATAGAAAATGGTAGATTAGGGGAAGAGGAAGAACAACAGAGAATGCTGTACCTGAAGTCAAGAGAGAAGACAGCATGCATGAAGAAGGTTGCCTCTGAAAAAGCATATTTTTTAACCATAGTGGATAACAAACTAACTGGGGAGTTGGAACATAAAAGAGCATTAGAACAATCTAAAAAACAACTCCAGAAGTGTCAAAATGGTATAGACCACAGGGAAAATTTTCATCTTGTCCCTTTTTTCAAAGCCTTTCCTAGTGTCCCAGTCATGGCTATGGACCCTGTGGTACTAGTGTTGGACATAATTGCTATTTTTACTAAAATTTTCATTTGTTGCCCAACCCAATCTGTCTCTGGACTGTACCAGGCTGACGCACCTCCATAGTCAGTTCCTCAGAATTTTGTTCCCTTCATTCACCTACTTTGCTCAATGAGATTATGCTATGACTTGGATGAATGAGGTAGTTGGTGGTGGCAATGGTTGGGAGGGTTGTGTATAGGGCTCATGCCAATTCTATATTGACTCTTCCTAGCATGGTGCCAATGAAGATGCAGTGGATGGAGAAAACCGAAGTCCTCTGCACTGGGCTGGTGAGTGTTGGGGATCCTGAGGTATAGGAGTGTGTGCACGTGCATGTGTGTGTGTATGTAGGGGTGTGGTAATGACTGGTGTTGGGATAGAAGTGGCGGTTCCTTAGCGGAATTTGGGTTGAGCAGGGTTGTTTGCCCTTATACCAAGGGGTTCTCCCTTGACACTGACTCTCCTATTCCATGTAAACTAGCCTCATCTGGCTGCGCCTCTAGCGTACTGCTGTTATGTGATCATGAAGCTTTTCTGGATGTCCTCGATAATGTGAGTGTCACCCCTGGAACCAGGCAATGCCTTCAAGAGAGATGCTGCCATCTCTGAGCATGATTAATTTGGGGGATAAGTAGACCAGATTCAGCACCTTGGAGTTGTTCATCCCTCTCTAGAGGAGTTATGGTTCCACATTCCCCAGGAAATTTGTAGGGAAAAGCTATGGGTCTGTATTTACAGTGAGGGAGTAGTGGGTGTCAAGTGCTTAAGTCTGCTCCCCTCCAGTTGTTTGCAGCAGGAGGACGGAGGTGGATGTGTCAGGCCTCTTGTATTTCCTGGCTTCTTCACCTGTGCCCATTCCCCACCTGTATAGGATGGACGGACCCCCCTGATGATTGCATCACTGGGTGGACATGCAGCCATTTGTTCCCAACTTTTGCAGAGAGGAGCCCGAGTTAATGTCACAGACAAGCAAGACAAGTGAGCTTTCCCTATTTTCTCCAATGCAGATTCCAGGCACCTGCGAATTTAGTTTAGGGCTGGGGAACCTGGGCCTCCAGACCACATGTGGCCCTCTAGCTCCTTGGGTGCAGTGTTTTAACTGAGTCCAAGTTTTACAGAACAAATCTTTTTATTAAGGGGATTTGTTCTTTGAAGTTTAGATTCAGTCAAAAGGCTGCACTTGAGGACCTAGAGGGCCACATGTGGTCTTGAAGCCCCAGGTTCCCTAGCCCTGGTCTAGTTCATCCTGTCTCTGGTACAAACAGAAATAATGGTGGGGAATGGATGTGTAAAATGGTTCCTTCCTCAGCTGCATGGCTGAACTGTGCTTACCCTCTTTTTCCTGATCTCTTCTTGGAAGACCTAGTGCCTGGTATCCTTATTCCTTTCACCTGCTAATTCTTTTACCATGCTCTATGGCACAACTCTCTCCAGGCCTGTTGGCCAAGTTCAAAAGCTTTGCCACAAGACTGGTATGGACCCACCCCTCCCCCTAATCAGTGAGTCAATAAACATTTATTAAGCACCTACTATGTGCCACCCAGGGCAGCTAGGTGGTGCACTGGATAAAGTGCCAAACCAGAAGTCAGAAAGATCTGAGTTCAAATCCTTCCTCAGATACTTGCAACAAGTCACTTAACATTGTTTGCCTCAGTTTCCTCATCTGTCAAATGAACTAGAGAAGGAAATGGAAAATCACTCCAATATCTCTGCTAAGAAAATCTCAAATGGGGTCACAGAATGTTGGATACAACTGAAATGACTGAACATCAACATGTGCCAGGCACAGTACTAGGCTCTGGGGATACAGAGAAAAACAAAAAACAATCCTTGCTCTCAAGGAGAGCACAGACTAATAAAGGAGAAAACAGGCAAACAATTATATACAAACAAGATACCTATATCTATGCTCTCTGTCTCTCTGTCTCTCTCTCTGTGTCATCAGTTGGGGGTAAACACAGAGGGAAGGCACTAAGATTAAGGACTGAGAAAGATTAAAGACTTTAACTTGAGGAGGTCAGGAAAGCTTCCTGATAATAAATAGAGAAAGTGCTACCAGGGCTCTAAAAAGTCAATTGCATAACACATGCACAGATCGGCTCTGATCCTGGCCTGTGAGAAGGGGAGTGCAGAGGTGGCAGAGATGCTACTGAGCCACGGGGCAGATGTAGGGGCTGTGGACTGCATGGCCCATGACGCCTTATACTATGCTCTGCGCACCCAAGACAAGGAGCTATGGAGGCTGCTTCGCCAGGCATTGAATCGCCGCCATCGTGGAGGTAAGACAAGCTATGCCTGACCTTTCCCCATCACACCCTATCCTCAAACTAACTGTTCTCAGAGGATTCCTAAACCTTTGTGACTTTGAGGCCCTCACTCCTATTCACTTAGAATCATCCCTTCTCCCTCAAGGCCATAGCAACATTATATTCAAATGATTTATTACTCTAATTTTTATTTTACTTCTTTTTTATGATGAAAAGTAAACACCCCAAACAAAGTTTGAAGGGCAAGGCAAATTATTTATTGCAGCCTTGACTCTCACGGTGGGCAACTCTGACTAAGACCATCTCTGGCCAAAATGTTGAACCAAAGGTTTAACTCCAGTGTAACCTTGACCTTGGTTCCCGGGACAGTCCCCTTAAGTGGGGATTTATCATACATCTCTGGTTTGAGTCAACTAGCTGATACAATGAATGGATAACATGTTAGAGTCTAGGAAGCTCTGAATTCAAATTCTGTCTTGGATATGTACTAGATTGTACCTCTGGGCATCCCATGTGGTTCCCTCATCTGTAAAAGGGGATAATAATACCACCTATCTTGAAGAGTTTTTATAAGGGTCAACTTGAGACAGTGCACTTTCCAAACCTTCAAGCATTACACCCAGGTTAGTTGCTGCTATTATTATTATATTATTATTATCATCATCATTATCTACTAAGAGAAAGGCAGTGCCTCTTAGAGAAGGCATATACACTGGAACATGTCAGTATGGAGAAGAAGGAGCACATGATATCTTCTCTTCTGTCTCAAGAATCTCAGAGTGGTATTCAGGTCAGCAAATATTTATTAAAAACTTACTGGGTGTGTACCAGGTGCTAAGAGATACAAAATCTAGATATGACTTTGCCCTAGATCTCTTGCTCTAATAGAGGATGTGAATGTGGGGGAAAAAAACATAAACAAACCATATCTGCAAGCACTTTTTAAGTGCCTAACACCATGCTGATCACCAGAGATACAAATGCAATCAAAGGCAGTCAGTCCCTTCCCCCAAGGAATTTACATTCTAATGAGGGTGACAATATATTTGTTGGGGAAGAGGTAGCCTAGGAGAAATACTTTGGTCTTCAAAGTTGCTAGGAGGTGTGTGGGGCCAAACTAGAGAAGACTGACACACTCTATTGATGACATGTGGCAGACTTGATTTGATCATGGATAACCAAGGTAGAAGCAAGAAGCAGGTGGAAAGACGTGGTGAAGTAGGGGACTTGGAATTAGAAAGACCTAAATTCAGGATAAAGAGTTTCCATTCTAATGGGGGGAAGATAACCTACCTAAGGGAGTGGTAGCCAGTGTCTACAAAGAGACACTTTGGTCCAGAAAGTTTCTGGGATGATGAGTGAGGCCAAACATCAGTAGATATAGGTTCAGATTCTAAATCTGTTACTTTCATTCATTGGGGCAAGTTTCACTTAATGTTTTTAAACTTCTTCAGTAAAATGCGGATGGTGTTAACATTTGTTCTACTGAACCCCACAGAATTAAATGAGATAATGTACCTGAAATTCTTTGTCAATGTCTGTAAACCACAGGCGCACCATAAATGACAGTTATTGTTTTCTGACAGGTCAAGGGCTGGCTGCACATCCTGATGTATCATCTCAGGTAAAAAGTCAAGCCCCTCCCTCTGAACATCCCCTTTGAACATCTCTTCAACCCCACACTCCAGCCAACCTCACTCCATCCAGTGCCTCTGTGGGAATGTGTCCAAGGGTTGGGCTTGGAAAGGATGGGTTCCTCTCAGGGTGGCAATCTCTTCAGAGCTTCCCCTTGCTCTATGTTTTATTCTAGGACTCCCCACCTAAGAGCCCAAGGACAGCAGAGCCCGAGGAGGAGAATGATGAAGAGGAAGGGGGTGAAGACAAGTGCAGCCCCCAGGAGTGGAGGAAGAAGTATGAAGCAGAGAGAAAGAAAGTGTCCCAGTTGGAGCAGGAGCTGATACAAAAGGAAGAAGAGTGTAAGGCCCAGGCCACAGCCTGCCAGGGTCTAGAGAGCCGAGTTCGAGAGCAGATCCAGGAGCTGGGAGTGCTCTTGGCTAGAGAATGTCGAGAGGAAGGTGGGCAAGGTCCTAGTCCACGACCTGGTGGGGATGGCATGGAGCAGGGCTGTGTTCTGGATCTGTTGGCTGAGCAGGTACAAGAATTGAAGAGACAGAAACAAGTTATGGCATCACAAGTATCCAAACTTCGAGGGCCCCAGTATGAAAGTCAGGGGACCACTCAGCCAGAGGATCAGAGGTCCCCATTGCAAAGCCCAGTAGAGAAGGCCCAAGGGAAGGCCAAGGGAGAGCAGCTGGCAAATGTGGGAGGGGTTGTGCCAGGCCAGGGAAGAGGAGATCAAGCACTTCCCCTCAAAGAGGAGAGAGGGAGGGCTCCAGGGGCCGAGCCAGCAGGCATGGTTGCCTTGGGCCAGCTCCTGCTGCAGCTGAGGGAGGAGCTGACCGCAGTGTGGAGGGACAAGGATGCTGCCCGAGGGGTCCTGGGAAGACCAGCCGGAAACAGAGTTTGGGGGGCATCCCAGGCTGAGGCTGCAGCTGCTGCCTGGGAGAAGATGGAAGCTCGTTTAGAGCAGGTGCTGGCCAGGCTAGATCGGGCGAAGGCTGGCTTGTCCGTGGAGACGGTATCCTCGCTCCCAGAGTCCCCAGAAGGAGCTCTCCTCCGAACCAAAACCATTACTGTGGCAACGAGCCCTACCACAGAAGGCAAGGCAAAGGAGGAAAGGGCCCATGAAGCTCGGGGCGAACCCCTCGGAGCCCCAGGAGAGGGGCAGGCCCCAGAAGGGCCAGGAGCAAAGGGACAGTTGGAGAAGGAGGTGTCGGCCCTGCGGCTGAGTAACAGTAACCTGCTGGAGGAACTGAGCGAGCTGGGGCGGGAGCGTCAGCGGCTGCAGGGAGAGCTGCATGCCCTGAGCCAGAGGTTGCAGAGGGAATACATGCCCAGGCCGGAGGCCCAGGACCAGCTGCAACAGTTGCGTAGCAGCGTAGGGCTGCTGGCCGAGGAGCTGGCAGCGGAGAAGGAAGCCGCCGAGCAGCTCCGCAGGCGCCTGGCGGCCCAGAGCACTGGCCTACGAGGGCTACGGGAATGCCTGCCTCCCAACCTGATGGGTGGAGGGAGACCCCGCGGGCCAGCCCCTGACGCCCTGGAGGAGCTGCAGAGCTGTGTGGGCGCCCTGGTGACTCGCTACAACGAGGCGCAGCGGGAGCTGGCCAGACTGGAGAGAGAAAACCAGCGCTTGAAGGCTAGCGGCGGAGGCGCCGTGGCCTCCCAGGCCGTCCCCCAGGTAGTGGCCCTGGAGCAGGATCTGGGGAAACTGGAGGAGGAGCTGCGGGCGGTGCAGGCCACCATGGGCGGCAAGAGCCAGGAGATCGGAAAGCTGAAGCATCTGCTGTACCAGGCCACTGAGGAGGTGGCCGAGCTACGTGCCCGGGAAGCCGTCAACCTGAGACAGCAGGAGAAGAGCCGAGCTTCCCTCGTGGCCCAGGCGCAGGCTTGGGGCCAAGAGCTGAAGGCTTTGCTGGAGAAGTACAACAGTGCGTGCCGGGAGACCGGGCAGCTGAGGGAAGTGGTGGCAGAGGAGCGGCGGCGCAGCCGCGAGCTGGCTGCCCGGGCCGCGGAACAGGAGCGCCAGGCCGGTGAGATGCGGGGCCGCTCGGAGCAGTTTGAGAAGGCTGGTGAGTTGCTGAAAGAGAAGATGGACCAGCTGATTGGGGCCTGCAGGGAAAAGGAGGCCAAGGTAAGGAGGCTGAGTGAGCCCGAAGGCAGAAGGCAGCAGGAGCTAAGGGTGGGTCCGAGGCGTCCAGCTGTTGACGCCCAGGCAGGCCATCAGAAGCGCTAATTCTCCTAACAGAGGAGTCACATGAGACCATGGATGGGTGCGGCAAAGTCCTTGCAGGGAGTTAGGGGTGGCATAGAGAAACCGAAGATTTTGTCCCTCTCCTGGTGGTACTGAGAGGAGAGAGTTCGGGGCAGGGTGGGGGGGAGATCCCTAGGGATTTTGTAGTTCAAGGCCGCTATCAGTACAGTAGTGGAAAGTTAGGCAAGACACAGTCTCTCTGGACCTTAGCTTCAGAAAAATGAAGAACTTACACTAAATAACCTTGGAAATCCAACTCTAGCTTTCTGCATGGTTAAATGACTTTATGGGGTTTTGTGGGTTGGCCCTGGGAACTTAACCACCATTTATAGCATTGTTTCTAAGGGGAAATGCATTCTGAATTCCAAACAATTGACTTACAAACTTTGAAGTACTTCCCTTAGTAAGTTCATAACCTCCTATATAATGAAAAAAACAAATCTAGACCATTTTAAAAAGGATACTATAATCCTTTTTGATCAGTACAGGAAACAACTTAAGAATGTTTAAAAACAACAACATACAAACAAATGTAAATTAATATTAGCACAGAGAGCAGAAGTGTAAAGGAATGATCAAAATGGAGTGGGGTTTACCCCAGACGGGGACTTATTGATGAACTGGACTGAAGGAGAAAATATCTTAATGGCCTCGTCATGAATTTTGATCCCCACCTGATCAGTGTTTCTTGTCAGGGCCTGGAGTTGGCATTAGGCAGCCATCTGATGCTTTATGTGTGTGTAGGTAAGATATGGAGGTAACAGGAGTCTGGGGCTGACTGCATTGTCTCCCCCTTCTACCTCTGACCCCAGATAAGGGAGTTGCTGAAGAAACTGGAGCAAATGTCAGCTGAAGTCCTTGCTGTTCGTGGGGAAAATACTCACCTTCTGCTACAATTGCAGGTGAGTCATGACCCTGGAGAGCTTGGCTGGGAAGATATGAAGAGCATGGTGAGGGAGGTTGAGTCAGGTATTTGACAGTGCCAGTGAAGGGCCTTACTTATCCTGAGGATTTAGTATCTGCCGGACCATGACCTCACATAGCTTTTCGTTTGCATGTCTCTTCCGTATTTTGAATCGTTTTGCATGATGTTTTTTAATGAGTGGCTGTGTTGAATTCCCTCTCCTCCTTAAGACCATAAACTCCATGAAGGCAGGCACCGTGCCTTATCATAACTCCCAGTACCTAATATAGCTCCTTGCAGGTAGTGGGTCTGTGCTTAATAAGTACGTGTTTGAGATGAACTGATATGGGATAGATTCCCACTTTCCTGCTCCGTGTTTCTGACATCTGTGAGGGTTGGAATATAAGGTTCAATCCATTGATATTCATTCCCAGGATTCTCAGAAGAACCACCAAGAAATCATCTCCACCTACAGGAACCATCTGCTTAATGCTGCTCAGGTAAGCATGTAGACAGGTCAGGATTCTGTATTGGGGATCCCCTCTCTCATCTGTCTTTGGATAGGGAGATACGTGGTTGTGTTGTATGCGTCTATGTGTGTTTAAGAAGAATATCCCTTTCATTCTCCAAATTGTCTTCTTTTCAGGTTCTGAAACAAATTGTCTGTTTCCTTATCCTTCTTTCACTCCCTTCCCTTGTCTGTTTCACTGCTAATTGGAACCAATTTGCCTCTACTTGGGCATATTGGGCCTGACTTCTGGGAAGGATGGATAAGTAGGTTGCCCCTTTTCTAACTTAATCTGCCTCTTTCCCTTCAGCTCCTTTTGTTTCTCCCATCTTCCTTGTGTGCATAGGGTTACATGGAACAGGATGTATACAAGATTCTTCTCCGGATTCTCAAGATGCAGGAATGAGTTCCCATGGATGATGCTGGATATGCAACTTTTCTGCTGTGAGTTTTAGTGATAATAATGATGGTGTAAGGAGGATAGGGGCTGGAATTGGGGAAGAGAGTTTGCAAGATGAAGTAAAAGAGGAGTTTCCCTTCTCTCTCCTCCTCTTGTTCCCTGTGGGTGACTGAGATTGAAGAGACCTTTGGAAGACAGGTTTAAGGCTGGATTAGTGGAGATAATAGGAAGGGTTGGCTAACTGTGAAGAAAGAGTTCAAGATGTCATTTGGGGTAGTAGCAGTGAAGGAGTTAGTATTAGTTCATGGTCAGTAAAAGGAGGGTGGTGGTGATTAAAGAGGGCAGTGCTGTCTCCCATGGTGGAATCCAAGAACACCAGAGATTCGTATTTCTTACAACTTGTTTTTCATCTCAAATTCATTTCATTCCTCCCTCTGCTTCTGAGCATGATGGACTCCCTTTTCCACTTCACATGTGTTGTTCAGTCATGTCTGACTCTTTGTTTCCCCAATAAGGGTTTTCTTGGCAAAGATACTGGAGTGGTTTGCTACTTCCTTCTCCAGCTCATTTTACAGATGAAGAAACTGAGGCAAACAGGGTTAAGTGACATGCCTAGGGTCACACAGCTAGTGAGTGTTTGAGGCTAGATTTAAACTTAGGGAGATGAGTCTTTCTGACTCCAGGCCTAGCATTCTATCCACTGTGCCACCTAGCTGTCCCAGTTCACACATATGGGACCTCCTTTGAGCATTTGATGTGGGGCTGTGTGGGAACTGAAAAGGCTATGTTTCCTTCTTAATGTCCTCTTTTATTCCCCCAGAGGGCAAAGATAGCATCAGAGGCCAGAACCATGGCCATGGTGTGGTGGTGGTGGGGCTGTCTGATAGCAGTGGTGTGGACTGGACTTCCCTGACATGAAGGACCCCAAATCTGAGAAGCTAGACCTTGGATGCAGGACTGATGGAACCAGAAAAAAAGCATGAAAGAAACCAGCTTTGTGGGAAATAAAGCAGGAGGCAGTAATGATGTCAGATATCTTTCCTTCTTTGATCTGGGGCCAGGGTGGGCATGCATTTCCTTGCTCCTTTTGGGATTAACCACAAACAGCCTCTCCCCCAAGGAGGGGTCATTAATATGATCTTTCCTCTTGCCAACACTTCATATGGAGATGACTATAATTTTCTCCTCCTTAAGGCCACTGAGTGACTCTCTATCTGCTTTTTGTCTAGTACAGAAAGAGACATTAGGGATAGAGAGCTGTTCTGTGTTCCAACCAGAGTGAAGCATGGACCCATCTGAACAGCTCTCCTTCCCCGTCTTCCTTCTAGGTCTTTTTCAGCCAGGTCAACAGCGCAAAGCTTCCTTTTAGATTAAAGTCTCCTACTACATCCTCTTGTGCACCAATCCCCACTAATGCTGGATAAGAATGGGAGCATTCTCATCCCTGTAGCCTTGGAGGCTGGTCTGACAGCCTCAACATTGGCCCCTCCAAACCTTTTGTTTCTCTAATGGAGGCAGGATGATTTAGGGGATCAAGAGCTGGTCTTGAATCCAATAAGATGTGAGTTCAAGTTCTGTCTCTGACATACCAGCTATATGCACTTCAGGCAAGTCACTTAAATTCTAAATACCCTAGACTATTTTCTTAAGACTAAATTGAGAGTTTTTTTACCTGAGATTTTCTTATATCAATAAAATCACAGGCCCTGGTCTATCATCTGATGGGTTAAGTAGGGCTTTGGTTTGGTCCTGAAGGAATCTTTGGAACTTGTCTCCCCCAAATCCCCTTTTCACAATCCCCATAAGCCTTTGGGGCACATGAATCCAGATGATGATGGGTGGAGTGGGGACAGTGGCTGGCATGTGTATGGGTAATGGAGATTAGAGTGTTGCTGAACAGAACTCATTTGCCTGTAGTTTGGCTCATGAGCCTCAGGTTTAAACATTTCCATATGGGAGGGAGGGTGTGTGTGTGTGTGTGTGTGTGTGTGTGTGTGTGTGTGTGTGTGTGTGTAAGAGAGTAGGAGAGAAGAATGAGGAGATGGTACCTTGAAGAAGAGGGGCTGTGGGGGTTCGGGAGGGGTGCAGCTGCTTTCTTCAGGATTTGGGTGGGGGAGGAGCAGCTCAGAATCTGGATTAGCCCCCCAGGGATTGTTTCTGTGGTCCATGGATATGTTTGTTCCCATGAATGGATGTGGAGGAGTGAAGATTGCTTTAAGACATGGTGGGGAGACTGCTTTAAGCCAAGGAAGGATGGAATGGAGGATTGGGGAAGATACATAACACATCTGCAAGACAAGTGTGCTAAAGGTCCTGTTCACTTGTGGTCATCTGAATAGAATTCCTCCTTCTTCTTGCTTTTGCTGATTACACATAGAAGAGCTTGTTTTATTCATCATCCCTTGTTGTGGGATCATCTGTAAAGGAGGAAGAAACTGAGGCAGGGGGAGACAAAATATTTTTTTTAGGAGGGGAGTGGGTCTGATCAAGGTTTACAGAGTGAGTCAAGAAGGGCCGTGGTAAGAGAAGCCAGGCTTCCTGGCTCTCTCTGGGGTTTCTGGAAGCTTGCTCCAGGATTCAGGGGTTTGGGGGAAGGAACAATGATTAAGTAGTAAAAGAGGGCTGGTGCTAGTTCTCCCTGAATCTCAAACCCTAAAACAACTTCTACCTATCACACCATCTTATTTTAAAATAAACACCTACAGTCTTCAGATGCTGCAATTTTTTTGGTGATGTCTTTTTGGCATGTTAATCCCACTCCTCACCCAGTTTGCTTCTCTGATTGTCAAGGAAGTGTGTCTACCCTGGGGGGAGGGAAGGGGTGAATATGAGATCCTGGATTCAAAGCAGTGACCAGCAGTGCTAGGAAAGTAGGAGCAGGACATGGCTCTGTGCAGGAGGGGTGCTTGAGGATGGCTGGTTGGATAGGGTTGAATCAAAAAGAAGCAACCTGAAAATCCAGAAAGGGAGGAGGACTTCCCCAGGCCACCTCATGGGTTGGGAAATTCAACAAACATTGATATGTGTTTGGTGCCACACAATGTGCCACACAACAGTGCTGATGTAGTGCTTTAAGGCTTATAAAGTACTTCACAAATGTTAACTCATTTTATCCTCACAACAACCCTGAGAGACAGGTGCCTTTATCATCACCCCCATTTTACAGATGGGGACACTGAAGCAGACAGAGTTGAAGGAACTTATTTGCCCAGGATTACTCAGTAAATATGTGAGGTTGAATTTGAACTTAGGTCTTCCTGACTCTGGGCCCATCACTTTATCCACTGTACCACCTACCTTTTCAGGGGTTCCCAAACCCTAAAAAAAATTACTCAGCACCCTCCTGGAAATCTTTCTTTAACCGATTAGTGGTTTTTTAAAAATTTGTGTCATTTCAAGAAGATAGAATCTTTTTTAAAAATGATGCATCTTAAATTTAATAATTGATTTAAAATTTTTTTTTGCATTGAAATTTTGATGATGCAATATCTTGTCAGGTAACCATATAGTATTGTAAACAAGTCATTACACAAACATATTCCTGCCAATGTATGCTGGACTTTCCAACTATGCACTACATGTTCGCTTGCCAACACTTGCTTGTTAAGACCTGTCAGCAGACTTCATTTATGATCAGTCATAACTTACATTTTGTGTGTTTATTTGGAAAATAATGTAATCACTATGATTTTAACTGTGATACACAACAGATGAAACTTGTAGCAATGGTTTTTCAAAATTCTCTTCTTTCCACTGCCCCTTTATCTTTATTCAATGCCCTTTTTATTCAAAACCCCCTCACTGGAGACTAGTACTCCCCTCCCCCCTTTCATTCCTGCACCTCCAGGAGGTGGCATTGCCCACTTTGGGAACCTATACCTTAGATAAAACTTATCCTTAACCCTATGGGGCTTAGGGTCTAGTGAGCTAGATTTTCTTCTAGCCTACCACCCCACCCAGGTGGGATTGGGGTTGATCATGATTCAGTGGAAGGGATTTTAGTGGACAAATAGGCCAATTTCTTCATCTTACAGATGAGGAAACTGAGGCCCAGAGAGATACGTTGACCTGCTGAAGATCTCATAGTGACAGAGATAGAACAGAATAGACACAAGTCCTTTGATTGCAAATCCAGCCTGATTTTCCACTGAACCTCACTGCTATGACACTCCTTTGCATACTATTTGGTAGCTAGGAAATAATCCCTCTGTGGGATAAACTATATGTGGAATTGGCCTAGCATGCATTCTGTGATTCCTATTAGCTCTGAAATTCTATGATAGTTGTTGCTTACTCCCACCCCTCAATGATATGAATGCATCATTCTTAAAGATGGTGTTTAGATTGAGGCAGCTGATGGAGCCAGTCACCTGCCTCAGTAAGGAAAGAGCTATTGATATCTGTCAGTCAAGGACCAGTCTCCTGGGAAGTGAAGGGGGACAGGGGAGGTCCCAACTACCTAAGTTTTCCCCACACTAATCTACCCCATCTTCATCCTCCATGAGGGTGTTGGTGCCTCAGAAAGGTGTGTGTGTGTGTGTGTGTGGGTGTGTTTGGGGGAGGGGCAGTCGGGGTACACCTATAATTATAGCTTTCTGGGCTTCTTCCCAAGAAGGGTATTCCAGCTTAGTAGGATGATGATCTTGGGGCTTTGGCCCCATAAGGCATAGGTCTGGGATACAAATCATGCCTCCGATACTTTCTATATCTGTTGGGCAAGTCACAGCCTCTCTGGGTCTCAGTTTCCTTATCTGTAAAATGAAGTAATAGGATTACTAGAATATTGCTATAGTCTCTTCTGGCTCTAGAACTATGTATCTATGGAGTTGATCATTTCACCTATACATTATAATCAGGATAAGGAACCCAGTGTGTGGAAGGGGGTAGGGTGGGGAATGGGACTTTAAGGAGTTTTTTTTGGTGACTTGTGCTGTCCTCTATGGACACACTTTCCCCCATTTCAGTTTTCAAGTCTCCATTACTGCTCTTTCCCCGAAGCTCGAAGGGATGAGTGGTGGGGGTAGGGAAGGGGATAGTTCCCGGAACGTCTACCTCCCAGACTCCAGACTCCTAGACTTAACTCTCAGTCTGTCAACAGAAGGGGTTAATTCCTCTCCCCCAACCCTCCCCCCCCACCCCAGGGTCCGCCTTTGGCCCCGCCCCCTCTCCCGGGCCCGGGCGGGTTTGCCCCGGAGGGGGGCAGCACGGAGGCGGCCCCAGCCGGAGTCCAGGACTGGACTGAACTCCTCTGCACGGTTTCCGAAGTGCCAAACCCAATCGGATCGAAGCAGATCGCCGGGGCGCCGCTGACTCCGCTCTCTGGCCATCCCCACCTTCTAGTCCTGCGCCTGGAGCCCCCGGGGCCCCCCTCCCTGGAGCCGGAGCTGGTAAGTCCCGCCCCCAGCACCAAACTTTTCTGCTCCGAGGTCTCAGGTCCTCCGCCGACCCTGAACCAGAACTCGAAGATGGGGGTGGCATCGGGGGCTTGCACGTCCAGGAGTCCAGAGGCCCCCAAGACAGAGTCAGAATCTGCCGACCCCACTCCCTGAGATTTCCTGCGGTGCCCGATAGCCCCTGCTATCCAGATTCCCAACTCCGAGAATCCGTGACTCCAGCTGCGTCCGAGCCTTCCCTGCCCAGCTGCCGGTAGCACCCATCACCTCAGGGTCTCGGTCTGTCTCGGGTCCGAGCGCCCGGTTCAGCCTCCCTCCACCAGGACGCCGCGGCCCAGGCTCCTTGACCCCAAGTCTCGCCCGACGTGGCTCGGAGACCTCCGCTGCCCCCTCCCGGTCGACCTCCCCCATCCCCCTCTGATCCAGATGTGCTGCTTCCAGCTGTGGGGGAGGGGGAGGAGGCCGAGGCCGTGGCCTGGCCGGAGCCGAACGGGCGGGGCTGAGGATGGGAGGGGGAGAGGCCGGGAGAGGAGGCCGGACGGGGCGGGGCGGGGCGGGCGATGTTTGCGGCCGGCCCCGGGGTGGGGAGTTGCGCGCCGGTCCCTGGGCCTGGGCTCCGGAGCCTGCGATGTCTCAAGATGGCGGAGCTGGGCGAGTTAAAGGTACCGGACCCCCGGATCCCCCGGAGTCCGAGCCCAACGGGCCCGGGCGGCGGGGCTGCGGGGGAGGAGCGGCGGGGCGGGGGTGCGGACGGCCCGGGGGCCGAACTCGAGGGCGGCAGGGGGAGATGCGGGCGCCAGGACACCTGGAGAGGATGAACCCAGGGGGCAGGGACGCGGTGGAAGGCGCTGGGGTCCCGGGTTCGGGGCGGCGGGGACGGCGATGCCCAGGGAGCCGGCGCCGTGGGCCGGGCAGGGGCGGGGGCCTTCGGGGGCAGGGATGGAGGGGCAGGGCCCGCGGGGGGCAGGGCCACGGGGGCGGGGCTGGGGGCCGCGGGGAGCCAGCGCGGTCTGGGCAGAGAGAGCACGATCGCCGTCACTGACATCTGCGCAGCACCCTGAGGTTTGCAGAGCTCTGCTCGTACGTTATCTCGTTCGAGACTCCCTCCGCCCCGGGAGGTCGGGGCTGTGCATACATCGGAGGAAAGAGGAATATCCTCACGGGAGTGGGGGGCGGGGGAGATGGGGCTGTGGGAGGGCACGGGGAGAAATCGGGGCGATGGGAGAGGGCAGAGATGCAGGGAGAGGGCGGTGGGAGAAGGCAGAGATGTAGAAATGGGGCGGTGGGAGAGGGCAGACATTCAGAGATGGGGCAGTGGGAGAGGGCAGAGATATAGGAAAAGGGCGATGGGAGAGGGCAGAGATATAGGAAAGGGGCGATGGGAGAGGGCAGAGATGTACGGATGCAACTGTGGGAGGGCAAGACGTAAGATTGTCGGAGTCACAGCGATGTAGAGATGAGGCTGTGGAAAGGTACCGAGATGTAGAGAATAGGCGGTGGGAGGGCACCGGGAGAGAATTGTGGGAGATGGAAGAGAGGTGGGGATGGGGCTCCAGGAGGGCACTGGAATATCCAGGGGAGACAGAGCTGTGGGCAAGATGCGGGGTCCTTAAATGAGACTATGTAAGGGCCCAAGGAATCGAGGATCGTGGGAGGACCAGTGTCAGGATGGCAGCGTGGGGCTATAGAGGTAAGAGAAAGATCTACAGGTGATAGAGAAAAAGATGAGGCTACATGTGGTAGTGATATAGGAGAGGCTGGTTTGGGAGGAAAGGCGGGGAAATTGGCAGTCACGTTCCTCAGAGTGCTCCAGTTATTTAGCTGGCCTTTGGTTGGTAGGAGGCAAAGGGTACCTGAAAGATACTGAGGTTGGGTGTTAAGGGATCCCTCACAGCTGTCAGTCTCTCAGTGGTAATTCCCTTGTGGGACCTGCCACCCCCTCTGCAGAGTATCACATAGGAAAAGGAAAAGGGAAGAGGATTGATTAAGTACTTACTTTGTGCCCAGCACTCTGCTAAATGTTTTACCAATATTCTATCATTTGATTGATAATATTGCACAGAAGCTTAAGGGACCCCTCCCCTTGATTTCAGACATTCCACTCCCTTCTCCTTTAGGAATGGAGCAATGCTTTCTTGGACCCACTAGAGGTCCTATCATTCCAGCCTTTGGTACTCCCTGTCAGGCCAGTGGCCCCAAGACTGGCCTGGTGGATTTGTGATTCCATTGTGCTGAGATGTTCTTCCCCTCCCTCTTCCTCCTCCATCCATAAGCCTTCTCAGTGGGAGATCAGGTCAGAGCTTTACCATCTGGATCTCAGTAGGGGAGAGGAACAGCTCCAACCCTTCTACCCCTTCGTTAAAGGGAGGTCCCAGCCGATGTCAAGTCCTGTGCTCTTGAGGAAGGGGGGAACCATTTCCTAGTGGGATTCCATCAGTTCTGTGGTTTTCTGGGCCTTAGTTTCCCTTCCCCCAAAATGGGGAGATCTTGAGGTAGGGTCATGAGGCTGAAGGTGAAAAGGAATTTGAAGAGTATTGAAACCTTCCCTGGCAGCCTTGGCCCCAAGGCTTACTTACTTACACAGTAGGAGGTACAAGTGGGGGCCGGGGAATTACATACAATTCCTCCAACCACCTGGTTGAGACCTGGTCCCAGTCTCTCTGTTCCCCTCCCTTCTCCAGGACCTAGGCCCATCCTTCTTCCTTTCTTCCTCATTTTTCTCACCCCCTCATCCCTCTTCCTTTCTTCCTCTTTTTTTCTCATCCCTTTACCTTACCTCTCAGAAAACTTAGGTGGACCAGGGAATCTAAAAATAAACCAGAAGGAGAAAGCAACATTCAGGGGAGGGCTAGGAGTTTTTGTGGTCATGCTAGAGTTAAAGTGGGGGAGAGAGGGAGGGAGGTGATGGTGGCAGGGGGGAGTGGGGGGGTATGGTGGGGGAGAGGGGGGGATGTTGTTCTATTTCCTCCTCTGTCTATGCTGGCTTTTCCGGGCCTATTGTTAGCTACCAAAGAGAGAGAGGTATGATTCTCCCTCTAGGTGGGAGAAGCTGGGGGAGGGGGAGCCTTGAGGTTTATACTGAACTGCCTGTTGAAACAGGAATAGGAAGTACACCAGAAGTGGACCTCTGTCATCTGTGTGGGTGAGGAGAGACAAGGAGAGGGGTTCTAACCTCTTCCCTTAGGATTGGGTCATATCTTTCTAGGCCCAAGTTATCTAGCTGTTGAGGTCAGGGAACCATATGCTGAGGTTTGGGGTGCTTGGGACCCCAAAATACTGACACCCTGCCTGAATGAATTCAACTCAAGCCTTCTTTCAGCCAAAGAAAAACAAAATTTATTAAAGATCCACAATGTTGGGTTGACTCTTAAGAAGTCTCACCATTTGTGACACTTGTATTGACAAGTGGACCAGATAAAATCTGAGTGCCTTCATGGAGACAAGAAGGATCTTACATACAGAAAGACTGTGGGAGGGATCTGGGGGGGTTAGTTGTCTAAGGTGATGGGAGGGGCTTGAGGAGGAGTCCAAGGAGGATCTTAATGGGACTGGGGTGACTACTGGTCAGAATTTTGAGAGAGGGATTCTGATGTGATCATGGGTGGGTAACAGCTGGAAGCAATCCAGAGGTAACAGACTATGGAGGACCAGTCTAGGTTAAGGGTAACAGATTTGGGTATGAAAAGCCAAATTAAGTGGGAAGACTCCAGGAGAGTTCAAGGAGGTTCCCAGAGTCTGTACCCCTATCATAACCATGTGAAGTTCTTACTCTGGGCCTTTCTAAGCTTTCCTCAGCAGAAGGGTCTCCTTTAGGATGGGCATCTGTTTATGTCTAGTCATGAGGGGTTATGGTAGAATGATCCCCCCTCTCTTGAAGGGGGAAATGGGCTTGGGGGAGGGGGTAGGCTCCCTCTTAGCAGGAGGCCTGGCTGTGGTTAGTCTTGGCCTTTAGGATCCTGGCTCTGGCTCACCTGTGTGGCTATTTCTCTCCCCAGCACATGGTGATGAGTTTCCGGGTGTCTGAGCTCCAGGTGCTTCTGGGCTTTGCAGGCCGCAATAAGAGTGGGAGAAAGCACGAGTTACTGACCAAGGCCCTGCAGCTTCTGAAGTCTGGCTGTGGCCCCAGTGTCCAGATGAAGATCAAAGAACTGTACCGGCGGCGCTTCCCTAGAAAGGCCCTTGTACCTTCAGAGCTCTCCCTGCTGACTCTTCCCCCTGGAGCCCCACCCATTGTTCCTCCTGGCCCGTTGCCCCCGACTCCCTCCACCCTCCTTCCTTCAGGACCCCTATTGGGGGGGCCCAAACGAGAGGCTGATGTCCACCCTTCCCTGCCCCAGCCAGTCCACCCAGATGTCACGATGAGGCCACTACCCTTCTATGATGTGTATGGGGAACTCATCCGGCCCACCACTCTTGGTACGGAATCAATCCTTTGAGTCTGACCTAGTAGACCCCTTGGTGCTTGGTATGCTCCTCCTAAATAAGGAACTAACCAATGTTGGGGATAGAGTGCTGATTCTGGGACCAGGAGGACCTGAGTTCAAATATGGCCTCTGGCATTTACTAGCTATGTGACCCTGAGTGAGTCACTTAACTCCTGTTTGCCTTAATCCACTCGACAAGGAGATGGCAAACTATTCCAGCATCTTTGCCAAGAAAATCCCTTGGCCAATGGTGTGCCATGGTCTATGGATCACAAAGAGTTGGACACAACTGAACAGCAACAACCCATTGTCCCAAAGGGCTACCCCAGAGGGCTGAACTGTCCAGCAGGGGAGGTTTGCTTACTTGGGTGGAGTACCTGTTCATGGCTGACTTTGGCCCTCTCAATAACTGTGTCCCTCCTCTGTGTATGTAGCATCCACAAACAGCCAGAGGTTTGAGGAAGCTCATTTCACTTTTGCATTGACGCCACAGCAAGTGCAGCAGATTCTCGCCTCTAGGTATCTGGATCCCCTTCCTCTGATTCCCCTTGTCTTTGATCATATTTTTGCATCTTGGCCTTCGGTCCTCATTTCTTGACTGATGATGTGCCATCTACCTTCCTATCTAACTTGGCCTTAGCCAACTTGCCTTCCCATTTGTCCCCTTCATCTGTCAGTTCTCTCCCATCTATATGTCCATCCCTTGGGCTATCTTCAGGTCTACCTGTCTCTTACCAGACTGTCTTTTTCCCCTCCCCCATACTCTGCAATCTCTCGTTTCCTCTTTCTGTTTTAGGGACGTCCTGCCTGGGGCCAAGTGTGACTATACAGTACAGGTACAGCTCAGGTGAGACAATTCCAAGAAGACATTCTTCTCATCCCTCTTTACCCCATCACTCTAGGAAATGTTGGTTCATGTCCCCTACGGGTGGAGATGGTGGTGGCTTCTCTAAGAGGAGATATAAAGGCAACCCTGGAGGTTTGAAAATTCCATCTCCTGTGTTTACTGTCCTGTTGGGGCTTTTCTTGTTCACTATGGGATACATGCAAGTTGACTTAAAATAAATACCCATGTGCTTAACTCAAAAAAGTGTTATTAAAAATGTCCCTTCTTGCCACATCTCAGATGGTTGCTTGCCCATCATCTAGGCCTTGTTTTCAGGAGACTTTCATTCCTTGTCTAGGGATATATAATTCTTTCCTTTGGAATAAGGGAAGGAGGGAGTCTCTCCCTTGAACTTTGTAGGGAAGAAATAACAGTCTTATTCCTGGGTTTGGCCCTTAATTTTTTCCTGTCTGGACTCATAGCCTCAGGAGCTAGACATGTAGGTAGTAACTCCCTGTATCTTCTCTTTACCTTCTCTCCCCGGCCTCCCCCGCACCTCCAATCTTTCATTAGGTTCTGTCTCTGTGAAACCAGCTGTCCCCAGGAAGATTATTTTCCTCCTAACCTCTTTGTCAAGGTTAATGGGAAACTATGTCCCCTGCCGGTAAGTGACCCCTTTCTGGTTGAGAGCCACCCCACCCTCACCCCACATTTGCCCCTGCAATTTTCCAGTCCTTGGGTGGTTACCATTTTTCTAACAATCTTGTCCCTTCATCCTCACCCTTTTCAGATCCATCTCCCCTCTAAATGGGGATTCTCTTCTCTAAAAGGGTGTATGTGTAGTAATAACCTCCCTCCCATGATGGTTGTGAGTCTTGAGAGCAAACCCTAAAGTGCTACATAGATATCAGGGCTGCTTCTAGCCTGACCTTCCCTACCATCCATTCTCTCTAGGGTTATCTTCCCCCAACCAAGAATGGGGCTGAACCCAAAAGACCCAGTCGACCAATCAACATCACTTCCTTAGCTCGACTTTCAGCTACAGTCCCCAATACTATTGTGGTCAACTGGTCATCTGAGTTTGGACGGGTGAGCTTGGTGCCTGCAGCAGGAATGGTCCTTGGGTGGGACAAGCAGAAGGAATGAGGTGGCATGTAGTGGCTGAGGGTTAGATTTTAGGGAAGCAGATTTATCTCTTTTGGATTAGTTATCGTAACCTATTGCCTCTGGGTCCCACTTTGCTTTGGGAGTAAGTACCACGGTAACAGGGGAAACAAGATACTGACGTTCTCCCCAGAATTATTCGCTGTCGGTGTACCTAGTGAGGCAGCTGACTTCAGTGACACTCCTGCAGAAACTGAGAGCAAAGGGCATCCGGAATCCAGACCACTCTCGGGCACTGAGTGAGTTATCACAAGATAAATACCCCATTCCTCTCTCACTGATTCTGAGTCTCTCCCTTATACTCTTTTACAACCCAAACCTTCTTATTTTGGACTTTTCCTGGGTGATCCCCTATTGACCTCAGTCCTGAATCATGATGCATCTACTGCTGTTACTGGCCTGTGGGGCTTCTGGCTTTTCTGATCTTGTGATCTTGGCTTTGGTCTTGTTTCAGTCAAGGAGAAATTGACAGCTGACCCAGACAGTGAGGTGGCCACCACAAGCCTGAGGGTGTCACTCATGTGCCCGGTGCGTACTGGAAGAGGATAGACTTTTGGGACAGGATGGGGGTGGAAAGGCTGAGTGGGCTCCTAGGGTTTCTTTTTTATCAAGATAAGGTGTCCCAGAAGGGAGAAAGCTGGATAGAGGAAATGTGATGAGAAGTCTTGCTTTTCCTCAGTTAGGGAAGATGCGTTTGGCTGTCCCATGCCGGGCCCTCACCTGTGCCCACCTACAGAGCTTCGATGCTGCCCTCTACCTGCAGATGAATGAGAAGAAGCCAACATGGACTTGTCCTGTGTGTGACAAGAAGGCTCCCTATGAATCTCTAGTCATAGATGGGTATGGCCACCTCTGCTCCCACTTGCCCCTTCTTTCCCTTGACATGGACAGCAAGAATACCCCCGGGAGAGCCTGGGCACTGATGGGTATGGATATCCCCACCCAGCCAGACTCACCCTGGAGATCTCACGTTTCTATCCCTCCTCAGGTAGTTCATGTTGCTCTAAATTCCTGCTTTTCTCTTGCCCTAGGTGGATGTAACCTTCTCAAACAACTGTATCCCCTAATTTTCTTACAATCCTCCATAACCTTCTTCCTTCTCCCAGATTATTCATGGAGATTCTGAATTCATGCACCGACTGTGATGAGATTCAGTTCATGGAAGATGGATCCTGGTGCCCAATGAGACCCAAGAAGGAAACACCAGAGGTTTGCCCCACCCCAGGGTATGGGTTAGATGGTGAGTAACGGATGATTCCCCTTTCATTCCTCGTTGGGGTTTAGGATTAGATGATGTCTGACCATTTCTCCCTTTAGTTATGGCCTAATGCCACCCATCCTGAGACAGTATTCTTCCAATATCTCCAGGTCCCCCCTTTGGCCCTGGCCCTGAGGGCAAGCCCCCAGAGACCAAGAAAAAGATTGAAGTTATCGATTTGACGCTTGATAGCTCTTCAGATGAGGAAGACCTGCCCCCTGCCAAGAAGCACTGTCCAGTCACCTCAGCTGCTATCCCTGGCCCCCCTGGAGGCAAAGGGTACAAAGAATGGGGTTAAGGAAGAAGTTGGGGGAGAGGACAGGGCTTAGAGCAAAAAGTCCTCCCAAGATCACTGGGGGGACGTGGGGATCAGGGGAACAAGGAAGGCCAGCACATCATCTCCTGAATATATACCTGCATTTCTGTGTAGTTAAGGGATTGGGGCTGGCATGGAGGCCAGGCTGATTTGGGACACAGAGAAGATGGGTGGACTTTGGGAGAGTTTCCAGGAGGTGACACTGTGGCTCGTTTTCCCAGCTTCCTCTCTCCTTACAGAATACTGGCTACCAGTCATCAGCCATCATCTGTGCTCCGGAGCCCAGCTATGGGTACCCTGAGCAGTGACTTTCTGTCCAGCCTCCCTCTTCCAGAATATCCACCAGCCTTTCCACTGGGGGCCGAAATCCAGGGTATGATCCAGACCCAAATATAGGTCCTTCTGTAACAAACCCCTCTGCCCTTTATTTGCCTTGAGATTAGGTAATGATCTCTGTACCTCCGGCTGCTCAGATATCTTATAATTTCTCAGGGAATCGCCACAGCTGGGAAATCATAAGCAGCAGACGCAGAAGGATTTTTAATTTTCCTTTTCCCTTTTTCCTCCTAGGTTTGGACTTATTTACTTTCTTTCAGAATGAGAGTCAGGTAAGAGCTCGTTTCCCCTTCCACCAAAACGTCCAATCTCTGTAGCATCTTAGAGGTTTTCTTTCTAACTCTTACCAAGGGATTTGCTCTGGCTGCGAGGAGCCCACTTTTAATCCCTGTTTGCCACATGGGATGAGAGTGAGGTGATGAGCAGGCAGGTTACTTCCTTTTGGGGTTCTAAGTAACAGAATTTTTGGAGCTGAGATTCTTCAATTTACAGATCAGGAAGTTGAGGCTCAGGTCTGGTGGCTAGTTGGACTGGAACTAGAACCCAGATATCCCAATCCACTTGGTCCTAGAGTTCTTTCAACCTCCCACCTTCCTCCTCCCACACATACACGAGGCCACACTCTTCTTATGCTTAGATATTCCATTCATTCTAAACGCCTACCACGTTGGAGGGGGATAGAAGTAGTGGGATGTCTGTAGTTGGGGAATAAATGCTCACACGTCCTTGGTGAGCAGGTCTTTTGAAAGAAAAAACCCCTAAGTGGATTAGTCAGCCTTCTCTGGGATGTACAAGATATGGAGGGAATATGGGGGAAGTGTCTGAGAGATTGGAGATGGGGAGAAGGGTGAAGTCTTCAATATTTTCTCCCGATTTCCCCTCAGCACTACAGTCCCTCGGTCATCACCTCCATAGATGAGCAGGATACTGTTGGCCATTTCTTCCAGTACCGGGGCACACCTTCCCACTTTCTGGGACCACTGGCCCCTGTGCTGGGGAGCTCTCACCGGAGTTCTCCTCCAGCACCCCCTCCTGGCCGAGTCAGCAGCATTGTGGCCCCTGGGGGGGCCCTGAGGGATGGACATGGGGGACCCCTCCCTCCAGGTTCTTCCCTGACTGGCTGCCGGCCAGACATTATCTCCCTGGACTGAAGCTCTAGGACCCTGGACCTCCACACCCACCTCCAGCACTTAGTGGAGACAGCAGGGGAGCCCTGTTCCTCAGCCCCATGAACTGATTCCCTTGGGGGCTATGGCCAGAGGCTACAAGCAGAAATTCATGGACCTGTGCTCCTGGCCCCATCTCTGCCTGGCAGGGCTAGCACCCAAAGGGTTAATGTTTAACCTCCTTAAAAGGACATTTTGGGTTTATTTTTGGAAATGCTCTTCAGATGGAGGCATGTAAGACAAGAAGAGGCAGGGAGATGTAAGAGTTGTGCCTAAGTGTTGGGCCTGGATGGTTTTCCATTCTTTTCTTCCTTTCCCCTTCTGCTCTGTGAGTCTCAGATCTAGATTGGAGTAGTTGAAGTGGGAGCAGGGTGGAGTGAGTGCTGGTGGGTGGATGGATGGGAGATCTTGATTGGTTCTCCTCAATACACCCAACATTTCTTCTATGTTCATTCATTCCCCTTCCACATATGGGACAGATAGATGGAGAGACAAAGGGCCTGAGATCTCTATTTTCACTTGCAGCTTTTTGTACATAAATGAGAAACCAAAAAACTCCAAAGATGACCCTTACTTTTTCTCAGTATGACTGAGGATGAGATGAGGAGATCTACCTCCTCTGCCTCTCTAAGGTTTGGGATGGGAGAGGAGGTAGGGTTTTGTCCTGTTGCCTGGTTCTCTATTTATATAAATAAATAAATATATATATATATATATATTTAAGTTGATGACAATTCCCCAAGGCCTCCCTATCCTGGGGTCTGAGTTTCCAGTGGGATCATAGTCTTAGAGTTATGGTCATGGAACTCATTCTGCACCTTTAGGGGGGAGACATTCAGTCCTCCTTCCCCCAAATTCACCCTTCCCTCTTTTATGACCTTTGTTTTAATTTAATTTCATATTTCCAAAGTTGTAGTAATGTTCTCACCAACAATAAAGGTTGTGAATCCTATGTTATGTCCGTAGGGAAATGGAGAGTGCCGCATCTACTTGGCTTGCTTGGTGATGCTGAGGAGGGTTGGCATCTGATGTTCAGTTTTATTCTGATTCTGGCTTTGGGGAGGGGTGTGTGTGACACTTTGAGGACCTAGGGTCAGAATAACAGGACAAAAAGGAAATTGTTACCTCCTGTACACAGATGTATAGCACTCAGAGATTTTACAAAGCATTTTCCTCACCTGTGAGGAAGTAGTGCCAGTATCTCTATTTTACAGAGAAAGAAGGTAAGAATGATCATGAGGTTAGGAGGTGTTGGAATCAAATCATGGTCCCAAGTTCAGGGCTCCTTCCCCTATCTCCTAACAGTGTTCTGCCCTGCCCTCCAGTTTAGACCTTCCCTTACCTCTTCAAATGCTGTAGCCATAGACCAAGAGCAAATTTGGTTCCCAAACTGACTCTCTCCTCATTCTTCCTCGTGTTCAGAGACTTCCGGAGCAGGGTAGACACAGGCAGGTCCAGGCTTTGGACCACATCTCCCTGAAGTTCTACTGCCCTGGGACAGAAGGGACACACACAGGTCAGGGTCTGGGATTCCTGGGAGCACGATCAGTCTTCATGGCCTTTCACAGAAATGACCAAGAGATTATAATAGGGTGAGCATACATGGACCCAAGCAGGCAGACCAGTGGGAGTGATCCATACTTACTGAACAAAGGGTGGCAGGTATTGAAGGAGAGGCTCAGTCATCTCTGGTCCATCTTCAGAGGCTGCTACTGCCTCCAGTACATCTGGCTTCAGCCAAGCATAGGCACTGACCTCTTCCGGGTTTGGCTGGATCCGTTCCTGGGAGACAGACACTCACCTTCAGTGGCCTTCCATCACAGCTGGCTCACCAGACATTCGTCTGAAGGCCTTTGTTGGGGGCACATGGAAAGCTTTTCTTTACTGCCTAGGCTTTTATTCAAAGACCAACTTCCCCAATAACCCTTACCCCATTGTCAACCATACCTGTAGCTGCTGCTCTGTTTCCTGGGAAGTCACCAGTACATAGAAAACGATGTGGTGATATCTGGGGTGGCCTTGGCTCAGCATGGGGGGATAGGCAGACTAAAGATGGGGGAACACAGCAGGTGAAGACTTCCTGGATCCACATAGGATCTCCCATCCCCAAATGCTTCTCAGCACTCAAAATGTAAGGAAGGGGTGTATGGAGAGAAAAGGTCATAGGCTATTGGAAGAAGAGACACCTGGGCTGTAGACTGGGGCCTTGGTCCAAAGGGAGGTATTTAAATGGGGTGGGTGGGTGCACTGAACTGTTCTCCCTTGGGCAGGTGGCTGATTCTGTGCTTGGTGGTGGTGGTTGGTGGTGATGGGTGTCCTCTTACCTCCCATAGTCCCAGAGGAAACCAAGAGTATTGGTCTTGGGGCAGCTGCAGACCTGTCTCCTCCCACAGTTCTCGAAGCCCCCCATCCAGCAGCTGGAGGTCAGAGAAAACAGTCAGGTGGCCAGCCAAAGCTGACATTTGGAAGAGGCAGCTGTCTGCCTTTCCACACCAAGTCCTGGGCTCCCTCCTCCCTCCTCTCCACCGCCCCCTCCAGTGCAATTGTTTCAGGGCCACCAGGAGTGGTCCGGGATAGGAGGCATTCATTCATCCCTCCAAGTTCAGGGCTTAACAGCTGTAATTACCTCCTCATCCAGTTCCACGTGTCCACCTACAATAACAATGGGGTGGTGACTGTGTGCCCTAGTCTGGGACCCCTTCACCCTTTCCCCCTCTTCCCCTGATGCACAGGGAGACCCAAATCCTGTAATTCCAGAAGAGCCTGGGTCCCTGCCATTAACCCGCGCCCCACTTCCACACCCCGCCGTGGTTGGGCATCCAAGCCACTGAATATGTGCGTCTGTGCTGCATGAGGCTCGGAAAAGCACGAGGGCCTGGGGAGCGGTTTCCCAGCGGGTTGGACTCCCCTTGTTGGGCTTGGAGATAAGATGGGGTTCACCTGGGGGTACCCAGAGGTTGGGGGCCGTGTGCATGCTCGAGGTTCTCCGGGTGAGGAGCACAGTGTGGTCACGGGACTGCAGAATGACAGCCACCCCCAAGTCCACTCCTCGGTCCGGCGGCTGCTTCGGCCCCGCAGCTCCTGGGGGCTGCTGCTCCAGGGCCGAGAACGGGCAGAACCGGGAGCGCTGCGGGGGGTGGGGGAGGAAGCCGGTGTACATCGGAGCTCTCTGCAGGCTCCGGATCCCTCCCTTGTCCCCTTCCCAGGCCCACCAGACCTTCTCCCTTTCCCCCTCCTCCTAGGCTCCGGGCCCCGGCCTCTTCTACGCCCCCCAACCCCTGCCTGCCCCGCCCCCCCCTTGCCCAGGAGCCGGACGGCCGGACCTGCAGCGGGAGCTGCAACGTGGCCCCCGAGAAGGAGCTACGAGAGAGCAGCAGCCGTCCCCGCTCCAGGCCGCAGTAGACCCGCCAGGGCCCTGGGCCGGGCCCCAGGCCCAGAAGGCCGCACACGCTCCGCGCGAAGCCCGCGGGCTCGCGGCGCCCGGAGAGGAGGAGGAGCACGCGGGCCTGCGCCATGGCGAGGCGCCCCGGGAAGCGGCTCACGCAGCCCCCTGGCGGCCAGTCCAGCGGGAGAGCCCAGACAGGCCCCGCCCCCGATGGGCGTGGTCGGCGTAAGGAGCCGGGCCTCCAGGTGCCCTGCCCCCACCTGCTCCAGCCGGGCTGCCAGCCACGTGATCCCCTGCCCACCGAGGGCGGAGCCCTGGCGCCAGCCCCTACGGTGCCCCGCGGAAGGACTCCCACTCCTTCCCCTCCTCCCCCAAAGCCCCCTAAAATCACAGGTGGCCCGACACACACTTCCTGACCTGTGTTTTTATGTGGGCGCGAAGTCTCCCCACATAAGTCTCCCCATCTCCGAAGATGGAAGCTCCTCGAGAGCCGAGGAACGTTCCGTTTTTGTATCTCCGGTACCTAGCCTGTGGTAGGAACTGAATAGTTGCATTTTGATTGATTGGTTAACAATAGCTGGCATGTGTATGGCACTTGAAGGTTGGCAAAGCTCTTTCCATCTGATCCTCAAAATGACCGGGTGAGGTAGGTGAAGAACTAGTGGGGAGAAGTCAACTTAGGTGACGGGAAAGGCCACTTGTGGGCGACATCTACACATTTCCTTTTCTTTTCCCTTGAGGCTGGGAGACAAGCATCTCAAGAGGTCAGGGGCAAGAACACTCTAAGGCATGGGCAAAGACAAGAGATTGTGCTCAGTACTATTCCACGTGGGCACCAAGCGTCAAGAGGCTACTTGCTCTTGTAGGATATATAAGGGATAGGTATGCTAGAGGCAGTGGAGAGTGTTGGACCTGTGGGGAAGACTCATTTTCCTGAGTTCAAATCCAGCCTCAGACTTACAAGTTATATTGATGAAGTTTGGGGTGTTGGGGACCCCGAAATACCAACACACCAGGTCCTGCTCGAATGAATTCAACTCAAGCCTTAAAGCCAAAGAAAAAGTTTATTAAAGATTTGCCAAATTGGGTTGGCTCTTAAGGAGCCTAAGCATTTGTAACACTTGTATTCACAAGCAGGCCAGATAGAATCCCAGCTGGACAGTTTGAGCTGGATTGAATCCTGAGCATCTTCATGGAGGCAAGATGGAACTAAATACAGAAAAGCCTATAGGAGGTATCTAGGGGTGGTCTGGTAGTCTAGGGTGATGGAAGGAGGGGTTTAGGAAGGGTCTTGAGAAGTCCATAGAGGGAATGACTGACTGGTCAAGGGTTGGAAACAGCTGGAGGCAATCAGGAATTATCAGACAATGGAGGGCTTGGGTGGGAAGCAGGTGAGGCAATCCAGAGATCTCGGTAGGGGGCGGTATGGGAATGAATACAGATCTTGATAGCAGTGGTCGGCAACCTGGGGAATGGGTGTGCAAGAGAGACCCGAGCACTGTGATAATAAAAAGCCCACGGGCTTCCAGAGACTGCCAAACAATGGGAAGATTAGATTTGAGTAAGAAAGGCCAGATTAAGTGGTAAAATTCAAGGGGAGTTCAAGGAGGCTCCCAGAGACTGAACCCCATCAATATGACCTTGGGCAAGTTGCCAAGCCTGTCCCAATCTCATCTGTAAAAGGCAATAGCAGACTACTCCACTGTCTTTGCCAAGAAAACCCCAAATAGAGTTACAAAGAGTAAAGACACTTGAAAAATGTCTAGACAACAACAAAATAGGCTTTTGGTGTGACTCGCCTACAATCAGAATGCTGGGGAATTAAAGAGGCAGGTGTCTGGACTTTCCATGATGCCATGCCAAACCACCTGCTTTCCTAAATATCTTCACGTGGAGTGTATCCCATTGGCTTATTTATTCACTGAGGTAGGCAGAGCAGGTGACATTCTTACATTTCATGAATAAGGAAAATGAGGCCCTGAGGCTCCACTTACGTTACTGACCGAAGGGCACACAAGGGCAGCAGCATGCTTTGGATTCTTTATCTAATACCTATGACTTCAGGCTATCTTGTCCATACCTTTCTGTACCTAATTGTACTTGGAAATGCCCTCAAACATTTATTAAGCACCTACTGCTTACCAGCTCCAAGCTAAGTCCCAGTATTTATATAAAAATAAAAGGCAGTCCCTGCTGGGGAGAGAGGGCACTTGAAAGCTCATAGTAGAACAGGGAGACAATATGGAAACTTCATAAACGAACTATGGACAGGATAAATTGCAAACAATCAATAGAGAGAAAGCTCTAGGATTGTGGGATCAACAAAGGCTTCCTGTAGGAAGGTGGGATTTTTAGCTAACACTTGAAGGAAGTCCAGGGAAGCTAAGTCCCAGTATTTATATAAAAATAAAAGGCAGTCCCTGCTGGGGAGAGAGGGGCACTTGAAAGCTCATAGTAGAACAGGGAGACAATATGGAAACTTCATAAACAAACTATGGACAGGATAAATTGCAAACAATCAATAGAGAGAAAGCTCTAGGATTGTGGGATCAGCAAAGGCTTCCTGTAGGAAGGTGGGATTTTAGCTAACACTTGAAGGAAGTCCAGGGAGTATTATTTTCTCTGAAAAGGCTATGTCAGCCCAGCTGCATCATTTTCACTTTTCCCTTTTGGGGCCTTGTAATGGGAGTTAAAGACCTTCCCCACCTATTAAGGGAAGCTTGATTAAGGGAGGCTTATTTTGTAGGAAGACCCACACCTTTTGTTAATTTCTAATGAGGCACTGAGTCATGAGGGTTGTTATACCCTCCTCTCAAAAGTGTATATGTACTCTGAGGGGAGGTTTTACTTTGGTGCTCACTCTTTGGAAGAAGGTTCATGTGCCACATGAGACTTTAGGTAGACATTAAGGAGGACACTGGCTTTGAAAACAAAGATGTTGGTGTTTCTCTCTGGTATCTATGTAATAGTCAAGATGTCGGTTGATCTCTGATGTATGTATTGCTTTTGGACAGTTAGAAGCCCTGTCTGTTGGTCTTTATTTTTCTGCTTGTATTTTCTGTTGGTGAATGTAACTAAAGAAGACTGTTGATCCCTTTTAGAGTTGCTTTCTTTAGAAAAGCAGATCTAAGAACATGTGCCAGCAGGTCATCCTGGGTATGTCAGGGGGCACAGGCCTATGATCCTTCACTTTTAGGATCCAGCTCCACCCCTGAAAATACTGTAATATTAGCTAACATTTACACAGCACCTTCATCTTTGCAAAGTACTTTCTATTATCTCATTTGATTCTTACAACTCGGTCAGGTAGACACTATTGGTATCCCCATTTTACAGATGGATAAATGATGGCTTAGAGAGATTAAGTAACTTGCCAGTGCCTGAGACAGGATCTGAAATCAGGTCTTACTGATTTCAGGTCCAGCACCTAAGCACCAGCAATCTAGCTGCCTCCTAATACACCGAGTCGCTGCTGGTTAAAGGGAGAGTGAAAGAATGTTGGAGCAGGATTTACTCTGTTGTGGGTCTAGGGAAGACAACGAATGATGGCCCCCAAGCGCACAAAGAGGTGTGAAGAGCAAACTCTTATTGGCCCAACACTGAAAACCCACTGTGAGAGGCTGGGTCATGTGTGTGTGGATGTTTGCGTGCAGGAGCATACACGTGGGTGTCACTGCACATCTGCCTTTGCACCATTCCTGGGTGCACACACCAAAGGTTACCAGTCTCAGAGGGAGTCTACTGGATAGGGGGAGGCTGGGGAGTAGGTGAGGAACCAATCAGACATATACATCAAATTTGCATCCTACAGAAAAGCAGAGCAAAGACACCTTTTATTCTTCCCTGCGATCTCCTCCAAGGAAGGATTGCCCCTTGAATCAGGCTCTTTTCATGGTACTCTCTGTGTATGACTCTAGCACAAAGATGGTTTCATCCACTTGGATCTCACTGGCATCTAACCTGCAGAGATAAAAGTGTGTCTTAAAGGACTTGGCTCCCACTGGGGTTGGCAGAGAGGGAGAGTGGTTGGACTGGCAGGAAGGCAGTGCTGCCTGGGGGTAGAAGGCTGTGCTTGGAGTCAGAAGACCTGGGTATGAGTTCTGCCTCCAGTATTTTTGAGACAAGCCATGTAACTTCTCTGGGCCTTGGTTTTCTTATCTGCAAAATGGGAGCCAATCTAAGCACTGACCCTCCCAGGCCCCTGCCAGGTGTTGTGAGGATCAAATAGAGAAGCAGAGGGAAAGCATTTCCAACCCAAGAGTGCCTGAGAAATATAAACACTGTGATTATCTATGGACATGAGGAACAGCTCGACTCCTAAAGAGAGGTGCTGGGCAACATCAGAGGAACCCCAAGTGCCACCCACTTGTTGACATTGCGTTTCAGACTCTCCAGCTGCTGGCGCTCAGGAGCTGTGATCATCTCCTCAATCTCTTGCAGCTGGGCCTCTTCGGCCCCTGTGGCTTGCATGGACGCAAGGATGGCTTCCACCCGTTGGGACTTCTCCAGCAATCTCCTGCCAGGCATGGAGAGAGCCACTTAGACATGACCAATGCCCACCGTGGGTACTAAACCCACCCCTTTATGGAAAACTCCCACCTGGAATAATATCCTGTTTAACCTGAAGATTGTTCGCTTCTAGGGAACTCTTCCATAAACCTACCTAGAAATGGAGAGAGGCCTGAACTCTGACAACCCTTAATCCCACTCAAACATAAGGGATTTACACAGAAAGGTCATATTTGGAAATGTCACATGAAGTTAAGAGGGAACATTATTTCTTTAACTTTGGTCTATCTATGCACTTTGGTGGGAGTGTGGCTGGTATAAAACTATTCTACCTTATTGGGCTCCTGAGACATTCAGGAGCCCCAGTGACTCTCACTTGAACTCTTGGACATGATCTGCAGAAGTTGCTGAATTTTCCTTCTCCTTATACCACTATATATATACCACAATATAACACTCCATTGTGTTCTCAGGTACCGCCCCCCCCCCCCCCCACCTCCCTTACTCAGAGTGGCAGCAGTCACTGTTAAGTACGGAAATTTCTTTGTAACTGTTGGACCCTGGGGAACAGCAGACATGAACCAAAATACCACTTACTTATTCTCTTTAGTCTCAAACTGACGCCTTTCTATCAAGTTGGCAATGCTCTGGGAAGAGAAGAGAGACATCATGCACCAGTCCAGCCCAGAAACAGTTTGGGAGAAGTGGGGTAAAGCAAGGAGCGCCATGGCAAGAGACACTGTGGGCAGGTACCTTGTAGCAGCGTCGCAGCAGCATGCGGGTGGCAGACAGGGAATTCACTGTATACAGGTAGAAGGTCCGGGAGGGCGCATGGTCAGGGGTTTTAGGGATCTCCTGTTTGCAAAGAAGTGCAAAGATACAGCTGTCCTGGTACTCATGGTGTTTTCTTTCTCATCAGCTATCCTGTCCTTGGGTTTGAGGCAGGAGCCACCTGAACTGACATCCTACACTTGTTCCTGCCTCATCTCTCTGTTTCCCTTATCTGGAAGGTGCTCCTAGGTAGAACTTCTACCAGTACAGGTCAGCCCTCTCTCTGCCACTTACTTGGGATGGGCGTGGCCACTCAGAGTATCAGCCGCAGAACTGGAACCCAGACCTTCTCTGTCTACCATACCACACTTCCTTTGTGCCTCTTTTTTTTTCCCAGGTTCATACACTGGTATTTCCCTTGACTTACTCTACAATCCAGTGATGCTAGCCTTCTCGCTGGTCCTGATTCTGTGAATTTTTACTAGCCACCCCCCAGATAAAAGCTGGAATGCACTTCATCCTCACCTCCACCCTCCTGGCCTCCTTCAATTCTCAGCTAAAATCCAACTTTTTCTGGGGAGACTTTTCCAGGCCCCTTTTCTCCCAGTGTCCTCCCCCTAAAGCTCAGCTCCTCTGTACCTGTACGCAGCCAGTATATACATAACTTGTGTGCCTCTTGTGCCCTCTGCCCCATCAGACTGAGCTCCCTGAAGGGAGTCATGACTGTTTCTTTTCTTTGTATCAATCTCTAATTTCTCTAATCTTTAATAATCTCTAATTTCTCCTCTCAGACTTCAAACAAGGAAACTGAGGTACAGAAAGGGAGAAGGGCATCTCTCCCTTAGCTTGGGAAGTCTCAGGAAGGGGCAGTATTGTGGGTCTGTTCTCATCCCTGCAGTTTTTCTTAGTCTAGGTCCTGCCTCTGTCTGGCAGTGTAGTCATCATGTCCTGGTTACCTGTAAGGAGATGAGGTTTTCTGACAGCAACTTATACAGCATGTCCTTTGCTTCCTTAGCAGGAATCATGGCAAAATCTTCCACCTGTTTCTGCTCCAAGTGCTTTTTCCGCAAAACCAGCCGAAATATCCTGGCACAGCGAGACCCAAACCTGAAAGAGGGTGGATGAAGCCAAAGCTGGGAGACCCAGGGGCCAGTCTTGCCTCCCACCCTACAGCCCAAGGCTGCCTCTCACTCACACAGCAGCTGCCTTTCTATTTCAGCCAGAGCAGAGAAGGAAGTCCTTCCCAGCTCCAAAAGGCCTGCTGATGGTCACGACCTGCTGCTTGGGGAACAGAGGCTAAGCCAATGACCAAACTAGAGGCAAAGAAATCAGCATCATAAAGAACTGAGATCTGTGTTGGGGTTCATGGGAAAGATCTCCACCCAGCCCATGATTATGTAGCAAGGTGTGCAAAGAACTGGCCCTGACAGCTTACACAATTCTCTCAGCTTCTTTTTTGCTGATCAGGGGACCCAGGAATAAATATCAAATGCAGGTGGGGTAAGGTGGAGGGGAGGGGAGGAGGGACAGGCAAAATGACAGAATGACAGTAGACCTCCATTCTCAAACACAGAAGGGAGCCATTCATTCAAAGCCCCTCTCACCTTTCCTGCACAATGGATTCCAGCGTTGCCATGGCCAGTGATGCCAATGCCTTATGGAGGTCTGGGTGGGGAGCATTAAGGTCACTGAGCCAGCTTAGGCCTTCTGTGGCCCTGGAAGTGAGACCCAGGGAGCCCAGTCCTGGTTTGGGCAATGTGTGGATGTGTGTGTCATTATTTTGGGAACTGGATCAGCCATTTGTCATTTTGGGAAATAAAATTTTACAGCTTGAAAAAGGGCACTGTGAACAGGCTGTTCTGTGATTTCACTTATAATGTGTGAGTGTGGTAAAACCCTAGTTCAAGGGAATCCTCACTGACCGAGTCTTCTTAATAGCAAATTCTTAAAAATTACCAAGTCTTACCTGGAAAATGCTCCCCTTTTGTTTAAAATCTTTCTTAAGTACATAGTACATTGTATATCATAGTGTTTCTCAGATGATTTAGAATCTTGTGGTACCTCATTATGAAAGGCAGAACTGTAAGCAGAGATCATATCAAAGTTTCTGTGCTGACTCTAGGACTCATGTGAGAAGCTGCTTTTTTGGAAATAACTCTTGCTACCAGGTTATTTTCTTGTCTTTGGTCTTTAAAGAAAAATTCAGTGTGCAGAAAAAAATTTCAGATTCAGTGTTCTAGTTAACTGTGTCTTTTTCTGAATCCCAAAGGAAGGGACCACGTTTCATTAACCAGGCCTGTCTAGTCTGCATATCTAATGGGAAGGATACTGATGACATACATTCCTCCACCGCTGTCGCCTGATTTCCCAACAAACTCCAGCTGCAGGAAGAGAAGAGAATGATTCTTTCAGAGAGCTCTGTGACTGCATCATAGGAAACAAGGGTGGTCAGAGGCTTTAGGTAGGCAACGCTCTTAGAAAAGTTAAAGTGGAAGGAATGCCTAAGATTGGCCCAGAATGAGGTTGAAAGAGAATGGCACCATATGTCAGTTGTAGAAATAGTTCAGGTGAAAAATAGATATAGGAAAGTCAGACTTACTGGGTCATCTGCAAGAAGAGTTAGATACTGATCAAGAACTTGCTTGGAGATGTTATATCCAACAGGGAGAGATCTGAAGATCTGTAGGGCAATAAAGAATAGTTGGTAGGTTTTTCTTTTTAGGGATTGCTGGTGTAAAGATATGTGTGTGTTTGTTCTTTGTTGCCAAAGACCACATCATCAGAGAAATAATGATGTGACTTGCACTTGACTTTGTTCTGAGTGAGGGAAGGCTGTGCAGGTCACTAGCCTCACTTTTCCTCTAGAGCTATCTTAATCCAGTGACCAGATATTCATCAAGATACTGGAGATGACCCAGGATGAGGCAATTGGAGTTAAGTGACTTGCCCAAGGTCACACAGCTAGTGAGTGTTAAGTGTCTGAGGTGAGATTTGAACTCAGGTCCTCCTGACTCCTGCACTGGTGCTCTATCCATTGCACCACCTAGCTGCCCCTGACATAAAGATAACTGATGCCCTGAAGGGACACAGTGAAATCAAACCCACAAAGATCTGAAAGAGAAGTATTCTTATAGAGCTGGTAGGAAACACACTAATGATGGATGGGTGGTCATGACTTGGCCACAGAGGGAAATCAGGTAATGTTAGGGGTTATTCAAAGTTGTAGGCTGGGTTGTTGTGTTTGTCCTCTGTTCTCAAAGAGGACCATGACATCAAGGTGATGACATGCAGTTGTTTTTGCATGTTGACTTTGATTTAAGTGAGGGAGGTCTGTGCAAGGTCACCAACCTCACTTTCTTCTCCTGAGCCATCTGGGTCCAGTGACCTGATATTCATCAGGATGACTGGAGATGGCCCAGGATGCAATGTCAGACCCTGGCCTTTTCAGGCTAAGGTCTTATAGCATTCTCACTCTGAATGAGATACACCCACATTCAACGAACAGGCTTATTTAAGCAGTTGCTCAAGGGATGGCCCCTTTAACAACAACAAAAAAATCAAACTGGGAGAAGATCCTCAGGGTTCCTGGGTAAAAGAGAAACAATTATACTGGGCACTTAATCACCACAGCATCTCACTGAAAGCCCTCCTTCCTCCCCTGTGCCCCTTAGAATCCTCAGCTACCTTCAAAGCACAATTCAGGTGCCTTGCCAGGTCTCTTCCTTTCTGGGTTTGCACTCCTTCTTCAAGTTATTTTATAAAGACTGTCCCAAAAATCTTAGAGCAGCTGTTAAGATCGAGTAGTGACACCTTTTATAATTTATTATGTTTTGTATTTTGTATTCCATACATAAAGAATACCACCCCCACCCCCGCAACTCCTCGGGCAAAACAGACACTTCAGGGCAAGGATCATTTCATCTCATCTTTGTATAGTAGTCTTAGCATCTTTCATAGTGCCTTGCAAAGAATAGGTGCTTAATCCACATTTGATAAACAGATCTGAAAAAAATAAAACTTCCCTTTCTTTCTGGTTCTACCTTTCAGTCCCCTCCCATATGCCCACTCCTAATAAGCGGATGAAGTTCACTTCCTAGCCACTAGATGCAAAGGGATCCTCAGAGTGACAGAACCAAGGCACTCACCTCATTGGAAGACAGGGGCTGGGTAAAGGGAGCACAGGAAGAAGTAGTGACCTCACTCATCCGGAGCATGGTGCGCACAATCTCACTGCTGGTCTGTTAGAACAATCTGTGTTTAGAACTTCCCCTAACATCCCAGCTCCAGCCCCTCTCTACCAGGGAGCTCTCCCCACCGGTAACCCAACCTCTTCGGATACCTGATCCATTCTATTGGCTACTGCGCTGACGATGGACTGGTCACGGAAGTGCTGGTGGAATCTGTCGAGGTTGGCCTGCCAGTAAATGCCATCATCTGGAATAGGCTGGGGTGGAGAGGCAGGGAATTAAGAGTGAGGGTTAGCTGCAGGCTATGAGTGATAGAAGTCAATTTCTGAAAGCACAGAAGGATCCTGGAAAGTGCACGGAGCAATTTGGGAATAGAGTAGTCTCTGTTGGTCTGCCCTGGCAGAAGACTCCCCTTTGGACACTGCTCCATGGTCAGTGATGTTGGGGCTCAGCCCTATCTTCCATGGGGTTTGTCTAGACAGGGATGCTCCTGGCCAGGAAGCCACAATTACCTCTTTGCTCTCTGCTGTTTGTTTGGGCCGCTTAGGTCTCGGCTCCCCAGCTGCGTCATCATCAGATGATCGCCTCCTCTTTCCTTTTCCTGTGAGACCAAGACAATCTGGTTACTGTCCTTCTGTGAGTAAAAGGAGCGGAACACAAAGATGTAGATGGGAGTCTCTCAGGCTCCTATAGACACGTAGCTACTTGGGGTGGAAGTTGCTTAGGAAGCTGAGGAGCCCCAAAAAACTGAAGACCACCTTTCTGCAGGTGACTGACAGAGGGAAGGGTGCTGGGAGGAGCTGAGTCTCAACTCTGAGGACAATGACCACAATGGGAGACACTTTCTGACAGGGTGAGGGAATATCGACACCCAAGGTGTCAAAAAGCTGCATAAGTCTGGCAGAAGACTACTTACCTATAAGATTCAGTTTAGGAACCAGGTACATGTCCTTCTCGTTAATGCTAAGTGTTGGGGCAGGTGGTGGTGGCTGAGCTTCAGCACTTTCTGGGGGATCAGGGACAAGGGGGCATCGCTGTACAAAGTGTGTATCTGCTAAACGGCAAAATGTGCTGGATACCTCAGAGTAGTCCATGGTTTTTCCATCTGTATGAGAGACAGTAGAAAGCAGATGGGTTGGGCTGTAATAGCTGAGGCTCTGTTGCTAGACCAGGGGTCACCTTACCCTCCATGGTCTCAGTGAGTCGGTCAGCCACCTTCTTCACCACAGCTGACATGGTCATCTTTCCGTTAAGCAGGAGTTCCTCAACGATCAGTTCTCCTGTGTCACTGTACAAAGTCTTAGCTGTATAGATGTAGCGGGGATACCGCAGGATGCGTAGAATTCGGCTGCAGTGGGCTTCATATTCCACAATCCCCCTTTTGTGCACCTGGTATGTTACCAGGTTATGTTGGATAAGGACACACAGGGCTTTTTTCACCTAGGCAGGCCCAAGAGAAAGAACACGAAACATAGTTTATCACATTTTTTGTATTCTTGAGAGGCCACATGTAGAGCGGTGGACAGTATACTCATCAGGCTGTCAAAAAGCATTTCAGTGTTACCATGTGCAAGCAAGCACTGAGCTAAATGCTGAAGAAACAAAGAAAGACATTTGGATGGGGGTGGTGGGGGCCACGAAGGGGATGAGGGTGGCAATGATAATACATATCTAAACAGGGTCATATAAGACACACAGAGTGGATGGACAATAACCACTGCTTGAAACAGCACTTCTTAAACTGTGTGCTGTGATCAAATATGGGGTTATGACCCACAGTTTAAGAAGCACTGAAAGGGTCACTAGTGGAAGTAATTTAAGAAACCCTTTTCTAACAGATCAGGGAGACTGGGGATGGGCTTCCTGAAGAGAGTGACATTTGAGCTGAGTCTTAAAGGAACCCAAGGATTCAAAGAAACAGATGTGAGAAGGGAAAGCATGTCGCTGATTTACTAGCTCTGTGACCTGGCAAGCATCTTAACCTGGGTTGTTGTTTTTTGGGCATAATAATAATTTCAGCAACCTTCACAAGGACGTTTTGAGACTGAAGAGAGCCCTTTGGGGACTTAGACTTTCAAGAATCTCATCAGCGATTGGCTAGGAACTCCCTGCTTTCCTTTCACATTTCCTGAGAGTGACCAAATAACAAAAGAAAAAATAGAAGACATTGCCATCAAGATGACTCTCTCCTTTGGCTCTGTCCCTTTGAAGCAGTCTCTCCACATCATCCTTTTTTCTTACAGGTTGTATCAGTAGTTTTAGGTAAACTTAGAGGTGCTGAGACCCTTCTGAGGTCAAGATTATTTTCAAAATAATACTGAGATATTTTAATTTCTAATATGGTAAATATCAACAGATATGCACATGAGGGGTTCCCCTCAATTTTTAAGAGTGTAAATGAGCTCTGGGACTAAAGTTTGAGGACTGTTGGGTTATAGTATACCTATCTTCACAGTGAATAACTAAGGCACACACTGGGGAGAGGCAGTCTGGTACAATGTTAAAGGGTTAGATTTAGACAATGAAGATCTAGATTCACATCTTGGGTTGGAAAACTCATTTTATCTACCTGGCCCTTAGTTTCCTCATTTGAAAAATAAAGAAGTTGGAATAAATAACTTCTAAGGTTCCTTCCAGTCACAGATCTATAATCCTCTGACATATTCTCATTTCCCACCTGGCTACTCTCATTTTGGATTTTTCTGACTTTTCTATCATGCCCTTAGTAAAGTTATCACTGGGAAATCTTACAAGATCCAATCAGCCTTGGTTGGGACTCATACCCTATTGCCCTGTCCCTCTACTGGAAGGTGGAGCCAAGAAACTCCTTAATCTTCATTTAAGTGGAAGCACCAGAGACTTCATTTTCTCCCAGGGCTGCAACTCTTTTTGGACTTCTCTCCACCATCTCTACCCCAAAATACCCCATCCCACTTCAGTTTTCTTTTGTATACCAGAATTTTCAATTAGATTTTAAGCTCCCTGAGGGCAGGGTTGGTCATTCTTTTCTTTTTCCTATTTTCATTCCCAGCACTACGTACAATACCTGGCACAAAGATGCTTAATAAATATTGATTATTATTGACTATTGAAGGTGATCAGGGGAACTCATCAAGTAGAGTCCCCTTCCAACAAGACTTCATTTAGATCTCAAGTGGGGCAAAGCAGATGTTATGCTGACTTACCTGATCTAGTGATGTCCCTGTCTCATGGACAATTGCTCTCAATGGTTGGCTGCCTGTTCTGATAAGATGAGTTCCAATTTTATCCACTATCTCTCCAAAATGCTCTTGAAGCAGCAAGGAACATAGTTTAATTTCTGCTTGAGTCATTGTTATGAAGTCTTGGTACTAGCAAACTGGACCTAATAAAATGATCAAAATTTTGAAACGTTAAAAAAAGCCAAAAAAAAAAAAAGAGCCTCTGCTGCCTTTCCTTCTTAAATGGAAGTTGAGATTTCCCAACGATAAGGTTATTAGGAGTCTTAGAAAGCCAAAGAAATCCAAACTAAGTGCAGTAGGAGAAAGCAAAGAAAAAGTTAAATGATGGAAAAAGGCTTTCCTTCAGGATATAGACTGGATGACGTCTGGCCCTTCAATAGTAGACTTTGGGGCTCAAATACTTCTGGGTAGCATGAAAACCCGAGATAAATAAGCAGATTGGAGAAATGAATGAAATAGCGTATTAAAAATAAAACCTCAGTAAGTACTTGGTAAGTGCAAAGCAACTGGGCCAAGTCCTGGGCATGTGAAGTAGAACGAAGAAAACTAGGAACGAAAAAGAATGACAACTGAGAAGCAAAAAAGAGTGGAAAGGAAGGTTCTTAACCGAATCCTGTGGAGAGATGGAAAAATGATAAAGTCGAAAGCCGCTTTCTATAGAAAAGCCAACACAGGCAAGAGGAGACCAGTGTGAGGTTTCACGGGCCACGGAGGCCCAGGAAAGAGGGGAGGGAAGCGGGCAGGGGGGGCCTGGAGTCTGATTTGACGCAGAGGCTCCAGCCTTGGGAGAGGGGGAGGGATCGGGATCGTGCGCACAACCGGGCACATCAAGGGCCCACCCCTGGCTCTGCTCCCAAGCCCTTTGGATGGTACGGGTAGGCGCGGTGGTCTTTTGCCTTTCTGTATCCCAGAGCCTGGCAGACAGTAGGCGCTTAACAGATGTTTATTTATGAGACCTGACTTGAATTGCTTCCTTCCATCTCCTCTCCACGGCCCCCCAGCTTCGGGAACCACGAAAAGGATCTTCGCCCCCACCCCTTCGCGTTCTCGCGACTAGCACGGGCCCAGTCTCCACTTCCGGCTCCGAACCCGGAACCTAGTTGCTTACAATCACGATTCCGTCCTCAGCCGCATCACTCCGGGGCCGTGCATTCCGGAGACCACCCGGACAGAGCTCTTCCGCACTTCGCACAACTCCTTCCGGGTCTTTTTCCGGGGCCGCAGGGGTTATTTCCGCGCCCGAGGGCGGGGGCTGCGCAGGAAGGGATAAAGAGTATGCCGCTCTACGCTCCCTCCCTGTATTTGGCGATTTCCGGGCAGACGCGTCCCCCGCTCTCGCTGGCCCGCAGGAGGACTGACGTTTGGGAGCCCTCGGGCTCGGAGGGCTAGCGGGGGCGCCGCTCTCCTGGCCACGCCGGAAGGGCCTCTCTTCCCCTCGCCTCGTTGGTCGCGGGCTAGGGGAGCGGTTTGGCCGCCGTCGGCGCGTCCGTCTCGCTGGTGCCCTGCCGGAGTCACGTGACGCGGCCCGCTGGTGCTGCCGGCTCCGGCAGGGGAGGAGGAGGAGGAGGAGGAGGAGGACCGGGCTGTGGCAGCGGGCGGGAGGGCGGCCGGCCGGACGGGCACGGGAGAAGATGGCGGAGGCCTCGGCGGCGGGGGCGGGCGCGGGCGCCGCCGTCCCCCCGCACCGCTTCTTCTGCCACTGCTGCAAGGGCGAGGTCAGCCCCAAGCTGCCGGTAAGAGACCCGCCCCCCATCGCCCGCCCCGGCGCTCCAGCTGGAGATCCCTGGCTCCTCAGCCGGGCACTGGGGCCCCGACCCCCACTCGCCTTCAGTTTCCCCGAACCCTCCCTCTTCGGGCCGGGGAGCCCGGACCTCTCCTCTCCTCGGACCCGCTCCTACCTCTCCTGTCCTTGGTCCTCGGGGCCCCCCACCCCTCGGCACCTTCTCCCCTGCTCCGCCTTCCCCCTTGGGGTGCCTTCTTCACTTTATTGCATCTTCCCACTCTGATGGGAGAAGTCCTCCTCCCCTGCTGCCGGGTCAGGATAACGGGTCCCCGGGCTCCCGCTGTCGTCTCCGGGGGAGCAGCCTTGTCGGGGGGCGGGGATGAGCGGGGGGGCGGGGGGGATGCATGGAGCCCGCGGGCGTCCTGGGGAAAGTGGAGGAGCTTGAGGCGAAAGCTTTAGCCTGTCTGTTCTCCCCTGCTTGCAAGCCTTGGGAAGGCTGCCCTGTTTCAGCCTTCTATGCTATCAGGGATCTCTCTAGTATCACTATTCCACCCCAACCCCCCCTTATTTTAAAAAAAAAAAAGTGCTGCAGGAGCAGAATGTAGGCTACCGCATCCTCTGACGTACAGCTGGTGTTCACCTGTTTCTGCTGGACTCCCTCTTTGTCCTCCAAAGGATAGTGCTGTGCCGGGCACGCTGTTCCCCTGAGCCCCAGCCTACTGGGGGATTGGCATTGGGTGGTGGCCACCTAGAAGCACCCACCAAGGTGAATGAAGATGTGTGTGTCTACACATACACATGAACACACACACATATACACACACACACACACACACACACACATTTTCTCTGGAACAGCCTTTTGGCTCTATCTTTGCTTCAGTAGAGCCCATGTTTCACTCCAGGTACAGGGTTAAGGGCAACCACAAATCCAGTTGCATGTACAAGTCCTGTTTGCAAAGCACAGATGAGTCTTGCTAATATGAATGAGGCCTTTTGGAATCAGGTTTAAATTGGTGCTCTCTAAGGTAAATCTGGACATGTCCTGTAAGACCTGGGAAATAGAATTCCCGGGGCAATGAAGTGTCTAGCTAATAAGTGCCCACATAAGGCCTTCCTCCTGCCTCTGAATTTAATTTAGAAGTTCTATTTGAATATGTTTTCTTTTACTGTATTTCCCCCCACCCTCTCAATTCATCTTCAGTTTCATCTTTGCTGCTTGCTCTTGGTTGCTGACTTGGCAGTTTTCCTATAGCGTTTCATTTCCTCTGGGAAGAGCACCTGTCTTGCTCTCCCTGCCCAGCAGACCTGGAAACCTTTATTGACCTGAGCGTCAGTGTGGAGAGGGAATCTGGGTTCTACCTGGGCCATGTGATCCATGCCATGCTGTGAAAGTGTGGCTATGTGGAGCATAGCAGCCTCAGTTTTGTTCAGATATTTAAGTTCGGTTCTCCATTTTACTGTCTGAGACCAAAACAGAAAACTCAGGGAAATTTTTATTCTTTTGCCCGTTCCCTGCTTGTTCCTTAATACAAACTCCCCATTTTGAACATTTTAAGGTGTTTTCTAAAGCTTCCATAGAAATAACAGGATTGTGGAAAATAGTATTTGCTTCACAAATCTACCAGACCCTATTTGGTTGGATTAGGGCTTACTTTACAATAAAATAGTTATTGAGTGCCTATTATGACTGTAAAAGACGTAGGTACTGTGGGGAATACTGTGAATTTTAGAGCCTCTGCCCTCAAGGAGTTGAGGTAGTTGAAGACAGCAGTTCTGGCAGCATTTGTGTATATCTTACATTATTAATTATGAGTAAATATTGCTGACAATAAATGCTAACAGAATTAGGAGATAAAAAACTAATTTTGAGCTAGGGTTGTGAGGGAAGGTTTCATTTATAGAATGATATGTCTTGAGTTGAGTTTTGAAGAGTAAAGAGGATTCAGAAAGGAGGTGGGAAAGAGAGTATTCCAGGTGAGGGGAAATGCTGAGTATAAGGGTGATGCTAGGAAAGTGGGAATGCATAAGGCATATTTGGGTTTGATCATCTATAACTGTCCTTGCTTTTCTTATAGTCTTTTGCTTTCTTGGAATCTTGAGTAGGATAACTGAGTCATAAGTGATTGTTTAGAAAATAGTGGTCTGAGTTTGCTTTTGAAGTTTAGTTACTAACTTTGTTAACAAGCATTACTACATTCTAGGGTCACAAACTATATTTTTACCCCCTTGAAAAGATTTACACAAAGCAAACCAAACCAGAGAGTGTCTGGATCTCTGTAATCTTCTAACTCCTGGTGAAAAATCACCTCAAAGTACTTGATAGGTCATTAGCACAATCTTCACACATAAAGAAAGGGATGGGGATGGGAACTGAATGTGAGATTTCTTTGGTCCCAGTACAGGTCAGCACCTTCTCTGCAGCTGCTCTGTGAGGACTGAGACATGCAGGACATGCTGTCCTGGCTCACATGTGATAGATAGATGTAGGACTAGAACCTGCTTCTTTCTAGCTTTGAGGCTGGCTATCTGTCCACTACAACCGTAGATGAATAGTGCTTAAAAGGTATTGAACTCCTTTAACATTTTTTTTTGGTGACCTTGAGCACTATTATTACGCTGCTGGATGAATGAGGTAAGCTCAGCTCAGCTTCACATGCATAAAGGTTTTCTTTAGGTTTACTTTGTACTCCTACTTGGGAGGTGACTTTTTACTGTACTCGTTGGTTGATTGCAGCACCATCCCCCCACAAGGTTTGTTCTCTCTAAACACCAGGGACTCGATCAAATTTCCATTGGCCTTTAATGAGCAACTTGGTTAGGTTTTTCCAGTGTTAGTAGAAAGGACTGCTCCAGAACTGTTCTGTTTCTTTGTCATTTTTCCTGCTTAGCTTAAGAGACACAATTATGAAGAATGAACCAACTTTTACAGATCTGCAGCTTAGCCCTTCTCCATCGGGTCAGTGCTCCCCCATTAAGTCAGTAATGCCAGGTAATGGTGTCTTTTAGATCTAAGGCTCAAAGCACTAGTGTTTAAGCCACTTTCATACATTTTGGCAAGAACTAGAAAGACCTTCTTCCTGGATTTAGTTCATCTTGGTGTTCCTGAAGATGTTTACAGGCAGCAATAGCTGTGGATTCTAGGACTTTGCTCTGAAATTGCCTCTCTCTACTTGGTCACCTTTTCACATCATTAGTGTGTTTTACCATCCTGAAAGATTGACTGATAGCACTGTAATGGCGCTATGGTCACCTTTCCACATCATTAGTGTGTTTAACCATCCTGAAAGACTGACTGATAGCACTGTAATGGCCCTGTCGAAAGAGAAAGTTGTTCTAGGTCTGTGTTTACTTACAGGCATACAGAATGTCAAGAGGTTTGCTGCACAGGTAAGCTGAAACTTGGTACAGCTAGTTGTTTGTCCTTTCTCAAAGACCACCATGACATCAGGGAGGTGATGCCATGACATGCAAGTGAATTGGATTTATGTGACGGAGGGCTGTGCAAAGTCAGCAGCAGCCTTACTTTTTCCTCTTTAGCCATCTGGGTCCAGCGGCCAGATATAGATCAGGACGACTAATCTATGTGGTTCAGATCTACCACAGCGGAGAACAAGAATTCATTTTGAAAGCAGAGAATAATAGACACAATCATGGGTAAATTATGGAGGGAATTTTAGAACTAAAAATGAAATCACCTTCAGCGGTTCTGGCAGCATAGTTTACTTCTCATTTGATTCTCTACTTTGAGAAACCACATTGTTACAGCACGTTCTTTTTCTAAGTAGAAACATTTTCCTACTTAAATAGGATGAAGATATGATGAAGTTACTTAGTTCTAATTCTAGAATTTAAAATGTATTTTAAGTGAGAGATTTTGATTGTGGAGCCAAAAGGTGTAGGATTTCAAGTACTTTTAATGCTGAAAGAAATTCAGCTTTAACAACTAAAGAAACTCAACATTTGCCTCATTGTCCTAAACACTGAAGTGACAGAAAATATAGAGGGACCTTTTTTACCTACTACTCGGGGATCTCAGAGTCCTTTATAAACCACACATTTTCAACTTACCTGAAAATCATCTTTTTTATAAGAAGCACAACTCTGGAACTTGGGTGAGATTTTGGCATAACCTAGCCACCATCTTGGACCCATTTGAAGGTCTTTCTCATCAGAAAAGTGTTGTCCAGGATAGTGCTGTTGTACTCACACAGTTGGTCGAGCAGCTTGAGGGGTAATGAGAGTTGTAGGGCACTTTTGTGCTGTGTTGTACAGAAAAGCCTGGCCTTAACCCCCGAGGGAACACACTGTCGGGAAGAGGTTACGTGAGGATTGAAGCCTAAGCTACATGACTGCTCTATGTGGTCACCCAGAACATTTTGAGAAATTCAGTACGTGATGCCTGACACTGAATTTAAGAGACGGTTTAGTGATCTGAGACAGGGTGCAGGGTTTGGCGTTCCTGGAGTCTGCTGAAACTGCTTTTGCTGCCTCATTGGGGAGCTTGCTCCGTTATAAGTTGGGCCAGTGTTCCATAGTTGTAGTATTTTAAGTGACTAGATGTATGAAACACTGTTTGGGAGCCTTAATGGTTCCAGATATGTATAGTGACGCACAAATCTTGGCAATACAGAGTCACATAAATGTGTCGTGTGCCTGTCTCTTAGAAAGCAAGTTGTAGCCATGAGATGTGAGGAAAAAGTCTAGGTAGCCCTTAGATGAGGGTGTGTGTGTGTGTGTGTGTGTGTGTGTGTGTGTGTGTGTGTACAGACTTGTATTTGGGATTTTCTCAGCATGTGGAAGAGTGACATCAAAAAATGGGAAGAGTTCCAAAGCTGAGGAGGTTTTCTGTGGGCCTGGGGATGAATGAAGGTGATATAAGCTCAGTGTCTTAACATTTGGAAAGCTTTTTGTAACCTGTGCCTCTCTTCAGAAGAGAAGGCAGCAGAGTGCTGGACTTGGTGCCAGGGACCACGTGTCCTCCCTCAAACACTGCGGGATCACTTTGTCTTTCAGAACTTCAGTCTCCCTAACTAAAATGGCAGTAATATTTGTACTTGGATAACACCAGGTCGTCTGGAAAAAGTATTTTGCAAACCTGTATAAATGCTCTGTAAATGTACATTATTGTTAGGAAGAGAAAGGAGTGCATTGCTTTATGCTCCACTGGGGATCAAATTGGAGAAAGGGTGTAAGAACAAAAAAATGTCAGATTCTGGACTCGTATCTCATATTCTTGTTGTGTGAGGTTTTCTGTTAGTGTCTAACTTTGCTTTCTAATTTTGGCTCCCTACAGAGATTTCTTTTTTATTAAAAATTTGTTTGTCCTTTTTTTTACATGACAGTCTATTTCTCTTAATGCTTTCCCCTTTGAACTTTCCTTGTAACAAAACAACAAAAACAATTTAAGTAAAGCTAACTGATTTTGAAGGAGGAAGGTATGTCAATTACTGATTTTCCCAGGCTAGGATTGTTCATTATAGTTCATCGTTTAGTGTTGTTTACATTATTGCAGTCATTAGATAGATAAGTTGTTCTGGTGGTTCTGTTTTGCTTTCACTTTGTCAACAACTCAGGAACTTCTGACTCTTTACTTTTCTTGTTTATTCATGATCTTACAGAGGAAGAGGCCACTGTTTATAACTCAAGTTGAAGTTACAGGTAGTAACTTCATGTAGGCCCTTCTATGTTTCTCTGAATTTTTTTGTTCATCATTTCTTAGGGTGTACTTATTTTGCATGACATTCCTATACTAGAGTTTTTCCAGCTATTTTCCGGGCAGTGGTTACCCATTGTTTCCATTTAAAATTTTTTTGCGATCACTAAGATTATGGTTGTGAATATTTTGTCACATCTCTTGCCATAGTTTCTCTCAGTGACTTCCTTGGGGCATGTGCTTGGTAGTGAGATCACTTTGTCAGAGGGTATGAATCTGATTAGACCTTTAGCCAAGGGCCTAATAGAAGGATTGTTCAGAACTGAGACTAGAATTCAGTAGTTGTGTTAGCTGGTTCCTTGCAGCAGTTGTCTGTTGTCACTTTAGCTCCTTGTAATTACTAGACCAGATGTTTTGGATCACTCCTCTCAGGTTACACACCACAGAAGTGAATCTTTAAAAGAATATCCAAATCTTTGTTAGTTAGAAGCTAATTGAAATAGTAACATTGCATGTAACTTAGTAAGAGAGCTAGAAATTCCAGTTTGAAAACAGAAGCAGAAAACAAACCCACTTTCCTAGACCTTCAGTATGTCAGTTGCCTTACCAGCCACTTTCTGTATGCTCCCTGCTGTAGAGGGTGCCTTCACTAACCTGGGAAGGTGTGTCCCTGCACTTCTCTACTTCGTGCTCTTGGAAACTAGGTCTATAACTTGAGGTGAAGCATAGGTACTAACTTTCTGTGAATGGAGAAAAGTCACCTGACGGATTCCTTCACTCTCACATACCCACCTATGAAATGATCCTGCAGTATATCTGCTGGGAGCTTGAATGGCTGGAGAGAGCTCAGAAATCCTTGGCTGAAAGGTAGCCTAAGACTGAGAAATACTGTTATTCACGTGCTTTTAGCAGTTTCTGAAGAAAGAACATAGCATAACTTTTTCATGTAGTTCTCAAATTATTTAACGTAAGTAATTGATTGGTTCATTAAATAAGGTATTTCATTATTTTTTGTGATTCTTCTATTGTTGGAATGAGAGAGTAAAGTACATTTTCTCTCATATAGACTCCTTTGATTGGTTTTCTCTTTCTATTGTCAGATATTAGGGTGCTGACTTTTGGAAGATGGTCAGAGCTGAACTCATTGAGTGTGTTGAGAGCAATAGCAGAAGCCGCATAGGACCCTGAAGAAAGTCTTAGGGATCATACCTAAAATTTGTTAGCTCCAAAGTGTAATATTTCAGAAAATATTTTGTAACACTAGTGTTCGTTGGAGAAAAGGACTATCCTGATCTAGGATTGCTGGGAGAGGATGACTATAAATCACGTTTGTTTACCTGTTCGTGTGAGGACGTGCTTAGTAAGGCAACTCTATTAAATTGGCTTTCACTGTTTGTTTTGGGTTGTTCACTGTAGAAGTCAGAAATAGATTGTTGAAGTACTGGTAAAATAATGATGAATTAGCAACAATTACCTTAAATTTGTCTGACTTACTGTGATAAAACATCAGAAATTTTTGGTTGTTTATTCCAGGTGAAGTGCGTAAATGGAATAGAGAGGTACCTGTGTTCTAGTATAATGTCAGAACCTTTTAAACACAAAGCCATTATTAAATAAGCTGATTAAAATAGAGCATGGATCCTATATCTCCCATGGAAAACATAACTACATACCATAAAATCCCAGTCAAAAAGTGGGAAGAGTGCATGTTCTCCTTACCTCCCAGGATTGTTGTGAGGATATGCAAAGTGACATGCTTATGTAAAGACGTTAGTTTGGTTCGTCTATAACTTAGGTCCTGTCCTCCAAATTAGAGGATTGCTGTCAGATTTTTTATTTTTTATTTTTTTGCCCTTATATGTATCTGTGGGTAATCCTTAGTTTCTTTTATATCATTAGTGTTACTTGGTATCATTAGTACAATCATGAGAACCCTGCAGTATGGTGAAAAGAACACACGGCTTTGAGTTTGGAGTCTAGGGTTGGGTTTGAATCCTGTCCCTGACTGTATCTGCCTCACCAGGTTGTTATGGGCTAAATGCTAAGCAAACCTTACAGGGCTATATAAATATGAATAGTTAGGTGCAAAAATCTTGGGGTGATGTAGCTAGACTTAGTGAAGTTCTAGATATGGTCTATAAAGTTTAGGAGAAGTAAAATTGCTATTTTGGGAAGTTCTTTGTGTTTTGTGTTTGATTTTTCAGATGTCAGAGACTATAGAAGCATAAAGTTTGTGAGACCATAGAATATCTTACCAAAGCTCTCACTTACCGTAATCACTTCTTAGCTTTTATTTTTTAACTAAATTTGTACCATCCCAATCCATTTGATTAATTTTTGTTTGTATGATAAAGCTATTAGTAAACAACAGGCCTTGTTAATTTCAGTATCAGTAATAGTAGTGGTCCAAGTTTCTGACAAAAAAGAAAAGCAACTAAACTTTACATTCTACTGAAAGGGATTGATGAGAGAAGGGGAGAGTAAAGTGTAAAGTACTGATTGTTGCACCGGACAGATCACTTGGAGCACCAGAAATCTGGGGTGAAAGTGAAGCAAATGGGGCAATTTTTAAAAAGTGGATTTTTTCATGATGTAGTCATAAATGATAGCAATTCTGAGGCCAGCCAATGACTTGTTTAGCCTTTATTTTGTAAAAAAAAGTTTAAAAAAAAAGTTACTTTTACATTTTACTGATATAAAACCTCTTCCTCCCATTTTACATATCTAGATGGAGAAGTCTTGGCTCAAAATTAAATTCTTGTCACATTCCTTGCCAGATATAGACATCTCAAAGTAATATACTGACTTTTTGTACAACTTAGAACAGGGAGTTGCAAAAAAGTCTTCCAGAAGAGACTTTAGCCGCATGCTTTGGAACTGAGAGCACCATTCTAAATTCTGCACAGTCACTGTGCTTTCTCTGGGTTCTCCTGTGGTCGTCCTGATTTATCTTTTAACACCTCCAAATCATAATGGTGGCTATCAATGATTTTATAGAGGAGACCTTGGTCACTTGATCACTTAATCCCTCTGGGCCTCCATTTTTTTCATCTGTAAAATGAGGTTGAAATAGATTTCTAATATTTCTTTTAGCTTTATGATTTTATGGTTCTGTGATTTGTTTTATCAGGTTGTTTGGTTTCTAGCTAAAAGTGAGTTGGTTGTATTAATTTTTTTTAGTGTACGAGTATTTAACTTTTTTAACCTAAGGTATCTGCTGAAATAAACTTGATTGGAATTTCATGTTTAACTTCTAAACATTAAGGATCTGTGGCATCAGGGCCACAGATATTTTAGCTCCTTGCTGTCTACTCTGAGGGGAATGACCAGTACTAAAAATGCAAGGAACAATGGTGTGAAGATAAAAGATTTTTTTGTGCATGAATACTCTAAAACTTGCCCTCTGTAATTCACTTGAGTAATATTTGCTACATGTTGTTGAATAACAATGTCGGATCCTTTCATCTAGTAACTGAAGTGAGGTAATTGCCTTCATCTTACTTAGGTTTCACAGGTATACATGTTTCCTTGAGCTTCTTGATTTTAAAAACATTTTTAAACCATTGTTTGCCTGCTGTATAACAGCCCCCAGAGTGCTATAAGTAACCTTTCTTTACCAGAGTGCCTCTGATATACCATACTTGGGAAGCACTCTGAATCCCTTTATTGGGAAATCACTAACTGAATTCCAGGTATGATTTTTTTATTTATGAAGATTTCTGCAGGGCAGTTGGAAGCCTTTGGATGAGTAGTAGATTTGAATACAATGAGAGTTGGACTATTCTGAACTCAGAATCAGAATTTCTCAGTTTCATTGCTCAGTTCTCATTTTATGGCACTTAGCATACTTTGGAGGTCTTGTTTGGTGTGTGTAAACTTTACCACTCACTGGAAGATGATCAACTCTTCAACAGGAAAATGCATGAGAGATTCCCCCCCACCCCCTCCCACAAGGAGACCTTTGATTTCATTAATATGGGAACTCCAAGTGTGAATGTTGCCCATGGTCTTCCAGCTAGGATGTGAGACAGTTAGTTCTTGAACCCAGGTTTTCCTTCCTCTGTGATGGCTCATCTCTCCAGTTTACCATGAGGATGATTACTGCTACTACTGCTAATAAGAGAAAATATGTCTGATAAAGGTCTGACACCCAGAATTTCTTTTGTTTCCCCTTTTTTCTTTTAAAAAAGTTTTACTGCCTTTTGTCTTAATGTATCATTTTGTTGTTTTTCAGTTGTGTCTGACTCTTTGTGACCCCTTTTGGGCTTTGTTTGCCAGTTCCTTTACCAGCTCATTTTACAAATGATGAAACAGAGGCAAACAGGGTTAAGTGACTTGCCCAAGGTCACACAGCTGTTAAGTGTCTAAGGCCTGATTTAAACTCCTGCTTTCAGGCCCTTCATTGTGCCACCTAGCTGTCCATATCGTAGATCTCACTAGTTTCTGATTATCCTCTATCTAGCAAGCTTTCTCTTGTAACAAAATAAAATTAAATAATATTTTCGATTATTTTGAATAGAGCTTAATTCTATGTTGTCTCTCTTGCTGCCATTCTGTTTGCTTCTCACCAGCCTGTTGTACTTAGCATGATAATTTGCAAAGATACTGTGATATATTAATTCTTATTCAAATGTTATGCCAAAGCAGATGTAATTAGGAAGGCAAATTATACCTGGAAATTAATGTAATATATTTCAAAGGTAAATGTAACTTGAATTTGTTTTTTTAGATTTATGCGACTTTTCCTTTCCTTTGGTATGGGCAAAATTTACAGTTGAATCCTTTATATTGTTAGATAGGTTGGAGATATTTTTTTGGAGGGATAAAATGGTTGCTTTGTTTTCCTAAAACCTTTGCCCTCTTAGCCATTATGTGTCTGTGAAGTAGCACTTTTGTCCTCCATGCTCTAAGTTTGTGCATGGTTTCACATTAAGCTAAAAAATGGAGACCTTGGGTGATTGTAGACTTCTGTTCCAGTTCCCTGGTTGTGTCAGTATTAAATTATGTTCTAGGGTGAAGGGAAAGAGTAGTGAGCAGTTTGGGAACATCACCTTTATTTGTAATTGGAGGTGGAGATAAAGCAATTGTATGGGACTGGAACGGAATTTTAGCTCTTTAAAGAGTACAAAAACTAGAACTGTCCTTGTAAATGATTTAAATTTAGGTTTAAAAAGAGTTTTGTCATTTGGAAAATGGGGCAATTGTGTAGTTCTTCTTTTAATAAACATTTATTAAGTGTTTACTATGTATCAGGTGCCATGCTGTGTCCTGGGGATACACAGACAAAAACTTAACTGTCCCTGTTCTCATGGAGATTACATAGTTTCTGTTGGGAAATGTATGCACAGATATGTGAATACAAAATGTCTCCTAAGTAATGGGAATTTTGGAGGGATTGGAGACACTAATAGCTGGGTGGAGGTCACTTTTAGGAGGTTGTGCTTCATCTGAGCCTCGAAGGGAGCAAGGGATTCTAGGAGGGTGTCCATTCTCAGTGAGGACAAGCTTTTGCCAAGGTAAGAGAACAGGGCTGGATTGTTGTGTCCAGGTGCCAACAAGCACGTTAGATTGCCTGTAACTCAGTGTGTGTGGCACATACGTACTAGCCAATAAGAGAATTTATGTTGTCTCTTCCAGTTCTGTGATCCGAGGTTTCGTTTTGTTTGGACATTCTCTCACCTTTTGCTTAGTAGCCAGAATTAGTTGAGGGAAGATTTCCTGAGACTTCTTTCTCTCTTTCACCTATGGAAGATTTAATACTGAAATGTTTACATGGGAAAGTGTTCAGTGCTTCAACCTCTTTGTTGGCAGCCAGCTGGTATTTAGAAGGAAAACCAGGAGCTGAGTGTGAATATAAACTAGTCATTGAGGACAATGACCATATTCTTGTTATGCTGACGAAGAAAGTTCATCTTTCCTTAAATACCATGAAGAGTGTCATTATCCATAGAACTGAGAATAAAACCCAGTCATCCTGTACTGTTCTGTTTGGGATCCAGTCCATTGAGTGTTTATTTATTGAGCAGTGTGGTGGTGCTAGGGACCAAAGGCAAAAGAAAACTGGACCCTGCCATCAGGGCTTTATATTCTACTAAAAGGGTTTTCGTTGAGGGAGAGGGAGAGGGAGAGGGAGAGAGAGAGAGAGAGAGAAAAAGCCTGGACAACTAAGGAGGGCAGAAAAAACTTCCCTAAACAAAGTATGTATGAGCTGAGCCTTGAAGGAAGGTGAAGATGCCTGAATTCCAAGCATGATGCACAGCCGCTGCAAGGGCGTGAGATGGGAGAATTGTGGAATTCCTGGAATAGCAGATACCTCAGTTTGACCAGAATGCAGAGTGCATGAAGAGAAATAATCTGCAATAAACCTGGAAAAGCAGGTTGGAAGCATATTGTAAGTGATTCACATGCCAAGCTGAGGAGTTGTATCTTATCCTGGAGTAGGTAAGGAACCACTGAAGTTCCTTGAGGTCAGACTTGTACTTTAGGAAGATTATTTTAGTGGTGGTTTGGAGGGTGGATTGAAGAAGGGAGACTAATAGTTGTTTTTTTAGAACAGTGGTGTCTGAAATAGGGAATGTGTACCCCTAGTAGATATGACTCCCAAGTGGTAGCCAGTTAGAAGGCTTCATCATATTTCCCCAAAGTAACAAATCTGTGAGCTCATATCTGACATACTCATGCCACCTCCTTCATCTGTCATTCTGTGGCAGTCCCTCTACTCTGCATTCTTAAACAGCTGACTTCTGGTGACTGTACAAAATTCCAATTTCTAGCCATCATCACTGGGAAAAATTTCTCTCCTCCCTCTTACCATCTACCCTGCAAAGTATACCTAGACCCTGCCCCACAGATAACTTCATGACTGGTGCTCTTTCTGCAGCAGTGACTGTAAAATGAGAGCCATACCTGTGACCTTTTAATGTTATGTGGTTCAGAGTGAGTCCCACAGGATGGCCAAAGAGAGTATGGATTGTCATCTACATCACAGATCTCATTATACTATCCTGCCTGCTTTTCCTCTCTCACTCCCATTTCTTTTCCATACTTCCTTGTTTCTCCTGGGTATCATTATCTTGGAAGTGTCCCAAGTTCTCAACCTCTTTGTTATTCTTGACCCCTCACTCAAACACTGATGTCTTCAAAGTTAACCAGTGATAGATGGATCTCTCTCTGTCTCTCTTAAATGAGTAAAGCCTTTATTAAACATTTACTGTGTGCTAAGTTTTAGGGATTCAATAGAATCCCATTTTCCAGGAGCTCACATTCTAATGGGAGATTCAACACATATGAAGATTTCATTTGTGAGTCAGAGGAACAGGTCCCATGGTCCTTAGGGTACAATGGTAAAGAAAGTGGTAATGCCTCTTTTAAAATGTCTTATTCACTGACACAATCACTTCAGTTTCTGATATTGAATGATTTGACAGTGCCAACAATTTTGGTGACAAAAACTTCCCTTTTTGAGACTTCAGAAGATCTTCAGGAGCACACATTCATAGGGCTTGTTTCCTCTGACTTCCTTGTGTTCGTTGGTGCTGCTTTGTTGGCATCACTGCCTTCTCCTTTGCATGGCTCGGCAGCAGTAGTGTCTTGTCTTGGTTCAATGAGAAGTCTGTCTTACACCATTACTTGCCTTCAGAGTTTTGTGAAGAAAGGAGAGGTCCTGGATCCCAGTGATTTCTTTTGGTTCATTTAATAGCTTTTGGCAGCTTCAGCCATAGCTATCTTCTAGGCTTGCCAAGTCCTCCGGCTGCTGCTCCAGTATTGGGACAAGGGCCACTCTTGCCTTTCCCGGGTCGTCCCACTAATAAGACACAAACTCTGTCTCAATTCCCCTTCTTAATCCAGTCCTAGCTTCACCTATTTACCAGTGACTTCTTACTTGGCAAATCTGGTGGCCTTTTTGGAATCCTCATCCTTCTTAACCACTCTGACCACCCTATTCCTGGATACTTAAGACAATTAGGAAGAAAACTAGGAAAGAGCAATGTCACAAAACCCTGACAGCGTATCAAGGAGAAGAGGTTGATCAGCAACATCAAGTTACAGAGAGTACAAGAAGGATGAGAATTGGGAAAAGGTCCATTAAAATCTGGCAGATAAGAGATTATCAGGAAGCTGGGTTAGCAGAGCCAAGTGGCAGGAAGACTACATTTAGCATTACCTCTTCTCCCCTCTCTCCCTCCAGCTCCTCCAGACAGATCTAGAAAATGCACAAGACTGAAATCCAAGAAAACATCATAGTGAGTCATTTTTTTCCAGCCCAGGTTAGCGTAGGGCGACAGAAACTGCTCACTGGGGAATGAGATGTGGCCTAGAAGTACGCCTTGCAGAATACTCTGGTGCAAGAGAGAGGCAGTGCATCAGGGCAAAAAGAGGCCCTAGACTCATACTGGAAAATGCTTTTATTAATGACATGAGAACACTAAAGAAAAAAGGGAAAAGAAATGAGAGCTATGAAAGAAAGAATTAAAAAGTTTGGCACAAGAGGTACAAAACCTTACCCAAGCAACAAACTCCCTGAAAATTAGAATGAAGCAAGTAGAAACCATAATCTGTATGAGATAACAAGAAATACTAAAACAAAGTCAAAAGACTGAAAAAAATAGAAGAAAAGTTATCTCATAGTAAACTAACTTACTTAGAAAACAAATTGAGGGGAAAAAGAAATTTAAGAATCGTTGATTGTCTGAATTCCATGACCAAAAAAAAAGATCTTAGACATCATATTTCAAGAAACTTTTTTTAAAAAGTAAAACTTTTACCTGTTGAAAGTCCCCTGGCTAAAATCTGACTTTCTATAGGAAGCCTTTGTGAGTCTTAATTCTAGTGCCTTTCCCCTGTTATTTCCTATTTATCCTTTATGTCACTTGTTTGTACATATTAGCTTGCTTGTTCTTTCACCTATTATTAGATTGTGAGTTCCTTGAGGACAAGGACTGTTTTTTGTCTTTTTTTGTATGTCCAGCTTTTAGCACAGTGCCTGGAACAGTAAATGCTTTGCTTTTTGATTGACAGGTCTCTTAGAACCAGAGGGTAAAGTAGAAATGAAAATTCTCAGAAACATTACCTAGAGCTTCCAGGTCAAATAAAAAATGCTGCAAGTAGGTAGAAAGAATTGAAATACCAAAAAGCCACAGTTAGGGTCACACGTGATTTATCAGGCACCACTAATAAGGAGCAGAAAGCTTGGAATATGATATTTCAGAAGGCAGAAAATATAGGATTATACCTAACAATAACTTATCTAGCAAAACTGAACATAATCATTGTGGAGAAAAAAACTGAACCCTTAATGAAACAGAGCAATTCCAAGCATTTCTGATGAAAAGACTGGAGCTGCATAGAAACTTCAAAGTTCAGACCCAGGAGTCAAGAAAAGGTAAATACAAATAAACAGTGATACGGATCTAAACTGGTAGATAGGTATTGAAACCTGGAGGAAAGAGTGGGGGAAGCAATAGATATTTGAACCTGACTTTTCATCTGAACTGGCTAAAGGAGTGGAGAATACACATACATATGCAGACTTGTTTACAGAAATTCAGAACAGAGAAAGAAGGGAAGAAAAAAAGGAAGAATCAGAGGGAAGGTAAATTAAGAGAGAGAGATGTGCTCTAAGAGTTCTTTATGAGTTTTTTGAGGCAACAATGAATGGGAATTTGAGAGTGAATCGGTCAGGAATGCCTGAACAAGTTATGGTATATAAATGTAATGGAATCCTATTGTACTTGTAAGAAATGAGAACTTAAGTTTTAGAGAAGCATGAAAAGACTTGTTTGAACTGATACAGAGTGAAGAAAATAGAGCCAGAACCCTTTATACAGTGATAATGTTATAAAGTCAAACAACTTTAAAAGAATTAGGATCTCTAATCCTGAGAATAACTATGGTTCCAAAGAATGAATGATGAAATATGTTACTCCACCTCCTGATGGAAGTGAAAGACTCAAGTGTGTGTATTGTCTTTATCTCTCTCACACAGGCGCACACACACACACACACACACACACACTCACTCACACTCACTCACTCTCTCTCTCTCTCTCTCTCTCTCTCTCTCTCTCTCTCTCTCTCTCTGGATATGAACAATACAGAATTGTTTTTCCTTGTCTGTGAAAAAGGAAAAGAAAAACAAAATCTCCAGAGAGAGAGAGAACATAAGTAACTTTAGAGACAGCAGTTTTCATTTGAATGGGAAGTCAGACTGCAGGGAGTTAAGAAAATTAGAAGAAAGAGCATGGAGACACTAATTATAGATGACCTTCTCAAGGAGTTTAGCCATGAAAGAAAGGAAAGACATAGGTAGCAAGGATGGATGGATCAAATGAGAACCTTTTAAGAATCAGAAGAGATATGAGAGTGCTTTTAGGCGGTAGAGAAGCAGGTAGTAGATGGGGAAAGATTGAAGATTTGTAGGGAAATGGGTGAAACAGAGAGGGCAGTTAGCTAGAGATTGTGAGATGGAATGAGATCCCTTGTGAATGTAGAGGGATTTGCCTTGGCAAAGAGGAGAACATATCTCTTCATAAGATAAAGGGGTGAAGGAGGAACTAGGAGAAGGCACCTGAGTGACATGAGATGAGGAAGTGATAAAAGGGAGTTCTGGGCAAATTGCCTTAATTTTTTCAGTGAACTGTGAGGCAAGGTTTCCAACTGAGAAGGTGGGCAAAGGAAGAGTAATAATGACTTTAAGGAAGGATGAAAAGCTTTGGAAAAGTCTCTGTAAAAGCCAGTTGATTAGGGTGTTGTAAAAGTATTGCCTTGCTGCAGTGAGAACCCATTTGCCATTTGTAAGAGACACAGTCAGCAAGAGTTTTAAAATTTTTTCCCCTGCCTCAGCAGTATGTGAAAAAGATCAAAGGCATTTGATAGTGGGAGTAATCTAAGGCTGAGACTTGGCTTGGCAAGATCAGTAAAAGGGCAAAAGTCAAAGTCCTCAAAACAGACTGGAGCCTATATTACAAAGGGTTAAGCCATGACTAAAAATAGCATCTTTTGCCTTTTCAGTGAGAGCAAAAATGTTTAGTGTACCATTGCTTTCACAAAAAATATTACTCACATTTTTAGTGAGAGCAAAAGGTTTTTTGGGCCTTAATAAAAAAAAATTTCAAAATACTTAGTCTTTCTAAAAATTTTAATTGTCTATTTTAATGTAAATTTCATAATTTATAATTTATGCATATATTGATGATATGTCCAGAATGTTTCACTGATAATGTGTGATCAAAATGCTTGAAGAATGTAAAAGTCATCAATGGAACACTTGAAAATAATCAGAAAAGAGCAGATGGATGTTTAGAACAAGTTATAGAAAAGCAGGGCATTTTTATTTGCTCTCATATTAAATTTAACGTGTCATATTGCTTGACTTCTCAAAGGATGGGGCAAGGTTGGGAGGGAGATAGAGAGTTTGGAACTCAACATTTATAAAAATGTTTAAACATTTTTACATGTATTTGGGAAATATTTAACAATACATAAAAATATATTTTAAAAACTTAACATATAGTTTTAAAAACTGTATGCAACAAAAACTCACTAATTTAAAATCTTTCATTCTCTGTATATCAAAATGTTCATGTTTAATATTGGGTCCAATGCCCAATAAAAAAAGAGAATTAAAATTTAAATTTGGAGACTTAGAGTCTTAAAGAATAGGAGGAAAAGGACTAGAAATATTAAATATTCATGATGACATTTCTAATTCAGAGTTATGATATATAAAATATTTTGCTTCTGCTCCACCTATTTAAGTAGTTTGTGAGTAATTGTCTCAGTACAGTTTTTACCAGCTGATACTTGAAGCCAGGATGAGCTGTGTGAATAGTATGTAATGTTGTTGTTTAGTACAGTGTTTAATTTTAAATCACTGACACTACTGGACAGAAAATAGGGGTCTGTCCATTGACTTGCTGGCCTTTGTAGTTCCTGACCATAAAGCGCCAGTACTTAAATCAGTTACTGATAACAGCTCTAAAACTGAAAAAGCACAACTCCCATAGTCCACTAAGGAAATCAGTGGGGAGTTCAGATTGAGTGGTAGTAATGAATATAAATTTGCATACTGTTCAAAGGTGTTTCTCTTTGTGGGGGCATTACTTCAACTGAATCATGACTCATAGCATTGCTTTGCCAACATCTCAGATTTTGATAATTCCATCTCTTAGAGAACAAGAGGGAAAGGGAAATTAAGTAATTAAAGCAAAGAGGTATATTTAATTTTCTAATGTTAGTGAGTGTTGAATATTTCTTGCTTTTAAGTTGATACAAACAGCTAGGCTAAATTATACTAGTAAGTATTCTCAAAATCAAACCATTAAAAATACACATGTATATAAATTTTAAATATAAATTTGAATTAAATTAAAAATATATATATATATATTTTAAAATTTAATTCTGAATTTGATGAACACCAAAAAAGAGAATTTTTTTAATGTGTGATGTAGAGCAAAAAGGGACTTTTAGGTGTGAAACCAAGAATATTACACATAGCTTGCATTTTAAAAAATAGTATTGAGTTCATGTTTTTTAATATTAATTTTTATTGATAATTTTGTCTTAACATTGCCTAAAATTTCCCCCTGTATTTCTCCTTTTATCCTTCCTAGAGAGTCATCTCATAAGAAAGGATATCTTTTTTTAAGAAAAAGGAAGAAAAAGAGAAAGAAGAAAACCCAGCAAAATAGATTAATATATTAAAGAAATTTATAGAAAACATGCCTGTTTTCGTATCTGTGAACCTCACACTTCTCCAGAGGGGGAGCCAGGCTTGTTTGTAATTTTGCAGCATTCATTTTTTTTAAAATTATTTTTATTATTTTGTGACTGCATTTTTTTTATATTATTCTCATTATGTATGTTTTCTTCCTACTGTTGATTTCACTCTACTTGGGTTCATATAAATCTTTCCATGCCATCTCTGGGCTTATCTTTTTGGTCTTATGCAATTTTACATTCATTCTGAGCCAGTCAACCCAGACAATGACCAAGTAGGGCTTGGACTGGGACCTATTGTTGACCAGTCAATTAAAGCCACAGTGATTTGGGGTTAAGGCTGGTCTTTAAAGTGAAAAAAAAAAGTCCAGAGATTGAAATTTACATTCCCTTTGGATAGTACACCTGCCAGGTGACTTTGACCAAGTCATTGAACTTCTCTCTGCCTTAGTTTTCTTCCCTGTAAAATGGAGATCATAATGGCATCTACTTTCCAAAGTGTTTATAAGGATCAAATGAAGTAATATTTGTAAAGCTCTTAGTACTTACTGTGTCTGGAGTACAGTAAGGGACATAATAAATGCTCATTGCCTTTCCCTTTGTTTAAGAATACATTTTCTTCCCATAGATATAAAAGATATATGATGTTTCCCTTCTAACTTTTTATGTATTTTCTTTAATATTAAAATCTTATGTCCTTTTTGAGTTTATTCTAGACTATGTTGTAAGATGTTGGTCTAAGCCTTACTTCTGTCAGACTAGTTTTCCTAGCAATTCTTAAAAATTAAATAAGGAATTCCTTCCTAAGGAATTTTTATTTTTGGATTTATTGAATATTGTTATTGAGTGCCATTATTTCTGATTTTCCCTTGGATAATCTGTTATATTGATCTACTTCCTTTTTTTTAACTAATGTCAAATGCTTTTGATATCTACTGCCTTTTAATATAGTTTGAGTTGTGGAAGTGCTGTTCCCCAATATGTTATTTTCAAAACCATCCTGCTTGTTTAGGCTTCTCTCGTACTCTCATTTGTTTTCTTCAGTACATTTTAAAAAGATGTGCTGATTTTTTATTTACTTACCCTTTTTTCTGGTCAATATTTTTGCTACCTACCTGGTCAGGATTTTTCCTACCCCAAATTAAAAAGGGAAAACACAATCCTTGTAACATGAGTTTAATAAAGCAAAACAATGCCTATTTTTTTTCTTTTTTTTAGGTAAAACAGTTGGTGGGTGTGGGAAGTAAGAAAGTTCTGTTTTCTACATTCCTAGGTGATAAGGGTTGTAACCTAGCATGGACAGGTTAAAGGTCAGAAACTAATTCGAAGGCCCAAGGAGCTGTGTGAGGAAGGGCCTATCAGAGAGGAGAACATGGAGTCACATGGCCAGGGGACGGTATTGAGGGGGATTCAAAGTTCAGGAAACAGTATAAGAAACCCCATCTTTCTGCATGTGTTGTAGTCTTTCTGTAACCTTACTGGGGAGGCTACCCGGCCATTCGGGGGAATGGACGTAAAGATTAATAAAGGCTTTCCTGATTTCACAACAGGTATTATTCTTTGTTCAAGGTGAGCATGTTTCTCCCTGTTGGGAGCTTGTTAGATGTGCTCACTTCTAACAATTCTTGGGGGCTCATCCGGGATCTTTAGCATCAGAAAGGTTAAGATGGAGTCTTGCTTGTGGGGTATGAGAGCGTGCCCGTTGATTTTTTTTTTTCAGTGGCAAACACCCAGAGGCATGTTTCTCTGGGACTGTTTGGAATTGTTGTGAACTCAGGAATGCAGCTAAAACAGTGGATTGAACAGCCGCCCTGAGGTAGCATTGGTAGGAAAATCAGTGGCTAAGTACTGCCTTGTCTGCCTCGGGATTTTAGGCACAAGCAGTCCTTTGGGACCTTCAGAGCAAAAGTCCTAAGATGGGAGTGAGCACTTTTAAGGTAATGGTACCTGGGAGGAGACGAATAATCCTCTGGGTATACCTTCGGAAGCCTGTTTGAAGGAATGCTGGCTGTATTCCTTCCCCCATCTGCTTTGGAGAGAGAGCAGAAAGAAAGAGGGAGGGAAGGTGAATCTTGATTCTGGGAAGGATCCTTTTGAAATTAGCTTGGAATCAGAGTAAATTGATGTGAATAGCTGAATTTTTACTGGTTTGATCTAAAATTAGTTTATTTCCTAAAAAGAGAGGATCTGTATTGCTCTGTGTGTTCTGTGTTTGTCTGTGTGTTTGCGAAGTGTTTTGTTAGATTGTAAATGCAGCCATGCAGCCAGCCAGAGTAGCTAGGGCTGTAGATGGACTTTTCGTTGGAATTCTTCTCTTAATCTTCCTCTCTCCTTCCTTTCCTGATTATAGCAGCCTTAGAGGAGTGAGTGGGTTGGAGGGAGAGAGAGAGAGAGAAAGAGAGAAAAAAAATGCTTTACTGTTTGGCTTGATAATAGTGTTAATAGAGAGTTAGAAAACTTTTTGAAAAGAAAGATTTTTCCTCCTTGCAGATTATTCAACTTAAAAAAAATGTGGCTCTATTGATAAGTTAAATTGTTAGGCTCTTAACCTCTTAGGTTTCTTTTTAAGGAACAAAGAAGCTGGAAGAAATGGTGAATATTTGGTTTATTTGAAAATGTAAAAGGAGTGGGAGATATGGGTAGGAAGGTGGAGTATCCATGTGCTTCCCCTTCCCCATCCCACTTAAGAAAATGTTTAGCCTGAGTGGGAAACCAATAGACAAAGCTTTGGAATTCAAAATTTTTTTTAATTGTTTACTGTAATTTGTAATTATTACTACTATTTATTAAGCTCACAAGCCTCATGCTTGGAAGTCACATCTTGTCAGTATTAACTTATTCAGGCCTTTTGCCTGGGCAAGGAGGTTCTTTTTGAATCTGGGAAAGTCTTTCCTCCTCAGATAGGAGAGTGGCAGACCTCACCTAAAGGAGGATCTCTTTTGTAATGGAAATTAGCAGGGTAAAAGAATGACAGTCTGGTGTAAAAAGTTGAGTTTTGATTTAGTGAGATCTCAAAGCTAAAATCTGCACTTTAGGTTTGAATTTGGTTAATGTATCTGATACCAGAAGACAATGTGTTTAAAGTTGCAAATTCACTTTAGAATTTCAGTGATTTCTTTTAGAAGCATTAATGCTGTCCATGTGCTCAGACCATGTGGACAAGGGGAAGGTTACCACCCTCCCCCATATGATTTAAAGGCTGGAATGAGATTGGGAGAGCTGGTCTGGTGGGCCTTTGTGGGGGAGGGGAGCTGGAAAAGGGCATTTCAGCTATTTAAGTAAGTAGAATAAAAAGAGATTATAGGAAATTATAAATAAAGTTTTCTTTTAAGTAGCAAAAGTATTTGATTAAAAAAAAGAGGGCTAAAATGTTTATCGTTAGTGATTGTAAATCGAGGTTTGATATGATTTCAAGTTAAAGTCTGTCCTGAAGGAATACAGAGCAGCCTCTGAGAATGCTCTTCCTGTCAAGATTTAGTAGAAAGATATGTTATTTGGCATTTATGATTGTAAAGTGCTTAACACAAGGATGGGTATATGTTAGATGCAACATTACACAATTTTTAAATTTGGAGTTTGTTATATATAGATTGGGGTTTTAAAAGGATGTGATGGAAATTTGATAATTTGAAACTTGTATTTGGTTAAATAAGCAGTGAAAATGCTGATGTTTGCTATAAAATGTTAGATTTAAGCTAGAATGAGAATCCAGTGCAGACAGTTATGGTTAAGATGTGGAGGAACTGCATAATCTGAGTAATGGGATTGAGAGATTTGGAAAGATGAATGAGGTTTTGACTGCAAATATGAAAGGCAGATAAGAAGGTTTGAATAGTTCTGGGTGGTTTAGTTTCAGATGGTTTCCATAAGAAGTGAGGTTGTGAGGAAGTATTTTAAGAAGCCAAAAAAAATCTTGTAACTTGATTTGGTAATAAATAGCTCAATCAACTTTGAACTGACTGATCGTGTAATAGAGTGTGCCCACTTGTGGTAAGGAGATGAATTGCTGTGCAAGGTGATGTAGAAATGCATGGAAATGCATTCAGCTGAATGGGGTAATGGCTTATTTTGAGTTTTAAGTAAATTTAAATAGTTTAGATTTTTGAGTAAATCTAAATGTTGTTATATTAGGAATTGTATTGTTAAATTAATAATGAATTGGTTAAAAGAGCTGTTATGAATTCTGTGAGTTTCTGTGTTTTCAATTCCTATTGAGAAAATGAGAATCCTTGAAAAAAATACATATACATTTTTGTATATGCATGTGATTTTCAAGCCTTTTCCATCTAAGGATGTATTAGTATGTTAAAAGTTTATTTCTGCTATTAAGAAGGAAGTTTTAACTAAAACTGTTTTTGCTATGAATCAAGCATTTACAAAAGTATGTTTGTAAGAGGAAGCTTATGGACAAATGTGAAAAGGCCTGGGTTTTAGATCTTATAATTTTTGCCAATTAGATTCATGAGGGCTTCGTGATAAATTATAAACTGTTCTTAAAAGAGGAAGATATTTGTCGTACAAAGAAATGTTTCGTAAAATCTTTTATATCATCATTCTCCTAGCCTCTCAGGCTTGCAACTCAGGTGTCATCCTTGACTCCTCACTTTCACCTCCCACATCCATTGTGTTGCCAGGATCGTTGACTTTACCTTCTTACCATCTCTTGTTTATGCTTCCTCTCTCCTGACACTGCCATCACACTCAGACTATTGCAGTAGCCTGTTATTTGGGATCTGTGCTATAATCCTCTATCTACTCAGCTGTTAGAGTAATCTTTCGAAAGAGTAGGTGTGACCATGACACACACACACACACACTTTACACAGTATAAATTCCAGGATATCCCCATCACCTCCAGAATCAAATAGAACTCCTCTGACCTTTGATGCCCTTTACACCCTTGTGTGCAATCCATCTTGCCCCCTAGTCTTCTGACATCCCTCAGATACTATCAGATCTATTGACACTGTTTCCTGCATAGGACATTTTTATCTCCTGACTCAGGCATTTTCATCTGTTGATGTTCATAGTGCTTGGGACCCCAAAATAGCGACCTGCTGGGTACTGCTCGAGTGAATTTGACCCAAGACTTCTTTCAGTCAAAGAAAAACAAATTTTATTAAAGATTCACCATATTGGGTTGACTCTTAAGAAGCCCTGCTGTTTGTGACACTTGTATTAACAAGTGGGCCAGATAGAATCTGAGCTAGATTGATTCTGAGCACCTTTATGGAGGTGAGATGGAACTTATATACAGAATGACTGTGGGAGGGATCTGGGGGTGGTCTATGAGTCTGGGGTGATGGGAGAAAGGTTTGGGGAGGGTCTTGAGGAGGAATCCAAGGAGTATCTTAATGGGACTGGGGTACTGACCTAAGTTGGGAAACAGCTGGAGGCAATCAGAAGACATCTGACAATGGAGGGCCACCATGCTAGGTTAAGAGTAGCAGATGTGCATATGAAAATTCAGATTAAGTGGGGAGATTCCAGGAGGTTCCCAGAGTCTGTACCCCCTCACCTTGACTGTCCTGCATGTGTGGAATGCTCTCCTTTTTGTTTGTCTTCTTTTTTCCTTCAAGTTCTAGCTCAAATTCCACCTTCTATGTTAGACCTTTTCCAATTCCCCTTATTTCTAGTGCCTTCCCTCTGTTGGTTATTTCCAGCTTATATAGAGCTTGTTTGTTGTTCATATCTCATTTCCTTCATTAGGCTTTGAGATCCTTGAGAGCAAGTCTTGTCTTTTACTTTGATTTGTACTCTTGTTGGGGTTCAGACTCTGGGAGCCTCCTTGAGCTTCCCTTGAATCTTCCCACTTAATCTAGCCTTTGTTACTCTAATCTTCCCATTTGTTCGGCAGTTTCAGGAAGCCCATGGGTTTTTCATTATATTGGTGCTCATGTCTCTGTTGTATCCCCCACCCTTGACCCCATCAAAACCCCATTTTCCCACCTCCCCAACCCCCCAGCTGCTGATCACTCCCATCAATATCTGTATTCATTCCCATACAGCCCCTATCAAGATCTCTGGATTGCCCCACCTGCTTCCCACCCAAGCCCTCCATTGTCTGATATCTCCTGATTGCCTCCAGTTGTTTCGAACCCTTGACCAGTCATTCCCTGCTTGGACTTCTCCTCAGGACCCTCCATAAACCCCTCCTCCCATCATCCTAGACTACCAGACCACCCCCAGATCTCTCCTATAGTCTTTTCTGTATTTTGCTCAGATTCAATCCAACTCAGAATCTGTCTGGCTCAGATTCTATCTGCTTCGCTTGTGAATACAAGCATTACGGTGCTTAGGCTCCCGAAGAGTCATTACAATTTGGCGAATCTTTAGTAAACTTTGTCTTTCTTTGTCTTTAAGAAGGTTTGAGTCGAATTCATTTGAGCAGGACGCGGCGTGTCGGCATTTCAGGGTCCCCAGCACCCCTAAACCTTGTCACTCTTAGTGCTTCCCATAGTGCCTGTCACATAATAGAAGCTTAATTTTTATTCACTGACTGACCTGTTAGATACATTAAAGGATTCAGGAAAAAGGTTCAGCTTGATAACAATAATAACTCATCCAAATGTTATTTCCAAGGGACGACTATTTTTTTATGTGTAATTTTTTTTTTTTTTTTTGGAGTGATTGGGACGATCTTGTTCTTGAAACTCAGAACTTTCCTTTTGAATGTGACAGTGATGCTAAAACCAAGAACAAAGTTTCATTTTTATATGACCTTCATATCATTATACTTGGAGGATCTGTGAATTTCTATTGTATGAGGCTCTTCACAAAGGCTTATTACAACCTCTCTTTTTCCCAGTGGATTGTCTTGATGAGTTGTGGCAATGATAGGGTTTGGAGTTGCTGGGAACCCTGAAATGTCAGGGTCCTGGACTGAATTAAGGCACTCAAACCTTCTTCCAGTCATATGACAAGGTTTATTGTAAAGCCAAATAGTAGCTAGTGAGATCCTTAGGGAATCTACAATTTAATGGGGGCGAGACTGATGTTTAAATATCAAAAGGATAGTGAAAGGATCTGATTGGGATTAAGGAGTGCTTAAGTAGTTTGGAGGTGGCCACCAGAAGGGACTGTGAAAAGACTGTTAAGTAAGCTATTTAAGTGATCTAGGTGGGCTGGGGTGGGTCAGTTGCCCTGAGGCACCAGTGATCTGGGCTGCTGAAATGTATGGGTGAATTTAGGGACTGGATTGCTTTTAAAGACATGGTCTTTTCCTTTTAGGGGTCCAGGTCCCATCACCCCATCAGCAAGTTGCTCAATTTACCAGTTTTTGAATGAGGAGCTTTTCTGAACAGAAGCGGACTGATCCTCTAAGGAGTATCTGTCACCACCACCTCCATTCCAACCCTTTCTATCTGATAGACTCTGCTGGAGCTTGTGCTCCAGTGTCAGGGTCACCTCTATTCTTAGCCACAATGAAGCATTGGAATAGGATCTTAGGGGAGTGGATTTTCTGCAGCAACAAGAATAACAAAACAGTTTGTTGCTTCTTCCATCTCATTGAGGTCCTTACAATATATTTTGAGGCCTAGTGAGTTTTAAGCCTTTTTGCAGTGAAATTATATCCAAAGGTATGGCATCATTACTAATCATTTCCTTTTTTGCTTTAAGATGCCCAGGGTTTTTGACAGTGTGGACAGCTTCTTGTCTTTTAATATGTTTCAAGAGCTCACATAATGATTCATCCTTCTGAAGTGATGAGAGTGAGTAAAGAACCCTGAGAGCAGTTGAAATGGAGGAGAGTTTATCGTTGTCAGGGGTGCCTGAAATCAGGGGATGTGGCAGGAACTATTGAGATGACTTTGGGATCTTAAAGACAACATAGGAACAGCAGTTGGATTAATTTTGGGTTTTTCGTCTTGTTAAAATGATGGTTGAGGTTTTAGGGGCTGGGGTTCTACACTCTGCTCTCAGGCCTGATCTCTGCAGTGTGTGAGAGTAGTTTTGCCCTTTTGACTCTGATAATTGCTGTGTGAACAGACTATCAATTCCATGGAGTCTCCATAATTTCTGTGGTGCGGCCTATAAGAGAGGTCAGTTTCAGATGAAGGCTGTATTTTTGCTCTCACTTGTCTCCATTTTATAGCTGCACACAAAAAAATCCAGTTTGAGAAAATGCTCTGTTCATTGGTTCACTGGAGACTTGAGAAGTATTCTACATTTTCCTTTACCTTTGTTCAATAAAGATCTTTCTATCCAAAAATATCTACTCGGTTCTAGGAAATTTGGAGTTACAAAATAGCAAGAAGAGCCATAACTTATGGGGTCTGAGAATTGTCGAAGTGTTTTGTCCAACTTAGAATGGGACTGACCAGAAGGCTAGTGACTCAGGAGCCAGTTAATTGTCTCTAGCATTTATAACACTTAATTCAGGATCAGTTTTTTATCTTTGTTTCTCTCATTGAAAAAAGAGATTATGCCTCTTCCCCCTATGTGACAGCATAAAAGCTGTCTTTGGAGTATGGAAGATTTCAAAGCCACCCCAACATGTACTGGCTATGTATGACCCTGGGCAAAAGCACTTCATCTCTTGGGGGCAGCTAGGTGGTGCAGTGGATAGAGCACCAGTGCAGGAATCAGGAGGATCTGAGTTCAAATGTCACCTCAGAACCTCAGACACTTGACACTCAGTAGCTGTGTGACCTTGGGCAAGTCACTTAACCCTAGTTGCGTCATCCTGGGTCATCACCAGTCCTCCTGATGAATATCTGGTCACTGGATTCAGATGGCTCTGGAGAAGTGAGGCTGGTGACCTGCACAGCCTTCCCTCACTCAAAACAAAGTCAAGTGCAAGTCATGTCATTATTTCTCTGATGGCTTGGTCTTCTTTGGCAGTGAAGGATGAACACACACTTCATCTCTTGAGTTCCCCAGGTAGCTGTCTAACACTATAAGGTTCAGAGCAGGTGTCTATTGGTATTAGGAGAGTATTCTATAGTAAGGAAATCACAGGACTTGGGTTCCCTCCTCCCCCCACCCCTTCCCACTTTCTTGTTCCCTTGTTTCTGACTCTTCTTGACTCAGTCAAGTGGCAAAGTTTATTTAAAGACTAATAAAGTGGGCAAAGTTCTTAGGTAACCTGCAAATTAATGGAAATGGGGCTAACACTTACATAGAAATGGGCTAGGGAAAGGATCTGGGTGGGATTAAGGAATAGTAAGTAGTCGGGGGTGGGCCAGTGAAAGAAATGTCAAATAGGCTAATTAGGTGATCTGGGTTGCTTTCAGGGACTTGGTCTTTTTCCTTTAGGGGTCTAGGTCATTTCACCCCATCAGTTTGCCATTTCCTTCTCCAGTTCATTTTATAGATAAGGAAATTGAGACAAACAGGGTTAAGTGATTCCCCAGGGTCATACAGCTATTAAGTGTCTGAGGCCAGATTTGAACTCATGAAGATTTTTCCAGACTTCAGGCCCAGTTTTGTGACACCTAGTTGGATTATAAAAGGTACGGAGAATATAAGGAGTTTAAGGGCAAAGGTAGGAGGTATTCTGTGTAATGTCTATTAATCTTTATGATTATCCTGGATGTGGAGCTTGAAGGGATCTTAGAGATGGTCTAATTCAGTGCTCTCCCTTTGTAGAGAAGGATACTTGTGGCCATGTGAGAGAAGCAATTTGTCACAGATGTCATTAATGCTGATGAGAATTTGAGTCCTTTTTTAAAACCCCTAATAACTTGAATGATTTAATTCAATTCAGTAAACATTTATTAAACTCCTAGTATGTGTCAGCACTGTACTTAGCCCTGGGGATACAAAGAGAGTCCCTACCATCCGGGAGCTTACATTCTAATGGAGGAAGACTACCTGCAAAAGAAAAGTGGAATGGGAGGGAGGGGAAGGACACCTGGGGCCAGGGTGCATCTTTTTGGTAGAGAGCAGCCAGTGTAGAGTGTAGTAGTATAGTACAGTGCTCTTGCCAAGCCCAGATTTGCTCTGCGTCTACCAAAGAGGGCTTTGGGTGGAGTTGAATACTCCACCTTCCAACCCTCCAATCTTATTGAGTAATCTCCGGAATTGATTATCTCTATTAGTCTGGAATGTTGAAGTTTTGATTCTGTAGCCAGTTAGCAAGTCTTAAGCCTTAAAATTAATAACTAGGAAATCTCCAAAGGACCGTTTTTGTCATTTCCAAAGTGCAGGTTAGAGAGACAGTATGATATAGTGGAAAGAGCTGTACATTCAGAGGTCAGGTTTTGAGCCTAGCTCTTTTCTTTATTACTTTTGTAACCTTGGTTTAAATTAGTTTACCTCTCTGGACCTCAGTTTTCTCACCTGTTCATTGAGGCTGTGCTAGACTACATCTAAGATCAGTTCTAACTCTAAATCTATGATATTCTGATACTTTCCAGTTAAGTAAGACCTTTTTGGTACCACATGAGACTCCTTAATGTTATTTTGAGGCACTAGGAATCAGAAAAAAAACCCAGAAATATAGGGAAACTCTACCTTCTACCAATTTAGTAACACAGTTGTTGATGTCTTCTGCTAACATGATGATCTCTGTAGTACATCTGTTTCTGTCCTGTGTGGTTTCTATGCTCATTTATCTAGTAGAGATTTTTCATTGAGAATTAGATTTGAACAGGAAGCTAGGGAATTAAAATTGACCCAGATGTAATGCAAACATTTTTCAGTTAGTGAGGCAGTTAAAAAATGGGGGATTAATACTTTTGACATTGTTCACATCTATTTCTTCTCATTCCAGCCTAAATCCACTTAGGCACCTGTGAAACCAGTGTGTGAATCTCCCAAACATGTCAGTATTTGCTAAAATGGTCGTACAAATAGATGGGCACTTACACTGTTTCATAGCATCAGCTTTTGTGTTGTTTGCTGGCCTGAAACTGCATGCTCAGCTCTCTAATGACTTGTGTTTCCTTTCTTTTATAGGAGTATATTTGCCCCAGATGTGAATCAGGCTTTATTGAAGAAGTGACTGATGATTCCAGGTATTGTCCAAGTTCATGAATAAATCAGACATCTTGTTGCCAATTATTTTTCTCAACACTGATTGAATGAATTGGAGTAAATTTGGTTCTCTCAGTCTTCTAACTAAAGACTTGGGTATATGTGAAATAGATGGTGAGGGAGGAGGGAGAAGGGGAGAAATGATGAAAGAGTCAGTGATTGTTTTGAGGCAGTTAAGTAGCTCACTGCATAGAGTATTTGGCCTGGAGTCAAGAAGATCTGAGTTCACATCTAACTTGAGACACCTGTTAGCTGTGTGACCTTGGGTAAGTCACTTGACTTTTGTTTTCCTTAGTTTCCTCAACTATGAAATGAGGATGATAACAGCATCTATTTTGGGTAGGGTTGTTTGGAGAATCTGATAAGCTAATATTTGTAAAGTACTTATCACAGTACCTGACCTATAGTTTTTACTGTATAAATATTTGTTCCCTTACCTTCCCCCTAGTCCACTGATCCTGGGAATGACATTTTCTGGGAAATCCTTATTTCCACATGAGTTAGAATTGAGTTGATTATCATTTTGTTCCTATGATTCTAGGATGCCATTTGGATTTATGATATCTATCCTTTTGTCTGAGATCCAAGTCACTACGCTATATCATTGAAAGTAATTTCTGGCCAGGATAGGTAGCTTTACATATTCATAGCAGCTTTATTTTTGAAGAACAGAGTTCCCTTTGCTTTGGAGAAGCAATGTTTTCCTCCCTTTGGCTGGTACTTTAGATAAATGTGCTTTATCAATAATGGGATCAAATTAATACCTGCTTGTTTAAGGGAAACATTCCCATTTCTAGTCCCTGGAAGGATTGACTGTCATTAAATCTGAGAAGACATTTATTTCTGTCCTTACGTGGTAGACTAAGTAGAAATTGTAGAAGGGGAAGAACAATGCCAGTCTTTTAGGGCTTAATCTCTTAGGAACATGCACTTTCTTTTTTTATATTAATAGAACTATTTCAACCCTGGGGAAATAACATCATTGTCATGTTCCTATCATCAGGATAATTAGAAATTGGCTTTTTTTAGGATAGAGTAGTTAGTCATTGATGAGATAGTTGAATTAGTGATTATTCCTCTCCAACTAGGTAAACAAGATGGTGTTCCCTTTGAGTTCTAAAGAACCTTAATTTGTAATCTTAATGGTTAATGAAGGACTGAAACACTGATTTCATCCTGTTGGTAGCTCCTAGTGAGGTCACTCCATCCCAAGGTGCAAGTTTCTACCTTCTCTGCAGCTTGTAGTTAGGAGAGAGTCATATTGAGGACTGAAAAGGTTGAAGTTTGTTCAGAATGATGCTGCCAGGATGTGTCTGAGTCAGGACTGGAACTCAGAGCTTCCTGGCTTGGAGGCCAGCTCCCAGGGCTATTGTAACACAGTGTCTCTCTCAGTTAATGAGAGTTGTTAACTCCCTTACTGTTGCTATTGGCAGAATCTAAAGTTGAAAGCTCCCTCCAAACCCAGGGGAAAATGACCACCTTACAGTATGTACAGTGTTATGTTAGTTTGTTTTCACTAATGAGTGGAGATTGTGTGCGTAAATAAATTGAAAGTTCTGACCTCTGTCCTTTGTCCACTTGATGCATGGGTTCAATTTAGGACAGACCTACAGTTTCGCTGTTCCTATAACAAGAATTCTGAGGAAGCAACTTTAGCAAAGCTAAACCTGCATTCTAGCATGACATCAGAAAAGCGTGTGGGCGGCATGGACTGACTTTCTGTTTGTATTCCATATGTACCCAGTGCTGATGCAGATACTTGTGTCTTTGCATGCATTAAGGCCATATCAGCTAATAAGATTATTGGTGAAATGGGCTTAATTTTTAGAATTTTTTGTTTTTTTAACATTTAATTTTTTTAGACCTTCATTGGTAAGCATCCACCCTAACTAAAGAGGGCAAATTTAGCTTGACAGTGCAAATAAAAGGAAGAGTTGTATGTCCAGGGAACTATGATTTCATAGCTCTGTCTTCTCTTAACTTGACAGTTCTTCTACTTTCTAGTTTGTAAATGGAATGTTAAAGCTGTATACACACTGCTGTGCCCAAGCACTGCCAAAATGTGAGGTATGGGGACTTCAAAAAGACATCAGTCTATTAAATGATATCCTTCCCCTGGGTTGGAGGAAGAATGGATTAAAGGTTACAAACCTTGCTAATTTGTAAATATTTGACTAAGTAACAGCAAGGAGGTTTTCTTTTTCTGACTTGTCATTAAATAACCCTAGCTTGTACGCATTAATTTGAAAACACCTTATGTACTTGCTACAGATCAAGGGTGAGCAAACTCTTGCCGGAGGTCTTCTGCCTGTTTTTTTGTATGGTCCTGCCCTAAGGATGGTTTTTATGTTTTTAAATACTGTGACTTTATTTAAAAATGTAAAAACCGAATATTCTTGGCTCCCTAACTTCCATAGCTCCTTGGCATAGTTTGCTGAATTCTTGCTATAAATAATTGTATTATGTGAATCCTTGTAAATAAATATATTTTTTATAATTGTTAAAAGTGGGTCTCATGTTTTAACAAACAACTACAGTTTTAAGGATGAAGTTTCACTAAGATTTTTTTGGGAGACCCTCGCTATAACTTTCAAGGAAGCATGAAAATTCATGCAGTCATTTGTACCAGGCAAGTGCAGGTATGTTGGGCTTGTGTGGCACTTGAAGTAATGTAGTTTGACTTTTGAGAGAGACATTTTCCTGTGGTCAAGTAGCTTTTCATAGGTATCATCATAGTCTGTATTTGGGTGTTAAAACATGTAACAATCTTATATTTCCAGTCTGCTGCTTCGTTGACTCAAATTTGCCTTGTATATAGGGATAGTAGGCATGTTGAACTTTGTTCTCCCCAATAAGGAGCCTAGTGTAATCTTCGATGGGAATTTGGAAGGCTAGATTTCTAGGTAGTAAAACAAGAAGTTCCTTTCTCAGAACTGGTGAGAGCTTTGGTCATTACATTATTTCTCTTCAAAGGAAGGTCTTTTTAAAGTATGTGATATAAGCCTACCTCTTTGTAGTAGTTTATGGGTCAGGAAAATCAGATGATGACTTCTTGAAGGGACTGAGAGTCTGTGATGAGAATTAGGTAAGAATAAGGGCCTCTGATTTTTCTCTATCCCCTTTGAGGGAATATAATGTAAAATGAAGTCCCCATAAGAGGTTGTGGGGAAATGTTAATAGTAAGGAGAGGGTGATCATTGTGGACAAAAGTACATAGCATGTTTTAAGGAGAAATAAATTCCACGTTGATGAAGATGGCTTCTGATTCAGAGAATAAGAAATTATTGTTATGGCATCAAAAGAAGCTTCAGCTCTTGCCTATCAGTTTTATGTGCAGTCTGACCACTTATCCCTGAGCTGGAGAGATAATGGAACCTGGTGCAATGACACTCCAAAGTGAAACTTCAGGTTGGGTCGTTTGGTCAGATGGATTTTGCAGGATGGGAAGTACACGTTATCAGGTTGTTTTGTGACTACCCGAGGGATGTGTGTCATGAAGGAGAAGTCATCTCAAGCACCTCCTATTTCCAGACAGTGATTTCCTGCCAGGAAAGGAAAAAGGTGTTGGGCAGCTTCCTGTGCAGTGCACAGTGCTTCCTTTCTTCTAATCCGGACACCCTGGGCATAGGTGCTCCTGTGTCACTCAGCTGAGCACTCTGATTGGTGTTAGCCCCAGCCAAAATCTTACTCCTTGCTGCCTCAGATCTTGTTTTCCTGGCTGGGAAGCAGGACTTTTTTTTTTTTAATGATACATTGTTGTGAATGTGACAAAGGGAATGTTTTCTTTTTTCTTTTGTGTAAAGGAAAGGGAATTGCATTGCTTGGCAATGGATCTGTCCCTGTTCCCTCCTTCTTCCCCCTCCTCCCATTCATCCTTTGGCTTCACTTTGATTTTTCTGTTTGTTGTACTGACATTAATTGGTTTGATTTATTTTCTTTGACAGAATAACCCACATTCCAGTTCCTTGTAATTTTGCAGTTGCCATGTGGTGATTTTTTTTCTTTATCAGGCTTTTGCTCTCATGTGTCTCCGTCTATATTTAGCTTCTAGGAGAGGAACTTATTTCTGGGAATGGGATCACTACTCACTCTTGTTTCACCTTAGTTTTTTAGATAGTGGTGGCAGCGGCCTAGACGACAGCACATCCACGCAGTTTGCAGAGGTAAGTTTTGCTTTGACAGGAGGGGTTCCTTGAGCAGCTTGTCTGGATCAAAACTGGACCCGAAATTCAGTTCATAGGAGAGCAAACAGCAGTGTGTTCGTGAAAAATAGAGAGACAGGATGTGGCTTATTTGAGAGCCAAGCTTGCTTTTGGTGGCTGCAGCTTCGGTTGTTTGAATTCCAGTAAGAACTCTTATTTCAAAGAAAATATCTTAGCCCTTACACACATGTCAGAGACCTATGAGGGCTCGAATGTTGATTTTCTTACTGTCTTCTGCTTTTTCTGTATTTTACAAGTGGTCTCAAGTATTTAATGTAGTTTTAACTTGACTAGCTTAAAGCTCCAATAAGACTTTTGGGATGCCCCATGATGGTTTGAGGATAATGAACTTTTGAACTGTGTTCAAGCCAATTAGCGTAGCCCAAGATGAGCTGGTATTTCCCATAACACATTTTGGTACCAGTCATCAGGAAGTAGGCTGCTTGTTTTGTGTAGCGGTGCTAGGTTTTAGCACCCGGTTCATACATTAATTGGCAGAATTGAGATTTGGAATGGAGATAAGCATGGGGCATTTTGGCATTCAGGTCTCCAAAAGGTTTTTCACGTGTTTATGCATCCCTATTACAAAAACGGAACTTGATTGTAATTTGAAAATAAGAGGTCACTCTCTGTTTGTATATCATTAATATTAAATGTAGTAATTTTTGTACCTTTCTCCATTGCCCTGAAATCTCTAGGTTTTTTCTTTTTCTTTTTGCTTCTTTTTTAACCATTTAAGTTACCACCTCACAAGCTAGCCTAGCCTGGGAAAAGGTTCTGGTTTCTTTCTGTTTTACTGTGTCTACTATCTCCTGTATCTGCTGGTCCTATGTAGCTGATAAAGTTGTGATTACCATAATGAACTCACAGGTTAGAAGTAGGAAAGGTGAAAGCTTAATTTAAAATAAAGAATTCCTCTGTAGTATTGTTCCACATTATGACTCCTTAGTGTCCAAAAAGTTTGTTTTTGAGTCCCATATTTTAAGAGGGATTATATGAAGCATCCAAAGGAGAATTGAGGGGACTTGAAACAATAAGAGGATCTACTGAAGGAAACGGGTGTCTTTAGCCTAAAGAAGACAATTCCTCAGGGCAGGTGCTAGCAGAGACACCATGATAGTTTTCAAGTATTTGCAGGGTTATCCTGTTAAAGAAGTTTTGTTCTGCTTAGTCCCCAAAGGCAAGAAGTAGGACAGCTGGATGGAAATTACATGGAATCTGATTTTGGTTAAACATAAAAATTTTCTAATATTTTTCAAGAAACAGAAGGAGTTGCCTAATGAAATAGTGACTTCTCTGTCACTGGAGGTTCCCAAGAAGAGGCTGAATGAATGGTCACTTTTTGGGGGATGTTGTGGAGGGACTTCATTCTTCCAATGAGTGGTAGAGTACCTTTGGAGTCTCTTCCAGCTCTGAGGTTCAGTGATTCCATCAACACCAGCCAGAGCAAGGGTTTGAATGTACTTTTGTAAAGTAACCTCAGTGGGTATCTTAGTCTCCAAGTGGTGAGCAAACAGAATAGTAACATTAAAAAACTCAGCCTGATCCTGTCTTCTACTTACTAAGAATTCTTGACTTCAAATTTATGAATGTAAGTAAATAAAAAAGTCGAAAAAATCTACCTTGTTTGAGTGCCTTCTGATTCTAAGAAGGCCTTGTTGACTTTTATATAACACTTTAAGGTTTGCAGAACATTACATATATTATCTCATTTGATCCTTACAACAACCTGGTGAAGCAGATACTGTCATTTATCCCTGTTTAAAGGTGTGACAGTTAAAGCTGAAACAGGTCAGCTGACCTGTTCAGGGTCACAGCTGATGTCTTAGGCAGGATTTGAACTCTGGTCTTGTTGACTTCGGAGCCTAGCACTTCACCACTCTCTGTCTTGTGATCTCAAATTACCTTCCAGGTACCCAGTCTGAATGTCATTGAATACCCCGTGAATAACATCTTTCAGATGTACTTGGCATCAAGTAGGAGCTTAACAAATGCTCATTGACTGACTGATTGAATTCCCTTGGTTCAAATATCTAGAAAGATCCTATCCTTTGTAAGTTCCCTTTTTATTCTCTTTTGTTGTTACCTAGGGAGAGAAAAGGCTGAATTAATGAATTTGGTGATTTGTCTTCACCCTCCACCTCCATGCTACCCGACAGTTAGTTGTTAGCCCTAGAAGCCTCCTTGAATTCTTGTCTCCTTCTTCAGTTGCTTTTGACACTACAGGTTATACAGGTTATACATGCTGGTTACACAGGAGGTAGAAGAAATTTCATCTGTTTTTCTCCTTTCCCTTAAGATCTGACTCTTCTCTTGGGATAAATGGGAACAGATCAGTCTGTCAGGTGAGCAGATATGATTCACACAAAACAGGAGAGACACTGAGTAAGGAGATTATATCTCTGAGTCAGTTTCCTAACTATAGTAATGCTAGATTCAAGACTGGGGCATGCGTTTCCTCTCTAGTGGGGATATAATTACGCCATTCCTCATGGTCTGTAGTGTATAGTCTTATGATCTTAAGGCACTGATAAAGTTGAACCAGGACATCTGATTACCCTTTTCAATTATGTTCTTTCCCTCTCAATTTTGTCCTTCATTGGGGGTCCTGTGATTTCTTTGCTATCATTTCTTAAAAAAAAAAGTTATTCAGATAAGACCATAAAAGGGATTTCTCCCTCCCCTTACTCCCATAAATTAAGGTGCCAACTCTGTGCTTTGCACTGTGCTGCCAGGTGATACAGAGGAGAGTCACTGTTGATGAGGAATTTATAAGTGTACTTTGGTGGTAGTGGTTGGGGAATAGGGGTAGTGTGGGGAGCATAGACTACATTTAGAGAATTTAAGTGCTAATTGTATAGTAGGCAGTGAGATAGAAATTAGGGTAGGGAAGTGGAAGCATGGGCTTTGTCTTCAGGGAAGATTTCCTAGAAGAAGTCTTTAACTGGGTCTTGAAGGATGGGTAGAATTTGGAGAAGGAGATTAAGTATTTCAAGAGAAATTTCTAGTCTTGCTTGGAAAAAAGATTGCATGAAGACCTAAAATTTCTATTTCTTTTCCGTCTTCTAGATGGCAATTGATTTTAAACTCTTAGTATAGGACAGGGATTCATAACCTTCATTTGTGTCATGGATACCTTCAGCAGTCCAGTGAAGCCTATGAACTTCTCAGAATGTCATTAAATACATAAATTAAAATATGTAGACTTATAAAGGAAACCAATTATAATGAAATACATTTGCCAAAATATTTTTTTTAAAGCATAGTTTATGGACCCCAGATTGAGGGAAAGAGGGGTATAGGATAAGCCTCACAGGTGCCCTTTGGTCTAATCTTGCAGTGGTTCCCCACTTCCCCCAAGAAGAGGAGATTGTTATGAAGTGATTATTGTTCATGTAAAGTAGCAGACTACAGACTAGTAACTCACCCCTTCACATAATGAACAGAGTATTGTTAACACCAGCCGGCTTTGGGTTTTTAAGAGAAGGGGAAATTCCCTTTTAGATGAAAGGCATTGTTTTAGAAGTATGTGTGAGGGAGGATAGTTCAGAAGTACCATCACTTTATGGGGGTTTGAGAGACTAGAGGAAACTATCCTGAGATTTTTGTTTTATGTCTCATTTGGGATGACTGATTAAAGAGAATTTCAAGGAATTAAGTTTATGTGGGTTTTGTCAGTTTCCTGAAAGTGGCTGGCTGTTTATGTGTGCCAGTGAGAACTGCCAACCCGGACTCTTAGATCAAATCAGCATCTTGTTTCAGAACCAAGGTAAGGTGGCTGCTACTCTCCTGATAAGATAGATGACTTCCGGGATAATCATAGGAGGGAAAGGTACCCTTTGTGTTTTAGAGAGCTTTGGGCAGATCTTGGTATAGTTGGTTCTCAGGTATTTTTCCTCTTACCTAGCCTCTCCAGGTCAGGAGAGAGCAGAGGTTGGGGAGTATGCCAGAGGACTGCTAACCACAGCTGGTCCAGTAGGGCCTCTTAGTTTGGCAGGGTACACATATTGGACCCTGCAGGGAAATAATCCAAGTCATAGAAGCTTCAAGAGAAGAGACTTACGAGGTCATTTCACCTACTTGCTATCTAAAACAACTTCAGTTCCTAGCCATGCAGCCCCAGCTGGAAGTTTTCCAGTGGTGAAGACCTTGAGGCCTAAAGAGAGGAGTTTTTCACAGTGAGGTGAGGTGAATCCACACCTTCTGCTTAGAACTGGTAGAAAGATTTTCTTAAACAACAAAGCTAATCCCTCTTCCCATCCAGTTGTTTTCAAATATTTTAAGAATGCTTTCCTTTCCCTTAGTCTTCTCCAGGTCCTTCACCCAGTCCTCCTGGGACTTGAGTCTGCGGCGAACCACCGTCCTGATCTCCCCCTCAGAATGAGCTCTCCGGCCATGTGGCAGCTCCTTGTGTTATGCCAGGTGTGATCTGATGATGTTAGAGTAGAGTGCATTGCACTTTCTTTCCCTTGTCCTGGACACCATGCTGCCCTTAACACAACCTGAGCTAGGTTTAGCTCTTTGGAATCCTCTAGGACTCTTAGATATTGTTTCATTCACCTGTTCTCTAGCCCTACGTTTCTCAGCTTACATACTTGTTCAGTTGACTTTTTGAAGCCGCGTTGTAAGACTTGACATTTATTCCTACTCAGTTTCATCCAACCAGCATATAAAAACATTTGAGGTCCCATATTGAATCCAGCTTCATTAAGTAGTCTGTAGCTTTGTGTCATCTATAAATGTGTTAGACTTGTTTGCAGTCTATGCCTTCACGCAAGTCATTGACAGAAATTAGCCAATTAATGCCAAGTGCAAAGTCCTAAGGAGAACATGGCATTTGGTGAGGAGGGAGGGACAGCCCAAGAAATGGTATCCAAATCAAATTCTTAATAGAAGTGTACTTCGTTAAGCTGGAAAAGAACCTTTTGGTACTTTATGTAGGGGATGGAGGATGTTAGGGTTTTCTATTCAAGTCATGGTATTTCTCAGGGAAAATCCTGTGACATTTTCTAACTGGGGGGATTCCTGATGTAAACTATAATTTTTTTTCTGTATTTTTAAAATTAAATACAGTAGATGTCACTTTATGTTGTGCTGTGACCTACAGTTGTGAAACTGGAGGGGAGGAATTTCTTCTTACATTTGAATTGAGTTTGGAGTGAGATCAGACACCATGGAAGAGGCTGCTCCAGGGATACTGCTTCTCCTTGAGGACGAGTGTAGTTGAATTAGGTTCACTGATGACCCCAGACAATGAGACTCAAAGTTCTAGACTACTTTTTCAGAGCAGGAGGCAGTGATCCTTGACGTCACCAGGAGTGAGTTATCAAAACTGGTCCAACTTTCCTGAACTTAAAACTGTTAGTCTTCCAAATGACTCTGGAGAAGGGTCTCAGACTGGGTAAGGGGTGCTATCTGCTCTTTGCCTGAAGTACTTTTGAATAGCTAGATGGTTCAGTGGATAGAGCACTAGGCCTGGAGTCAGGAAGATCTGAATTCAGATCTGGTCTTAGACACTGTGTGTCCCCGGGCAAGTCATTTAACTTATGCTTGCCTAATCCATTGGAGAAGGAAATAACAAACCTCCAATATCTTGACCAAGACAGTATTAGTGTACTGTGGTCCATGGGGTCAGAAGAGATGGATATGACTAAACAACCACAACAGATTTACAGGTACACCAGAGGTTTTTAACCTGGGTCCCCAGCCCCTAAAGAATTCATGGGTATATTTCAGGGAACCTGTGAACTTGGATGGATGGGAATAAAAAGACATCTTCATTTTCCCTAACTCTTTTGCTGAAATTAAATATTTTCTTCAATTTTTTAAAGACATTATTCTGAGAAAGGGTCTTATAGGCTTCATCAGACTAGTCCTTGACAGAAGTTAAGAATTCCCTGAGCTAAGGGATGCTTTCTAGAGGGAGGAAATTGGAGACTGAAGCAGACATGTTTTAGAGATCAGGGCCTGAAGGGAGTAGGATTTGGTGGATGTTCATGAGAGGTAAAGAGAGGATATTTCATATAGTATAATGACTCTCTCTCTTCCTTTCTCTCTTCCCTCTCTTCTCTCCCTCCCCCCTTTACAAATTCTCTTTTATCATCACTGGATATTCCCTCCATCACAGATGATAGTCCTCCTGGCCTTCGGTGGGTTGGTCCTCAGAGAACAAAAACGCAGCCTGACCTGGGGCTCATTCTTGGCTCTAGTCTAGCTGGGCTTAGTCTGTCAGTATTGTCCTGTTCTCTCCTGGTGTAGCCCTTAAGAGTCCGGGGGTGTCTTCACATTACACTTTTGACTGTGTGTGTGTGTGTGTGTGTGTGTGTGTGTGTGTGTGTGTGTGTGTAAGTGGGTAAAGAGGAAGGATATTACTTAGTCATAATTGAAAGAAAAATCAATCTGAAAATCACTTAAATTTTAGATGGTTTGCCAGACATGTTTAGGTTCTATAGAAAGTCCATTTAGAACTGTTTAACCCCAGTCGCACCAATTAGACCTTAATATACAGACACATATTTAGAAACAGCAACTTTACTATATGAGATTGCTGTAGTATTTGGGAAAGGAAGAAGAAGAAAATTTGGGGCTTTTGCAACAGAGTGGAATTCAGAGATGGTGCCTCCTTGTCATGCACAGCTGGGAGACAAGAGAAGATGGAGGCTTAACTCTCAGCGGCCAGGGGAGCACATAGCCAGAGTCTGTCATCACCTCTAGCTCCGATTAAATCCCAAGAATGAGACTGCTTAAGAGGCATGTGAATGTGAACTAGATGTTAGAAAAGAAACGTGTGCAGCCATGGTCTTGGCTCTTGAATGAATGACCTTTAGTTAGTGGTTTACATGTGTATGAAATCTGCTTTGGAAGATACACTGCTTTTATGTGAAATTGAAAAGAACTTGTAGTCCTTTGTATATCTGCTCAAGTTGGAAAATTATCAAGTTTTGAGTTTTGTTTTTTGTCTCATTCCTTGTTTTCTGTCTTTGACTTTCACTAGCTCTGGGACCATTTGGACCACACAATGTTTTTCCCAGACTTCAGACCATTTCTGAGTAGCAGTTCACTGGATCAAGACATTAGAGACAATGAACGGGGTCATCAAACCCATGCAGATCTTTGGGGACCCAGCAGGCCACCCAGACTGCCAATGACCAGGAGGTACCGGTCCCGGGGGAGTTCTCGACCTGACCGGTCCCCAGCAATTGAAGGGTAAGTGTCATGCTTAAAAACACTTTAAAAACAGTTTTGATTATTTCTGTTCTCTGGGCAACATTGCAGAATGAGGCTGCATACCATTTTTTTCTAGGACTCATTGATGTTAGATTCTCTACTTGATAAGAGACAGCTTCCAGAGTAGCACAAAATTCATGTCCCTTAAGAAGAAAATGTCTGTTGTACATAGCATAGAAGTAGAGCTTACACCTCCAGTATGGGTATATGTTAGTGCTAGCTTTAGTGTAATGAGATTGATACCTCATCCTCTTTTGCCCTTTCACCTAAAAATCATCTGGGTCCACTGACAGTTAAGTATTTAATAAATGCTTTCTATGTGCTAGGCACTATGCTAAGTACTTTATAATATTATCTCATTTGATCCTTAGTTATTGAAGCATAAACAAAACAAAGGCAAATTAGACTTGAGTGATATCAAAATCTGCAATATAAGGAAGTCTTTTTATCATAGATTTAGAGCTGGAAAGGTGTTTATGCATGGTCTAGCTCCCCTTCCTTGTTTTACAGGGGGACACACTGAGCCCCAGAGAGCTAAATGATTTGCCCAAGATTACATAGGTAGTAAGTGGTTGAGCTGGGATTTGAACCCCTCTCTTTCCCCTATTCTTTTGACTTCCCAAGACTATGGCTTTTTCTACTGTATCTCATTGACCAACAATTTCTTTTCCTTGGGTTTTTACTACTAAAAATAATTTTAATTTTGATTTTTCACTTGTTACATACTGCGTTTGATGCTTTAGTGAAAACAATTTAGTCATATAGTTTTTTTAACTGTGAACCTTTTAATGGGCAGCTAGAATAGAACACTGGGCCTGGAGTCAGAAAGACCCGAGTTCAGATCCAGACTCAGACACTTACTAGCTGTGTGATCCTGGGCAAGTCATTACTGTTTGCCTTGATTTCCTCATCTGTAAAATGATCTGAAGAAGGAAATGGCAAACTACTCCAGTATCTTTACCAAGAAAACATCAAATAGGGGAATAAAGAATCAGGTGTGATTGAAACAACTGAATACCACCACTGCTTTTTTAATATACTACTTGTATCACCTTTCTGGTCACCAGCATCTCACCATCATTGGAGCTAACTTCCTTTTCAGTGTGGTTTGTAGTCACCTTTCTCCACTTTTAACGTCACCCCAAAATACATTTCTACCAAGTATCTTGGTAGGTGTGATAATACTTTTTTAAAGACAGAGACTAAGTTTTATTCAACTATGATCTCAGCCTTGCATCATGTCGTGAATTCAGTATGTATTTATTGAACGAATGGCCTTGTGTTTGAAGACTCAGATCAACCATATTTTGGCAGATTAAGACCATTAGAATTCTGCTATGTTAATAATAAAATCCAGCTTTTATGAGGCATCTTAAGGTTTGCAGAGTGCTTAACCTACATGTATTTTTTATCCTCAGGACAATCCTGTGAGGCAGTTGAGTTGCTATTATTATTCCCATTTTCTAGAAAAGAAAACTGTGGGTCAGAGAGGTTGTGGTTTGCCTGAGGTGGAGCATTAAGCACTCGTCATACACAAGAGGGCCTGCTGCACAGATTTGTAGGTCTCCTTTTCTAGCAGCTTTGGAGGGATCAGCAATCTTCTTTAGTTAACATTCACCAAAAGAGAAAACACAAGCAGAAAAGCAAAGACCAATAGACAGGGCGTCCAACTGTCTGACCATTACATACATATAGTTATCAGAGAAGCACCAACATCTGAGTTTTGTAGGGGCCTTCTTAGTGGCTTCCTGAAGTCTCATCTGGCACATGAACCTTCTACAGAGTAAAGCCCCAAAGTAAAACCTCACCTCAGAGAGAGAGAGAGAGAGAGAGAGAGAGTGTGTGTGTGTGTGTGTGTGTGTGTGTGTGTGTGTGAACACACATATACACACACATACACTTCTGGAGGGCATCATGACTCTCCTGACCCAGTCCCTCGTTGACATTAACAAAAACCTTCCCTTAATGGGCTTCAGGTGAAGCTTATTAATGAGTGGGGAAGATCTTTAACTCTAATTAACATTGCATAGGGCCACACAGTTAGTAAGTGTCAGAGGCAGTATTTGAACCTAGATCTACCTACTCCATGAAAGTGCCTCCCACTTGTATTTTTAAACATGTTATTATTCATTCGTTTTAGTCGTGTGTGACTCTCCATGACCCCATTTGGGATTTTCCTTAGTAAAAATACCTCTCCAGCTCATTTTACAGATGAGAAAACTGAGGCAAACAGGGTTAAGTGACTAGACCAGGATCACACAGCTAGTAAATAAGTGTCTGAGGCCAGATTTGAACTTAGAAAGTTGAGTCTTCTTGACTCTAGGCTCAGCACTCTCCACTGTTCTACCTAGCTGCCCTTAAAGATTCCCATTCTTCTTATGGGAAAGAAGAGCAAATTTAAGGGATAGAGCAAGTGAGGAAGATGTTTTTATTTTTAATGTTCAAATGGTCATGTCTGGATAGTCTGAATATTGTGTTTGCTGTGGGAACTGGGCACTAACTCTTCAGGGAAGTAGAGTCATAGAGGCATTCACATGCTCCTTTCTGATAATAGCTAGTAGGATACTTCCATTTCTCAAGGCAGAAGATAAAGTTCTACTTTAAAAAAAAACAACAACTTGATATCAAAATATTTCATGGAAGATATTTCTAACTGCCAAACAATAGGAAAAAAGTGCCTGATTAGTTCATTGTCTTGGGAAAATCTGAAAAAACAAAACAAAACTAAAAAATGTAATGAAAAGATCTTTGGGAGAGCTAGGTCACTTGAGCGTCCTGGGAACAGGGCTGGAATCAGAGGCCGTGCCTCTTGTTAACTTGGAGGATGTTGGTTGAGTCACTTAACCTCAGCTTCCTCATCTGTTAAATGAAGGCATTAGACTTGGTGACTTCTAAGGTCCTTGCCATATCTGAATCTATGATTCTGTGTGGGCAAATGAACAGGTGGAATTCAAGTTTGAAAAGCCTTTTATTTTCTAAAACCTTTGCCACACCAGTAGGTGACAGCATGAAAAACTTGCCAGGCTGAGAAAATAGAATAAATGGGGGGCAGGATAAGATGGAGGGAAATAGTTAATCTTTCACAACATGACTTTTATGGAAGTCTTTTGCATAACTACACATGTATAACCTATATTGAATTGCTTCCGTTCTCAGTGGGGATGGGTGGGGAGGGAGGAAGGGGAGAAGTTGGAACTCAAAGTTTTAAAAATAAATGTTAAAAAAATTGTTTTTATATGCAACTGGGAAATAAGATATACAGGTAACGGGGTATAGAAATCTGTCTTACCCTACACGAAAATAGAGGAGAGGGGGATAAGGGAAGGGGAGGGGTGTGATAGAAGGGAGGGCAGATTGGGAGGGGGAGTAATTAGAATGCATGCTGTCTTGGAGCGTGGGAGGGGGAAGATAGGGAGAAAATTTGGAACTCAATCTTGTGGAAATAAATGCTGAAAACTAAAAATAAATAAATTTAAATTTAAGAAAAAAGAAAAACTTCCCAAGCTGAACCTAGCCCTTCTTTGAAACCTGATTATGTTTTCTCTCAAAAAAAAACCAAAACCAACAACAACAACAAGAAACCAGACTCCATTGTTTCCTATGGACACTCCCTTTTCTTTTTCAAGTAGACGGGAAACTTTGTAGATATTCATCCAATAGAATCATACTCCAAGGATTTTTTAATTTATCATTGTGGGTATGGCAGGTACCACTTCTGTGAACGCAGATTATAACTCCTGTGCTTCAGTAAATTAACTGATCTTTTAAAAATTATTTTAAAAACAAACATTTACTTTCTCCTTATTGGGGAAAAAAATAACTCATTTTAACAAATACACGTAGTCAAGCAGAAGAGATCCCTACATTGGTCATGTTCAAAAGTGTGTCTCATTCTTTATCTTGGGTCTATCACTCTTGGAAGGAAGTAGATTGTATACTTCATTATTGGTCTTAGGGGATCATGGTTGGTCATTGCATGGAGCAGGGTTATTAAGTAACAATTATTTTCTTAGCTTCTCACGCCATTCCCCTAATTTAAAATAAAAACAAAATCTTTGTGATAAATTTGCCTGGTTAAGCAAAGCAAATTCCCACATGGTTCACATTCAGAATGTATGTCTTACTCTGTTTCTTGAGTCTAAAAGTAACTCTCTTTAGGAGGGGCAGCATAGATCACTATTCTTTGGAATCATGGTTGGTCATTATGTTGCTCAAAGTTCTCATGTTTTCCAGTTTTGTCTTTACACCGTTGTTATCATTATACAAATCATTCTCTTGATTCTGTTCAATCTGAATCAGTTCATGCAAGTCTTCCTAGGTTTCTCTGAACTCGTCTTTTTGCCATTTCTTAGTGCACAATGGTATCAGTTTTCTGAAGCTGAATTCAGAAATCAAATGCATAGTCAGGAATGGTATTCACCCTTTTATTATTTGTTCCACTTTTTTTGTTGCGACAAGGAGAGCTTTGGTAGATAGATTTGTGAATTGCTGTTGCATGGTAAACAGCTTTATGCTGATGAACTTCTCCAGGGATGTACCTGCCTTCAATTTGAATGACAGATATACAGACTTACACTTGACTCTCCAGTGTGGTTTAGATCTGGACAGACTTGCACTGCCCTGGGCATGGCTTTAGAAAACTTAGTCTTGTACCTCTGTACCATTCTGACATGTTGGAGTGGAAGAGCAGAATTTTGTGCTCTTGAAACTAATCATGGAATTGGATTTAAAGTTATAATTACAGGAACATTGTTTATGCTTTCTTCAGTGCTGTAGTGTTTTCATTTCATTTATATATATGTATTAACAACGAGTGCTTTTCCCCATTGTCCGGTATAATGATTTACGTAGAGCATTTTGCTTTTCTTAGTGCTTCAGAAACGTGAGCTATTATTATTACTGTCTTTCTGACCCTGGTTAATGATGTAAGCTTTGTATTCTTGATAGCATATACTATTCAGCCTTGGCCCATATCTTGTGAAATGTAGGTATGCTCTTTGGCAGAAAACCATCTGAATTAAGCCCTTTCCTAATTCCAGTCCCTTTCAGTCTGTGAACCCACTTCTGCTTCATCATATGCTTCAACTAATCAGCAAGCATTTATTAAAAATTTATTATCAGCAGGTCCCCGTGCTAAGAATGGAGGAGAGTGAGACGAAAATGAGAAGCTTCCTGCCCTTCAAGGGGCCCCTAATCTCCCAGGAAATTGAACTTGAAAATGTTTAATATCATTTTTCCTTACCATAGAAATTTTAATAGATACTAACTATGTGACATTACATTTTCTGTTTGATTAAAGAAACATAATTAAGCACTAAATATGTGCCAGGTATGGTGCTAAGCACTGGAGATAGAAATAAGAAAATGGAAGACAGTCCCTGCCCTCTCGAAGCTTATAGTTCAACAAGAAAGAAAGCTGGGAAGAGGGGAAAGGAAGGGTACCAAGGTGGCACTGCCTTGGAGGTATCTTGTTCAGTGGAGTTGAGACTAAGTGGAAAGTATGGTGATCTGCAAATCTGCCCCTCTATGAAGGAAGATTTTGGGAGAAGTTGAATGCTCCACACCCCACCTCACCCCCAACCCTCCAGCCTGAGGGAAAGGTGGATGAGGGTATAGAGAAGGTGCTCAAAAACAGAGTCAGTCAGCATGGTGATGAGATTTCAGATCATTAGCTTATCCTAGGTTGAGCAAGGTGGAGTGAATATAATATAATAATTACACACTATTGTAAAATGCAACATTATACCGACTTGGTAAGAAAATCTAGGAGACTTTTCATTATTTCAACTGGGGTTCTTTAAAACCCAAAGAAATTCATAAACTTAAAAGTTAGACTATAAGCCTTTATTAATGGATTACACAGGCAGTAATTGTGTAACCCTTGTGGTCAAAGTGAAACCTTTGGTCTGAAACTTCAGGCACTTTCACAAGGGAGATGTCCAGCAGTGTTGACTAGGAAGTAGCTATTGAATTGAAGCTACAAGGGTTAACCATGGGTGATAGAAAGGATACTCAAGGATGACTACAGTTGGATTTTGGCCAGCCTTTTAAAACTTGGCACTTTCTCTGCAGTGACTATGATGGCTTAAGATCTTGCTTTGAATCCGTTTTATAGGAAGCCAACCACTACAACAATACAGATTTCCAGAAGAATTTCTGGTATGGTACTATGTATTTTTTTTGCTACTATTTAGTTAATGGTTTCAGTGGTAAGCTGTTGTTTAGGATGGCCTGTTAGGTTTCCCCCATCATTTTTTTTCTTTTACATTGGGTGGTAGTAAAAGGGTTATTTTTGTTCTCTTGCTTTATTTGACTGTATGTGCTTTCCTCCTCACTTTTTTCTAACAGAATAATACAACAGATCTTTGCAGGATTCTTTGCAAATTCAGCAATTCCTGGCTCCCCCCATCCTTTTTCATGGTAAGCAACTACTTGCCTCTTGCCTTCTTATGTTCAGTGGTGCCATTTTGGATGTTGCACCTCTTATCACTCTCATGGTAAAGAGAGCAGCCACATGTGAGCATCTAGATGGGGCTGGCAGGTAGGTGGGTGGGTTTGGTTTGGGGTTTTTGCTCTACTGTCCTCTGTCTCACATATGGTGAATTGCTTTTTCATTCTTAATTTAGTGTAGAAAGTGAATCCTTAGAAATGAAAACATTTCCTCCCATCTGATTTCACTTACACAATATGAGGAATTCCTTTCCTCAAAGGAAAAGTTTTGGAGGAGCAGTAACTCCCCAGAATGGGATCCCTTTGCCAGTTCTTCCTGGGGCTTAACGAGGTAACCCCTCCTAATGCTGTTTGTCTCATCCCATCTGCAGGAGTGGGATGCTGCACTCCAACCCCGGGGACTATGCCTGGGGTCAGGCGGGGCTTGATGCCATTGTCACCCAGGTGAGGAGCTGCCTTTGTGAGGATGTCTATTCTTTGTGTTCCCTGGGTCCCAGGCTTCCCGTCTTCTTTTTAGTGCTGCTTTTATGATGGTCCCTGCAGTCACCAGCATTTACAGTTTTTCTCAGTGCCTGAATCTGAGTTTTCCATTGGACAAGAAATCAGTGTGGCACGTTGTCTGGAAAGTGGTTTCCACCTTCCTTTGGGACTTAAATGATTTCCTGGAAGATAATGTTTAAACCCCAGTGAGAGGGGAATTTTCTAGTAGGAAGCATTTCGTGTGTGTGTGTGTGTGTGTGTGTCTCTATGTCTCTGTGTGTCTGTGTGTATTTGTGTGGCATGTGTATTTAGATGAATTTGGTCATTGATTTTGTAGATTGTCAAAGTCAGGAAACGATTGTCACATTTCTCCTTTTTCATCACTGCCAGCTTCCTTTCCAATTACTGGTAAATAAGGTTTGCCAATCAGTACCTGTTACTGTGAACCAGTCTGTGATCTTATTTATAGTATCACCAATATTATGTTCCCCTCTCCCTTTTGTAAGTTACCATGTGACCAAATTTTAGCCCAATTATGTCTCAACTGAGCAATTACAAGCGCTCTACCTTAGCTCTGGTGTGATATCAACTTGACCTGATGTTCTGGAAGACAACCTAATGCCTCTAAAGCAAGAGGCAGGAAAACCTGTGTTTCTCAAAGTCCTTTAGAGTTCAAAACAGCTAACATGCCCCGCCACCACCATTATCTGCCTTCTCCTGTATTAGCCACCTTCTGTTGAAGTGTTAAGTTGCCTGCATTTTTCTTTTGCAGCTCTTAGGACAGTTGGAAAACACTGGGCCTCCCCCAGCTGATAAAGAAAAGATCACCTCTCTTCCAACAGTGACAGTAACTCAGGAACAAGTTGGTGGGTTAATTTTCTTATCTGTTATCTTCTTTTCATTTTGCTATTCAGAATTTTAACTTTCCTGTATGAGAATCTTTAAGTTCCATTTGAGAAGGCTGATATACCCATAGTTCCCTACCAGTCCTATATGTTTATAGGTAGGGAGAGATGTAGAGAACGACTTTTCCTTTCCATGTACTGATTAACCAGCAGTTTGTTGGGTACCTGCTGTGTGCTTAGCACTGTGATAGTGCTTATCTGCAGGAATCCAGACAAACATAAAAGGTAGTACTATCCATCAAGAATTTTGTAATCTAGTTAGCAGTCATGTGAAACAATTTAATAAGAATGTTACCAATACCATATAATCTAACACAGGTGCATGAGGAGTACAAGATGGGGAAATCTTCTGGAGATGGGGATGTATTGGAAGAGTTGGAAAAGACTTAAAGGAGGAGATGGGGCTTGAGCTAAATCTTGAAGGTTGAGAGGTGGCAAGGGAGCTAACTGGAGCCAAGTCACAAGTGAGAATGAGTGTGAAGAATGAGTGGAATGGTGTGAGGACCCTGGACAGGGGTTGTGTTCTGGGAAATAGAAGTCAGTGATTATGGAAGTCCTTGATAGCCAGGCAGGGCAGCTTGTGTTTAATTACTCAGACAGGCTGTACTAGGGAGTCACTGCTAGTTCTTGAACCGGACAGAGTGAAATTTGCCTTTTAGGAAGACAGTTCTGATACCCCTGGGGAAGAAGAAATAAGGAGGAAGAGTTAATTATCTGGAAGGACTAGCAAGGCAGCAGTGGGAATAAAGAATTGAAATGTATATTAGAGACATTTTAAAGAAAGAAATAATAGGATGCCAAGTAGGTTTGAGAGGGAAGAGTTTAGGGCCTTGTCATGGGAGTTCCTCTGGGAAGGAAGGTGAAGTATACCGTTAATCAAACAGAGTTTGGAATAATGGTAGTAAGACCTCCAGATGGCAGTGAGTGTAAGGGAGTGATGTGATGAGTTTTATTTTAGGAAGCTTAGTCTGGAAGTAGTAGGATAGATTGCAGTGGAAGAGAAATTAGTGTCAGAGTGGTGGATGAGGAGTATCTTAAAGTCATCCAGGTATGGGGGGAGAGAGAGAGAGAGTGTGGGGAGCGGGGGAGAGAAGAGTATGTGAGTTGTGTCTTGGAGGGGGAGACAGACAGAAAGAGACAAAGCAAGATGCTGGTGGGACTGGGATCTTAGTAGGATATTGAGGATATTAAAGCAAGAGTGAAAATGAGACCCCCATATCCTTTAATTCTCCCAGTGTGGAGGTCTACATTCCAGCTGTTGTGGAGATGGGGATAGTGCTGTCTGGGGACATGATAGCCAAGCTCCTTTTGGGAGGGTTTCTGCCTTTTGGAGTCACCACTGTCACCTGCGCATGGCAGCCTCCTTGGAGCTAGGAGATGCTCAGAAAAGCGCCTGCTGAGGTGTGCATCTCTTCCGACCCAAAGGAAGCCTGCATTGCGGTTCCACACTGCCCTCTTGTGGTCAGGCCCTCACTTGTACCTCGTGCCAGTGACTTTGGGTCCTCCATTCTTGGCAGGGAAGACAGCTGCGACTGGAAACCTGGAGCAGCAGCTCTTCAGTCCTTCCTTAGGATTGGGAGAACGCCACTTTTGGCTGGGGAGAAGCAGACAGCCTCAGGTTTTGTTTACATGGCAGCTATAAAGTTTAGGAAGATGTTTCCCTGGTTTTTCTTTTTGTTGGGAAATATAATTTAAACTAGATTTGTTTAACCTGTGATTAGTTCAGATCCAAGCTTATGGTGGAGAAGATCCTGTTCTGCTGTGATTCTTTCCTCCCTTCCTCCATTTTGGGTTACAACCAACCCACAGCTCTGTCCACCACCCACTGTCTCCTGCTTTTCCTGTCTCCGTACTGTTGCTGAGAAGACAAGGCCAATTTGAGGAGCTTTCTTGGGTGTGTGTGTTTTGTGACAAGTATTCTCCCTCTACAGATATGGGTTTAGAGTGTCCGGTGTGCAAAGAAGACTATGAAGTCAACGAGCAAGTCCGGCAGTTACCTTGCAACCACTTCTTTCACAGCAGCTGTATTGTGCCATGGTTGGAACTGGTGAGTTTGGTTTCCATCTACTGACTGGCCTTCAGTAGAGCATGCGAAGTGTTAAGGAGAATGCTGTACAGGGGGAACCAAATAATATTCCTGACCCAGACTTGAGTAAAACCTTTGCTGGTTTTTAGAAAACGATTGCTTGCTTGGTGAGTGTCTGTCTGTCATAGGCCAGATAGCATACGACAGTAGGTATTTGTAGCCATTTTCCTCCTGCCACCAGTTCATGTTAGTTCTCTTTGGTGTTTTGACCAAAGAGACAATGGAGTGTGTGCAGCATGACTGGGGGGGTCTGGTTTCTAGTGCAGCTGTTTCAAGTCTCTTTGAAGTTTGAGCCTCAGGTTTCTGTCTCGATCCAAGGCCTCACAGTAGATGTGTTTTTCAAGTGCATTTTTTACCCTCCACCACTAACAAATATGTACAGATATGCATAGTCAATCACAACAAATCTCTGCATTGGCCATGTATCCTGCACCCATCACTGCTCTGTGAGAGGAGAGCAGCAGGTTTCATCGTTAGTCCTCTGGAATCCTGGCTGTTCACTGCATTGATCAGAGTTCTTAGTATTTCAGAGTGATTTGTTTTTACAGTGTTGCTGTTGTGTAAGTTATCCTCCTCAATTCACTCTATTATTTCACATGAGTCTCTGCAGGTTTCCTCGAAATCATTCCTTTCCTCATTTCTGATAACACTCTTGAATTCCATTTCATTCATATGCTTTAATTTGTTCAGCCTATCTCCAAAATGAGCATTCCCTTAGTTTTTTGCCACCACAAAAAAAATGTTGTTATAAATATTTTTGTACATATGCCTCCTTTCCCTTACTCTTTGATCTCTGTGATATAGGTGTGAGCACCCACAGCAAGTGTCAGGGCTGCCTCTTGTGTCCAGGGTGTTATGCATAAACTCTTTATTAAAACCTACTGTGTGCCAGGCACTGCACTAAACCTTAAGAGCTTTTGTTTATATGGATTGCATCTGTTTTGGAAATTAAAATGGATAAATGTTAAATATATACACACACACATACGCACACACATATCTTAGCAATAATAAAGCCATAAAACATTTTTATGGAAAAATAACTACATTTTGCAAAACAAAATTATTGAGAATTTTGTGTTCTTGCAAGGCTCTTTTTTTGTCTGGCTTAAGTAGAAGAATTCTCATCTGCTTTTGCGTTCCTGTTGTGATATATTGTTTTGGTTGAATTATATGAAACAAAACTGCCTTCATACACATGTAATTAGAAAAGGAAGAGGTATTTTAATAGGCGGTAACATCTCAGTATTATTATGAAAATAGTTTTGACCTTGAGGGACCCCTGACAATATCTTCAGGTAGATGGATAGTTCAGGGGGTCCTTGAACTTTACTTTGAGAAACATTGCTATGTATGCTTCCCCAACTTTTCATTAGAATGTGTTTTCTTTTAATCACATCTTGGCCTTTTTCTACCCATTTATTTTCTTTTTTTCAAATCAGGCTGCTCACTTTTTCTCTGGTGTCTGTGTTTCAGCATGACACGTGTCCTGTTTGCAGGAAGAGCTTAAATGGTGAGGACTCAACTCGGCAAACACCAAACAGTGAGACCTCTTCAAGCAGCAGCTATAGCAGTGACAGCCAACTAGATGACCCATGGACTTTCTGAAGCTCAAGACCCATTGAGCTGGGGCCTTGGTAGACTTACTACAAATGTAAATTGTATAAAAAATAGTATGTGGATATAGGAACCTCACCAGAAATCCCAACCTGTAATATTAATGCAATGAGTGCTGTCCCTCTCCAGATTTAAAGTTAGCATTTACAGATGGAATTGTATCTATAGCTGAATGCCTCTCTTATTCCTGAATTCAGAGTGATGACTTGATTTTATACTTGTGAAACTTAATTATGTGTTTCTTTCAGAATGAAATAAATTCCTTAAAAGTCTAGTTAGGGTTCTGCTCTCTGTCATGCTGCCTTGTAATGGAGGTTCTGCTTTCTCCCCCAGCCTCCATCTCTCCCATCAGTGTAATTTAAAGTAAATGCAGTGGAACCAAAACCCCATGGTCTTTTTGGCATAACGTATTTGTCTTAACTGGATGAAAGTGGCTCCTCCTGGCTGGGTTAGCTATGAAGCCAGAGTTTTGACTTGAGCTTCCAAGAGCAAACTGATGGACAGTTAAAGTGGGAAAGAGAAAGTGGCTTATTATTAGTCTGTCCCTTTGGTTTTGCTCATTTTTCTTTTTAAAATGATACTTCAGGAGGAAGCAGTTCCCCTTGAGAAGACCATATGATGTGTTCTAGCTGAGACCCTGCCTTGTCCCCTTATTGGGAAAGGGTTAAAACAGGATGAAAGCCAAAGGAACAGAGGAATGTGACGCTTAGGTTTAGGATCTATAATTGCCCTCAACTCATAGTAGGTTCCTTGTTTCCTGCCAGTTGTCCTGGGGACCTCCTGAAGACATCTCTTCAGGAAATGAATGGGATGTTTTGGAAACTGCTTGAGTGTCCAGTTCATTGTTACTTGATAATTCGTTGGTCTTCAGGAATCTGGATTTTTATGTTTTCTCTTTTTAAACGTTTTTTAAAAACTCATTTCACTTGTAAACCTTTGCTGTTCTGCCTGGTTCTTGCTGCTGTTAGAGTCATACCATTTGTGGCCAGGTCCAAGAGCACTCAAGGAGTTATCTGACTTAAGGTCCTACTCTGTAAACCTACAAGCATCCCTATACACATGTACACAGCTCTGTGGAGCGTTCATTTTCTAAAGCTGAATAAATGAAGAAGGTCAAGAATGTTGTTGGAGCTTCAAAGTGTCACATGGGAATAGTGGGGCTGTGGTGATGGCCTGAGGCCATGCTGGGGCTGGGGAGGGGTTGGGTACTGGGGGAAGCTGACACCAGCATTACTTATGGAGGTCACCCTGGTTTGAATTTAGGGGTAGAACCATTGAAGGCATACCTGAGGGGGAGAGTCTTTTGAAATACAGATACCTTAGGAGGAGAATCTATAATCATTTCTTGACTTACTGGTTCCCCTGTCCCCCTCCTTTTTCTCCTTTCTTTTTTCTTTTTGAGTGAACTTCATGTACTGTAACTGTTTTAGTATGTCTTTTTTGGCATAGAGCTATTGCTGCACAAATGAGAGCAACTGGAACAGGGGTCACTGATGAAAAGCAGGCCTACCAGTGTGTAATTCAGCTTGGGTCAAGAAAGGAAGGGAGACCACCTATTCCTTGAGAGCTCAGGTGTTGCTTTGATCTGTTGGGATTTTGTAACAGGAGCTAGTGGTGGTATTGGGGCCGCTCCAGGAGTCCACTGGGACTGCATTCTTAAAGTTTTGGGGTCCATTGCTATTTTTTGATTGGCTGGCATGAACTCTAGTCTATTATTCTTCCAAGCCAGATGTTTTTGTTTTTGTTTTCAATTAATGTCTGTATATAGGGGGCAAGCAGCATTTGTACTGAAGTTTTCTGGAGTTGTAGAGAAGATATATGACTTTGCAAGATGTGTGTATATCTTGACTGCAAATACCACTAAGAGCAATAGGCAAAGCTACGTAAAATTTCCATTTTACCTGATATAGAAGATTGAAGACATGAAGAATAATAATTCTCCACTGTTGTGTTACAAACTGTGCTTCTCAGAAATGTATGCTTCAGTTCTACAGTTAAACAAAATAAGGAATGAATAGTGTGTTTTATGGGCAGACACTGGCTAATGGTTTATGGAATAATACCTTTGCTCCTTAACTTTCATCTTTTAACCCATGCTGTGGACCCTGAGAAATAGGTGTGCCTTCCTTTCATAACTCACCAGAGTGTGTGACTTTTCTGATCCTAGGGATTAAAGAGTTATTTCCAGGAATATCCTATCTATAGATATTCCTTATCTGTTTTGGGGCCTATAGTCGGAGTGTAAGAGGCTAGATAGCTAAGATTGATTACGGGAAAGATTTCTTTACTTCTGGACGTACTTACCAAGAAACAGATTTACAGGGTATGTGGAAGTCAGAGCAGTGTTGATTCTTCTTGTAATTCCTTCTCTAAGGTTGAGAGATTGTTTGCCTATGTCTTGGAAATGTGACCTCAATCCCTAATCAACAGGGTGGTCATTGCTTGTGTAGTTTTAGACAGAACATAGGTCCGGCTCTTAGGGGACTCAGCTCCTAAGAATAGACAAGTATAGTTTGATGTCTTACACATGACTTTTCTTTTTTTCTCCTTCCCTAATCTTCATTAAAGATCTTTGAAAGTTTGAGGTAAGAAGGTAGGAATCTATTCTTTGTATATATTTAATCAGGGAAGACTTCCTGGAATGAGGTGTGCAGTGTGTTGATGGTATGGTGGGCAGAATGGTAGCCAGAGAGTTGCATATGGTAACTCTTCTTGACTAGCTTCAATCTTTGAGGCAGTAACTGGACTTAGGATGACAATAAATCCGTGGTAACTAATGTGGTGGTTGTTCTAGTTGGAGTAGTTGGAGGCAACTATATTTCATTTTCCACCTGCCTGGATCATTTAACATTTGCCATACAGGTCAAATATTATTCAAGTTCCTCAGTTAAGTGTGGTGGGCAAAAGGAGGGATGGGGAGCAAGATAATCAAGAAAATGGTGACACTTGGGATTGGATTTCCCGCAAGGACCTGCTATAACAAGTATGAAAATACCATACATGCCCTGAGTGGGTAAGTCAAAGGACTAAGAAGCCCAAGGGGCCCAGATTGACCTTTGTTCCCCTATCATGTATTACCCAAACACCTGCTCCCAGTGTTACTTTTACATTAGAGAAGCAGGTATAACCCTTAACTTTTATGTACTCACCTGAAAACAGAGGAGACAGAGAAGGAAATGACTGTCTATCTAATGGCGGCTCTGGCTTGTTGTCCTTGCTGTGAAATTGTGGTGAGGGTTGATTGGAATTGGAAGAAAGATTGTGGGGGGAGGAGTACATGCTGATTTCTTTTTTAGTCTCCTCTCCAAAAGGTTTACTTTTTAATTAAATTATACAACAGGGTGAAGTCTTAATTTGTATCCATGTTTTTTGTACATTCTCTTTAAAGTGTTTTTGTTTTTTTTTTTTAAACATTGGAAGAAAGGTGGTGGGTACTATGGTGGAGTTAAGCAAGAGCACTGTAAAAAAAATTAGAAAGTTAGAGCCACATGAACCTGGTCTCTCATTGTATATTTGTAATAAAAATTATCATTTCCATGTTCGCAAGTTTTGATTTCTAAATTGCTGTGAATTCTTTGTTATAGAGCAGCCAGCATAACCTATATTTTTATTCTGTGGTGAGAGGGATATTTTCTTAGGATTCTAGAGGAAAGAATTAATACAATTTGCTCATGGTTTCTGCATCTGTCAACAGGAAGGGCTCAAAAAATTGAGGAAAAAGTGCTAAATATTTATTGTTCCTGCTTAAAAGACTATTTTGTGATCAGTTGGATTCAAATATAAGGTCTGAGTCTATGATCTGATAATGAACTCTTTTTTTGCTTTGTGTGCTTCTGTTGCAAATTCATCTAAATTGGATTTGCTCTTGTTTCTTTTTCAGTATACTTCTGAATTGCCTCCTTCCACTGGTTCCGGCATGAGTTACTGTGGGCAAATCAAGTAATCTCTCTGCACCTCAGTTTTTCTCTTTTCTGAAAAGAGGGGATTAGACCAAATTGTCTCCAAGTTTCTTTTACACCCTAAGTTCTCTGATTCCCTCATTAAGAAATAGAAATGTATTGAGACAGCTAGTGCTGTGGGTAGACCACTGGCCTAGAGTCAAGGAGACCTGAGTGCAAATTTGACTTCAGATACTTAATATTGTGTGACCCTGGGCAAGTCATTTAAGCTCTGTTTGCCTCAATTTCCTCAGCTGTAAATTGGGGATAAAATAACATTTACTTCCCAAGGTTGTTGTGAGAATCAAAAATAAGATAATATTTGGAAAGGACTTAGCATAGTGCCTGATGATTAGCAGGTGTTATATAAATGCTAGCTGTTATTAATATTATTGTTTTAGTGGCCTTACCAAAATATAAGCCAGAGAACACATAACCTACTGCTACCAATAACATAAAAAAGAAAACAAAAATATTTTCCAAACCCATATTAATTTAAGCTTATATCACCACTGTACTTCTGGCGGGAGTTGACTTGACTTCATCTTTTCCTTCTTCAGGAATGTGACGCATAGAAAATTATTGCCAGGCTACCTCCTTCCTAACCTTGGGAGGTCACTAATCTTCTCTACTCTCTGTAGGTGTAAGATATTTATAATTTGTTTCAGGGGATTTGGGACACTGAAACGTACCCTTGAGGATTCTTTGTTAGACTTGATCCAGGCAAAGGTTCTGTAGCCATAAATGCAGATTGATGATAAGTGGCAAGTTCCTGTGTGTTCAATTATCCTGTCAATTTTAAATGGTGCTCTAATCTCTCTCCTAAATTCCAGCCCCATATTAGCAACTGCTCACTAAATCCCTCTACCTGAATGTCAGATAGGAATCTCAAGCCGGTATGTCTAAACTGGCTTGGACCAAGACTTGGACTACCTATCTCTCCCAGGCTGGATGTTCAGCAGCCACTCATTTGCCCAGTCCCACCACAGATCATCATGGGAGCTTTGCCCTGCTCTGCTTCTGACCTGGTTTTACTCTGTTAGCTCTGGACCTTACTGGGAAACCCTATCAGCTTAGGCTACTGGAGCATAGAACTCTCAAACTCAAGGAATTCACTTAACTCATCCTCCCCGACTAGTAGGGACTATAAGCTTGCACCTTTCTGCCTGGCAGAACTTGGGTGAAATATTTCCCCCCAAACTTAAATTCTCTTTCAAACTTGCCTTTTCTTCTTCTATTGTCCTTCCAGTCATCAGAGTTTGCAAGCTTTGAGTTATCTTTGATTCTTCCCTTTCCTCCCACTCCAATCCACTTAGTTGCTAAGTCCTGTTTATCTTATCTCTACAACATCTTTTGAATTTCTTCTTTCCCTCTGTTCACACAACGCAACATCAGTTTAGGCTCTCAGAATTTCTAGCCCAGAACTATTGCATTAATATAGTAACTGGTCTTGCTGCTTCCAGCCTTGTGCTTCTCCAGACCTTCTTGCTGCAGATAGCCCATTGATATTCCTCAAACACAGACATCTGACTGTGTTATGTCCTGATTTAAAAATTAGAAGTAAGATTGTAAGATGATGGGTCTAGTGTTGAAAAGGATCTCAGAGGTCCTTGTCCAGTTTCCTTATTTTACAAATGAAGAAACTGACTCTTAGAGAAGTTAAGCAACATGAAGGGTCACACACAGCTAGTAAGTTTTGAATTTAGGTCTTCTTAATTCCAAGGACATCAGCCTGACATTTATGGCCTTCCACAACCTGACTTATCTTCTACCTTACCAGTCGCATTTAATATTACTATATTTTGCACACTAACCATTCTAGTCCCTATTGCCGGCTCCCTGTTCATTGTACAAAATACTTATTTCCCACCTCCATTTCTTGATTCTGTAGTGATTCTCCGTATCTGAAATGTCCTTCTATCTGACCTCCATCTCTTAAGATTCCCTAGCTGTCTTCAGAGCACCATTCAAGTAATGTTCCTACTTGAGGCCTTTCCTGGTTCCTCAGTCTTCAAAGTATCTTAGCATTCTCTTCCCTTGAAAATTATTTTGTTTATATTTTATTTGCTTGTATATGTATATGTATATGTCCTTAGTTGACTCTCCATTAGCTACTTGAGAGAAGGGATTATTCTGATTTTGTATCCCCAGCATCTAGCGTGTAGGTTAATTACTAAGTTTTTGAGTTCGGTTGAACTGAATGATCCTAAACACTGAAACAGAGAGGAATAACATTGTCCATGCACATCTTCTTTTGCTTCACTTCTGAGTCTTTTCTTCTTACTCTAACTTCTGATCCCTCCCTCTTCCTGTTCTTGTTTCTTCATCCCAGCTCTTGCCTTACTTTAAAATCTTAACACTTGGCTCTTTAGTCTACCAGTTCAGCTTTATTCTATCTCCTTGAGTCCCTTGCCCCTTTGATTTGATCTGATTGTGGATTACTCCCCAAACTGCTGCATTTGGGTTGGTTTTTTTTTTATTTATTTTTAGTTTTCGACATTGATTTCCACAAAATTTTGAGTTCCAAATTTTCTCCCCATCTCTCCCCTTCCCCTACTCCAAAACACCTTGCATTCTGATTACCTCTTCCTTCAATCTGCCCTGCTTTCTATCACATCCCTCCTTTCCCTTATCCCCATCTTCTCTTTTGACTTGTAGGGCAAGATAAATTTCTTTACCCCATTACCTGTATTTCTCATTTCCCTGTTATATGCAAAAACAATTCTCGACATTAGTTCCTAAAATTTTGAGTTCCAACTTCGCTCCCTTCCTCCCTCCCCACCCAACCCTACTGAGAAGGCAAGCAATTCAATATAGGCTATACATGTGTAGTTATGCAAAAGACTTCCATAATAGTCATGTTGTGCAAGACTATATTTCCCTCCATCCTATCCTGCTCCCCATTTATTCTGTTCTCTCTTTTGACCTTGTCCCTCCCAAAAGTGTTTACTTCTAATTACTCCCTCCTCCCATTTCCCCTCCCTTCTATCATCCCCCCCACCTCACTTATCCCCTTCTCCCCCACTTTCCTGTAGTGTAAGTTAGATTTCCATACCAAATTGAGTGTGCATGTGATTTCCTCCTTAAGCCAAATGTGATGAGTATAAGCTTCACTTTTTCCCTCTCACTTCCCCCTTTTCCCCCTCAATCGAAAAAGCCTTTTTTGCCTCCTTTATGAGATAATTTTCCCCATACCATTTCTCCCTTTCTTCTCCCAATATATTCCTCTCTCACTCCTTAATTTTATTTTTTTAGATATCATCCCTTTCAACTCACCCTGTGCTCTGTGTGTGTGTGTGTGTGTGTGCGTGTAATCCCTCCAACTACCCAAATACTGAGAAAAGTTTCAAGAGTTACAAATATTACCTTTCCATGTAGGAATGTAAACAGTTCAACATTAGTAAGTCTCTTATGATTTCTCTTTCCTGTTTACCTTTTCATGCTTCTTCTCATTCTTGTGTTTGAAAGTCAAATTTTCTATTCAGCTCTGGTCTTTTCATCAAGAATGTTTGGAAGTCCTCTATTTCATTTAATGAGCATTTTTTCCCCCTAAAATATTATTCTCAGTTTTTCTGGGTAGGTGATTCTTGGTTTTAATCCTAGTTCCTTTGACTGCTGGAATATCATATGCCAAGCCCTTCGATCTCTTAATGTAGAAGCTGCTAGATCTTGTGTTATCCTGATTGTATTTCCACAATACTTGAGTTATCCTTTTCTGGATGCTTGCAATATTTTCTATTTGACCTGGGAACTCTGGAATTTGGCTACACTATTCCTAGGAGTTTCTCTTTTTGCATCTCTTTCTGGAAGTTATTGGTGGATTCTTTGAATATTTGTTTTACCCTCTGATTCTAGAATATCAGGGCAGTTTTCCTTGATAATTTCATGAAAGATGATGTCTAGGCTCTTTTTTTGATCATGGCTTTCAGGTAGTCCCATAATTTTTAAATTGTCTCTCCTGGATCTATTTTCTAGGCCAATTGTTTTTCCATTGAGATACTTCATATTATCTTCTGTTTTTTCATTCTTTTGGTTTTGTTTTGTAATTTCTTGGTTTCTCAAAATCATTAGATTCCATCTGCTCCATTCTAATTTTTAAAGAACTGTTTTCTTCATGAGCTTTTGAATCTTTTTTTTCCATTTGGCTAATTCTGCTTTTTAAAGCATTATTCTCTTTATTGACTTTTTGGACCTCTTTTGCCAATTGAGTTAGCCTATTCTTAAAGGTGTTATTTTCTTCAGCTTTTTTGGGGGGTCTCTTTTAGCAAGCTGTTGAATTGCTTTTCATGATTTTCTTGTATCATTCTCATTTCTCTTCCCAATTTTTCCTCCACTTCTCTTACTTGATTTTCAAAATTCTTTTTGAGCTCATCCATGACTTGAGACCATTGCATATTTATTTTGGAAGTTTTGGATGCAGAAGCTTTGAGTTTTAGGTCTTCCACTGATAGTATGTATTGTTCTAAAGGATGGAAGAAAATACTTATTCACCAAGAAAGTAATCTTCTATAGTCTTACTTTTTTTTCCCCTTTTTTGGGCAGTTTCCCAGTCAGTTACTTGACTTTATTGACTTTTGAATCCTTTGTCAAGAGGGGAGTATACTCTGGAGACCTTTAAGTTCTCAGTTCCTCCAACATGGCACAATCAAGAGAGAGGAGTTTATTCCTCTCCTAGCCTGTGCTCTGGTCTGGGAGCTACCAAAGCTTTTCTGCCCAGGATCTGCAAGTAGAATTCCCTTTCCACAGCCTCCACCAGCTCCACATGCCAGCCAGCACTCTTCCTAACCACAGGGCTGAGACCCAGATCAGTGACTCAGTTCCCCCGGGGGCTTTAGAGGGCTCCAAAAATGGATGCTCCTGCTGCTGCCACCTCCACCATCACCTGGGGCCAGGGCTAGGGGAGGACCCTGTTCCCTTCCCACTCAGGTGAAAAAGCTTTCTTATTGACTGAACTTACTGAAGTTGTCTTTGACGTTTGTGGGTTGAGGGATCTGAGAACCACAGCTGCTGCTGGGACTCCCTGAAGCCTGTTCAGTTCCTATTCCTGCTGGTGCTGTGGGGCCAAGGCTGGGCTGGGCTCCCTGGCTTGCACTCCGCTCTGCACCCAGTGCAATAGACCTTTCCTGTCATCCTCCCATGTTGTCTTGGACTGGAAATCTCTTTCACTCTTTCCTTTTGTGGCTTCTGCTACTCTAGAATTCATTTACAGGTATTTTATGGGTTGTGGGGGAATGAGCTACAGTAGGTGAGTCTACTCCGCCATCTTGGCCCTGTCCCACCTGCTGCATTTGTTACTACACATGGGCACGGGCTGCTGAAGGAGACCATGAGTCTAGTCTGCTAACTCTTTCCATTACAGATTTGTTATCTCAAAAGACTATATCTAAAATGCTCAATACATGTCAGCTAGTAGTAATATTAACTAAGGTTCTATTGATGTATGGTAATCGTTCTGTTCTTCCTTGATTGACTCAGAGTTGAGGCACCCTGGTATAGTGGACAGACTATGGGAAGACCCAGCTCTGAATCCTGGCTGTTAACTTATTAACTGTGTAACTTTTGGAAAATCCTGTAAACTCTCTGCATTGAAGTTTCCTGATCTTTAAAATGAGGGCATTGAACTAGATAAGTCTAAGGTCCCTTCTAGCCCTGAACCTATGATCCTATGAATCCTGATAGATAATCCTAAACACAGCATCTATTCTAATCCTTCTTTTTCTCTCAGCCCTCCTATATTATTCTCTCTCTCTCTCTCTCTTTCTGTCTCACTCTCAAGAGCTTGCCTTCTACTTTATTGAGAACACAGGGGCTATCAGTTGTGAGATCCCTCTTCTCTCCTATTCCTTATCTCAGAGCCCTTCCATGTCACTTGCATTTTTCTTCTCCCTTTGCTCTAGTTTTGGAAGAAGAGGTGGCTAGTTAACCTTTCTCTTTAGTAATACCCTTCACTCATGTCCTTCCATCTCCTCCCATATCTCTCCCTCAGTCATCTCCATTCTCATCATCTTCAGTTACTCTTTATTTACTGGTTTCCTCCCTCTTGCCTACAAACATGAGTGCTTCTCCTGCATCTTTGACCCTGCCATTCCCTGAAACCTTTTGTTTTTAGCTCCTTTCATAGCTAAACTTCTAGGAAAAATGTCACTGCTTGTGTTTCCTTCTTTAATCCCTTGCAATCTGGTTTCTAAACTCACCGCTGTACTGAAAAATACAAGGTTTTTAATGCGCTCTCTTTAAAATACGTACATACATTTATTTACGTTTTGATGATTATTTTTCTTATATCTAATTATCTCAAATATTCCTCCCTCATCCTGCCTCAGAGAACTGTCCCCTATAGCAGGTTTGGGTTTTGTTTCTTTTTAGGAGAAGAAAAAAATGTCAGCACAATTGATCAATTCATTGAAAAAGTCTGAAAACTTGAGCAGTTTGGTAACAGCCACCTGCACAAAAGGGTGGCGGTTGTCTTCTCATGTCTCCTCATTTGAGTCCTGCTTGCTTGTAATTCTGTTGCACTCACTTTTGGTTTTTTGGTGGATAGTTCTTTCCATTACATTGTTGTAGTGTATATTGTTTTCTTGACTTTGTTCACTTTACTCTGCATCAGTTCATATGTATCTTTCCATGTGTCTTTGTATGCATCCTACTTTTTTTTTATTACATAGTAATATTCCATTGCATTCATGTATCACTCTTTGTTTAGCTATTCCCCAGTTGAGGGATGTCTATTTTGTTTCCAGTTCTTTGTATCACAAAAAGGTGCCACTATAAATATTTTGATGTATATGGAGACTTTCTTGGACTTTAAGCCCACTAACAGTCAAAAGATGTGCACAGTTCATTTGCATAATTCCAAATTGCTTTCCAGAATGGTTGTACCATCTCGTGTGTTCGTCCTTTGTTGCAGTAATGAATGATTTGCACTTCACTTTGTTTTGAGCGAGGGAGGGCAGTGCAGGTCACCAACCTCACTTCTCTTCCAGAGACATCTGAATCAAGAGACCAGATATTCATCAGGATGACTGGAGATGACCCAGGATGAGGCAGTTGGGGTTAAATGACTTACTTAAGGTCACACAGCTAGTGAGTGTCAAGTGTCTGAGGTGATATTTGAACTCAGGTCCTCCGGACTCCTGCACTGGTGCTCTATCCACTGCACCACCTAGCTGCCCCTGACAATGAAGATAACTGATGCCCTGAAGGGACACATAAAAGGTGTCACTATTCGATCTTAACAGCTGCTCTAATACTTTTGGGACAGTCTGTGTAAAATAACTTGAGGAAGGAGGGCTTTCAGTGAGATGCTGTGGTGATTAAATGCCCTGTGTAATTGTTTCTCTTTTACCCAGGAGCCCTGAGGGTCTTCTCCCAGTTTTTGTTTGTTTGTTTTTATTAAAGCCATCCCTTGAGCAACTATTTAAAGAAGCCTGTTCATTGAATGGGTGTGTCTCACTGAAAGTGAGAATGCCATAAGACCTTACCTTGAAAGGGTCAGGGTCTGACATTGCATCCTGAGCCATCTCCAGTCATCCTGATGAATATCAGGTCACTGGACCCAGATGGCTCAGGAGAAGAAAGTGAGGTTGGTGACCTTGCACAGCCCTCCTACACTCAAATCAGAGTCAACATGCAAAGACAACTGCATGTCGTCATCTTGATGTCATGGTCCTCTTTGAGAGCGGAGTACAAACTTGACAACCATCTCATAGCTCCACCAACAATGTATTAGTGTGCTTATCATTCTACAACCCCTCCAACGTTGAATATTGCCATTTTGGGGGATTTTTGCCAATTTTGGGAGTGTGAGATAAAACTTCAGGATTGTTTTGATTTGCATTTCTCTTATTAATGATTTGGAAGATTTCTTTCATGTGATTGTGAATACTTTCTTTAGAGATTGGTTTGTTCATATTCTTTGACCCCTTATCTGTTGAGGAATGACTGTTACTTTTATTTTACTAATAGTCTTTATTTTACTGATAGGACTGATGTCCTTTTCTAAGACCTCATTCTGTTTGATTTTTATTTGGCTTTTGTCACCGTCAGCCACTACCGTTGGCTTCTGTTGTATGGTTCTCCAGTTTGTCGGACCATTCTTCGTTAGTTTTCTTTGCTTTTATCATCCATTTCTAATCTCCTAAACATGTGTTTCTTTCAGTGGATTCTTTTCTTTTGGCATTCTTTTCTCTCTCGTGGACATTATTACATCACGTGTTAAGTTATCTCTATGCAAATGATCCTCCAGTTTAGTTCCCTGAACTCCATTGCTAACTTGTCAACTGCTTCTCAGACATCTCTTTTGATGTTCTATAAGCATCTCAGGCACCACATATCCAAAACACATTTCATTATCTTTTCCAATAAATGTTCCCTTCCAAACTTATTTCTGTTGAGGGTACCACTCGCTATAAGCTCCTTGAGGGCAGGGACCATTTCATCATTTGTCTTTGTATACCCACAAGGCTTTTTCCATATAGTGAGTGTTTATTAAATGTTGGTTGAATGAACTTATGGCACAAGGAAACCTCAGGTTGTGTTAGTATACATTAAGGGAGGAAGATGAATAGATTTAGTGACTGAGGAGGACGGGGCACTTGGGAAGCCATAGTTGATTACAGGTTATGCAGGAGAAGGACCAGAGCTCCAAGGAAGGTTAGCTTGCCACGACATAAATGATGGTTTTTATGATGTAGTATATGTTGGAAACTTTTCCTTAGCCTAAAATATTGTAGGGTATTGAGTTGGGGCCAGAGAGGTCACCTAGTCTGTAACCCTTTCATTTTATAGATGATAACACCAGGAAGGTGGTTACATAGCTAGTAAGAAGCTGGGACAGGATTTGAATTCAGGTTTTCCAAGTAGATTATCTTAAATAAGCATTTATTAGTTTTCTTTTTATTCTATTAAAGAATCTTACTGTGAATCTTTGCCAAAGTGAAGAATCAACTTTTCCCCTCATTCTCAATTTTTATTAGTGGTAGATGTAGGCTTTTATTTGCTAGGCCTCTCCACCCCCTCACTAAATTCTAGTGATGCCCTGTGATCTCTAGCATCAGATCCTCTGTTTGGCACTCAAAGTTTTTCATAACATACCTTCCCTACCCTCTTTTCCAGTCTTCTTATTCCCTTCCCTGGTCTTTTTGATCCTTGCTGTTGTTCCATGAGCAGCACACTCACTCCATCTCTCAGCATCTCTTTTCTCTGACTGTTTCTCATGCCTGCAGTACTCTCCCTCCTTCTCTTCTCCCCCTGGCTTCCCTAGTTTCCTTCAGGTTCTAGCTTTCAAACCCTATCTTTTACAGGAAACCTTTACCATCCCTTCTTACTTCTTGGGCCTGTCTATCCATCATGTAACTTGTTTGTACATGTTTGTTGTCTGCCCCATTCGATTATGAACTCCTCATCAGGGACTGTCTTTTGCTTCTTCTCTGTATGCTGGCACATAGCACAGTGCCCGGCACGTAAAGCTAATGGAGTGACTTCTAAAGCATGATGCATCTGAATTGTAGTCTGTTTCTGACAGTTTCACATGGTATAGGAACATCTAGAGATAAAGGTCTGGATGGCCATAGATAGTGAATAATAAATTTTGAGCTTTTGATCTTCACATGGTAGGGTTTTAGAGTTGGGATGTACTTAAGAGATCATGTAAATCAGCCCCTCATTTTTCAGGGGAGGAAATTGATGTACAAAAATATGAAGTCACTTAGCCAAGGGAATTTAAATATTTCACATTCAAAGTCTTTCATTACATACCTTACTTATCCTCCTTCCAGTCCTCTTATTCCCTGCCATGTTCTCTTTGATCCCTACTGTTCCACTGGAGCATTTGCTTGAGGAAAAAATCTAGTTTCCCATGAGGAAAATGTCTTATGTGGTTGGTTTTTTTTTTTTTTTTTTTTTTTGATGGGGAAAGAGGGAATCACAAAGAGGCAAAAAACAAGGACTTTCAGGGACTTTAAATCACCTGATGGAAGCAGCAAATTCACTTACCTGCATTACATACAGTCCTTCTCAACTTGTATCTGGGCAGGTCACTTGCTGGAAAGAACTTTAGCAGAGGTGCTAAAGAGTAAATGAAGTTCAAAAGATTTTCTATGTTGAAAAGTGAAATTTTCCCACTTGTCCAGGTGAGTAGAAATATTTGAGATCCAAACTGGGGCTTTATGTGCTACTGACTTTTGTTGAATCTCTGTCCTAAATCCCACACCTACTTGGATGAATTAAAAAGCATTTATTAAGCGCTTGATGCTGGAGGCAGGTATTGCAAAGTCATCGAGATGGGCCATAGTATGTGTAGAAGGACAAGTTGGCCAGTACAGTGGGGTTGTAGGATTTGTGGAAAAGAATAATCTGTTAAAAGGCTAGAAAGAGGGCAGTTAGGCGGTGCTGTGAATAGAGCACTAGCCTTGGAGTCAGGAGGATCTGAGTTCAAATCCAGCCTCAGATACTTATTAGCTATGTGATCCTGGGCAAATCACTTAACTTCTTTCAACCTCAGTTTCTCCAACTGTAATAATGATAGTACTGACCTCCTAGTATTGTTCTGACATTCAAACGAGATAATATTGGAAAGTGCTTTGTACGGTGCCTGACCGTCTCCTCCCCGTTGATGGTTTTTGGTTTTGTTTTTATGTCCCATTGATTTTTGAATATGCATTTCTTTGTATTCCTGCCGCACAGTCAACTTTTCTTTGTTAAATGAGAAACATTTAAGGAAAATGGACAGCAGCTTTATCTGGACACCTAGTACTTCACCTTTCTAAGGAAAGGAGGGAAATATATTGGTTGGAAGCTCGGATTGCAGTAAGAAGTGACTAGATGGGAAGGAAGCCAAGATGACAAATGAAAAAGGAAAGCGATAAGAACGGAAGCTAGCTAACCGTTTGTCATCCTTTGCAACTTTCCTCAGGGCTAGAGGAATTGAGTATATGGTGAAGAGACTGAAATAACATAATGGAGACTACTTTTAGCATAATTGATGAAAGAGAAGAGGAAAGATGCAGCCTGATGCAGCCTGAGGTTCAAGGTAAGGCTTAACGGTGGGAAATGTTGGAGAGGTTGGAGAATGTCTCTTGGTGGATGGGGAGGAGTCAGTAGATGAAGGAGAGATTAAAGATGAGTGAGACACAGTGATTTAAAGAGGAATTTCTTAGAGGAAGTGGGAAGGGCACAGGGAAAAGGCCTCCTGCCTTGACAGGTAGCCAGGATCTGCCTTTCCCCTGAGACAGGAAAAAGGAATTAATGATGCAAGTTTTGAGAAGTGAGGAGAATTGAGAGAGCTATCTTTGAATGATCTCAGTGAAGTAGGAGGTAAAGTTACTACTAGCTGTGAATGTGTTTCAGTGGGGAGAGAAGTATGTGTCAAAATAGGACTGTTGAGCAGTGGTGAAGGTTAAAGGTTAAGGGTTGTACATTTATAATCAATGAAATCAGTCCAATTTTGTTATTATCTGTAATTCTGTTTAGTAGCCATGGAGCAGGACTAGAGAATTCAGATGGTCCTGGTTACTCAGAGTTGTTTAGGATTAAACAATTGATTAGGACAGTAGGTCAGGCAGAGGAGGGAATGCAGAATGGTGGTGAATCATGGCAGTTGACCATCATTAAGGTCCAGAGGGTCAGGGAAACAGGAGCAGCTAGAGTGGCAGAGATAAATATCTCTGCCAGAAGATCGTGGCACCATTTGTTATTTCAGCTTGGCTTTCCTTATCTTCTCTATTCAATTGTGCTTTCCTATCTTCCCTTTCCCTTGTTAAATAAAATTCTTTTTTTTTTTTAAATTGCATTAGAAGCTTTATTTTTAAGCAAAGAAGGAAAATGTAAGGAGAAAAAAATGTGCTAAAAAACCCCACATCTTACTCTCACCAGTACAACTTGTATGGATAGGAATAAATCGAAAACCAGCTCATCTTGACTTTTCCTTTTTCTGTTCATAGTACCACCCATCCTGTCCGTCTTCTACTTCCCTTCTCTCTGTTGTCTGATCTTACAAGTAGATCCTGCCTCCAGAGTGTCTTCCCCCATATCTTGCATCTCGACTATATTATAGGACTCCTAACTCTTTTTAGTCCCCTGCCTTCCTCTTGTCTCCCACACTGTCCATTTTGCACAATGCTGCCAGAATAATTTTGGTAAGACTCCCCCTCTTCCAGCTCTCATAAGGTCCTCTCTCTATTCAGGAACATTAGTGATTATCAACTGTCTACCGAAGGAAGTCCACACTTCTCATTACCTTAATTTGATATTAAGAGCCCTTCACAGTCTGGCTCCCTCCTGCTTCTGTAATTCCCATACATACTATAATCTAATTTGAGGTTCTTGATCTTTCTCTGCTTATCCACCTCAGTGCCTTTGCTCCTTTTCTGTCCACCTGGAACATTCCCCTGACCACTACTGAAATCCTGCTGAACCTCCAAAGGACTAATTCGGAGTCTTCTTAAGTGGAATCTGCCACCCACCCTCAGATGTGAAGCTCTCCTTTGTCTAAATCCCAAGAGTACATTGCACCTCCTCTGGTACTTTGCCATTCTCATTTCTATATATTCTCCATTAGCCTTGGAGCCTTATGAGCCCAGAGATCTTCTTCCTCAGGGCTAGTACAGTGCTCAATAAGGATTTTTTTAAATTGAACCAGAGAATGGCCTTTCCTTTTTAAAAATTCATCTTTTTATTTACATGAAAATGAAATCAGAAAGATGGGTTTACTTTACACTTGAATTTCTCTTCGTTTTATTCTGGATATTGCTTAGCAGATGAATTCAGACTTCAGGATAACCAGACCATCCATACTAACCTCATCTTTTTAATGAGGAAATTGGCGTAGAGGGGGAAGTGGTTTTTCCAAAGTCTTGGAGCAAGTCATTGGAAGAACTGGGAGAAGAATTCAGTTCTCCTGACTCCTGTAGCTATTACTCCCTACCTCAGAGTCCTCTGCTCTCAGTGAAATTTTTGTGAAATATAGGAGGAAAAAGACAGCTTAAATTTTAGCCAGAATTTTTTTTCAGGGAATTTGATGCCTCCTTTTTTGGAGTCTTTCCCAGTCTTCTTACAAACCTATGGTGAGAAAACAGAGGTTTGATTAGTTCACTAATTAGTAACTTTGAATACTATTAAAGTTCCTGCTATAAAAAATTACTATGCAGAGTGGGTTAGGAATGCATAAAACCAAACAAGTATTTATGGGAATTCATGGAAAATGGTTGTTGTTGTAGGTGAGTGAGCAAAGAAAGGAGTAAACTAAATGCAGGGTACATTAAATGCTTACCGTGTGGTGGAAATGCAGTGAGTGATTAAATAAAACAAGCTTTGCTTTCACTGATCTAAAAATCTTAGAGGATTTGTAAAATATTTTGTGTGCATAATCTAATTTGGACTATGCATCCATCCTGTGATGTGGGGACTGTTGGTATTTATACCTATTTAAAAGAGAAAGCTAAGGCTTAGAGAGGGGTAGTGATTTGTCAAGGGAGGCTTCAAACCCAAATCTTCCAGACTCTATCCACTGTGCTGTGCTGTCCCTAAGGAGAACTTAAGGAATTGCTAGGAATTGCTAACTTGAGTGTTGTCAGGAAGGGAGGCTTGTGGAAAATGAGTGTTAGAAGCAGCCAACGGAGTAAGACAAATTATACTTCAACATGAGTTTCGGGAAAGTGGCCTCAGTTTCTTCCTCGCAAAAATGAGGGGGTGTGTGTGTGTGTGTGTGTGTGTGTGTGTGTGTGTGTGTGTGTGTGTGTGTGTGTGTGTGTGTGTGTGTTCTCTGGTGTACATGGAAACTGACTTCACTGGACCCTACCTAAATTTATGTGGACTTTTGAAAGCTGTAGTCACCTCCTGCTTTCAATTTTGCTAAACTTTGACCCTCACTTCTCCTTATACCTTAATGTCAACAGTCCAGGATGTTGAAGTCAAGAATAGGAGTACCCCCAAGAACACCAGTGCTGCTTCCACGTTGACCCCCTTGGCCCTCATTGAGGGGAACAACCCTTATAGAGATATAGCCTGGCAGGAACTACTTCTTATGATACTAAAGACCCTGCCTCCTCTCAGCAGCCACACTCTCTAAAGACCCAGGAATGAAAGTTCTCTATGCCAAAGGTTTTGGTACTTTGTGATGGTTCATCATCAGAAACAGATGTGATTTTATCAATGGAGGTAACATAAAAGGCAATACATGACACTCTACTTTGCTGCTGCCCCCTGAAAACCACTGGGACTTTCCATAGCAGCCTTGCTGCTATGACCTATATGTGTTATGGCCCCCCTCCTCCCACCTCCATATGAATGTCAGCTCCTTGAGCTTCGACTGGCTCTGCTTCTCTCTTTGTATTCTCAGAGTTTAGCACAGTGTATTAAGGACTTAATAAATGCTTTCATTGAGTACTAACTTACATATAATTTCATTCTGGTGTAGACATTTTCATATTTTTGTGAGCATGGGAACAGTGCAGGGAGCATAAGGGAATGATAGAAAGTTGTTACTAAGGTTTATTTCCTGTCATATAACCAAATATTTAGATTTCTTGTATTATGCACTGGGAAACTTGAACTAGTCACCTGAAGAATCAGGTCAGTCATTCCTAACATCATAAACTCATTATCTTTAGCCCTCTAGTGGAAAAGGGAAAGGAGGGAATAGAAGAAATTCTTGGGGTTACAGGTAGTGGTGAGCACCAAAGAATGTGTCTAAGCTCTGACTTCTTGTAGCCTTGTTTTCCTCTTCGCAGTCTTCCAGTCTCAGAACAGCTTAGCTATTTGATAAGACCCAAGTTCAGCCAAAATGGTTCAACAATGGCACCATCAAGTAGGCCTCTAAGGTCATCCTAAGAGTGGGCTCTGTGGTCATTCTGCAAATAAATAGCTAGAATTGATATGAGGAATGGAGGAGGAGAGTGAGAAGGAACATAGATGGGGAAATAAAAAGGCCTGGCACAGAGATTTGCTTGTTATGCAAAAACATTATTTCTAGGATTGTTGGTATTTTGGGTCTAAGTTATCCTCCACTCTCACCTGGTACTGAATATCCCCTCCTTTGTCTTGGGCTTTGATAGGTGAGCACTTCATCTTATCTTATGTGGTCTCAGGTCCTTTTCACTCTTTCCTGATTCCTTCCATTCCAACTGTAGCTCTGAGAACAGTTATGAAACCACTCTACAGTCCCTGGTAAGGGTGTGTCAGTTTTATTTCAACAACCCTTATGGAAGTACAGCCTGGCAGGAACTGTACTTTAACTCTGCCTTTTTACTCCAATCACTGTTTCCTGCAATTATCATTTTTTTACTTTATAAAAACTCTCCTCCCTAGCCACTTCTATACACTCCTTTTCTGTACATATCTATATATTTCTGTATGCTTATCTTCTATTAGAATATAAATTCCATAAGTGCAGGGACTGTTTTGCTTATTTGTATGTCCATTTCTTGCTACAGTGTCTAGAACATAGTAAACAATGAATGATTTTCGTTCATTTATTCATTAAGTGAATAAAATTACGATTCATTCAACAGATTAACAAGTTTAGGGTTTATTTGATAAACAAAGGGAGCAGTGGAAGGTTTTTGAGGAAAAGGGAAATGAGAATCATGCATTAGGAAGATAAATATGACAGTTGTGTAGGACAGGGAGGAGGGAGAGTTAGTAACTGATGTAAGGAAACCAGTTAGGAAGCAAATGGTAATAAATACTCAGGGTGGTTGCTATGAAAAAATGTAAGGTAGAATGAATAGGGATCCAAGATTTAAAGCTGACAGCAACCTTGACCATCTAATTAAATCTGCTTGTTTTACAGATAAGAGGGAGTTGGGACTCATCGACATTAGTGACTGGTCCAGATTCACACAGGCAGATGGCAAAGCCACGATTCAGACTCAGGGACTCTGGACTCTGAATCTGGCCCTTTATCTACTACTAGGGAGAAGTAGATGCCTTGCCTTCAAGAATTGGCAGCTGAGTAAATAGGTCTTGATTGAGAAAACCATTATAGCCTGAAAAGGGAAATACAAAAACTTCTCTGAGCTATTAGGCAAACACAGCTTTGATGTCACTTTTCTGTTGCTTGAAAAGTGGAAGTAGGGGCAGGAAGAGCCTGATTCATCTTGATAAAACCTTCCCCTCACAGTTAAGAGATATTTAGGTTCTGAGATGGTTCCCCATGGCCCCTGTTATATATGTTTTGACATACAAATTAGCCTGGCCCTTCCATCCACCTGTTCTTCAATCCCTGGGATTACCTATAGTTTTTAAAACCAAGCACCTATTCAGCAAACCAAAAATCTCTCCTCTCTGCTTTGCCTACCTCCATATAATGTCTTACCTCCTGCTTCTCCAGGGAAGGATTAAAAGCAGTTGCTGGATTTTTGACAGACTTTTTTTCCCCCCAGAAAAGGACTGTTCACCCAAAGAAGGCTTGAAATCCTATGAATTCCCTCCCAGTGGAAGGCCTGGCCATTTCTAATCATGTTTTTTATGTTAGAATTAGCTATCAGACACGGGCAGTTAGGTGGTGCGGTTAGGTGGATAGCGCATTCGTTCAGGAGTCAGGAGGACCTGAGTTCAGATCTCACCTCAGACACTTGACACTCACTAGCTGTATGACCTTGGGCAAGGCACTTAACCCCAGTTGCCTCATCCTGGGTCATCTCCAGTCATTCTGATGAATATCTGGTCACTGGATTCTCTGGAGAAGTGAGGCTGGTGACCTGCACAGCCCTCCCTCATTCAAAACAAAGTCAAATGCAAGTCATGTCATCATTTCTCTAATGGCATGGTCTTCTTCAGCAACGAAGGACAAACACAGAGCTATCAGACAGCACTACTCCATAGGGGCATGGAACAAAATGATGCATACAAGAGTTGGGCAATGCTAGCTTTTCCCCTAGAGACCCAGGTCCCCTGGGTCCATGGCCCTGAGGTCACACTCAGGTACTCCCCCTTCCTGGACATACCTTTAAGGGCTAGCAAGCCTGTGACCATTAGTCCCCAGATTTTTTCCTTCAGGGAGCTCGTCTTGAATGATCTTTCACTGTGGCTAGATAAGGCACCTTCGTATATCGTTTCTGCCTTGGTGTAGCTCCCTTTTTCTGGTTCAAAACACAGAATGGTCAGGTTTAAAGGGAATGCCAGAGGTCAGTAAGTCTATTAACCTGCTTTTATCAGTCTTCTCTTTTCGTTATCACTTCCAAGGGTAAGGACACCTTATATGGTACTTTGAAGTTTACAAATTTCTGTCTTCTACTGTAACATCATGTCCAAATATGTATTTAATGAGTGCTTTTGGATGGCAATTTTTTTTAGGCTTTTAAAAAAAAAAGTCTACCTGTGATATAAGTGCAGGGAATTCATAACATGAAGACTTCTTCCACTAATGCAGATAAGTCTTAACACTTTTAAGCGCCTACTGTCTTTAGGGGGTTGATCTCTCATTTCCCCACATTCATTGTTAGGGGAAAAGAGATTAGCCGTGTGTTTAGATCTGTTTTGGCATCCCATTGTCTTTGGCTTCCTGAACCAGTAAAGAGTTATTTCTTGGCAGCTTGTACTCCTGTTGGAGCTCCTATTTGGAGCTTATTTGGTTGGATTGAGCTCACTGTTGCATTTAAATGGCTGAAGTTGTCTTGTTATTTATTATGAACATCAACAAGCCACCTGGTCTGTAACATCCTTCTCTTGAAACCAGCAACTAAACCATCCCAGACAAATGAGAATATGTTATACCTCTGTTAAAGTGCCCCAGGGGAAGATACAGAGGCTTAATGTACATCTCTTTCCTGCTAAAGAATTCTTGGCCTTGGCCTCTCTGTCTTTCTGTTTGTTAAGACAATAAGCAGTGTTGTATGATTATAGGTTTAGAGTTGGTTGAGACCTCGAAGTGATCTAATACAACTTCATTTGGAAGAGAAGGAAACGGGGGTCAGAGAAATTAAATAGATCGTCCCAGGTCACACAGGGAGTAAGTGACGGAGTAGGGAATTCAAACCCAGGTCTCCCAACTGACCCCAGCATTATTTTCACTGTACCATATTGTTTCCCAGGTGTCACTGGGATGGTACCAAGAGAATCAGCAAATTCAGGAAAAATGGACCAGCACTGATTTCCTTATGCTGTTGCTCCACCCAATAAAAATCTTTAATCTAAAATTTAAATAGGAGTAAAATGAAATGATCTTTGTGTAAGCTCACTTTAGTGCAGTGGAATTAGAAAGAAATAGCCACGTACAGGGTGGGAAGTACCCTAGATTTACAAGAGTCCTAGTTTGAATCCTGTTTCTGACATATACTAGCTGTATTGAACCTTTCTGAGCCTTGGTCTCCTCAGCTGTAAAATGCAAATAACAATGCCAGTTAACAATCTGCCTCCCAGGGTAATAAGGAGAATAACCATACTGATGGAGAGCACTTTGAAGTTCTGGGATTAGCCTTAAACTCCTTGGTAAAGCATTTAAAACTCACAATCTGACCCTTCCTACATTTCCAGTGTTGTAGCCTATTACCTTTTTTCATGTGTAAGGTCTAGCCCTAGAGACTGCCACAGGATGCTCCATCTCTCATGGCTATGCCTTCCTACTGATTGTTCCTATACCTGGCATGCTCTCATTTCTAACTTCTACCTCTTAGAATCCTTGACTTCCTTTAAGGCTTACCTCAAGGCTGCCTTTTCCTAGGGCTCCAAGCTCCCACTGTCTTCCTCTCTTAAGATATTACCTTTATCCACTCTGTATTTATCTCATATGCACTGATTTATGTACATGTTGTTTCCTGTTAGAATGTGAGCTCTTTTTGAAGGAAGGGATTTTTTTGTTGTATTCTGTTGTATTCCTTGTTTTTAATATAGTGCCTGGCACAGGGTAAGCACTTAATAAATGCTTGCTGACTGGTTAATTTGCAAAGTGATTGACACACAGAGATTGTGTAAATACTTTGTAAACCTAAAAGCACTCTATAAATGTCAGCTGTTATTACTACTGTGCTGAAAAATGGGGAATGGAAAGGGATTCTATGTCCCTGATTATCACCATCCTCACAAAAGTTTAACCATTGTAAAGCAGTTACTACAAAGAGGAAGCAAAAAGCCAGAAATTGCCTTGATCAGCAAACATTTAATCTCTTTGCCACGTGGACAGAGGTGACTGCTGAGCACAAGACCAGTTTAGAATGAAAACTCATGCAGCACAACAGAGGATTCTCCTAAAATCATGAAAAGCAATAAAGCCTAAAGCAGGCCTTCAGAAAACTTAGTGTGAACCCCACTGAAATCATCAGAGATCACCTTGTCTTTTGGAAAGTGTCCTGGTGTAGAGGAAAGCACCAGGAGAGACTCTGGTTCAAATACTGCCTCTTAACACTTACTAGTTTGTGACCGCAAACAAGTCATTCAGTTACCCTGAGCCTTGATCTCTTTCATTAATGCATTTGGGAGGAAGGCAACAAATGCATGTAGAATGGAACATATTTATCAGTGTTTTTAATAATGATCTACCTCCATCATCACTGACTGGAATCACCCCATTTGGGCCCTAATATCTCAGTTCCTAGTATGTTATACAAGGAAATCAAACTAGAACCTAACTCAAGATGAGTGTTGGACCAGACCAGATACCCGCTGAGGAAATCTGTGGCATCAACACACTCTTGAGGTTATAGAGATAGTTTTACAAGCCACCAAAAGAATGGAAATAATAATGAACAATGTTAACCCCAAAAAGCAATTAAAAAAATATTGGTTGCTGTTGACTCAGATACCTCCTTTCTCATCTTTATAAAGTTTTTATGATAATGATCTACAAATAGGTCAAAGATATCCTTGAGGAAAGACTTTCTGCAATGTTTTTCTGTGGCAATCTACATCATTACAGTGACAGATGATTAAAAGGTACAGATGGAAAGAATGCTAGATTCAGAGTCAGAAGGCTGGGGTTTGAGTCCTGCATTTACTACGTAAGTGACTCTGGGTGAAACACTTTACTTCTGCGAGTTGATTTTCTCATCCATGAAATGAGATTGGACTAAATGAGCTCTTAAGGTTCACTATAGTTGTACCATTCTGTGAGCCTTTTAGCAGGAGGGCATGCCTTTGTGGAAACAGACTCAGTGGGGCCCTACGTGTTTTGGCTTCCCTCTCTGTTTCCTGGCCCATGAGTTAATGACCCTTATTGTCATCCTGGTCAGTGGCTTTGGGAAGATATGTCTAGTAGACTGGTTGCATATGCTATGCAGAGAGATTCTGGAAGCTAGTGGCATGGGGCGAAGCCCCTGGACACCGTGGCTCACCTGTGATTGTCACAGAGATATAGTGACTTTGAAAGAGAGTGTTGGGATTCTGCCTCCTTACACAGCACTGGTAGATGCCACTGTCTGTCAGCTTGGCCTGAAGTCTGGTAAGGACTATGGAGGTGTTTCGTTCCCTCAAAGTGTCTCCTTCCCCTACTTCCTCTTCCCTTTTTAGCTTTAGCTGCTGCAAGCTGGTCCTAGGAGAGCAGCCTTGTACCATCTTGTTCTTACACCAAAACATTATGAGCCCCTCGGCCTCTTCTTTCTTATGTGACAGGGTGCAGTTTAAACTCAGTTTTTCTCCTTCTTGCAGGAAAACTGGTTCTCTGGAGCTGAAGATAACCATGCAGCCTAGAACATGAAGGGAAAGGTTAGCCTACGGAAGCTGGGCAAAGATGGCACTACTAGTCTTATGCCCTAAAGAGGTCAAAAAAAAAGGGAAAATATTTGTGTCCAGAAAAATTTTTGATGACATTTTTGTAGTTACAAAGAACTGGAAATGAAGGGGGCATCCATCAACTGGACAAGTTACGGTATATTAGAGTGGAATATTATTGCTTCATAAGAAATGAAAAAGGGGACACTGTTTTAGAAAAACTCAGGAAGACTCGTATGAACTGGTGAATAGGGAAGTGAGCAGAACCAGAAAAGAAATTAATGCAGTAGTAACATTATAAGCACAATTCTGAGAGACTTGAGTACTATCAATGATCGCTGCAGTGACCAGCCATGACTCCAGAGAACGGATGATAAAGCATGCTACCCACCTCATGACAGAGAGATGATGGACTGAAGAAGTGAACCACAAGCTTTTCCGCTTGGCTGATGTGGGGATTTGTTTACAATGCAGATTTGTTATAAGGTTTTTGGTTTTTTTTTTCCCCTCCAGTTTTTGGCGGGGAGAGAAGTGGGAGCAAAAGAAAATTAAGTGCTTGTTAATTGGAAAAAAATAAAATAAATTTAAAAAATTAAAATCTGAGTTGGATTTATTAAAGAACAAAAAGTAAGTCTGGGGCAAAAATCAAGTCTAACCAGAGAAGGATCTCTCTTCTTTCTGGTTGTCAATCATCAGTTAACCAGTACTGAGCACCTACTAGGGGAGAGAGATTTATAGGCTAGAGTTTTAAAGGAACTTAGGCCATCTGATCCCAAATGAGGCATCCTAATCAGATTGCATCTTGTATGTACCTACTATATTGTCTCCTCCATCAGAATTTAAAGCTTCTTAAGGGGAGGGGTGGTTTTTGCCTTTTTTTTTTATTCCCAATACATAGCACCATGTCTGGCACAACTGTAACCATTTAATTAATACTTATTGATTGGTTAATGGCCCAGGCTAGCAAGCATATGGGGCAAGATTTGAACTTCAGTCTTCCTGACTCCATGTCCAGGACTCTGTCCACTCTTCTGGATTGTACTAGATGAGCTCTAGGTCCCTTCCAGTGCTGAGATTCTGTGATTGTGAGCTTCTAGGATGCTAAGAATTCATGATCTATATTTATGAGATTCTGAGAGTCTACATATGATTCTAAACTACATGCCTGAGCCTATATGTGTGTTAGTTTGGTTTCTTCAGTGGTTTGAGGGGAAGGGAACAGTTATAGCCTTCTCTTGTATCTTCCTCCATAATACTTGGCACAGTGCTGCTTATCAAATAGTAAAACTTGAAGAATATTGACTGATTGCTTAAAAAAATAGGACCCATGAATGGAAATGAACATGGAACTTTAGGAGGCTTTGTGACCTGGAGGAAAAGAGCCAGACCTCCTCTTCTAAAACAAAAGGTGGGCCTGCTAGTCCCTTTTCTCCATTACTCAAATTGTATGTTGTCTTTTTCTTTCCAAGTTTGCCTTTGATATTAATTTTAATCTGATACCTGGATAAAACATTGGGAGTTGTGAGAAGGTAGAGAAGCACCCTACTTCTCCCTCTCCTCTGTTCCCCCATTTCTCCATCCCCTTTTCTTCCTTCAGCAAATGACCTGAGCTCCAAAAATGAAATGACTTCCCTTGATGACTTGTAAGTTCCTTTTAATTTGTGATTATTGAGCAAAGGTTGGATAATCTCTTGTCAGGGATGTTGTTGGCAAGGGTCACACCTTGGGTGGGGTAGGTAGTTACTGGACCTGAAGATCTCTAAAGTTTCTAACATAGATGATTCTATGAGGTTCTCCCAGCGAAGGCCCTGCTAGGATTAGGGGGATAATTTCACCTTTAAATGGTAGGAAGTCTTTACAACCAAAACAAAGGTCAGGCTTATTCAAATGAATTTGGTGGTTATGGGCTTCCCCAAAATAGACCATGAATACTACTGTTAACTAAGAATCGAAATCACAAAGTTAGATGAGACTTTCTGGTTCAACCTGTACCTCCATATACCTGTTAAGTAGTCATCTAGAAATTATGTGAAGACCACTCATGGGGGCGGGGGGGACCCATCACCTCCTGAAGATAGCCCATTTAATTTTGTATTAAGACTAAGAAGGGTGCCATGAATAGAACACTGGGCCTGGAGTCAGAAGGACCTGAGTTCAAATCTGGCCCCAGACACTTGACACTTAATAGCTGGGTGTCCTCGGGCAAGTCACTTTAACCCCAATTGCCTTGTCTTTCCCACTTCAAAAAACAAATAAAAACAAAGACTAGGAAGTTTGGTCCAGCGTTTTCCTAATCTATCTGATTGTAGCCCACATCTTGCCATCTTTTCCACAAGAAGACCATAACAAATTTTATCAAATGCTTTGCTAAAATCTAAGTAAACCATGTCTACCATATATACAGCATTCCTCTGACCTCCCAATATAGTAAGTCTGTTGGAAAAACAAAACCACATGAGGGAGGCTTCATGCTGACTTTGGTCATTGTCTCCTTTTCTAGATGTTTTCTAGCCTTCCCTTTAGTAATACTTCCTTCAGTTTTTCTAGACATTGAATATCTCTGAGTAAGTTACCTCACCTTCTCTGGCTCCATTTCTTTTTCTGTGACATGAGAGGACTGGAGTTTCTGAGATGCCCTCCAGTGATTCTGTAATTGACTTTCCATATAACTTTGGGTGTGTCATTTGCATTTTTGAGCTTTAATATCTCGTTGAGGATATAAATAAGTTGTAATCGTTGGTCTCCAAGGACCCTTCATATTCAAGTGTTTTAAGAAATTAGAATAATAACATTTGTATAGGGCTTTTAAGTTTTCAAAATGCTTTCATGTACGTTTTCTCCTCAGTACTGAGAGGTGGGGATTCCTCCTCCCAACTGTCCCCTCCCTCCATTCCCCTTTTACAAATGAGAAAATGAAGCATAGTCAAGGAAATTGTCTGAGGCAGTCTCTAGATTTGAATTAGACCATCTGGTTGACTCCAAGACCTTTCATTGTATTACACTGCCATGTTTGAGGGTCAGGGATAGGGTAAAGTGGCCTGGGGAAGCAAATGAACTGGAATTGTTCCAAGATGGAGTTTGCTCTTTGAAAAGTGTTGGGATGACTTGGAATAATTCCTTCCTCCCCCTAAAAAGGTGTTTACTGGGCTGCCATTCCACCCCTCCTGCCTGCCCAGCTATGTCCTGATGTGATTTGCTCTTTAAGGGTCTGGTCTTACCAGCTCTCTTAATGTCCACTGCTACCATTAGGATAACCATGAGAAAACACTTCAAGCAAGACGCCATCAGCAGCATCTAGGGTTGAAGCTAAAGGCAGGTTCACTTTGGTGTCCCTGGCTTCTCCTTTCTGAAACAGACAAGCACAGAATGGACAGGACATGGTGAGGACAGGTGTAAGACTGACCAATGACCAGCAGAGACCTTGTTCTACCCAGGGCTTCAGTTTCAGTGAACCAGAGTACACAAGTAGGAAGATTGTTTGGAAAGGGAAAGGTCATCTAATTGGGATGGAAAGGAGTAAATGGAAGAATGAGGGGAGGAGAACAGAGGTACAGAGTGGTGGAGTAGTGGAGAATGAGGAAAGAACAGAAAAACAGAAGCAGGGTCAGAGATCAAGAGCCAAGAGAGAGGATAATGAGGGAACACTGATTTTATATAGCATCTTTTGTGGTATAAGTCCATGCTCACAATTGCCTTGTGAGATAGGGCATCGAGGTGGCTCACCACAGCTTACCTCACCCTGTGCCACCAGCTGCCTCAAGCAGCTGCAGTAGGGTAGTAAGGATTGGAATCAGATTGCAGGAACTAGGTGGCACCATAGTACATCGAGTTCTAGACCTGGAGTCAGGAAAACTTGAGTTCAAATCTGGCCTCAGACACTTATTAGCTTTGTGATCCTTGGCAAATCATTTAACCCTGTTTGTCTCAGTTTCCTCATCTATAAAATGAGCTGGAGAAGGAGATGGCAAAACCATTCCAGTATCTTTACTAAGAAAATCCCAAATAGAGTCATAAAAGGTCAGATGTGACTGAAACAGTTAAACAACAAAAGAGGTCAAGGTGATTGGTGGTTGGTGACAAAATAAAGGCTGTACCTGTTTAAAGTTTTATCTGAAGCAGGGGGAAGGGTTTAAATATAAGGTGAATGGGACGTAGTAGATCAAGTTAGGGTTTCCTGAAAATTTGGAGGGAATGTGACATGCCAAAAAACAGTGAGGAGGGCGCCCATGGAAAGGGAGAAATCTGTGATATTAGAGAAAGAGCAGATGAATATGGAGAGGACTGGAGGTTTAGAGCAGCAAAGGAAGGCCATTGCCTCCATTTTGCCTAGGATGGAAGCATGAACCCAGACAGCTTCTATTTGCAAAATTCTTGCATGCCTATTTGCAGTCTGTGTGGTACAGTGGAAAGAACATTTAACTAGGAGACAGAAATCCTGTTTTCAAGTCTTGTTACTTAGAATCACAAAATATCAGAATTGAAAAAGATGTCAAATGCCATCTCCTCCAACCCATTCATGAACCTACCCATAATATCCTGTGATCATAAAAACCTCTAGCGATGGAGGAACCCAGTACCTCCCAATGAAGGGCATTCTACTTTTGTACAGTTCCACCTGCTTCCAATTTCCCTCTCACGTTAACCCTAAATCTGTGCATTTTGTTTATGTCTATGACACCTACTTTTCCCATCAGAGACCAAGAAGACTATATCTAATCCCTTCAAAAAAAAACACCATCATGTCCCTTTTAAAGTCTTTTAGACTCTCTCTCTCTCTCTCTCTCTCTCTCTCTCTCTCTCTCTCTCTCTATATATATATATATATATATATATATATATATATATATATATATGTATGTATATATATATTTCTTTCAATTGACCTTCAGATTAGAGTGGTGGGGGTCCTTCATCATTTTGTTGTCAGTGACCTCTCAGAGCTGAGCTCAGAGCTATCCCAGAGATAGACTGATCTGGGCAGGACTGACTTGTTCACACAAACTTGTCATCCAGTGATGCCTACCCCATCTTTTCTTGTAGTTAAACAGAATTATAGAACTTTAGATCATACTGGAGTAACTTGAATTCCTTTTTGGGAAGAGTTGCTAAACTGGGAATGCTATAAATATAATTTGCTTGCATTTCCCAAACAGGATTTGTTCTGATACATTTTCTAGGTCTGTTTGGAGTCATTTTGTCAGGGGTGGGGACAGGGGAAGGGGAAGAAGCTGGGTGTATTTCTTCCTACTACTCCACCATTTTGCTTCTGACTCCTCATATAACTTAACCGTAATTGAAGCCATTCTGGTTCTTTGTAGTCACTGCTTCCATTTCTGGATGTTGATTGACTATCTTTCTCTTTTAATTTACTTTTATTTTCAGTTTCCAGTTCTCTCCTTCCCTCTTTCCTTTTCTCTACCCATTGAGAAGGCAAGAAGTACAAAACTCGTAACAGATTGTCCCTTTAGTCTGAGATGCTGTGCTGTGCTCCTGGGATTCGAGCCCCACAACTAGGTGTTTGCTTTCTGTATCTTGTTCCTTGCTCAATGCACAGCAAGGGCCAACACTCATAACTGCTCTTCTCCACCGTAGATCTGTGTCCCAGAACTGTCCAGAACTATCTGCATTGGGCAGCAAAGCAGCCAGGTGTCACTTGTTCTTGTACCTAGCTCTTGTTGAGATCCTCTGGAATCTCTTTCTACCCTGGTACTTCCTGCTTTTCTATCTCTTTTCTGCCTTGATGCTTCTTGCCCTGGCACCCTATCCTGATCCTCTTTCTGTTCATGGGTGGTGGTAATAATGTTCTTGCACTCCTGGGCAGCCCGTGTCCCCAATAGCCACCTACATTCATCTCTATCTCCCTAGTTTGCCTTGGGCTGGAAAAATAAACTCACGGGGATTTTCTCTTTTTTTTTTTTCTGATCAGAATTCAGTTTGGTATATCTTCCAAATCTTTGTTGAGGGGGTATGATGGACAAACTAGACTCTAATGCTTCCTCTCTCTCTGCCATCTTGCTCCAGTCAATAACTTTCTCTTTGATATGTTTTAGAACTTTTCCAGGAATTGTAGTCAACCTTGCTGGCCTAGAGTTTGCTAATTGCATTTTCTTAGCTTTTTTGAAAATCAGGACATTACCTTTCTTCGATCCTATGGCACTTTTCCTATTCTCTATGAACTTTTAAGTATCAGTGATGGTGGCTCAACGATCATATTAACCAGTTCGTTCGGGACTCTATGCTGTAGTTTATGCCAGCCAGATGATTTGAATTCATCAGTGATAACTAAGGGTATTATTCTGCCCTGTGGCACAGTAGAATGAGCATTGGCAGTAAAGTCAGAGGCGGTGGGTTCAGATCCCACCAATGTCATTTCCTGAGGTTGTTTTCTTATTTGTAAAATAAGGACGTTGGACTATATGACCACTAATGTTTATGCAGGTTTTAAATCTGTGATCTTTATTGGTAATGCTATATTGTTTCATTTTGTTCTGTTCTTTCCACCCCAAAGATCATTCTCTTTGCAGATAATTCAAAAGCAAGATAAAAATTGAACAGCTCTGCCTTCTCATCTCATCTGCTTTGTGAGCAGTAGCTTCTACCTCATCTTTGATCCTCATTTTACCCCCACTAGCTAAAACAAACAAAAAACTCCTTTAGTTGACCTTAACCTCCTGTTCCCCTTAGTTCATTCTGAGCTTTAATACTCCTGACATTTTTAAATTAACATAATCAAAATTCAGAAAGATAGCAATAGGTTTAGGAGATCATCTGAGCTAGCAAGATGAAAATAGGGATAAATTTAAAGCTTTGAAAGCAGCGTGGTATAGTAAGAAGACAGCTGGAATTGGAGTCATGATGTTCAAATCCTGGCTTTTCTATTTATTACGAGTGTGACCTTGTGCAAAAGTCATTTTACTTCTCTGAACCTTGGCTCCTACATCCATAAAATGCCAGATTGGACTAGTTGGCCCTTAAGTTCCTTTCTTGCTCTAAATCTGTGATCCTTTGAACTTATAATCAATTGTATGTTTACCTATACAAAATGGGGGAAGATACGAAAGACCTAAGCATTTCACTGTGAAGTATATGCCCCCAAAAGCTCATGCAAATCTGAGGCTGGAGTCATAGAAATATAATATCCAGAACACGAGTGATAATAATTTCAAAGTGCTCTGCACTGGTTCCGCCCATATTTGGAATAACTGGTTTAGTCATGGTCACTATATCATGTCCATCCTCAAAAAATGCTGCTTAGTGTATCCATCCCTTTTGTGGCTAAACTCCTTGGGAAGTTGGTCTAAAATAGGGGCCTCCACAGCTTTTCTTCTTACTTTATTATTAACTTTTGACCTCATCAAGACCTGTCCACTTTACCCTTGTAACATCTCTTGTGTTTCCCTGTCTTTCCTCTAATACTCCAGTACAGTGTCTGGTGCATAGTAGGTGCTTAATAGATGTTTATTGATGGACTGACTGCCACCACCCTGGTAAAAGCCCTCATCATTTCAGGCCTGGACTATTGGGAACAGGTTTGATCTCCTACCATAAGTCTCCCCCTTCTCCTTCACTCAGCCATCAATTCGATTTTCCTTAAGCGAATGTCTGACCATGTCACCCCTCCACACCCCATTCAATAAGAACCAATGACTCCCTGTTACCCCTACGACAAAATATAAAGTCCTCTGACATTCAAAGCCCTTTGTAACCTAGACTCTCATCTCCTTCAGTTTTCTTACATTTCCCTCACCCCATCTACTGTTTGATTCCATCACACCAGCCTCTCTGCTGTTTCTCAAGCAAGGTATTCCATTTTTAGACTCTGGGCATTTTTACTGGCTGTCCCTCATGCAGGGAATTCTCTCCTCATTTTCATTTCCTTGCTTCTCTGACTTCCTTCAAGTCTCAAGTAAAATGCTACCTTCTATAAGAAGCCTTTTTTCTAGACCCCCTTAATTCTGGTACTTTCCCCTCTGTTGATTCTACCGGTTTGTGTTATATATAGCATGTATATGTATGTGTACATATATATGTATATATGTATGTATATATATGTACATACACACATACACATGCACGCACGCATGCGTGCACGTATCTCATATTTAGCTTTTTTGTTTGCATGTTGTCTTCCCCGTGACACTGCAAGTTCCTAGAAATCAGGGGCTGTCCTTACTTTCTATCTTTTCTTTGTATCCCTAGTGCCTGGTACATAGTAGATACTTAATAAATGTTTATGGACTGACTGCTTGATTACCATTCAATTTAGTAAGCCTTTATTAAGTGCCTGCTAGGTGTCAAGAACCATGCTAGATGCTGCAGATATAAAAACAAAAAATGAAGCAATCCCTGATCTCAAGGGCCTTAAGTTCTATCAGGAAGACAGTGAGCCTGTACACCTATTGATGGATGTGCACAATAAATACAAAATAAAGACATAGTCTCTGGGCAGTGGGGCATAAGGGCAATAGGGAAAACTTCATGTAGAAGCTGATACTGAGCTGCTTCTTGATAGGAGTGAGGAAGTCTGTTAGTTGAGGGAAAAGAGACAGCTCATTCTAATGTAGGATAAAGACTCCAATAGCAAATAGACCAGTATGGTTTTCTAACCATATATAGTGCACAGAGTGACATCATGTATAAAAAGAAAGGTAGGAAAGGTCCTTGTAAAGATCTTCAAAAGCCAAGCAGAGGAGCTGATATTGACCCAATAGTTTACTGAATAGGAGATTAACATGGTCATGTCTTTGACAAAAGAAAATCCCTTTGGCAGCTGTTTGGAGGATGGATGGGGAGAGACTTGAGACCCAAAGACCAGTGAGGAAGCTGTTGTAATAATCTAGGCAAGAGATGAATTTTTCTAACTATTGAATAAGTGAAGCAGAGGTTGTCAATAATGCTTTAGAAGGGATTCTTTAATTTAAAATTGTCTTTAAATATAATTAGAAAAATCAAATACTATTTTTTTAAAAAAGGAAGGGATTCTTTAATGGGGTGGGAAGTTGGACAAGATGATCCCCAAGGCCTTTCCAAGTTTGATTTTGTGATTTTTTTTTTCCATTTAAGGCCCATCTCCAGAGAGGTAGTTCAGCATGCTGACCACTAGAGGGTATAACTGCCTACTACATTCTAGTAAGAGTTGGTATGACCAGAAACCTGTGTCTACACCCATCTCAGGAGTGGTTCAGTTTCAGTGTGGTGGTAGGTTAGAGGTTCTCCTGAATATCTAATCCAGTGATTCTGGGGCGAAGCATTCTAATGTAGGTGGCTAGGGTGAGAGGAGGGTTGGGGTGGAGGGGGATGATCTTAAACCATATCAGTCATTCTGGGATCTCAGATTTTACAATCAACCCATGGCTTCTTAATTGCCTTTTCAGTTAGGCATAAGCCAGGACCTTCAAGGGTCTATTTATTGGAGCCAAATCAATTCTTCCTTTCCTCTCTTCTAGCAGTAGCAACTAGACTCACCTTTAGGGAGAGTTGTAAAAATGAGTCATTTTGGGTGGGGACTGTCACCTCATGGGATTTCCCCTTAGGATAAATGGATCCCGCTCCAGGTGTTAGCAAAGCCCCATGCTCTCCCAACTGTCTTGCTGGGTCTACCTTTGTAACATTAACATATACATCCCCTTCCCTGCCACTAAAGACCACTATCATCCAGTTCCTGTAGTGGCCTCGGTGTGTTGTTAAATATTTAACAACTGAATCTCCAAAAGGCACTGTTACTTTTTAAAATTTAATCTCCGTTATTAACATTTTCTCCCTTTCTTTCTTAAGTCTAGAAATAAACAAAATAATAAATCAGGCCCTGATTTTTAGTGTTGGAATTTTCAAGGTGTGAATGCTCGCACTGAAAATTTAATAATCAGCTCTTACATACATCTGATGCTGGTCTTCTTGTCCCAAGTGTCTCCATAGTTCAATCCATCTCCACTCAGCTATCAAATTATACTTTTCCCAGAGTGCAGGTCTGATTACATCAAGCCTCCTTCTCATTCAGTAAATGCCAATAGCTCCCTACTATTTCCAGGATCAAATATAAAATTTTCTGTTTGGCTTTAAAACCTCTTCTAACCTGCCTCCTTCCTTCCTTCCCAGTTTTACACCTTTGTTCCCTCCACATACTCTGTCATTCAGTGACAGTGGCCTCTCTGTTGTTCCTTGGAGAAAACACTGCATCTCCTGGTTCCAGGTATTTTCACTGGCTGGCCCCTTATACCTGGAACAGTCTCCCTCCTCATCTCCACCTCCTGGCTTCCCAGGCTTCCTTCAAGTTTCATCTAAACACCCAATTGTCTGCTAGAACCCTTTCCCAATCCTCCTTAACCTTAGCATCTTCCCTCTGAGACAGCCCCTTGATTTATCCTGTATGTATTCTGTTTGCATACAGCTATTTACGTCTTGTCTGTCCATTGACTGCTGGAGAGCAGGAATTGTCTTTTCCCCTTTGTTTGTTTTCCCAGCACTTAGCAAAAGTGACTATGCCAGTTATTCAGCATTAACATGCTAGTTGAGCTACTGACACACCAACTGGTTGGCCCCCCTATGAATCTTGGGGTTCAAAGGAAGCTTCTGGAAGTGGTCATTCATTTCAGAGCATTCGAAAGTGATCAGAGAAATAGCAGCAGAGTAAGATGCTCAACCAGGGGTGGGGAACCTTTGGCTTCCAGGCCACATGTGGCCTTCTAGATTCTTGGATATGGCCTTTTGACTGAGTCCAACTTTTACAGAACAAATGCTTTCAATTTCAGCCTGGTGGTGATGCTGGAGGGAAGCATTCACCTCTATTTGAGTTGCTAGGGAGGTAAGATGAGGGGAGGGATTTGTTCTGTGAAGTTTGGATTTGGTCAAAGGACTTAAGAGGGTCACATGTGTCCTTGAGGCTGAACCATAGAATTCTCAGGATCAGAATAGAGCTATGTCAGGACCCCCATTCTCTCTCTGGTCTAGACTGTGACCACTAGCCCTGAATGTGCTCTGCAGAGAGTTTCTTGTAATACACCAACCCCAAAAGGGCCAAACCTAAAGCTTAACTCTTGCGCGCTCTCTCTCTCTCTCTCTCTCTCTCTCTCTCTCTCTCTCTCTCTCTCTCTCTCTTTCTCTCTCTGTCATCAATGCTAAGACTTAGACTTAGTGGTTTTAAAAAAGAAAAGTCATTTGCATTTTTAGAGGATGGAGAACATGTAAAAGATTGAAGGGATTTTGTGAATTGTAGGCTCAGCATGAATTAATGTTCATGTCTGCCACAAAGGTTCATGTGATCCAAGGCTGGGCTTGTTGTGCTAGAGAATCCAGGTCCGGATGAGAGGTGAGAGTTTTATTATATTCCATGTATTGTAGTGGAAAGGGTAGTGTTTTGGAGCCAGAGAAAATGGATCTTGGATTCAAAGTATTCCAATTTTGCAACTACCATTTACTGCTTGTGAACAAAAAAAAAAAACAACCTGTGGAAGGTCCGTTGACTGAAATATCTCTTGAAACTCAACTGAGAGAGAAAGAGCAAGAGAGACAGAGAGAGTCCTAAACCTCACCCAAGGAAAAATTCCTCCAAGTTTCCAGTGTAGTAAAGCTGGAGATAGGGACATGATAGAAGTACTGGCTTCTCTATGTTTGACTTCTCAGAATCTCTCTTTCCTCTTGGGGAGCTCTCACCAAAGAGCATCTGGAACCCTGTGTCTGCTCTCTTGAAGCTGGAAGCCAAAGGACCAGGATGTCTCTTCTCCCAGGCTTTTTCTAACTTTGCCCCTCATGAAGGCAAGTCAAATATTGAGCAATCGCTCTCCACTAATTAGAGTTGGATTCTGGAAAGATGGTAGAGTAGGTCAGAAAATTTTAAGTTCTCCAAATTTCTCCCACAAAACAAAAACATGGGGTAAAGCAGTTGTCCTCCTATTGTCTGTCTACTTTGAGAAGACCCCAGGAAAGTTCCAACCTCAGAGGGTAGAGGTTGGACCTGAGTGAAGTGCAAACACCTTCAGGCTGACTCTGCAATGTCAACAGACAACAAGCCCTGTGGGCAGCTGGGTGGAGGGGCAGCCTCAGCCTTAGAAACTTTCATTTTTGCAGACGATGGGGTGGGGGTGGGGGGGTCTGATGGCTAAGTAGGAAAAGATTAAAAGACTCTCCATTGTTGAGGGATGCCAAGCTCAATTATGCTGACCAAACATGGCAGGACTTTGGCTGCCAGGAGAAGGAGCTAGCACACACCTGGTGAGTGTAGTAGTAGGCAATGGTCCTGCTGGCTATGGGCACTTGAGAAGAGCAGAGTCCCTGGTTTCACTGCCAGGGCAGAGAGGACAGCTATAGTTTGCAGTCACTGGAGGGACCACAGGAAGCAAGATCATTTGTGGAACAGTGTGGCTGGGGGCCCTATCCATGGTTTAGGAGTGGAGAGGAGAGCCCAAGGTTGAGCCCCAAGGTAGACCTCAGAAAATAACAATAAGAAGGACCTGAGGCTTGGGGCATGATTCCCCATATCTCAGAACTACAACTTGATTACACTAATATCTGCTAAAACAAACAAACAGGTAAATAAATAAAAATGAACAAGCAAAGGAGAAAGAACCCAACCATTGATATTTACCGTGGGAATAGAGAAGATCTGGATTAATATTCAGAGGAAGTTAATGGAGCTAAAAAAGCATTCCTTTTTCAATGAGAAGCATCAAATGGTCCCAAATACAAAAAGAGTTCTTGGAAGAACTTAAAAAGAACTTTAGAAATCAAGTAGAAATCAAGGAGAAATTAGGGAGAACCAAAGAGCAATCCAAGAAAATTATGAATCAAAAACTTAAGGAAGGAAAATAATTTCTTGAAAAGTAGAATTGGGGAAGGGGGAGCTAATGACATTTTATGACACCAAGTCATAAAACAAAATGAAAGGAATGAAAAAATGGAAGAGAAAGTGAAACATCTCATTAGAAAAATCACTGATCTAGAGAACAGATCGCTGAGACATCATGCAAAAATAGTTGGACTATCAGAAATTTCTGATTAAAAAAAAGAATCTCAACACACTATTACAAGAAATTATCAAGGAAAATTGCCCCGAAGTTCTAGAACAAAAAAGCAAAGTAGAAATAGAAAAATCCACTAATCACCACCAGAGATCCCAGGAGGAAAATTTACAGGAATATCATAGCCAAGTTTCAAAGAGTCCAGATTAAGTAGAAAATATTGGAAGCAACAAGAAAAAAAAACCAATTTAAATATCATGGAGCTACAATAAGGATTATATAAGACCTAGCAGCTACTATATTAAAGGACCATAGGTCTTGGAATACTGTATTCTATAGATCAAAAGAGCTGGCATTGAGATCAAGAGTAATTTACAGAGCAAAATTAGGTATAATCCTGAATGAAAAAAAGTGGGCATTTAATAAACTGAAAGACTTTCAGGTTTTTGTGTTGAAAATCTCAGAACTTAAGGGAAAATTTGACATATAACATCTGGAGAAATATAAGGAGAAATATCCTATGATTGTTGTCATTATTTGTGTAATTTGAAAGAAAGACTTGGCGTTGAGCTGAGTATAACAGGGTGATTCTAAAAAGATAAACCTGAAAGGAGAGATAAAAAAGGAGTAATTATTTCATATAAATGAGGCATAAAAGGAAAAATTGACAGAAGAATCTATTTGAGGGAGGAAATGGGTTAAAGAGGGAACAACATATATATCTAGAAGGGTATAAAAGTTTTCTAAATTCAGAAAGAAGTAAGAGGGTAAAGGCATGGTATGGAGGGAGAGGATAAGGGAGAGAGTCTTAGAGAGGTGAGTAGGTTAAGGAATAGGAGGGCAAGGTAGCAGGTGGAAGTAAAGCAGAGGAGTGAGGAGGGATAGGGTAAATAGTTTAAGAAGGCTAGTGAGGAAAAACAGGAAAGAGGAATATATATATATAATTGTAGCTTAGTGTGAATGGGACAAATTTACTCATAAAATGGAAATGGATAGTAGATTAAAAAGTTGAATTCAACAATACATTGCTTTCAGGAAACATAAAAATGAGGGATACACACAAAGACAAAATAAAGGGCAGGAATAGAATTTAATAAGTAAAAAAAGCAAGGATAGTAATTGTGATCTCGGACACAGTTAAAGTTAAAATAGGCTTAATCAGCAGTGAAAAATAGAGAAACTACAGTATGTGTCTGCAATATTTTTTATATTGTTTTAGATCATTTAAAATATCTGAATATACACCTGCCAAAACAAACATAGAAACTATATGAACATAAATATAAAACACTTTTTATACAAATAAACTCAGATCAGAATAGCTGAAGTAATGTTCATTGTTCATGGGTAAGTAAAGCCAATATAATTTTTAAAATGACAATTTTACCTAACAAAGGTACTTATTCAATATCATCCTAATTACATTACTAAAAATTATTTTATCGAGTTAGAAAAAATATTATTATTTTCCAAAGTTCATTTGGAAGAAGAAAAGTTCAGGAACTTAAAAAAAAGGAAAAAATATGTAGGGGAAGTAGATTCAGCAGTATCAGACCTTAAACTATATTATAAAGTGAGAACATTGTTGAAGTGTAAAAAAGGATAATTTTGATTATTTCAATTACATTTTCTTGTATAAATAAAACTTATCTAGCCAAGAACAGAAGAAATGCAGAAAACTGGGGGGAAATCTTTCATAGACAATCTCTCAGATAGGGTGTGATTGGGTTGGAATATTGCTGTGGTGTAGGAAATGATAGAAAAACATGAAAAGACTTGGATTTATGAAAGAAGATGCTTCCACCTTCAGAAAAAGATGGGAGGAAATAAGCCTGGTACAGTCTTACATATATATGTGTGAGTATATATGTGCATATATGTCTATGTTTATCGATATTTATGTCTATGTATATATATATGCACACTTAAGTATAGCCTTTGTGAGGGATAAGGGGGGAAAAGTTAAAAATGTACAGCAGAGAACAAAGAAAACTAACAGAAGCAAAGAAAAGCTGGTCAGTTTTGAAAACAATGTGTAGTCTTTACTATTTAACTTTTCTTGAAATAGAAATTGATTGTTTTATATTGAATCCTCTCTTATGGTCTGTTGTGTACATAACGATGTTTCCCCCCTTTTCTCATTTTGTATTTAAATTTAAAATAAAAAAATTTACCCCCCCCAAAAAATTAAGTGAAAACAATACCTAAGCACCACTAAATAGACCCATGTATTTCAAACATTTAATACAACCAAATTCTTGTGCAGTCAAATCCTTGAAGCTTTTGAAGTTATAAAGCAATCAGACCACTAGCTGTGAATGATGCAGTCAGAATTTTCTTCATTTTCATATTTTCTCAGTGCTTTCAGAATATAGTTCAGGAGATTTAAAAAAAAATACTTTCTCCTTCCACTTCTTCCTCAGATACATACCTCCTGAAATGTTCAAGCATCAAAAAATCCTTTCTCTCATGATCAACAGACCTACCTGGATCAATATCTTGGACCTAGAGATGTGAAATCCCTTAAGTACTGGCAGAGTCCACCCAGACCAGTAAATCTGTCTCCCTCTCCAGCAATGGTGAATGGAGGCAGTTGTAGAAGAGCATGACAGTTGTGACCTAAAGTTTAGGATCAAATCCCAAATCTGCCCTGATGTCTTCACCCCTAAGTAGCTCTCCCTCCTCCATTATTTATCCTGGCTGATAATTCAAATCACAGCAAAAAGAGATTTAGGTTAGACCTAAGAAAGTCTCCTGATAGCCATTCTGTCAAAATTAGGAGTCCTACTTTGTGTGTTACATAGAATGTCCTGACAGGTTTATGGAATGAAGGACCACTTCCATCCTGGGGGGGTGGGGGTGGGGAGAAGGAAGGCTTCATGGAAGAGGTAGCATGGGACCTGAGTCTTAAAGGAAGGAAGGTATGGCAAAAGGTGAAGATAGGATGGGGACGGGGTCAGGAGTTCATTACAGACACAGTGAAAAGCACAGGGGAAGATTTGGAAGTAGGAGAGGGCAAGTCTGGGGAGTATAGGGAGGAAGTACCATGAACTAAAGCTTGGAAGGTAGACTGAATCCAGCTTAAGGAGAGAAAGCCTTGAATGGCAGCCTAAGACATGTGCTCTTTAATGAGCCATGGGATGCCCCTGTAGGTGTATGTCCTTGTGTTATTTGCCCTCCTCTCTGCCACTGTCTCCTGCCTCCCCGTTGCAAACCCGGCACACTGGGACCTCTTTACCTTGGATCCAGAGCTGGGCTTCTTTGCTGTCAGTTTGGGGGGGTCTGGAAACCGAACACTCAACCTGAACTTACTCCCACCCTTCCCCCACTACCACTTCCTTTATTTCTGTCACGTGCCTGAGTCTGTTTTAGCTGGTAGATGCTGACTTCAAAACCACAGAGGATGCCTTTGGCTATCAAGGGTCATGCTACTTCTTTCTTCCACTTTCTCCCCTTCTTTCTTGACCAGGTATTTCCATTCCTTCTCCACTTCTTGTACTTTTCCTCCTCCTCATTCTTCTCTTTTTCTTCTTCCTTTCTTTAGCCTAGGAATAGGTACTGTCCTATGTGATACAATCATAGACTGTTAAGGGATGGAAGGAGGCTTAGAAGTCATCTAATGAATTCTTTTATTTTACAGGTGAGGAAACAGGTTCAGAGAGGTGGCAGTCACCCTTCTAGTAAGTGGGAGAGCCAAGACCCAAATCCAGGTCATTAGATTATAAATTTGGGGCTCTTTAACTTATATCAGTGTAGTTTCTGGGGATTAAAATATTTTCCCACCTGTTCCTTGATGATTGAAATTCCTCAAAGAAGGGATAAAACCTTTCCTGCCTCAAGGAGAGATAAAGTATAAAACACAAAAACCCATAGGAGAGGTAACACATGCTTAAATTCACTTTAAGACTTAGATGCCTATCAAGGCACTACCAAATTTTGACAAGGGTTGGTGTGGGATAGAATGAAAAGATCAAAGGGCATTATGGGCCTGAAGCTGGAGGACATAAGGTAGGGGAAGGCACAGAAATGGAAAAGTGGGGAGCATCATAGGTTGACTCCATGATTTTTTGACTACTGGACATGGAGAAGGTAGTTTAATCCAATGAAGAATGGATGGTTGGTCCAATGGATTTGGACTTCACTGAGTTAGTTCTAGGGAAACATGATAGATATTATATCAAGTTTTTGAAGGATTGTCATGTTGAAGGAGTTGATTTGTTCTCCTGGACTCCAGAGGGCAAAACTAGGAGGGGAAATTAGGCTTGAGGTCAGGAAAATCTTCTTAAGAATTAGAGTTATCTCAAAGTGGAATGAGCTATTTCAGGAGGCAGTGGGCCTCCCTCCCCTCAAGGGTTTGCTTACCCCTTGTCAGGTATGTTGCGGATAGGATTCTGTTTCAGATATGAGTTGGACACATGGGCATTGAAGTGTCTTCCAACTCTGAGATTCTGTGCGGGTTGGGCTAGATAACCATCTGTCTGGTATCTTCTAAGGGTTCTTCTTTTAGGTATGAGTTAGACTTGGCCTTTGAATTTCTGGGAAGTCATCCCTTCCCCAACAACCATGAGGACAGTCCAGTGTCTCCTGTATCCCTCCTGGCACCCAGCACAGTGCTAGGTGTAGGACATTCAATAAATACTTGCTGAATTGGATTTAGGAAATAGAGAGTTTGAAGGAGATCTCAGACACTCTGTGGTATGAGAGAATAATATCTAGCATTTATATAGTGCTTTAAGATTTGCAAAGTGCTTTACAATTATATTTTTATTCTCACCACAACCCTGAGAGAAAGGCTCTATTATTATCCTTATTTTACAGATGGGGAAACTGAGACAAGCAGTGGTTAAAGTGACTTGCTCAGGGTTGAAGGTTATATTTGAAGAGTCAATGAAATCTTCTTAGCTCCAATCCCAGTACTTTCTCTACTTTGCCACCTGGCTGCCTTGTTTCTTTGGTAGAGAGATTTTATAAAGCATATGAAATTATAAAACTCATTTATGCTGTTGGTGCTTTTCTTTGGGGGAACATAAAAGTACTTTACTGGTCATCTCTATGACTTAGGGATTGAGGTGGAAGTTGAAGGTTGTGCAGCTCATCTGTAGATTGCATCTTTTCAGATCCACGTCTCTTCTGCCATCCCCTTGATACCACCCCCAGCATCCCCATCTCACCCACAGACCTGGGTTTTCCCCCTGTCACACTACCCTCTTACCTCAAGCCTGGCTTGGCATTTGAATCCTCTGCCTCCACACTTCTGCCCTGAGGTTTCCCAGGTTTCTTTTAAGTTTCAGCTCAAATCCCAGCTGTGGAAAAAGTCCTTTCCCAGTGCCCCTTGAGGCTAACACTTCTCTTTTCAGACTGCCTTCCATAAACTCTGTTTATCTCATATGGATCTAGTCGTTCACAGGTTGTCTTTCCCATTAGAAAGTGAGCTTCTTGAGGGCAGGGACAGGTTGGTTTTTCCCCCTTTTTTTTTATATCCCTAGTGTTTAACACAGTGCCTAGAACATAGTAAGCACTGAGTAAATGCTTTTTGATTGCTTGATTGAATGGATTTCCCTGCTTTCATTCAGTTTCTCCGGGCAAATTTATACTCTGTTGCCAACTTATATTCTTACAGTCAAGCCAGTCAACAAATATTTATTAAGCACCTACTATGTTCCAGTACTGTGCTAAGTACTAGGGATACAAAGAAAGGCATAAGACAATACCTGGCCTCAAAGGGCTCACACTCTAATGGGGGAAGATGCCCAAAAGAAGTTGAAAAGAGGTGGAAAGGGCAGGGAGTAAAGGCTACTTTTTGTCAAGTGGGAAATGACAATGTGGCTGTCTGGGGCAGCCTCCTTAGAAGGAATTTATCTGGGAAGAGCTCAGGATGTCCACCTCCACCTTCCCCAATCAGTGAGGGGGCTTTGAGGAGGGAATTTCAGAGCTGATTTTATCTTGGGATCATGAAGTCCAGGAAAACAACTGGGTGGGAAATAGTGAGGCCAGTTCTCTGGGTGCCCTCCCTTCCACTCCTAACAGATGAACCTTTCAGTACTGTCTTGGGATCGCTGGAGCAAAAGCAAACTTTTCAGGGAAGGCTCAGCCCTTTATTAACTGATTTCTTCAAACTATACCCTTGCTTTTCAACTTGTTTTTTCTGCTATAAACTTTACCATCTCTTCTCTCCAACTAAAGCTGTAACTAGCAAGTGTCATACACACACACACACACACACACATTCACACATGGGCACATGAACACACAGAGATTTCAAATCAGCTTTTAAAGACTGATAAATAAAAGTATGTATAGAATGATTTTGCATATATGTATTTGTGTCTAATGGCAGCCATCTCTAGGGTGGGAGGAGAAAAAAGAGGGGAAAGAAATTTACATGATAACTTTATTGTATATTTAAAAGGAATAGCAAGTTGTGTATCACCACCATCATCATCATCATCATCATCGTCATCTTGACATAATCAGAAGGAAGTTCCAGGACACCCTTCAATGATGGGGAAAGTTTAACTAGTTATTCCTAAGCTTTGCTGTTTCTAGTTGCTAAGGAACTGGAAGTATTGTCAGTAGCCTTCTACATTTTGTATCTCCCCTCTCCCTCCTTTGTCCCCCACTCACACTCAGTGGCAAAGCCCTGGTCTTCTTGACCCAGCTATGGCTGCGACTCCGGCCATGGCAATCTGCTTCTCATCCCCCACACTCAGCTTGCTGTGTCCTAGTCCGATGCTTTCATACGTGCTAGAAATCATGCTCAGAAGGACCTCCCTGAGTGCTGGCCTGCAAGTGATATCCAGCCTCACCTTTAATACTAGTTTTAAAACTTATCCCCTCAAAGAAGATTAGCCTGATTAACCCTGTTCCCCAGGAACAGCTTCTTTTACCATCTCCCTTTGCCCTCACCTGCTCAGTATGTCCTGTAACTTTTCCTTTGGGGATATGGTGCTACATAGATGGTTGGTGAGACTTGTTCCTCTGCTTTCTCTTCTGAAATGTATGGTAAGTTCCTTTGGGAAAATAGTGTTCATGGCTTCTTTTTCCATAGGCAAGTACTAGGGAACACTGGATTTAGAGGAATGGAAATGTAATTACCCTAGGGAAAAATGGGACTTTGTCCTAGTTTGCAAATATTGAGATCGAGGTTGCTTCATTCCTACAAGGATACACCTATGCCCATGGTCGCTGGGGTTCCTTCCTCTCATTTCTTGATTTTCCTCTAGTCTAGAGCCATATGGCCCAGCTGCTCTTGGGCTGACCATGGATGCAGTCTTTTTGGGAAAGGGTGTAAGCTGTCCTGCTTACTCTCAGGGGTTGGTGAAGAATGAAATTCCAGGTCCTGTCCCCAAAATATCCTTCTTCTAGACTAGCCTTCTGCTCCAACATCAGGGATTCAAAAGTCAAATTATCCATTTTTCTGGTGCAACCTCAGTCAGATTTTCTTGTGTTCTCTCCCTCCTCGCTCACCCTGCCCCTAACTGCTTTTGCCTTGGAAGAAAAATTTCTCAGTTATGGCTCTGCAGAAGCCCTGGATTTGAATTCTGGCTTTGCTGCTTGTTTGTGGCCTTAGGAACACAACTTCATTTGTCTAGGTTTCAATTTCCTCATCAGCAAAATAAAGGAGTTGGATTAGATGATTTCTTAGATTCCTTCCTGTTTTAAAGCCTATGATGTATAGAGTGGGCACTGAATCAACTGACAAAGAATCAATTTTGTAAGACTTGTAAAAATAATACTGTCTTGGAAGGAAAAACAGAAAGAAAGAAAGTAAAGAGAGAGAAAAAAGGAAAGAGCAAGTTGTTGAATGTGTGATTTCATGGGCTGAATCTTTACAGCAAAGGGCAGTAACCTCTCAGAAACAGGTGAGAAGCCTTTATTTACTCAATACCAATAATACATTTTAATATATAGTAAGACATTTTACTGTATATTAAAACTGTATATGTATGTATGTATATGCATATTCTATGTGTTTGTATATATGTTGATGGAATTCCAGATCAGCACAGAAAACTTCCACAAATCACCCTCCTGATTCTCCCTAGAACATGAAGGCCCCCACAGAACATCTCTTACTCAGAGGAGCTCCTCCTGGTGTCTGGGAATCTTTAAAGAAAAGGGCATGGGATATTGAGATATAATGCAGACTTCAAGGCCATGAAGGCACGTGAGCCCTTCCTCACCAGTCTGGTTGGACTGAGAGTCACAGATATAGTCAGGAACATTTTGGGGAAAATAAAGCCTTGAGCTTTGGACTCCCAGGACTAGAATGACTCATATCCAGGAGCCCCAGGGCTTGGGTCAGAAGGAAGGCAGTGGCTTCAACCATGCTCACTGACTAATTGATAATTTTGGAAGACTTAAAAATAGTATTTTCCAGGAAGGAAAGAAAGAAAGAAAGGCAGGAAGGAAAGAAAAGAAAGGAAAGAAAGAAAGAATATTCTTTAGGAAGAAAAGAAGTAAGAAAGGGAAAGAAGGAAAAGAAAAGAAAGGAATGAAGGAAAGAGAAAGAAAAGGAAGGAAGGAAGGAAGGAAACAAACAGCCAAGAGTACCTTGGATTGTAGACCCCAGGGCTAGAGGTTGGGCCTGACTTTTGCTCGCTGTGGCCTTCTGGCTGGCTATGGAATAATCAGTAATTCAATGGCCCTTCCTATCCTTTTCTGAAATGGAGATAAAGTTCTTATCTATCTCTGTGAGATAATTGTAGGGTAATCCCATTAACTGGAATAAGAACTTTCAGAGATATTTGCTATAAAATAATTAAAATTGTTACAACCCAGACCAGATATGTAAAGATAACCCAGTAATTATTAGCCCTAATGTGGGTTCACAGAGTTTATTGCTTAAGCTTCAAAGTTCCTTAGAAACCAAGTTCTTAAAATACCTTAGGGAGAGATTATGATAAGCTTCCAGGCAGACACTGAGCTTTCCCAGATTTCATCTTTTCTCTCTTGCTCCCTACTTCTATCTATTCCATTGCAACTGCCAGTGGATTTTTCTGAAATCAGTTTTTAACTCAACCCTTACTCACCAGCTCAAGAAGTAGCACTAGATTTCTAAGGCCTTTTGTATTAAATCCAAATTCTTCATCCTAACAGTGAAGACTTTTCCTTGAATATTACTTCATCTTATGAAGACTTTATGTTCCTCTGTTCCTCAGCTACTGTCACAGGCTAATCTCCTTAATGTCCCAACCCCCTGTCTCCTCAATGAACTTTTTCCAGACCTTTCCTTGATCCTATCCCTATCCCCCTTGTAGCCCACAGTGACTTTTTCTTTTTTTTAAATTCATTTCAGTAAATATTCATTAAGTGCCTACCACATCAGAAAAAACTGTAAGAAGGGAATGTATGTGATTCTCCCGCCCCCCTCTTATTTGATGCACTCATACAGGATGAGATTTTAATGTTTTCACAAGATATAACACCTCCCTGAGTTAAGAATGGAACAACTCCATTGGCTGAGTAATCAAACTAGCCAAACTCCTGGAGGCTTTAAATAGTGAAGTCTCAAAGGAATTTCATCAATTTGAGAAGGTAGGAGAGATTTCAAGTGGGAGCTGCTTATGGAGCTGTAGAGAGGAAAGGAGGGGATTTCTCTTTTCTCCCCCTTCACCCTGCTCCCAACCCCAATTTTGGCCATGTCGCTTTGAAGAGGGGACTACTTGAGCAGCAGAAAGCATTCCATCCAATGCAGATCAGAGACACACACCCAGAATTGACACAGATAATAGAGAATCACTTAGAAGAAGAAATAGTTTCAAGGAATAGGACTCCTGGCAGGAGAGAAAAGAGCCAGGTCTGGAGAGAAGGAGGCCTTGGGAACTCAGTGTAAACTACATAATTTCAGAAGTAGCCACTCACAATGTTATTTTATCCCTTGAGTATGCATCGCTTAGGGCAGTAGTCCAAATTGGGCAAGTTATCCCTCCTAGCATTGTGCCCTCTGCATATTTGGCAGCTAGGTGGTGCAATGGATAGAGCATGGGGCATGGAGTAGGAAGATCTGAGTTCAAACGTGATCTCAGGACACTTAACAGTTTTGTGCCTCTGGGCAAGTCACTTCTCCCTGTTTGCCTCAGTTTCCTCATCTGTAAAATGAGCTGGAGAAGGAAATGGCAACTCACTCCAGTATCTCTGCCAAGAACACCCTAAATGGGGTCACTGAGTCAGATGTAACTGAACAATGAAAGTACGATCTATATTTTTATCCAAGCACAGGGTCAAGCACAAATCTTGGGGAATTTCACTGGAGACTCTTTGTCACAAGGACGTTGAACTATTAATAGTCACTCTGGCCATCCAATCAGGTTCTGAATCCATCTGAAGTGTATTATCATATAATCCCTTTCTTTTCCACAAGAAGAACATGAGATACTTTATCAAACACTTTATTAAAATCTATGCAAACTATATATATATTTTTTGCAAATTGGGTCACTTAGTTCTCAAATCTTATGGTTCCACATTTCTTTCTTTGTTGGAAGGGGGAAGGCATGGCAGAACTCAGATCCTCTGGACTCCAGGGTCCGTGCTGTATTCACTGTTCCATCTAGTTGCCCCACTCATTTGTTTTCCATGATGTTTCAAATATCACTGTCAATGGCTCAGCAGTTACTTCTGCTGTATCTTTTAGGACGTGATCATATGATTCTTCTGAGCCAGGTGACTCTCTTACTATCTCCTTATTTATCTCGGGTATCAACTCCCTGTTAATTATTTTTGTTCTCTCATTTCTAGTGTAAAGATCATTCTCCTTGGCAAAGAAATCAGAAACAAAACAAAAAAAAAATTGAGCAACTCTACCTTCTCTTTGATATCAATTATCATCAGCCCATCTACTCCAAGGAAAGTTCCCTTACTTAATTCTCTTTTCCCTCCCATTATAGCTAATTGTCTTTTCTTCCTTCACTAGCGTTAGTTTATATATTCTGAGCTATAACATTCCTTACACTGTTTTTATAGGACCATGTGTGTTACCTGGACTAACTTTTAATTTTTGAATGTTTATTTTTTTAAAATATAAGTTGGTTGGTGAAATCCCTGTGCATCCACACTGGATTTTTCAAAACAAAACAAAACAAAACCTAGTTATTCTTTTTACTGAAATTATTTTCCTTCATATTTTCAAATTTTCATTCTTGAGCATCTTCCATTTTTTCCTGGGTTGACTTCCCTTGTAGCATTTTAATTCGTGGGTTCCTACCTATCTTTCCCCTGAACTCTTTTAAATATGATTTCCCTAGGTGTAAGTCAGATTATGCCTAGATTTCCTTTGCTTTCTTTATCATAAACTCTAGGATGGAATGGTAATTTCTCTGCAGGGCTCCTATCATTTTTTTGCCCCAGTACCTTTCTTTTAGTGAGAATAAAATCCAGAATAGAGTGTCCCATTATCTCTATCTTTTTGTAAGATTGGGAGTGGATTGAATCAATCAGTGGACCCTATTTAAAATAACTTAGGTGCTTTACACTCTGATATCTTTATCAGATGAGAACACTTCTACCAAATCATGCAATAAATCTAAGGTATTCAGCTAGGTCCACAAAAATCCTAAATCATTTTGGGAAGAGGAAAATGCTTCCAGCCATTGGATGATGAAATGACGCTATATTTTAAGTGTGTTGGAATTGATTGAATAGACTGATCATTCCCTGTGGAGCTTGGATAAAATAGGAAACCAGTTCAACACTTAGCATCCCAGAATTGGGTTAGCCTAGTGGTGGAAGCTGCTTTATCCAAGCTCCTGAAGGAAAATTCTTTGGAGAGGACAAGAGGAAGACAGAAAGCCTTGGTTTCCTTGCTCTCACCCCACCACTGACCAAAGAAAGACTTTGCAAACTTTGAAAAGTTGGAAGATTTATGACTGTAGTAGTGAGTATCCCCAAATTAGTGATGGCTGGTGTCAGCATGTGCATTGGGAACCTGGAGACACATTGAAGACAAATTAGAGGAAAAGGAGTTTCATGACTGTAGAAAGAACCCAGCAGAAAGCTATCCCATACATAAGAAGAACTTTATGAGAACTTCATGAAGGTGAGAAAGGGGCTTCTCACAACGGGGAGCTGTGAATTATCCCTTTGACACAAATGCTTTCTAAGCTTAAATCCCTTTCCATTAGACTCTCTATGTATTTGTGGAAGGGCATACCTCTCATTTGGGGGAATAGTTTGTGCCAGCTGCTCTTACTATCCCATCTTAGTAAATAGCCTTACTAAATACCACTTGGTAAATAGTGACATTTTAAAAGCTAGTTAAAACTTAATTAGTATCAACTAGTAATCAAAGGAAGAGCACGCCAGTGGGAGCTCGTGATCAGTAGCCTTAGGTCACTACTCTCCAGACCTTTCAGGGTTACTCCTAGAATCCTGAGAGAGGAAGCCTTGCCCTGGGAATCTGTGTTGTCAGGGCAAGTAGGACTTGAGAGAGTGAGCCCACATTATGTACTACATTTTGAAGGATAAAACCCTCACTAAGGCAAATCAAGAGATGTAGGAAGAGATGTAGATTTCCCATACTCTTCACTTATTTCCTCTTTCTTTCCAAGTGGTCTGTAGAATACTCCAATGACAAAATTGCTTCTATTTCTCCCTCTGAATTTCACCCAAATATTTTCCATCATGCTTCCCTACTATGGTTCTTGGATTTTCTTATAAGTACACCTTCTTAATGTAGAAAGCTATTCATCCCCCTTCTCTCACCCTCCTTCCTTTTTACAAATCATGTTTCTTTTGAAAAAGGTATACCCACTGAAAGTAATGTTCTGGTCATGATTTTCCTCCCACTAAAGTCCAGTGATACATGCGTGTGATACAAGTTTGCCTCTTTGAGTTAGGGTTTCAAGTTCCCCTCATTGTTTGCTGAAACTTTTGTTTTTGTGACTCTGAATTCTCACTTCCTCTATCTCTTACAGCAACACTTATACCTTATTTCCCTTCACAAACTCTGCAATTTAGTGACACTGGTCTCTTTGCTGTTCCTTGGACAAAACATTTGTCTTATGTGCTTTTTCTTTTTTTAAAACAAATTAATTGTTTTTTGGTCAATCAACAGAAATTCACCTTCTCTTCCTCTTACCTCCACATTGCTCCCTTGAGAAAGAACAACGAAATTGTTATTACCAATATGTGCACAAATTTCTGTAGACCAGATTCCTGCACTGGCCATGTTCACAAAAGCATCTCAGTCTGCCCTCTGAATCCACCACCTCTTTACGAGGATATGGGTTTTGTTGAATGTCCTGGAATCAGAGCAGGTTATTTCATTGATCCGAGTTCATTAGTCTTTCAACGTTGTCTTTATAATACTGTTGTTACTGTGTAAGCCATTCTTCTGGTTCTGGTCACTTCATTTTTCATCTGTCCATATACATTTCCACGGTTTCTTTGAAATTATCCCTGTCATCATTTCTTATAGCATGGTAGTATTCCATCTCATTTATATACCATCAATTATTCATCCATTCCCCAATTGGTGCGCACCATCCTAGTATCCAGTTCTTTTTCTCCACAAAAGGAGTTGCTATACTTTTTTATATCCTTAGGGTTTTTTTATTTTATCATTTTTGGATGAATCTCTCCCTTAATGTATCCTCCTGGTTATTCTCCATCTGCCTTCTCTCCTTTCTTTACTATTTCCCTGTTAATTGAAATACATTTCTATACCCAACTATGGGTGGATATTTTTCTGCTTTGGATAACTTTAGATGAGAGTGAGATTCAAATGTCAGTTGCTTCCCCAACACCTTCCACCTGGTTTGTGTAACTTTCTATTCATATAACCTGATTAAGTGAGATAATTTTCCCAAACCTTCCTCTTCCTTGCCTCCCAAGCATGCTCCTCTTCCCCTATATTTCTACTCATCAGAACATAATAGCATTAATCCCAGGTCCTTCGTTTAAGTAGATTCCTTTTATGATCTCTAGTTGTGATAAGATTCTGAGGGACACAAGTATCATCTCCTCATATAAGAATGTACAGTTTATCCTTGCTTAATGACTTATGATTGTTTGCTCCTGTTTACCTTTTTATGTTTCTCTTGATTCTTAAGTTTGCACTTCACAGTTTTTATGCAGCTCTGGTCTTTTAATCAGAAATGCTAAAAATTTTCTTTTTCAATAAAGGTTTGTTTTTCCCCCTTGTACAATTATACTTAGTTTTGCTGGGAAAGTTTTTCTTGGTTGTGTCTATATCTTTTGTTTTATGGAATGTCTCATTCCAAAGGTCTCAGTTCCTTTATAATGTACCTGTTAAATCACATGTAACCCTGACTGTGTCCTTGGTACTTGAATTCTTTCTTTTTGTCTGTTTGCAGTATTTTTTCCTTCGCCCTGGAAGCTCTTGATTTTATCTATAACTTTTCTGGGAGTTTTCATTTTCATGTTCCTTTCAGGAGGTGACCAGTAGATTCTATTTCCACTTTGCCCTTTGCTTCTAAGATATGTGGACAGTTTTCTTGTATGAATTCTTGAAATATGATGTCTAAGCTCCTTTTTTATTACAGTTTTTAGGTAGTGATTCCTAAACTGTATCTTCTTAATTTGTTTTCCAAATAATATTTTTGTATAAGATACCTTACATTTTATTCTATTTTTTTCAGTCTTTTGACTTTTTTTTTTTTAGTATTTCTTGTTTCATGGAATTATTATCTTATATTTTGTTTATTCTCACTTTCAGGTGGTTTGTTGCTTGGGTAAGGTTTTATATCATTTGTGCCAAACTGTTAAATGCCTTGCCAATTCTTTCTTCCATGGCTCTCATTTCTTTTCCCTTAAAAAAAAAAAAAAGCTATTGTCTTTCAGGAGTTTTAGTTGAACTTATGCTCAAGCTATGCTTTTATTTGAGGCTTTGCTTATAAGTATTTTGAAATTATTATTTTTTCTTGGATTTGAGTATTGAGTGACCTTTTTTTTTGTTTGCTTATTCTTCCAGCTTATTTTCTGTACTATATGTAAGGTCTGGGCTCTGTGAAGTTCTGGAAGGAATGTCTGGGTTGCCTTGCTGCTGCTACCTTGAGCGTATCGTTCTAGGATCTCAGGGACAACTCAGGCTGGGGACCTCCAAGGTTTCAGTGCTTCCAAAGTGGTTTGATCCACAGCAAAATCTGAGAGCTGCCTCCCCGATCTAAGTTCTGTAAGTCTCTGACCTGGGTGTGGGTCTGAGCAACATTCCTATGGGCTTATCCCTATTGTTCCAATAGATGGCCTCTGAACTCAGCTTCAAATGAAAAGCTCTGCTGGCTCAGAACCACAGAACTGCAGATTCCCCTTTGTTCTGGAATTTCTGTCCTGGCTATTCTATTGCAAATTTCAAACTTGACTGGAGGCTGGAACTAAGACTGTGCTGTCCTCCAGGGGTCTGACCTTCACAGCTGCTGCTTGCTTTTTAAAGTTTCTTTAAAATAACCTATTTTTTACTCTAAATCTAAATTGATAAAAGAAATTGCACGTTAAGACAATTCTGAGCTCACACCTATCAGATTGGCTAATATGACAGAAAAGGAAAATGATAAATGTTGGAGGGGATGTGGGAAATAGTATTTTCACTTTTTTTCCTTTCTCATGGTTTTCCCCTTTTGTTCTGATTCTTCTTTCACAACATGACTAATGTGGAAATATGTTTAACATGATTGTACATGTATAACCTAAATCAGATGGTTTGCTGCCTCGGGGAGAGGGGGAGAGAAGGAAGGGAGAGAAAAATTTGGAATTCAAAGTCTTACAAAAATAATGTAATTAGGAAAAAAAATACTGTTAAGAGCAATTTTAAAAAATTTCACCAATTACATGTAAAACCAACTTTTAACATTCATTTAAAAATTTTTTGAGTTCCAAATTTCTCCCTCTCTTCCTTTCCCCCTCCCTGAGACAGTAAGCAATCTGATTATAGGTTACACAGGTACAATTATGTAAATCGTTTCCATATTAGTCATTTTGTGGAAGAAAACTTGGAAAGATAGGAAGAAAGAGAGAGAGAGAGAGAGAGAATTCGGGTACCATCGATTCTTTCTCTGAAAGTAGGTAGCATTTTTTATCATGAGTCCTTTGGGATTATTCTGGATCATTGTATTGCTGAAAATAGCTAAGTTATTCACAGCTATGCATTGTACAATGTTGCTGTTACTGTGTACAGTTTTCTCCTGGTTCCGTTCATTTCACTCCATATCAATTCATGTTAGTCTTTCCAGGTTTTTTTGAAATCATCCTGCTCATCATTTCTTATAGCATGATATTATTCCATCACAATCATATACCACAACCTATTCAGCTGTTCCCCCAAATGATGGGTATCCCCTCAATTTCCAATTCTTAGCTACTACAAAAAGAGTTGCTACAAATATTTTTGTACAAATAGTCCCCCTCCTTTTTAACTCTCTTTAAGATACAGACCTAGTAATGGTATTACTTTATCAAAGGATACACACAGTTTCATAGCCCTTTGGGCATAGTTCCAAATTGTTCTCCAGAATGGTTGGATCAGTTCACAACTCCACCAACAATGTATTAGTGTTCCATATCCCCTACAACATTTATTGTTTTCCTTTTCTGTCTTGTTAGCCAACTGATAGATGTGAGGTGGTACTTCAGAGTTGTTTTAATTTGCATTTCTTTAATCAATAGCAATTTAGAGCTTTTTCATATGTCTATAGATAGTTTGATTTCCTTATCTGAAAACAACTTGTTCATAACCTTTGATCATTTGTCCATTGAGTAATGATTTGTATTCCTAAAAACTTGATTCAATTCTCTTACATATTTAAGGAATGTGTGTGTGTTCATCCTTCATTGCCGAAGAAGACCATGCCATCAGAGAAATAATGACATGACTTGCATTTTACTTTGTTTTGAGTGAGGGAGGACTGTGCAGGTCACCAGCCTCACTTCTCCTCCAGAGCCATCTGAATCCAGTGACCAGATATTCATCAGGATGACTGGAGATGACCCAGGATGAGGCAGTTGGGGTTAAGTGACTTGCCCAAGGTCACACAGCTAGTGAGTGTCGAAGTGTCTGAGGTGACTCTTGCACTGGTGCTTTATCTACTGTACCACCTAGCTGCCCCATTTGAGAAATAAAGCCTTTTTTGGAGATACATGCTGTAAAAATCACCCCCCACCCCAGCTTTCTGCTTTCCTTCTAATTTTGGTTGCATTGGTTTTGTTTGTGCAAAAATGTTTTAATTTTACATAATCAAAAATATCCATTTTACATTTCATAATGTTCTGTATATCTTGTTTGGCCTTAAATTCTTCCCTTATTCATAGATGTGGTAGGTAAACTATTCCATGCTCTCCTAATTTGCTTATGGCATCATCCTTTATGTTTAAATCATCCATTTTGACCTTATCTTAATATACATTGTGAGACGTTGGTTTATACCTAGTTTCTGCCATACTGTTTTCCAGTTTTCTCAGCAGTTTTTGTCAAATAATGAGTTTTTATCCCCAAATCTTGGATCCTTGGATTTGTCAAACACTAAATTACTGTGAGCATTTATTACAATGTATTATTGTAGCAAATTGCCCCACCACCCTTTCTCTTAGCCAGTACCATGATTGTTGCTTTATAACACAGTGTGAGATCTGGTACGGCTAGGCCACTTTGCTTCACATTTTTTTCTGCTTACTTCAGAACTTGCTCCTTGTTTGATACACATTCTAGAACTTGTAACCACTCTTCATCCTGGAACACCACCCCTCGGTATGGGTCCTCCCCTCAACCAGTTCAAGATCTGTGACGTGGAACTGGATAGTGAGCAACAAAGTTGTCATTTGACAACTGTGTGTATCCTCTGCACAAGTTTTAGACTCTCTTTGCTGGATTCTGATCTTTTCTTGCCCTACTACTCAAATTCTACTTGTAAAGGAATGTTTTGCATGATATTCCCATCTAGGTCCTGTCCCCAGGACCTCTCTTTCTGTCTTCTTTTGTCAACCTGGACTGGAAAATTGATTCACTGGTACCCAACATACATTCATCAAGCTTAACCTTCTCAAACCAAAAGGGCTGATTACCAGCCCAAAGTTAACAAAGACTCACAAAACTCAGCCTATTAATGCAGGACATTTTGAGTGTCCTGCCCTAGGTAAAATTATGAGCTTAATGAAATTTGTCTTTACTGTCTCTGTGTCCTTTCTTCCCTTCCCTCACCTCCCCACAAGAATGCCCTTTCTTCTAGCCCCTTGTGCTCCTCTGCTGTCCTGGAACCTGTTAACTTCAGAAATAGAAATGGGTTAGTGACAACATTTTACCCTGCTTTAGCAGTATTTACATTAACAAAGGAGCAAGAACCAGGCAATGCTTAACATAAAGAAATGAGTGTTAAAGGTAAAATTGTAGGCACCTTGGTATTTGAGAGGAGGAAAATACATTCCTGTCAGAGCACAGGTAAATGCCTACTCTGCTCAGGTGCTAGGCTAACCCCACTTCCTGAATTGTGTCTCATGGATTCTTCATCCTTGAGTCTCCCAGTGGCCAACATAAGCCAGCTTTCCAGGCAGAGGGTCCTAAGAGACGAGGAACTTTGTCCTCTGCTCTTCCATGGAATTGGTGTGACTTTTGGTTGGGAGGGAGGAGAATAGCCATTGCTGTGAGTTTTCCTGGAATCCTCATTGTTCTTTCTACCTCTAGGCAGCTAAATGGTGTCATAGATAGAGAGCTGGGCCTGAAGTCAAATCCAGCCTCATACATTTACTAGTTTTGTGACTCTGAGCAAATCACAATCAGTTTCCCCAACTGTAAAATGGGGATAATTAACAACTCCTCACAGGATCATTGTGAGGTTCAAATTAGTTATTTGTAAGATGCTTGGCATAGTGCCTCGCATAAAGTAGGTACTGCACAAATGCTTATTCTCCTTTTTTACCCTTTCCCCTTATGCTCAGGAAGCATATGGGGACCTGGCTCTTTTTGACTGTATTGTTACAAGGTTTATGGATCCTAGATAGTTTTCTAGTGCCACTACCTAGTGCCTATAGACTACCACTGTAGACTGGTGCAATGGCCCCTCCCTGGCCAACCACAGAAGACCACATAGTTAAATGTTGGTTTTCTTACCAAGTGATCTCTCCATAACTGACCACAACAAACAACATAGCTAAATGCTGGGTTTTCTCACCGGCTATGTGTTTTTGTGGGAAGTCTACAATGTGATATGTCTTCCTTGTTCTCCATTTTTATTTCTGTGGAAAGTTGGAGGTTGGGGGAAGAGGAGGTTGGTTATTGATTAGATCATGCTCCTAAACTGAGTGGGTGGGAAGAAGGAAGGAATGAGTTGCAAAATATTCTGGGTTGCCAGTCTGAGTGTTAATATTTCACAGATTTGTGAAGGCCCAGGGATCCTTGGGCCTTTAAACCTAGTACCTGATCTCTGAAGTAAGTATAAAGTTCATATCTGATACAGTGCTTCCATATGTGATACGACCAGCTAGATCAACTTCCCATTGCAAATGGCTTCTGAAACCTCCTCCAGCATGAAACACTGATGTCAGGACTGCTTTTGGAATCTAGTCAAAACTTTTTTCCCACAAAGTGCTGGACTCATCTTTGTGAGTTCAAATTCGGTCTCAGATACTTACTAACTGTTTGATGCTGGACAAATTGCTTAACCCTGAAGGAAATGGCAAACCTCCCCAGTTTCTTTGACAAGAAAATCCAAATTTGACTCCTCACTCCTCTTTCCCTTCATTCTGGTTGCAGCAGAGCCACCGGTCATGGTTACGGTCACCTTGGGGATTTCTGGATCTTTTCTCTCTGCCTTAAAGTGGGGTGTTTGGTTTTTTTTTTTTTATGAATAATCAAAAGCAGCAAAATCCAGCGCTATCAGGCCAGTGCTTTAAAACTAGAAAAAAGAGAGGTTTGACCTGACTCAGTTTCAGAGCTGTAATATTCAAGTTTTAACTGAAACTGGTACTGATCTGAAAGCAGTAGCAAAATTTCTTGGAGCTTCTAGGGCAAAACTTGATTATCACCAATGTGCAGAAACACTCTTTGACTTTCAGATGGCTGGTGGCATGCTGGCCCTAGGTGGTGCACTGGCAGTGTGTGGTGGTACTATTGATGTCTGAGTATTTGCAGCACAAGGAGACCTAGCTCAAGTATTCATCACTTTAATCAGGTGATCCAGATATCTTGAAAAGGGATCTGAGGATGAATTTTAAAAGCTGTTGCTATTCGTAAAGGATTTTTCAGAGTCTGAGAGGAACAAACTGGCCATGTTGATTGTGGTTTTTCTGGCCAATTGGACTCTTAATGCATCCATTCTTAACAGCCTTTATAATGAGAATTTGGTTAAAGAGGGCTCTGCAGTGGCCTTTGTTGTAAAGTTGAAATCATAGATAAATGAAAAAAAATATCAATGCAGTAGCTGCTCATCTTTAGAAATTCAGCATGGACAAACAGACTGATGGAACGTTTTCCTGCTAAAGTGTTGAGCATTTCACAAAATAATTTTACCAAAGCAGTCTAAAAGAACTGTTATGTTAAAAGTATGTTAGGAACCAGCAAACCATGGCAGCCAGTAAAGAGCTACAGAACAAATTTCATGTGGTGATCCATTTAAGAATATAATGTTATATGTCAAGGAGGAGAGGAAGAAAAACATCCCAGAATGGATCTTTATAGGCATAGTCTGGTCAAGTGTGATGAACTCTGTGAAATGGAACCAAGGGAGGAGCTGGTAGAGAACAAGCCATCAAGCATGTGAAGCAATATAGCCTTCTACTTGCTGCCTTTACTATTCAAGGTCAATCTGAACTGACTTTGTGAAATCATTCACTTCATGAAAACCTTCCAGAAAGTCATGGTGCTTTTTGATAAAGTCTTGAGCAAAGAGCCCATTTTGAAGTGGTATAAAGATACTCATGTTGCAAAGGGGAAAGTGTCTTTCTTGAACAAATGAAAAAAGTTGTAGAGTGGCTCAAGAATGCAGAAGAATTAGAGGTGGAAGAAGGCGACTGAGTTGTGACACTACGAGGTCAGTAAAGCAAATAGGAATTGTCCATAAAATGTCCTATCTCCTGTGTCCTTCTGGTCTTTACATCTTCCTACCTCCTTGTATCAAGTGTGACATAAGGGCTTTCATGGCAAATTTATTTGAACTATTTTCTGTGGTTACTGAAAACTGTTGGGTTGAGTTTTTAAAACCATGTTTTAAGTAGCTACAGGCGTTATAGATTTGAATCCAATGCTACATTGGAGGTCTTTTCTATCTCTTCTATTTTTACTGTAATAATATAATTTAAAGCCTCCCACAATGAAGAGTTCATTTTCTCCCTGGGTTTTCTATAAACAGTTTACAAGACATGATTTGGTTAAAAACTATTTGTTATGGAAATTCTGTTTGCAAATTAAACTGTACAAGTATCCAAAGTCAAAAGGCAAATGACTCATGTGATAATTTGGTATGAAATGAAAAGGCAGCATTAAATGGTGTTCAGAACCCTGTTCATCAGATGATAATCTCCTATATAAGACCTCAAGGTTAATTTCTTAACATTGATTCCAAGGCAATTAGCTCATTTTATTGTTGATATTACCAAAGAATATTTCTGTTAATGCTTATTTTATTTTTTGGCATTATTAAAAGTTAAGCAAAGAGTTTCCAAGTAGCCTACAGCTAAAATTTCTATAACCCTTGCTTCCTGGTTTCTCATTTGTAAGTGAAGGAATTGGTGGAAAGTAAGTCAGAAAAAGAAAGGTAGCAAAGTGGTCAGGGAGGTAGAAAGAAGAAAATTAAAATCTCTCTGTTGCATGGTTTTCTGCATTCGTTGTTTTAGCCAGCAAAAATAGGTGAGCTTCTGTTACACCACCATCTCTAGGCCTACTTACAAATGTATTATTAAAATAATCTTGTCATTCACAGTATCTTGCACTCTGGACAGCCCTAAATTCATAGAATAGAAATCATTAAAGGGAGGTCATGACAAATATCCTAAACAAATATCCTGTTTGTTGTATGGAAATACTATGATGTGATACCACTTGGCCATACTGAACTGTCTTCATTCTTTAGCATATACAGGTATGAATTAACATCTGCCCAATATCTACCCCACAGGACATTTTCTTCTTGCCACAAGCCAAAAAAACGTTTCCTTTCCAGCTTTCAATCATTTTTATTCTGATGGCTTACCTTTTTACTTTATCTTTGCTGATAATTTGTCTAGATACTTAGCTTAGCCATTAGAAGATGAGTCAGTAACTGTCGCCTCATTTTTGGTGGCTAAATTTTGTGGTAGGCAAATAATAGTTCAAGTGACCACTTGGAAATAAGGCGTTCTTAATTCTTCATCAATGCTGGAAACAGTATCACCAGGACTTCTGTGAAATCTGCCCTATCTTAGCATGTGCCGTTAAGAGCCAAGAATTTGGTATTTAAAATTAAAAGAAGGCCTTAAGGAAATGAAGTATAATGTAATTTGAAATTTTAATAGCCTTATATGTAACTGATAGTCTTGTGAGTAGAGTTTATGTTCAATGTTCATATGTAGATGTTATGAATCCAGTAGATTTCTACTGGAGTGATCTGCTTCCTTTGTCATTTGTAGTCCTAAAGTTTTTTTTTTTTTAAATAAAGGCCATCCTTAGACTTAAAAAAAAATCCCATATTGGGTCACAAAGAATCAGATATGACTGAAAACTGAAATGGTACCGTAGGACATTTCTTCAGGAATCTGATGAGCCAAGAGAGGCCAGAGAGGAGGGCAAAAAAAAAAAAAAAAGACTTTAAAATTAATTCAGAAAAAAGACTAAAAGGAACATTTTGTTCCCTAGTCTTAAAGCACTGTATCTTTTAGTAATGTCAGTGGTGGGTATGTACTCCTTGCCCTCCCCTGGTAGGCCACCTGTGCATACATCTCACTCCTAGTACAACTAATTAGCCATGTGATCCTGGACAAATCACTTCTCTGGGCTTCAATTGCCCCATCTGCAAAGGAGATCTTTAAAGTTGTCCCGTTTCTAACATGCTAAGGCCCCCATCAAAGGGTAATAAGGTAATAGAACCAGAGCTGAAAAGGGACACCTCCTATCTGTGGCCTGGCTCTGTCTCTTGATACCATGGCATCCAGATTGAGGAGGAGCTACTGCTTTTTTCCAGCACTAATGAAATTCTTCTTTTTAAAGCCTTCATCTCCCAGCCACCCACTTGCAAATGATTTCCTTATAGTCTTGGCTTTCAGCCACAGAGAACCTGCACTGAATTCACTCTACAGTGGGTCCAATGATCAGAGAATGACCAAACAAATTGTGGGATGAGATATGATAGACTATTAAACCCTTCATGCAGCTGCCAGTGATTTTCCTAAATTGCAAGCCTGATTATATCATTCCTCCCCTGACTTAACTTAACAAACTCCAGTGGCTCCCTATTTTCCCTAGGATCAAAAATAAATTTAGCTTCTTTCTACTTTTCTAGTCTTTTAGTATTTTACTCCCTATTATGGGAGTAAAGTTTTTTTGCACTCCCCAGCACTGTATGGTCTAGATCTAGTGGCCTATGTGCTAGACCTTGTACAAAGTGCTTCATCTCCCAACTCTAGGCCTTTACACTGGCTGTCCCTCATGCCTGGAATGTTCTCCTTCCTTACCTTTACCTGTTAGATCCCTGGCTTCCTTTAAGACTCAGCTCAAAAGTCACCCACTCCTGGAAGGAATAGGTTTTCATGTCCCAACAGCTGCTAATGACTTCAATTCTAAGGCTACTTTCCATTTATTCTGTATTTATCTTGTACGTATTGTTTTATATGAGCTGTATCCCCCTCTAGAATGTAAGTTTCTTGAGGGAAAGGACTGTCTTTGCTTTTTCTTTGTGTACCCAACATGTAGTACAGTGCCTGCCACATAGTGAGCGGTTAATAGATGGGCTTGTTGATTGATTATTTCTGGCCCATCAGAAATGAAAAGGATTTAAGAATAAAATGAACATAAAGAATTTTCAAGACTAATTAGAAATATAGCACAAGGATATCCACATTTGAACGAGACCTAGTGACTCTCTAAATGCTTTTCTTGCCCTTCTCTTTCCACTGTCATAGCATTTGCATTTTGTGGATGGCTTTCTCGTTTACGGTGTAGGTTTTATAAAAAGATTTGTGTTGAGATGTTGCCCCTAGAGTGGGGCTGTGCCTTTCCTCAGTAAAGGCCCACCCAACACTCCATTTCCTTATTATTCATTCTAGCTGGCCTGGACTCAGGCAGCAGCTCTCCCCTCCTCCCGCCTCAGCTTCCCCTTTGCTGTGGAACTCAGTGTCTGATACTCCCTCTGTTACTGCTAGCTTCATATGCTTGCTATTCAGGCAGTATATACGGAGCAATCTCTGAAAACTGTCCGTGTGTGTGTGTGTGTGTGTGTGTGTGTGTGTGTTCCTTCTAGGGCAAACTTTCTAAGCCTCAATTTTCTCATCTGTAGAACACTCAGAACAAATAAGGTCCAGGTGATATGTATATGAAAGTGTTTTGTAGTCTTATCGATATGCCCATGTAAGAGATTATTATCATTATTAGGGCAGATGCGAAAGAAGTAGAAGCCTCCCTCCCAACCCTTGAGGAACTTCCAATCAACTTCCAATCATGAAGGGGAGCCAAGAGTGCAGACTTGAAAAAGTCAGGAGAGTCCTTAGGAAGCAGGTAAATAAAGATGACCTTCAGAGCCATAGCCCTCTCATTCATCCAGAGACCTTCAGCAGCCTGAGAGTTACCATTAGTGAGGGACATGGCTTAATGGGGAGGAGATGGAAAGGTCTTCTATCTTGCTCTAATATTGAAACAGGAAGGGTCAAGTTGTGGGCATGGGATCTGGAACAGTTTGCTTTTCTGGATTGGATAGTTAGTGATGAGGGATGACAAGAAATTAAATTATATTGGGTCTGGGTGTGAGCTGAAGATTTTGGGTTGGATGTAGCAAATGAGACGGAGTCTAATTCAGTTCACCTCCCAAAATCATAGGTTTGAAAGGGACCTCAGAGACCAAACCATACTTGAACACGAATCTTCTTGCTATATGACTGGTGGTCTTGCAGACTCACAGCTCAATTTAACAAGTGTTTAAGTGCCTAGTCTGGCCTAGGTACTGTGCTAGGCAAGATGAAAATTAGTTGCTGTTCTCAAGGAGCTTATATTCTATGGAAGGACGTAATATCTATGCAGATGAATATGTGCAGAATAGTTTGAGGGGGAGGAGAGCCCTAACAATTAGGATAATCAGGAAGTGATTCCTGTAGGAGGTCACACTTGAATTGTCTTAAATGAAGCTAGGGGTTCTAAGAGGCAGAAATCGGGGTGGGGTGGGACTGTGCATTCCAGGTCTGAGGGACAGACAGTGCAAAGATACAGAGATAGAATACCTGCTGACTTCATGAAATGGCAAGCAGCCCAGTTTGGCCGTTAGATAAAGTAGAGTAATATAAAGTCAGCCTGGAAATGTAGACTGGTGCCAGACTGGAAAGAGCAGTAAAAAGCTCATACATAGCCAGGAACCAATGGACAGACTTTGGTTCCGAGTCCTGCCCAGATAGTGGCACTGGCCGTATCTGTCTGTAATAATCAGAGATTGCCCCTAGATGCTTTCTGACCCTCTTGGGTACAGGAGAAGGCCCTCTGTCTAGACCTGATCTCATTTGAGATCAGATCAGATCTAAAGAGCTTTTGGGTTACCCAGGTTAAGCATATATAAAACAGGAATAAAAAATAAAATGAAGTAAAAAAAAAAAGCAGAAAGACATTCAGAGCTCAGTTACAAGACATCTTTCTTGCATCTCCCTGTTTCTATTTCCTTCTCCCTTTCCGTCCTCAGATTGATGACAGCACCTATCTATTCAAATGTTCCTTCCCCTTTAGCTAGTCAATCGGTTGTTAAATCTCACTGTCCTTACTTCTCCAAATCCATGGATCCCTGCTCCTATACCAACAGGATGGGAACACAAAGTAAAGTAGGATATCACCATTCAGGCCCCATCAATAAAATCTTTGAAATTCATTTCATAGCATAGTCACAGATTTAAAGTTAAGAGGGACCTTTAGTAGGGACCTGCAGTCTTTAGAAATTTTTAAAAAATATATTTAAATTTATTTCATTATTTTCCAATTGCATTTTTTAAAAATGTTAAATATTCATTAAAAATTTTTTTGAGTTTCATATTCTCTCCCTTCTTCCTGCTCCTCCCCTCTTTGAGAAGGCAAGCAATATGATATGGATTACATAAGTCATGTAGTCTTAATTGCCTCATTTTACAGATGAGGAAAAAGCTCTGGTTAGATAACATGACTTGCTCCAGGTCACATGACTAGAAAGTGACAGAGCTGAGATTTGAACCTTGATTTTCCAATTATCAATTCAAATCTTCTGAGTCAGTGAATGGAGTAATTTTTGGAGCAGGCGATTCTCTAGAATATCTCCTTGTTCTCTCTCTGGTTCAGGGAGATCAGGCTGAGCAGGATGGTCCATGAAGTTCAAGAAAGGAGCAGAACTTTGCCACTGTCTTAAGAGATCCTCTTCCTTGGAAGTCATGCTAGAAGAAGCCGACATACCTGGTGACATTTGCTTTTGCCTTGATGACACACTGGGTATATGTGTTTGTGTAAAGGAAGAAATGAATAGCCTCCTTGAGTTTTGGTGCCTTCACTTGTTTGGTTCTCGCTAACTTCAACATTTTCTTCTAGTATTCTCCTCCCAGCCTCCTATCACCCCAAATCCTCTGTTCTTGCCAAATTAGTCTCCTCTTCTACTGGCCCTGTCTCCTATTGGACCCATCTCATATTCTACCCATTCCAAGACTGTTACCAGGCTATTTTTCTCTACTCTGCTCTCTGTAAAACAAAGGGATCATATTTAAGGAAGTTATTTCATCTCTTTCTTCCTCTGTAAAATGAGGCACTGAACTCTAAATTGGATGCAACCATGACCTTTCTCCAGGACCCAGCTCAAGTCTAACCTTTTCCATGAAGCCCTTCAGATCTTTCCAGCTGGCTCTGACCTTTTCTTTTCTGTAACTTAGAACCATCTTTTTCTGTGCTCTTCTTTTGGCAGTAATTTACATGTGGCTTTGAGAGATCTCTAGTATTTACTGTATTCCCATTTTGTTGGATGATTGAATGGATTTCTGTTGTTTTTGTGACTTTTCATGTATTTATATCTTGTCTCCTCAACTAGTGTATAAGCTATGTGAGGACACAGAGCATGTCTTATATTTCTTTGTGAAGCGAGAGGTGGAGGGAAAGGAGAGAGAAGACATGTAGCCACAGGAAGAAGATAAATGATAGTATAATACATATTCAGTTGAATTGAAGTAGTACATGTTTACCTCATTTTATTGTACTTTGCTTTATTGTATTTACATTTTTTGCATATTTGATTTTCTTTTTACAAATTGAAGGCATATGGCAACTCCGCATCGAGCATGTTTATTGGCACCATTTTTGCAATAGCATGTACTCACATTGTGTGTCTGTTTCATATTTTGCTAATTCTTGCAATATTTCAAACTTTATCATTATTGTTATTATATCTGCTATGGTGATCTGTGATCAGTGGCCTTCAGTGTTACTATTGTAATTGTTTTGGGGCACCACAAACTGCGCGACATCAGATGATGAACTTAATCGATAAACAGGTATGTTCTGACTGCTCCACTGACCTGCTGTTCCCCTGTCTCTCTCCCTCTCCTTGAGACTCCCTATTTCCTAAGACACAACAGTTTTGAAGAGTATTGAACAAACTCAGTGGACATTGCAGTGGCAGAGTTTGGGAAGACTGACTCCAATTTTGGAACAAGTTCTACTGGGTAGGGTAAAATGGCATCAAACACCATCTCATGCTTCAGAGAAATCTCTTGTGAAAAGAGGATTCAATGAAGCAGCAAACCTCATTGTTGTCTTATTTTTTAAAACTCCCACAGCCACCCCATCCTTCAGCAACCTGGTACCACCCTTCTCAACCAGCAGACACATCAACATGGAGGCAAGACCCTCCATCAGCAAAAAGATTATGAGCCACTGAGGGCTCAGATGATGGTTAGCATTTTAATTTTAAATTAAGATACATTGTTTTTTCAGACATGATACTGTTGCACACTTCATAGACTTCAGCATAGTGTAAACATAACTTTTATATGTACTAGGAAACAAAAAAACATTGTGTGACTTGCTTTATTGCAATAATGATTTAATCTCAGTGGTCTGGAACCAAACCTGCAATATCTCTGAGATATGCCTGTATATGATCTGGGTCAACTGGGTAACAGAGTCAAGAAATTGCCCATAGGTGCTCTAAAAGCTCACTGGGTGAGGGGAGGGGGACTCAGGATAGAGTCACTGGGGAAGAGGGACTTGATCCGAGCTCCAGGAATAGACTAGGTGGCATATGGATCAGAAAAGGAAATGTCGAAGAGGGCCAGGTGTGTGTGTGTGTATGTGTATATGTGTGTGTGTGTGTGTGTGTGTGTGTGTGTGTGTGTGTTCCACATGAAGGTACACTGTGAGCAGAAAACCCAAAACTGGTTTATATTTAGTCATTCATGCGCTCAAGACCCTTTGTAATAGTTACCATCTATGAGGATGGTACTTTGTGTGTTTGTGTGTATGTGTAGGGGGAATGTGTGGAGATGGGGGATGAAGGACCACTGAGTCTCCAGTCTGTGGCTGGGTTCAGTTCTCCTTTTCTTGCCTTGAGCAAGAAACTTGAGCTACCTCTTACCCTCATTTCTAATCGTGGGCTGGGGGATTCAGGTTATCCAAAACCACTGGTGCCAGCCAACCTGGTTGTGTGGGTGATATTGATAGAGATCTCTGTTTTGTTCATCACTTTGGCTTGGGCTGGAGGCCAGAGTAACCGGTTGGGCCCACCTGTCTCAAGCCAGCTGTCCTGGGGAGGAGGGTTGGGCAGCTTCTTAATGCTGCATTAGGCCTGTTCCTGCTGCCCTCCTCTAGCCACCTCTGCTGCGGTGTGACGTTCTCCAACCATTGTGGGGCAGGAGGGCAAGGAGGCACCTTGTTAGAAGATAAGTGTGGGAGAGTGCAAGGAAGAAATTGCCCATAGGTGGAAGGTTTCTCTGCAAAAAGAGGCAGGTAAAGAATTCAAGGGCTGTGTGTGGGTGAGAAAGACAGAGACAGATAGATCTGCTAGGGAAGATTGCTGCTGCCCTGACCTTAGCCATATTTTTTACTTGGCAGGTAGCACTACAACAGGAGAATAGTCAAGCTTTGGCCTAAATGAGGCTGATGTCTGGGTGAAACTGGCTTTTCTTCTGCCTCAGGGAGAGACTAAGGAATGTCCAAGATCACATGGGTAGTGTCCTGGATTTAAATCCAGAAGAGCGAGTGCCTTCCACTTTATCCCTCATCCCAGGTTCTCAGTATGAGCAGAATCAAGGTGGCTGCTGGCGAGCACTGATCCCCCTTCCTTGAAGACAGAACAACTCAGGTTTGTTTGGGACTTTGCAGTCTCTCATGGCCCCAGTGCTATGGGCCAGCTGGCAGGGAGGGGGGCATAGGTCATCTCAACTTAGACCACAAGGTCCTGTTAAATAGATCAGCTTTTAAGTCAACCTTTGTTCAACCAAAGTCCAGCAGGTTCCTAGTCTAGCACCTGTCAGCAGTGAGAGAATTTCCAGGGTAAAATAAAGAGCTTCAGTACTGGATACAGGTAAGAAATCCTCTTTCTAATTTCTCAGGATGTGATGTTGCTAATGCAGCCAGGTTGTCTTCATTTTGACCAGAGAGAAGGTACTGGCTGGACTTCCTTCTTCCTCCCTGTTTTTTCTTTTCCTCAAGTAGATGGCCAAATCTCCAGGGCATAGATAGCCCAGAAAGATGGAAAACCTTTCACCTGCTATTCATCTGGGAAGGGAGGTGAGGAGGCTCCTTAGAAAAGATACAATCTAGTCTTCTATGGTCCCTTTGTCTGGGGCATGAGTTACATGCCTAAGGAACTCACCCTAAGAATCAACCCTTTGATTTAGCTTTCAAGTCAAGGGAGTAGTCTGTTACCTTCCCCTCCTTAAAAGTGGCTGCCCTTTCAGGTTTCCTTTTTCTCCTAGCTACTTGGAAGTAGAAAGAGGTAAAAGTAAGTCATAGATGTGATCTTCTCCATAGAACTACTGGGAAAACAGTCCTGGAGGAGGAGGTGGGTTTACCTTGGCAGCAAGTGGAACAATGGATAGAGGGGTGGGCCTGGAGTCTAGAAGAGTTAAATTCAAGAAGTCTCAGATACTTACTATCTGTGTGACCCTAGGTAAATCACTTAACCTCAGTCTGCCTCAGTTTCCTTAACCATAAAATGGGGATAATAATAGCTCCTATCCCAAAGGGTTGTCATGATCAAATGAAATAGTTTTTATAAAGCACTTAGCACAATGTCTTAATAACAAGATTAGAGCTCCATGGCTAAGGTGACACAAGGAACTGAGGTGATTATTTGGGTCAAGTGGGGTTTTGACTTGAATTCAATATCTAGAAGTATCCTGATAACTTTGTTTTGCTATAAACTCCTTCTCTGGAGAATGGGGAATGTAGCTCCTTCCCCTCTTTGGGACAGAGCACTTAAAAACGTTTTTGGGTGATTGAGAATCTTTAGCTGATGTCACCAGGTATTATCCAATGAATTATTGTTTCTTCTTTACTCTAGGGGAGGTTCTGGAGACTGAGAAGATAAGGGCTTGTAAGGCTGTGGGTCCCTCACCAGAAGTTAGAGGGCAATCGGAAACTTGGCTGGTGGGGTCACTTGCTTTCTCCCCAAGCAGCACTGTCTTGAGCCCCTGGAAACCCTGTGTAGGGTCCTGGCATCATGGGAAGTTGTCATGGGTAAAACAGCCCCCACTCTGAGGTTAGGTAGAGCCAATACAAAGTACATAGAGACTTGTTTACCCTGTCCTCATGTATCTGGCCTGCCCACTTCTCAAGACCATTTGGCTGTGGAAACATACAGGAAACATAACCATCTTTCTCTCTGTGTTTCTAAGTTAAGGATTGCCTGTGGCCTTTTGGACTGCCAGTGACTTTCTGTACTTATCTCCCGTGCAATCAGTAGAAACCACTCTGCTCTCAGACTTTCTCATTTTTTCTCTTAAAATCCTGTCAGACTCTTAACTGTTATGGAGATTTTCTTTGTCATGAAATTTTACAGGGTTTTAGCTGAAGTAAGTAAGTACTGTTGGGAAATATGTGTCCTATGAAACCTTTAACTCGCTGCAATCACCCCTCATTGAAAGTGGTAGGACTATCACAAAGCAGCTGCTGCGACTTGTTAGTGATAGATTTAAATCCGAAAGAGACCTCAAAGTCCAAGCCCTGTCATTTATGCAAATGAGGGAATCGGGGGCCCAGGAAGGTTAAGGGACTTGCTTGTAGTTACATAAGTTATGAGTGATAGAGGTAAAATCTGAAATCTGACTCCAGAGTGGGTAGTCTTTCCATTGTACCACAGTTTTACACAGAGAAATGCTTAATGCTAAGGGCTCCATGTTTGTTTGGAAGAATGCTCTTATACAATATCCACATCTGCTAAGCCTCTACAGGTCCCAAGAATCCCTCAAGGCTTAGGATGCCAAGATACTCATCAAGAAGTCTTGGGGGCTCTGGACTGAGGTTTTTAGTAATTGGTAAATCACCATAAATTGATCAAAGAAAATGATCAGAAACCTCATTGTGTACAATATTACCTCAGCTAAGTATTGAAACTTGTAAGAACATGAGTTCGTATTCTTTCTAAGGACCAAGTCTGAGCTTGAGGGAGTAGAGAAAGGGGTTTTAAAAGTAAAATGGGCCACTGGTCAATTGGGGCCATTTGAAAAGTTTCTCTGGACTGTCTGTATTTTCTTGTATCTAGAAAATGCATGGTTCTCAACTGACTTGGTTATTGTATGTTATTTTTCTGGTGAGTATCTGCTAGAACTATGATAGTGATGAATGGTATTTAGGGGACACTGTTTACTCTCTTCGGCTATGGGGAGAGAAAGACTGGTAGTTTTAATATGATGTGGTCCCAAGAAGAAAAGGAATCCTTTCTCATTTATTGACCTCAATAAACTAAGATAGATCATTTGGAAGATCTCTATCTCAGTGTCCTAAAAGTCATATCATCAGTCAGAATTGACTCTGGAGTCAGGTAGTCATCCTAGTGACAAACAAATAAGAGATCTTGAGGTTGTTTACTATGCTTGATTAAGTGAATCAGCTCTCTGGATTTCATACATTGTTCCTACCATAAAATACTGGGCAGGGTCTCATCTCTAGTGCAAATTGCATAGGCCTAGTAGTCAAAGGTCCCTGACATTGTTCCAAGGAGCTGTTTCTTACTGTACATGGCTCAAGCATTGGCTGAATAATTCTCTCAGGGATATGATAGAGAGGAATCTAGTGTTAGCTGGGAGGTTGGGTTACATGGCTTCCCACTTTCCTTCTAATTCAAGGGATGGGAGGGGTGGGGCAGATAGAGCAAAGAGAAATCTAAGTGAAATACTTATTAATGCCATGCTCAAATGCATCTCTTGTCTCTGTGCAAATGTATATCTCCCATGCCTGGAATCCACTCTCTTATCACTTTCCTTCAGAACCCTTATCGTCCTTCATGGTTCAGCTAAGCTACCACCTTTTCTGTGAAGGCTTGCTCTGATTTCTCATTCTTGCTCCAAATACCAGTCGCTAGTTCTTTTTACTATCTCCCTCTTCAATTAAATAGTATTACAATCTATATACATGCTGTAGCCCTCACTTCTCACAGAAAACTGTAAGCTACTTGAGGGTAGAAACTTTTATTTTCCCTTCCTATGGGTAACCAGCTTTTGGAACAGTTGTTGTTCACGTGTTTCAGTCAGGTTTGACTCTTCACAATGCCATTTATTTTTTGTTTTTTGTTTTTTTTTGGGGGGGGGGGCAAAGATATTGGAAGGGTTTGTCATTTCCTTCTCCAGCTCATTTTACAGATGAAAAAACTGAGGTAAATGGGGTTAAGTGACTTGCAAGAGTCATGCAGCTTGTCTGAGGCTAGATTTGAACTCAGGTCTTGCTGACTCCAAGCCTGGCACTCCATTCATTGTACCACCTAGTTGCCTCTTGGTATAATTAACTTGCACTTATTATGCACTTCTTATGAATTTATTGAATTGAATAAATGTCTAGAGGTTTGGTGGAAGACATTTATCATGGCTGAATTTCCTCTCTAGGAGTATTGAAAATATCTGATGGCACTATAGGGATCGAAGAGGCAGAAGAGGCAGGGCTGTGAGTTATCTACCCTTTTCCTGAAGGGGAATGATTGGTGTCTGAGTCCATTTGTCCATTTCCCAGTCAGGGTACCCAGTTAGGTAGATATGATCATTCTATACCAGCATGTACATGTATAGTATGACTTGAACTGAGAGAAGACTTAGAATCCCCTCTACTTTGCATTGCTATGGAGATCTCACCTTCAGACTGAATTGATTGTGGAAAGCTCAGGGGACTGGTACAGGACTGGGATTCCCTTGGAACTTTAAACCTTTCCATAAGAATTACTACCTCAGGTTTATACGGTGGGAGATAACAGAGAGTCAGTGAGCTTTTAGGGACATTAAGTTTACCCACCTGTCACCTGAAGATGTTTGCCAGAAGAGTTCTGAAGTTCCCTTGCTAATATCTGGTGATCTTAGAGGAACTGTTTGCTGGGGTGGAAATGAGGGGAATCCTGATGGGAAGTGAACGCTCCATCCTAGAGTTTGTGATAGAAGAAAGGAAATCTGGGTAGTTTGGCAGGTGCTCTAGATTTTAGGAAGGCAGATTTCAGAGGGCACAGAGGAAATATAGGCGGAATCCCAAGGACTAAAAATGCTTCAGAGAAGTCAGTCCAGGAAGAATAGAAATGTTTATGAATGAAATTCTGAAGTCACAAAGGGAAACAGTTCCAATGAGGTGAAAAAAGGGATCTGTCAGAAGAGACTGATGTGGATGCATAAGAAACTCAACAACCAACTTAGATTTTTGAAAAGAAGTAAGGCTGGAGAATGGCATATGAACGTGAGGTAGTCCTGTAGAATAATGTTAGAAATGTTAAAGTTCAGAATGATCTGGTGCTGACAAAGGAAGCTAAGGATAAGTCCTGTAAAATAATGTTACAAATGTTGAAGTTCAGAATGATCTGGTGCTGACACAGGAAGCTAAGGATAACAAAAAGGGGTTAGTTTTTAAAAACTACTTTGGGGGAAAAGGAAGATCAAAGAAGGGATGAGACCTTTGCTTGGGGTGGATGGAACAATAATAACTAACAAAAGAAAGTAGAGGGCTCAATTTTTAAAGGAAAAATTAACTTTTTTAATAGAAATTAAAGAACAAAAAATGACTAACAGGGAGTTGTTACCCAAGATAAATAAGGAGATAAGAGGGTACCTAGCTGCCCTTGGTGTAGTAGATAGCTGGCTGGGCCTGAAGTTAAGAAGACTCATCTTCCCAAGTTTGAATCCAGCCTCAGACTAGCTGTGTGACCCTGATCAAGTTATTTAACCCTGTTTGCCTCAATTTTCTGATCTGTAAAATGAGCTGGAGAAGAAAATAGCAAACCACTCCAGTTTGGGTTGGTTTTTTTTTGCCAAGAAAATCTCAGAAAAGTGTTAGGAAGAGTTAGACAATTGTACATGAATATAAAAGCTGCTCTTGATGAATTCAAATTGCTTGGTTCGGATGAAATGTATCTCCAAGTCCTAAAAGAAATTGCAGGTATGTTTGTTAAGCCACTGTCAGTGATATTGGAAAGATTGTGGACAACAGGAGTAGGATTCAATATTGGAGGACAAATGTTGTTTTGGCTTTCAAAAAAGAAAGGCAGGGGAGAGAACAAAGTCTGAAAACTATAGACCAGTTAGTTTGACTTTGATTCCTGTGAATATTCTAGAGTGGATCATTAAAGATTTGTTGGCAAACGTCGCTAAGAAGAGGTGATTACAAAGAGTCAGCGTAGCTTCAGTAAGGATATATTTTACTCTACTACAGGATCACTAAACTAGTAGATGAGAGGAATGCTGTGGATTTAGTTAACCTGGATTTTGCCAAAGTTTTTGAACAAGGCATCTTATCCTATTCTTGTGGTGAATATGGAGTATACGAATTAGACACACTTAAAATGTGAAGGATTGCTAATTGGTTGGATGACTAGATTCAGATCAGTTGTTAATGGTTCATTTCAATGTATCAGAATTTCTCCTGTGGAGTACTCCAGGGACCTGTGTTTGGCCCTGTACTGTTTGATATTTCCATTAGTGACTTGGATAAAGGCATAGATCAAATTTCCACATGACACAAGAGGGAAGGCTAACACAGTAGGTGACAGAGTTAGGATGTAAAAGACTCTTGACAGACTACAATACTGGACTGAATCTGATAAAATGAAATTCAATAGGCATAAATGTAAAGTCTAGCCCTTGAGTATAAAAGTAAAAATCCACTTCATAATTAAAGATGATAGAGTCATGGTTAGATGGTAGTCTTTCTGAAAAAGATCTGGAATTTCAGGCACAATGTGAATCCGCAGTGTGGTGTAGCAGCCAAAAAACTAATGTGTTCTTGGGCTGCATTAAGTGGGGCATGGGTAATCACCTCATCCGCTCCTCCACCGTTGTCGACGTCATTGTGTCCTGTTCCTGGCAGCACTGTTGAAGAAGGACATTGATAAATTAGAGAGTGTTCAGAGGAGGGCACCTGGGATGGTCTTAGGTTCTACATCCATGCCATATGAATACCAGTTGAAAGAAATGGGGATAGTTAGTCCAGAGAGAAGACTTTTTGTTGTTCAGTCATGTCTGACTCTTTGTGACCTTATTTGGGATTTTGTTGGCAGAGATACTAGAGTGGTTTGCCAGTTCCTTCTCCAGTTCATCTTACAGATGAGCAACTGAGGCAAACAGGGTTGAGTGATTTGCCCAGGGAAGTTGCTCACAGTCCAAGCTCTCCCAAAACCAAATGGACTGCCTTGAGAGGAACTGGGCTGCCCCTTTTTGGAGGTCTACATGGAGAGGAGGGATGACCACTTGTCACATATGTGACAGTGGAGGGCTGAGACTAGATACTGCTGAGGCCTTCTCCAACTCTCATTTTTGATGATTCAGAGAAAGCATATTATTGCATCCATCCAGCTATTACACAACATCCCTTCACAGATGTCCTAAATAACTCTGAAGTTAATGCAGAAGTATGCATGTATGTACAGGTCTGGAACCCGCAGCTGCATCTGTATGGGGAACTCTTTCTACCTATCTGTAACCTATGGTCTTGGAGGGTTGACTGGAGCCCTGGGACATTAGGTAATTTGTCCATATTCACATAGTCAATAGATGCAAAGAGGTCCTGACTCCAAGGCAGGCTACTTATTGTCATGAGTTCTTCATCTATTTTCAAAGAATAATGAGTTCTACACTGTGTCCATGTCATCAGCCAGTGAGTACTAGATGAGCCATCCATTGAATATATTACAGGTGGGCTTTATGTTTCAGGTAGGAGATTAGGCTAAGTGTTTGTGAAGTGGAAATGTATTGTTTTATTATCATGTTCTGCTGCGTACATGGAAATGTTCTTTTTCCTTCTTTTGTATTTAAGTTTGAAGTGAATAAAAAAATTAAAGAAAAAAGGAGATTAGCCTCCCTCTAGGAATGGGATCAGTGGGAAAGGGAAAGAAGTGAGGGATTCTAAGAGGCAGAAGTGAGGAGGGAGTACACCCTAGGCAAAGGGAACAGTCTGTGCAAAGGCAGAGACAAGAGATGGGATAGAGAATTCCAGGAATGGACAGTTTAGAAGGTATGAAGAGGAGTGATGCGAAATAAAACTGGAGAGAGACATAGGAGCCACATTACAAAGGTCTGAGCAGGGGAGTGAAAGGATCAGAGCTGCATTTTGGAAATACTAACGTGATGACAGCTGTGAGCAAGAGGGATTGTAGAGCAAAGAGACTTCAAAGCCAAGTAGGTCAATGAGGCATTGTGGTGGAGTGGATAGAGAGGTGGCTCTGGAATCCGGAGACACAGGTTCAGGTGCCTCTTCTGATCTTTACTGACTGCATGTCGGTACTCAGCAAGTTCCTTCACCTTTTAGTGGCCCAGGAAATTTTCCAAGACCCGAAGTAAGTTTAGAATCCATCTGAACTGGTAGAGGGAAGTCCTCACTGGGAGCCCTGTAGGCTGTTGAAATCTCTATGCAGAGGAGAATGTGTTAGAGCTATGTAGAAAATAGAGCAGGGAGGAGAGAGACTAAAAGGAGGGTAGATTGATTAGGACACTATTGTAGCAGGTGAAAAGGGAAAGGATGTAATTGTGAGCAAAGAGGGTGAGTTATGAGAGATATTGAGGAGGGAGACCTGCAAAGACTCAGCATCTGATTAGTTATGGAGAGTGAGGGAAAGGGAAGAATCAAAGATTACTCTAAGGTTGTAAATGTGGGTAACTGGATTATGTGGCCATTGTGTAGTAGAGAGGGGAAAAGGTGGAAGTCAAGGAGACAAGTTAGGGGGCTACTGAAATGGTCCAGACATGAGATATGATCCTAGGTTGGGGTGATAACAATAGAAATCAAAAGGAAGGCACAAAGATATGAAAGACTGGGAAAAAATGGATGAAATTTGGGAAATCCCTAGTCTAGTCAGTGGTACAATGACCTAATTGTTTTCAGGTATCAGCTTTATTGATGATTCTTATTGTTAGTACCTGTCTCGCTAGGTCCCTCTTTCAACATGGGGTCTCTCAAATTCTTATCCAACTTAGAGGGCCTTTGGAAGAAATCATTCTGGCTGGTAATATTTGGGAAACATTCCTATTAGGCATGTTAGGGGAAAGAATGGTTCTTTCTGAAGGCTGAGAGATCAGAAATGTGCTTGGTGTCTTTTGGATCATCTAGTTATTTTTCACATGAACTGTTGTCTAGCTTCATTTCCACCATTTTATGCAGATGAAATTGATTTTTTAAAAACCCAATGACAGGATTTTATAGTAATCTCTATTAAATTTAATGTTAATAGATTCAATCCATTGTTTTTTCAATCTTGGCTCTGTCATCCAATGTGCTAGCTTTTTGATAAATATTCCATCTGTGGCATTAACTAAGTTGCTGATAAAAATGTCAAGGAACACCAGACCAAAGACAGATTTTTGAGGCATACCATTAGAGATCTCCAAATTGACTCAGAAATGTTAACAGCTACTTTTTTAGGTTAACTAGTATACCCAAAAGCACTATCATCTAACACATATCTCTCCATCTTGTCCCCTACAGTGAGAGACTTTGTCACCTGCCTAAATCTAGGCAAACTATTTCTACAGCATTCCTTAATCTACCAATTTAGGTAACTGTCAAAAAAATGACATGAGTTTCATCTGGCCTTGACCTTTTCTTTCTGAAACCATTGTAGCTTTTAGGGATCACCGCTTCCTTTTCTAGATGTTCACAAACCATCTCACTAACAGTTATGTTCTAGGACTTTACTAGAAATCAAAGCCAAGTTCACTGCCTTAAGATTTGTTAGTGTCACAAATATGATGAAATAAGTCATGGGATTTTTATTAAGTTCAAATGAAGGAATGTATAGAATGTACTTCATTTACTATAAAGTACCATATAAATATCACCCATTATTATTTAGGGGAGACACAAAGGAATATTATCAATAAAGAGTGGGGGAGTGGGGAGAATTTTGTCTGGAAAGACTTCATGGAACATATAGCTTTAAAGAATGTGTAGGATTTTCAACAAGTAGGGGGTTCCAGATATAGACCATGACCGAGGGACCTACTTTTCTCTGCTAGTTCCTTTCCCTTGTCCCAACACATACACCTCACTGTTGTGGTTCTCACTTTTTTTTTGTATCCTGATCCTCAAGGCATTCCCCTTTACTGAAATTAAGTGGAGAATCATAGACTTCCCTCAGTGGCATCACTTTTTTTGTTGAGACAATTTTACATTAGCATGAGAGAACTTTGGGATGAGAAGATGCACCTCCTTTATGAACCATGCCACTTCTGCCTCACTGTTGAATACTAAATCAGTGGATTGCTGCACTGTTGGTGCAGCTGTGAACTGGTCCAGACATTGTGAGAAGTAATTTGGAACTATGCCATAGCCAAGGTGTGTTGGCACACACCAATAATCCTTGTTCCTGGGGAGGCTGAGACTGCTGGATTGCTTGAGCTCAGGGGTTCAGAGCTGAAGTAGGTTAAGTTGATTAATATTCATGCCAAGTTCTGAATTAATATGGTGAGCTCCTGGGAGGAGTGAACTGGTCCAGGTCTGAAATAGAGCAGGTCAAAGCTCCTATACGGTTGACTCATAAAATCAAATGAAATAATACTTGGAAAGCACTTAGTAACTGCCTAGCACATAGTAGGAACTTAACAAATGCTTTCCCTCATCCCCCTTTACCCTAAACTTCTGGTCTAATCTTAAAATAAACAACTATGTATACCCTTTAACTTGGCTATACCACTACGAGGTCTGTACTCCAAAGAGAGCAAATAAAAGGAAAAAGGATCTATGTGTACAAAAATATTTATAGCAGCTTTTTTTGTGGTAGCAAAGAACTAGAAACTAAGGAGGTGCCATCAAAGGAATGACTGAATAAATTATGTAATATGATGTAGTGGAATACTGTTGTGCTGTAAGAGATGATACAGGCAGTGGTTTTAGAGAAACCTGGGAAGACTTGTATGAACTGATGCAAAGTGAAGTGAGCAAAGATGGGAGAACAATCTGTATAATAAGAACAGCAATATAAAGAGAAGAGAAAGAAGAGTCTTTCTCTTTGAAGAGAAAGACTTAGGGTCTCTCATCAATGCAATGACCAACCATGTTTTCAGAGGACTTGTGATGAAGCATGTTGCCTGTCTCCTGACAGAGAGGTGATAGATTCAGGGAGCAGACTGAGACATATAGTGTTTGGACATGGCCAGGATGGGAATTTGTTTTGCCTGACTGTATGTATTTGTTACATGGGTTTGTTGTTCCTTCCTTCCTTCCTGGATATGGGGAAGAAGGGACATAAAAGGGAAATAAATTGGAGTTTTTTTTAATTGATAAAATAAAATGTAAAAAATACTAAATGAGTAGACCAATTTCTAAGGGGCTTTTTAGTATCTCTGAGCAGCCGTAGATGTGTAATGGCCAACGTGACAGGATGATCATGCTGCATTCTGGATTTCCATGTTCAAAGTGAACTGTCACTGAAATGTTTCATTGTTAATTTTAACAGTATCAATGATATCTCACCTTTGTTGTTGCTTATGGAGTTGGAAGAAAGAATGTTTCATAAATGCACATGTCACCTTATGGAGCCTAGGTAGTTCAGTGACTCAGCCCATGTCAGATGCTTGATAAGTGTTTAGGGATGGGGATCAGGCCTGTGATTTTATAAGTCTAAGAAAATCCTTGCTGAGGAAACTCCCTCTACCAATGTGGGTCTATTTCTTGCAACTTGAAGTTTCAGATAAACTAGGACATAGAAAGAGTGACTTGCCTAGGGTTAGGGAGCCAGGAGGTATAGGAAGCAGGTCCTGAATGTAGGTCTTTCTGGCTTCAAAATTCATCTCTCTGTCTCAGGCTTTTACTGATTATTTGGGTTTTTGAAGAGAAAACTAAGACACTAAAACTCCAGTGACCCCATGCTTTGTTGGTTTGGGTTGGTATTTCTCAAACCAGCTTCTGTGGAATGTTGGATTTGACATGGTGAGAGTTTTGTGAGAAATTTTTGATGCTAAGTTGTTTTCTTCTCTAATATATTAACTATGAAACATATTAAAATATATTCAATGTACTTATTATTTCAACATGAAAATAGCCTTAATTTGCTCTCTTACTAAAAAAATCCCATTACCCCTTTCATTTCAGGATACTGTTTATCCATGGACACTCTTCTATCTCTTTTTTTCTCATATCAAGGACCAGCATTTCACCAAGACTTATATTTGGAAGATATCTTATAGCATGTCTGCTCTATTATTATATTTTAACTCCCACAGTGTCTGATACCCAAAATACCTTTGGAAAAGCATCTCTAGGTCAGATCATAGATATAGAACTGGGAAGGAGGCCCTCAGTGATCATCTAATCCACCTTTCTCACTTTATAGCTGAGGAAAAAGAAGGCCAGGGAGGCTAAATGATTTGCCTGAGATGGAGGTGGGGTGGGGGTGGGAAACAACATTTATTAAGTATCTACTTTGTGCCAGGCACTATGCTAAATAAGTACTTTACAAATATCATCTCCTTTGATCCTCACAGCAATCCTGTAAAGTAAGCACTATTTTAACCCCTATTTTACAGTGGAGGAAACTGAGTCAGACAGAAGTTAAGTGACTAGCTAGGAAGCAGCTGAGGCCAGATTGGGTCTCATGTCTTGATGCCAAGCCTACCTGACTTCTTCATACTGGTGTCGACAGAGTCAGGTTTGGAACCCAGATAAAGACTTGAGAGTTGTTGCTGTTTCCGTTGTACCTTGCTGGGATTTCTTGATAAGTTGACATTCCTTTCTCTTCTCCCACACCAACATTCCTGGCCTTTTTCTACAGTTTCTGTTATGACTGATACATATAATTCTTAGAGCAGTTTTGTTGGGACTCATGAAATGAAGCCAGTTTCCATACAGTACAGCAGTCAGATCTAGAATAGCAGAGACAGGGACTTGCCCATGGCCTATATGACAGTCAGGATTCGAACCCACCCAGATCCTCTCCAGAGAACAGGATCCTGTATTTCCCCCCTACATCATACAGTCTCCTATCTTAACGAAGAACACATTGTAAAAAGGAGACTGAAATATTGCACCTGCAGACTTTGAGGGGGCAAACATAGCCCTGGGTTCTGAAATGTATTCTCAGAGACACTGAGTGATTATCATCATGAAAGGAAAATGGTCCTACGATGACTGGTAAACATATTTTTTAAAGTACATTTAAACTCAGTTTTGTGGTACTTAGCATTAAATGTTAGTTGAATTTTAAACTTGGTGGATATTAAAAGTGGGTGTTCTAGAGCATAGCTCAAAGAAACTGTCAGGGGCAAGGGCTCAGATGGTGTTTGTGTGTGTGTGTGTATGAGGCAACAATTTATCTACAAGGTCACAGGGGTTGGGGCAGAACCTCGGCCTGGAAGGGGGTCTACGTAGCCGATACTGGGTTCTGAGGACATGAGCTATAGCAGTGAGAAAGAGAATCACCTGTATTCTAAACAAGATTAGGTTTGGATTTCTGTAGTGAGCCAAAGCAAGGGCTCTTCCCAAGTTCTAGACCAAGTCCTCTTCGTCTCTGCTTGGTTCAGAACTCAGGATCGAGGCTCAGAGGTTACAGACCCTCTTGTAACAATGCAGTCTCGCGCTAGGTTCATTAATCTCAGGCAGAGAGCCGGGTTCTCAAAATAGCTTGAGTGTGGTCAAGGACACTGACCAAGAGCCTCCTTTTAGGAAGAAGACAATTTCGGTAATTAGTTTGTGGCATTGTGCAAGTTACCTAATCTCTTTGGGCCTTAGTATCTTTATCTGTAAAATGGAAGGTTGAACTTGACTAAGATCTGTAATAGCTCTCTAAGAATTTCAACCATGTTGACCTAAGGTGAAGTCAAAGTATCTGTTATTACAGTCCCCCTAATCTTGGCATTTTCAGCCTCACTGTGAGATCATGCCATCTGGGGATAATTAACCTGGAGAAAAAGACATTTAGAGGTGCCCAAATGAGAGTGGTCCGGTAGTATTTGAAAGGCTATGTGGGCAAACAAGTCTAATATTTAAGCTTGGCTACTGAGGATAGAAGTAGGAGCAGTGGGGACAATCTGTAGAGGGGCAGATGTAAAAAACAAAAGCAAAACGAAAAAAGCCCAACGTCCCCACCATAAGTTATCATTTAGCCGTTTTTCAGTTGTGTCTGACTGTCCCTTACCGAATTTGGGGTTTTCTTGGTAAAGATACTGGAGTAGTGTGACATTTCCTTCTCCAGATGAGGAAACTGAGGCAAAGAGGGCTAAGTGACTTGACCAGGATCACACAGCTAGTAAGTGTCTGGGACCGGATTTGAACTCAGGTCTTCCTGAGTCTAGGCTTGGTGTCACCTTAGATGCCCCTGGATGCTCTAAAGTGGAATGGAGCACTTTGGGAAGCAGTGGGTTTCCCCTTCACTAATATTTAAAGAAAGGCTGACTGACGGCTTGATGGCCACGTTACAGAGTTAATTCTTATTTGAGTGTGGGTTAGTCCCTTTCTACTAAGAGATTCTATGACTTGAGCAAAGATGAGCTTCTCTGAGGCTGCGGGTGGTGATGATGATGACAGGGAACTAAAGAATGCGGTCTAGTTTTGGGCCCAAAATAGAAGGTTCAGCCTTCAGAGCTGCCCGCCACCCCCTACCCCCGGGAGGAAAACAAAACTCACCTAGTGGCTTCTGTTCTTCCTTTGTTGCTTCTCACATCAACTGGGCACAGAGCCAAGTCACTTACCCACCCCACTGGAAGCCTTGCACAATTCCCCTGCCTCCTGAGGCAATTCCAGTCTTCCTTCCCACTACAGCCTGTCTTAGTGGCTTTAATCTGGGTCCTTTAGAAGAAAGCTGCTTTGTAAACCCAAGCTATCATTACTAAAGATCATGACTGATGATAAATCCCCGAGAGACAGCGTGGGGTTAGTGGAAAGAGAGCAGGAGGTCAGGAAAAATTTCAGGGTGCAAGCACTGCCTCTCATCCACCCTGGCAGAGTGAAGTCACTCATGTGCCCTCAGAGCACTTTCTGTGCCCCAGGCAGCTCTGCAGAGCTGCTTACCAGCTCAAATTGCTAGAAGTTTCCTCACTGAGAGATCCTTATAACAACTATCCAAAAAGGAAGGAAGAAAACATAATTTTCTTGGTTTCTAGCCTTTTCTACAAGAATCTTGACCATCAGCCAGATATCCCTGTCTCGCCTGTTGCACAAACAAGGATCTTTTCTGTCAAATATTGATTTTTTTTTTCAGAACTCAGAATAATTTCTGTTTTCTTTTGCTGTTTATGTTTTATCTGGGTCATTTGAACTAGGGAGAGAAAATCTATAAAGAAACACATGGCGTCATGGAAATTTAGTGACAATTACTTGTTACAAACCTCTACATTGGTACTTCTGGTCTTTGGGGCTTCTCAGGAAGTGGTAGATGGGGTGTGAGTAAAGAAGCGAGGTGCTGAAATAGAAAAACTCCTCCCAAGCTGGAATCTGTGTTTCGGATTCCTGAGCCCCCACTTGCTAAGTGGCAAAACAACACCGAAATGACTAAATCTTACCCTGAATATCCCTGAATACAGGGGATAGAATTCTGTCTGGACTTGAGCTCTCTCAACTTCAAAATCCAAAGGGCTCTGAAGCTGAATGATGACTGTGTTAAAAAATGATTTTCTATATTTCTACATTTGTTGATACTTTTTATTTCAACATCACATACTTTCCCAACCGTATCCCTCCTCCCTCTTCTATCTGGCTAGCTGCCTCTTGTTAGAAAGATTTAAAAACAAGGAAATAAAGCAGTTCTGCACTGGCCATGCCTGTCAGCAAGTGCAATGCTCTATAGCCCTGGTGGACCACCACTGCAAGGAAAGAAAAGTACATTCTCTCAAATGTCCTCCGGGGCCAAGCTTGGTCATTAAAATTATGCAACATCCAGTTTTTTTTTTAAATTTATGATTCTTTCCACTTACATTGTTGCAGTCATTGAATAAGCTGTTTCCTGGTTCTCTTTCCATCACTCAGTATCAGTTCATTTGTCTTCCTGTCCTTCTCTGAATTCTTCATATGTGTCATTTCTTATAGCACAGCAACACTACTGACAATCATGTAGTACAATTAGTTTAGCCATTCCCAACTGAAAGGCACCTACTTTACTTACAATTCTGTGCTTCCATAAAGAGTACTGCCATCAATATCTTGGTATATATGGAATCTTCCTTTCTGGATCTTTTGGCATATGTGGTTGGTTTGTAAAAAAAAAAAAAAAAAAATTAACCAAACACAATATTTTGGTTCCTTGTCCTAATGTGAGAGACAGCATGGTATGGTGGGTAGAGAGCTGCCTCAGAGTCAGGAAGATCTGGGTTCAAATTCTGACTCTGAGAAATATTGAACATGTATCTTGCAGCAAGACACTTGACTTCTTGATGTCACAACCAACTCTCTAAGACTATATGTTACAGAGCATTTGTTGATCTACACTGGTAAAGAGAATTTCCTCATTAGCAGTTCCTTATATTGATTTTCTTGGAAATTTAGAGTTTATTATAAATTAGTAGAGCTATCATTTTAAAAGTAGCCCCACAATGGACTCCAACAAGCAGAATATTTTAAGACCTGATTGATTGAAATTCATTCCAAATGTGTGAGCTAATATTGTATTACCCATGAAGAAAGAAGAGAAAATAAAGTTGTAGGATGAATGTTTAACCTACCTTCAAGGCAAATATCAATTTTAGAAATTTCCATTTACAGAAAAATGATATTCTATTTTTGGTTTTTTTTTCATTAAACTAACTTCTTTAATAAAAGAGCTTTCATTATTCCCGTTACTTTCAGGATGGTAATGTGATGTAACTACGTGTCTTTAACAAAATAATCAGACTGGCCATTTTACATTATCCATCCCTTTTGCGATGCTGAGGCAGGGAGTGTTGGCAAAAATTTTCAATCATATGAAATTGATCAGCTACTGAAAATTCTTACAGACAGGTCTTGTGGGTTTCGACCCTAAAAGGAACCTCATGATCACGGGTTAATTTCTACAAATTAGAAGAATAATAGGAAGGAGAAATGTAAATGAGCCCAAGTCAATCTTGTGCAGACTCTCGTGTTTCTGGCAATGGAAAATAGAGTCTCCTCAAAAGATTGGGCTAGTAAGTGTCAGATCAGACTTGAACTCAGTTCCGACTCACTTCAGGGCTGGTACTCTATCCACTGCCCCCCATAGCTGCCCAGGCCTGGGCTTTCTTGTTCTTCCTTGAACATGATACTTCATCTTCATGTTTTTGCTCTCAACTGTACCCAAGGGCAGAATATTCTTCCCCACCATCTTCCTCCATGGCTTCCTTTAAGAGTCATCTCATAGTTCAATCTTCTGCAGGAGCCTTCTGCATCCCCCTTAGTCCCTTCTCTCTGAGATCATCTTCCACGTATTCTGTATTTATCTTGTTATGTAACTAGTTATTTCCATGCAAGGGTGTGGTAGTAAATATTTAACAACTGACTCTTCAAAAAGAAGTGTGAACTTGACATTTTAAAATTTAATCTGAATTGTTAACATTCTCTTCATCACTTTCTAAAGTCCAGACAATCAACACGCAGTATATCAACCCATGGTTTGCAGAGTTCACCCATTTGCAAGGTAAATGCTCACAATGAAGATTGAACAATTGGTTGTTGAGCCAGTAAATGTTGGCTTTAGTGCACATCTGTATATGAGGGAAGGGACTGTGTTTTTGCCTTTGTTTATATCCCTAGCACTCAGCAAAATTCCTTGCGCATTGTTGCTGAGTCATTTCAGTCATGTGCGACTCCTCATGATCCCATTTGGGGTTTTCTTGGCAAAGATACTGGAGGGGTTTGCCATTACTGTCTCATGAGAAAACTGAGGCAAACAGGGCTAAGTGACTTGCCCAAGGTCACACAGCTAGTGTCTGAGGCTGAATTTGAACTCATGAAGATGAGTCCTCATGACTGCAGGCGTGGTGCTTTGTGCACTAGGAACATAACCCTAACTTCTGTTCTGCCAGTCTGAGGTGATCCTCATTTAAACATCTGCATTGCCCCTACCATGTGTATATTCTCATTCAGCTCAGATGATTTATCTATTATATTCTACGCTTTCTACATGTCCATGTGTTGGCAGTGAGAAGATGGCATGTAAGTAGGTGCTATTATTATTCCCATTTTACAGATGAAGAACTCAAATAGACAGAGGTTAAGTGACTTGCCCAGGGTCATACAGCTAGTATCTGAAGTCAAATTTGAACTCCAGTCTTCCTGACTCCAGAGTCAGCACTCTGTGCACTATAGCACCACCTGACTGCTACAAATCATCTTATTTTCTCTTTCTCCCTTCTTCTGTCCCTTGTGAACAGACATGGCTTCTACCTTCACACCTCGGGAATGTAAACTTTCCAAACAAGATGGGCAAAGCTATGGTTTCTTCCTCCGGATTGAGAAAGATGTTGAGGGTCACCTGGTTCGTGTGATAGAACAGGGCAGCCCAGCTGAGAAAGCAGGTCTCCAAGATGGCGACCGGGTCCTGTGTGTCAATGGGGTATATGTGGACAAAGAAGAACACTTCCAGGTGAATGACATTCGTAGGGATCCCTATTCCTTCCAAACTTGCTTATAAGCTAGAACCTTGCCTAATATATTCTCTGCACTCAGAGTTCTTGTCCTATTGAGGGGTTGTGTTTCTGTCTTGTGCCTCCTTCAGTCAGCCAAGGCAGGTTTCTCTCTCTGTTCTCCCTCCTAGGGAGTTAGAGAAGGTCTCCAAAGCCTTATATGTTGACACTGCCTCCCAAGGCAAGAGTTTCTGCATTTACCAAGGATCACAAGGCTCCTATCTAGAATCACAAACTACTTTCCTCCACCAATAAATTTTAGTTATGCTTTAAGACCATAACCACTGAACAGACCAGATACCCAGGAATGATTCTCCTCTAGTAGGGGACTTCTGGACTGGAATTGGATCTCATTTGCTAGAGCCTCTCAGGACTAGAAAAACTCTGCTAGGCTGAACCTAGCCTGACTTTGAATTTTCAGGGCTAGTCCCACCTGGAGAGAGTATGAGTAGGATGAGAGGACACTGTCAGCCATCTGGGGGTAAGAAAGGCACAGACAAGGACAAGGAAAATGTCAAGGCATGTAGAATGAGGACCTGAATCACTATGATCAAAGGTTAGGTATTTACCTTGGTTTATTCTAGGTTGCTCAATGAATCTCTTCTTCTTCATCTCAGGTTGTGGATCTGGTCAAGAAAAGTGGGAACTCAGTGATATTCCTGGTTCTGGATGGAGCATCCTATGAACAAGCAGTAAAAAAGGGAATAAACCTGAAGGAACTGAGTCAGAACCAGAAGGAGACAGCCCCAGTGATGAATGGGGTAGCAGGTTCAGGGAGCCAGCTCCGGCTCTGTTACCTGGTGAAGGATGGAAGCAGTTATGGCTTCTCTCTGAAAACTGTCCAAGGTGAGTGCAGCTGGAGTCTGGCTTGGGAACCTTTGTTATGCTTTCCAGATTTCTCTGCTAGAAGGTTGCTTTTCTGTTAGTTTGGTGATTTAATTATCTGATAGCTATTTCCTCCCCTGAAGACTTTGAAAAAGAATAAACACTTAGATTCCCTACAGCTCCTTTTAGCTTAGCTTTTCTAGGAAGTTGTCAAGTACCTTAGGGCCCTCCTTCTTAGAGGTTCCATGATTTGAATATAATTAAGGAGTTTATGTTCCATCACTTTAGGGGAGGCGGGATTTTCTTTTCTTTTTTTTTTCACTAGCTTTGTTAGACAATGTGAAATCATTTAGCTGATGGTCACAGTGGTCTTTAAAAAGAGCCCTGATCACCTCAAATATAAGTGACTTCTTAGATTTTCTTTCTTTCTTTTTTTTATAAATTTATATATTTAACTTTTTACATTCATTTTCACAAAATTTTGGGTTCCAAATTTTCTCCCCTTTTATCCCCTCCCCCCACCCCAATACACCAAGCAGTCTAATTTTCCCTATCACCAATCTGCCCTCTCTTCTATCATCCCTCCCTTCTCTTGTCCCCATCTTCTCTTTTCTCCTGTAGGGCCAGATGACTTTCTATTCCCCATTAACTGTATTTCTTATTTCCTAGTAGCAAGAACAATACTCAACAGTTGTTTCTAAAACTTTGAGTTCCGAATTCTCCCCATCCCTCCCTCCCCACCCATTCCCTTTGGGAAGGCAGGCAATTCAGTATGGGCCATATCTGTGTAGTTTTGCAAATGACTTCGATAATAGTCATGTTGTGTAAGACTAACTGTATTTCCCTCCATCCTATCCTGCCCCCCCATTGTTTCTATTCTGTCTTTTGATCCTGTCCCTCCCCAAGAGTGTTGACTTCAAATTGCTCCCTCCTCCCATTGCCCTCCCTTCCATCATCCCCCCCTCCCTGCTTATCTCCTCCCCCACTTTCCTGTATTGTAAGATGGGTTTTCATACCAAAATGAGTGTGCATTTTACTCCTTCCTTTAGTCGAATGCGATGAGGGGAAACTTCATGTTCTTTTCTCAGCTCTCCTCTTTTTCCCTCCACTAAAAAGTCTCCTGCTTGCCTCTTGAATGAGATATATTTTACCCCATTCCATTTCACCCTCTCTCCTCCCACTACTTTTCTCTCTCACCATTTACCTTAATTTCTTTTAAGATATGGTCCCATCCTATTCAATTCACTCTGTGCTCTCTGTCTCTGTATGTGCGTGCATGTGTGTATGTGTGTGTGCGTGCACGTGTGTACGTGTGTGTGTGTGTGTGTGTGTGTGGTCCCATCAACTACTCAGATACTGAAGAGTTTTAAGAGTTACAAATATTGTCTTTCCATGTAGGAATGTAAACAGTTCACCTTTGGTAAGTCCCTTATGACTTCTCTTTGCTGTTTACTTTTTCATGCTTCTTCTCATTCTTGTGTTTGAAAGTCAGATTTTCTTTTCAGCTCTGGTCTTTTCATCAAGAATGCTTGAAAGTCCTCTGTTTCATTGAAAGACCATATTTTTCCCTGAAGTATTATACTCAGTTTTGCTGGGTAGGTGATTCTTGGTTTCAGTCCTAGTTCCTTTGACTTCTGGAATATCCTATTCCACGCCCTTCGATCCCTTAATGTAGAAGCTGCTAGATCTTGTGTTATCCTGATTTTATTTCCACAATACTAGAATTGTTTCTTTCTAGCTGCTTGCAATATTTTCTCCTTGACCTGGGAACTCTGGAATTTGGCCACAATGTTCCTAGGAGTTTCTCTTTTTGGATCTCCTTCAGGCGGTGATCGATGGATTCCTTCAATACTTATTTTGCCCTCTGGTTCTAGAATCTCAGGGCAGTTTTCCTTGGTAATTTCATGAAAGATGATGTCTAGGCTCTTTCCCTGATCATGGCTTTCAGGTAGTCCCACAATTTTTAAATTGTGTCTCCTAGATCTATTTTCCAGGTCAGCTGCCCTTCCAATGAGATATTTCACATTATCTTCCATTCCTTCATTCCTCTGGTTTTGTTTTGTGATTTCTTGGTTTCTCAGAAAGTCATTAGCCTCCATCTGTTCCATTCTAATTTTGAGAGAACTATTTTCTTCAGTGAGCTTTTGAACCTCTTTTTCCATTTGGCTAATTCTGCTTTTGAAAGCATTCTTCTCCTCACTGGCTTTTTGAACCTCTTTTGCCAATTGAGTTAGTCTATTTTTCAAGGTGTTATTTTCTTCAGCATTTTTTTGGGTCTCCTTTAGCAAGGTATTGACCCGTTTTTCATGCTTTTCTTGCATCTCTCTCATTTCTCTTCCCAATTTTTCCTCCACCTGTCTAACTTGATTTTCAAAATCCTTTTTGAGCTCTTCCATGGCCTGAGCCCACTGGACATCCACCTTGGATGTCTGGGGTATAGAGGCCCCGACCTCCACATCTTTCCCTGATGGTAAGCATTGTTGCTCATCATCAGAAATGAAAGGCGGGAACATCTGTTCCCCAATAAAGTAGCTTTCTATGGTCTTATTTTTCTTCCCTTTTCTGGGCATTTTCCCAACCAGTTACTTGACTTCTGACATTCCTTTCCACCCCCGCCTAGATCAGCCCAGCTAGTGCTTGGGGTCTGAGATTCAAATGCTGCTCCCCAGCCTCAGGGCTTTCAGGGGTGGGCACGGCTGCTATTCAATGTGAGCTTAAGTTCTGGTTCTTGGGTGGGGGCAGGGCCGCCTCCCAGGCTCAGTTCCCTCAGAAGGTTTATGCAGAGATCTTCAGTAATGGCCCTGAGCTCCTGTCTGCTCCGGGAGCTCTGGGCCGCTGCTGCCTCTGCTGCTGCCTCCCGAGGGGGCCTGAGTCACGGAGTCACCCCGCTCCCCTCTCGGCCAGCCCAGAAGTCTCTCTCACTGACCTGTAGTGCCTGTGGGTGGAGGGACCTTCGCGGCTGCTGGAGATTCTGTTCCTGAAGCCTGCTTGGATCTGCTCCTCTGGGGTCACGTGGCCAGGGCAGCACAGGGAGTCTGTCTGGCACCGGGTGTCTGGAGCATCTGGAGGGTGTCTGACACCGCTGTCCGGAGTGTGACAGACCCCTGGGGATGGCTTTCCAGGGTTCTCTGGAATGGAAATCCCCTCCACTGGGTTGCTGCATGGCTTGCACTGCTCCAGAATTTGTGGGGAGTTTTTACAGGAAATTTATGGGCTGTGGATTCGGAGCTAGCATACGTGAGTCTTTCTACTCTGCTATCTTGGCTCCTTCCCCCCCCCCCCAGGATGGATTTTCTTCTGTATCCTAGGATGGTTGGGGATTAGGACAGTCATTTCTTGGCCAGCAATACCTCTTTTCTCTTACTTTCCCAATGTACTCTCTTGTTCTAGATTACTGCACTTTACTTTTTATCAAAATAAAATTGTGCATACTGTCTTCTGGGCAGTCTGGTAATGTTGCAGTGTCTGGGCTAACAGTCCCTGTCAATGGATGAAAGGTTGGAACATGATGTTATAACAGGCTCCAGATTGCAGGTTTGATCCCCTTAAAGGCCAGTTAACTTCTTCCATTCAGGAAAAAATTCTATTTATGGCCACAGACTCTGAATTCCTCCTTGACCAATTATTTCACAAACACATTTGTGGGTGAGCTTCATAGCCAATGTCCAATCATATCCACATAAGTAGGTTGTACATTATCTGTTTTAAATCAAATGTCTTATTTAACAAGCCTTTTTAGTGAACCTTAGCATATTAATATGAAACCTAACAATTAGTTTTAGTAGGCAAAAGAAGGAGTACAAACTCATTTTTATTATTTTTTTCAGATTCCACACCATTTTGATGTATTAAGGTGACTCCAGTGGGTAGCAATCATCAGTTAAATGAGCATGGGTAGAGTTATCGAGGGCACAGTCCGCGAATTTATCAGCTAAAGGATATTAGCAGAAAGCTATGTCTCTTGCATATTGTTGACAGTAGTACTTGGAAGGATCATTCCTTCTCTGGAACCTACACCTCAAGACTATGCTTTACTTTGTAGGTCTAGCTTTTGTTTCATTTAACAGCCTACAGAAATTTCATAATTTCATAAAGATTAGCCTTATCTCTGACTGTTGGGTTTGCCCTGTGTAGCTTCTGAGAAGACACTTTTTAATTCAGTTTTCAATTTCTTGGCTAACTAGTGAGCAGTGTGTTCCTGGGATAACAGAATTTGCGGCTGACTGGCATCCTTTTGCTCAGTGGGCTTTTTGCCAGCCTTATGGAAAAATACTTTTTACTAATTCCATGATACTATACTCCAGAAAGACAATCTTCCATCAACAACGATTTTATTTTTGAGAAGTACTTTATGTTGGTTAATTCATCAACACACTTTCTATGTTCAACTTGTGACTTAAGGTTTGATAGATCCAAGAACTCATCAACTCATCAATGTAAGAAGACATTAAGGGACATGTATATATATGGGAGATGTTGTCAAAGCAGGAATGATAAGCTCTAGTAAAGATTGGATATGTGAGGTAAATGATTGAGAGTGAGTAGTCAAGGATGACACTTAGGATTTTGAGATCAAATGACTCGGAGGATGTTGGTGTCTATAACACTAATAAGGAAGTTAGAAAGAGGGGAGAGTGTAAGGGGGAAGATATTAAGTTTTATGTTAGACATACTGAGTTTGAGATGCCTACAGGACATCGTGTTCAACATGTCCAAAAGGCAAATGGTGACGCTGGACTAGAGTTCAGGAGTCAGACTGGGACTGATATGTAGATTTTGGAATCATCTGTACAGAGAGAATAATTGGACCCATGAGGGCTGATGAGATCACCAACTGAGATAGTATAGAAGGATAATAGAAGATGGCCCATGACAAAGGCTTGGGGGACACTCATTGTTAGTGTGCATGATAGAAATGAAGATCCAGCATACTGGTAGGAAGAAAACCAGGAAACATGTAATACCGTGATTAAGCATTTTTATTCAGTGCATTCTGGTTGAAATGTTTGCTAGTCATAAGATTCTTTGTATTTTACACTAGTATTTTAGAGGGGATCAAGAATTATGAGCAAACCAACAAATATCTTCTGTGCAGGGCTCTAAGCACTGTGCTGTTCTTTCACCTCCTGATGAGAAGCCAGGGTTTTCTTCTTGTTTGCTAAGAAAGAGTGGATATGAAATTGTAATTTAGCTTTATTAGATGAATTCATTTTCAGACTTTAGGAACTTCAAGAGTTGTGCCCTTCTGCTGCCCAAAACGAATTGTCGTCCTTTCCTTCCACTCCCTCTCTTCTAGGTAAAAAGGGAGTGTACATGACTGACTTGGTTCCCCAGGGTGTGGCTTCAAAGGCTGGTGTCCAATCTGAAGACCGTCTGATTGAAGTGAATGGGGAGAATGTGGAAAGTGCCAGCCATGAGGAGGTGGTTGAAAAGGTATAGCCCAATTTTGCTGTGGTAGTGTCTGCTGCTTTTATCTTCCTCCTTCAAACTGGTGACAAGACTTAAAAGGAAAGGACAGATGTGAATCAGAATGACAGAAGGAATTTTCATACCCTCAAGGGACAGACTGATTAGTAACACAGAAGACAGTTGGTATAGGACCTGGAATAAGGTCTTTAGTCAGTTCCATACCATTGCCCTGAGGTCCTGAGTTTTGACTGATGAGACTTCCCCTAGGACTAGACCAACTCATTCCCACCATGCTGTTGCTTTCCAGTCACCTTTATGCCCTGCCACTGCCCAGACTCCTTCTCTGTTTCCGTTTTTTCTCTCCATCTCTGGGACCAAAATCAACATCACCTTTCCTAGAAAGGACAATGGATCATCCCATATTTCTACTCACCATTTCTGCAATCTCCCAATCTAAAACATTCTTTGCCATAACTCTATTCTGTGTGTTGTCTTCCTTTATTAGGATATCAATTCCTTGAGATCTTTCTTTTTGTATTTGTATTTCCAGTGATTATTACACTGCTTAGCACATGCTGAGTGCTTGATATGCCTCTTCATTCGTTCATCCATTCACTGATGGTCCCTATGAGAGCATATTTATAGAAAATATCATTTCAAAACAAATTTGAAGTAAATCAGGAAATTTTTCGTTTTTGCTTTTGTTCCTATGAGAGACAATAGAGTATAGTAGTTAGAAAAGTGGTCTTGAGGCCACAGAAACTGGAAGTCAAGTCCCACTTCTGACATGGACTGGTTATGTGACCCTGGGCAAATCATTTCACCTCTCAGTACTTTAGACTTTAGACTATAAATTTCAGAGATGGTGTTGACTTGTATTGGTAGAGGGAATATTCTCACCTGGGAGTTCCCTGTATTTTTTTTTTTGGGGGGGGGATGTTCCCTGTATTAATGAAATCACAGGTTCAGTCTTTCTACCCCTATTCCATGAGGACACATATCTAAGCTTATAATGGAATTCAGTGAACACATAAGAGTTGCATGGCATCTTTAAAAATTTTTATTTTTTCCTTGAAAGACATATTCTATAAAACATGAAGTGGGAGATAACTATATAGCATTATTTAGCTGGAAGTTTGAGGAGTGTAAGGTTAAACTGGTCCTTAGATTTCCCAGTTCTTTCAGATTTGAGAATTCAACATGGCACCATGGATTATGGAAAAGCAGGTTTCAATTATGGACATATTAAAATACCAATCAATTAATTAATTATTTAAAATTATTATTAACATAATATAATAATTAATATAATATAACAATTAAATAATTAAATTAATTAATTAAAATTAATTAAAATATTAAAATAGGTCCAATTTATCCTTAAAAATCATAATCCAGGGAGAATCTGGTCAAATAAAGTCAATAAGCTTTTATTAAGTGTCTACTAAATGCCAGGTACTTTGCTAAGCACTGGAGAGACAAGGAAAGACAAAAGCAGTCCCTGCCTTCAAGGAACTCAAAATCAAACGGGAAAGACAAAATGTAAACAAACAGCTATGGAGAAACGAGGTGCTATTGGTTGTTGAGTCATTTTTCAGTTGTCTTTGGTCCTTTGTGACCCTACTTGGGGCTTTCTTAGCAAAGATATTGGAGTAGTTTGCCATTTCCTTCTCCAGACCATTTTACAGATGAGGAACTGAGGCAAACATTGTTAAGTGACTTGTCCAGGGTCATGCAGCTAGTAAGTATCTAGAAAAGTCTTCCTGACTTCATGCCTGGGGCTCTATGCAGTATAACCCCACCGAGTTGCCCTTAACAAGAAATATCCAGGATGATAAAGCATAAAGGGGCCTGACACAGGCTTCCTGTAGAAGGGAGGATTTTAGCTGAGACCTGAAGGAATTGCGGATTTTATAAGGGTCTTTATGGCTGCCTTTTCCTTGTTCCAACATGCATTCCAGTCAGTTACTTGATGGTTCCTTTTTCGTACTCACTTCTGTATATTTCTAACCTCCTTCTCAGAGGAATTTCTTAGCTTTGTGTGGGGAATATAACCTTCTGAAAAAGAACAAAAAAGAGAACTGGTGAGCAAGGTAGAAAGAAGGGGTAGGGCTAAAAGGCAGTAGATTATAGTCCTGCCAGAAACCAAGAATGATGTCTCCCCAATCCAGGGTCCCCTCTCTCTGTTGATTCCCTCTAATTTATCTTGTATAACATAGATGTCTCTGTATTGTCTCCTCTATTATAAGGTGAGCTCCTTGGGGTCAGGGACTATCTTTTGCCTTTTTTTGTATCTCTTGGGCTCAGCAAGGTGCCTTCGTAGTAGACACTTAATAAATATTTATTGACTGACTTCAAAGAGGGTGAGGAAAGAATGGAGAAATGTACTTATTAAGTTCCTACTGTGCCAGGTACTTGACAAATACTATCATATTTGATCCTCACAACAACCATTCCCATTTTACAGATGAGGAAACTGAGGCTGACAGAGATTAAGTAAATTGCCTGGGGACATACAACCAGTTAATTAGGATTTGATTTCAGGTTTTCCTGACTTCCATTATACTACCAGCATCTCAGAACCAGGAAGGCTGTAACATGGTTTTGCTCATTTCTTAATATCAGATCCTTGGGGCTGTGGTTCTGTCTTGTAAGCCATGTCTATACACTTAGATACTGTGTCTATGGAGGCAAAATTCTCTTACATGTGCTTCTACAGGTGAAGAAGGCTGGAAGCCAGATTGTGTTTTTGCTGATAGACAAGGACACAGACAAACATTACAGTGATCATAAGATAAAAGTCAAAAGAGAGACAGCCAGTCTGATGCTGCTTCCTCACAAGCCCCGGATTGTGGACATGACCAAGGCAAAGGGTGGCTATGGATTTTACTTGAGAGTAGGCCCAGGGAAGAAAGGTAAGAAATTTCCAAATTTCTTAGGCTTAAATATCATAAACTTTTCAGGCAGAGAAGTTACTGAATGAGGGAGGTAGGGGGGAACCTGGGAATGGCAATGATGAACAAAGAGTATTCTAATTCTCCTGCCCTGACCAGTGAGCCAAGGGGAATGAGTGAAGCCATAACCAGAAAGGATGGCCAAGGAGTCCATGTCATCTGGGAGATAGTTAGAAAAAAGATGGAAGGAGTAGGAGAAGAAATGATTTAGGATAAAGGGGGAAGTTTGTTGCCTATGGAACAGTCATTCCAGAGGGCACAGTGGAAAGGATGGGTAGCTTTTGGTTGGAACTTCGGCGTGGGAAGGTTGAAGGGGTTTGGGAATAAGAAATCAAGTGCTAGAGAAGGGAGCATTCTTCACTCTGTGACCTTGGGTCCATCTTCAAGCTTTTCCATGTCTTAGCTTAGCCATTTGTAAAATGAGTGGTGATAATTGCCTTCCCCATGTTTTGAGATTTAAAGCACACAAACTATTTTGTTCAAGTAGAGTGTAATTGAAATTTTCTACCCCAACACTTTCTTTCACCTCCAAATTGTCTTTCCTTATTAAAGGTTAAACCTACTGCCTTGTGAGAATTCTGAGCAGGGACGAAGTTTGCATGTACTTTCCCATTCTGCAAAGTCCCTGGGGATGACAGGGAGGATGGGCATTTCCCAAGGACGTTACACTTCTATGCTTACCCAATATGGGGAAAGTAGATGGAAGAAGGATAAAGATTTTATCATTTAAGATCTTAAACTGTGGCAGTTTATGATACATTACAAAGAGCCCTTTACTTCCCTGCATCCTTCCATCCTTATTCTTTCTCTCCTCATCTTCATAGTTAGGGCATTTCCCCAGAAAGAGAAGGACCTTTCTGATCATTTGGTTTATGGGGAGTAGGTCAGATCATCAAAGACATAGACTCTGGAAGCCCAGCAGAAGCAGCTGGTCTGAAGAATAATGACCTGCTTGTTGCTGTCAATGGAGAGTCAGTGGAAATGCTGGATCATGACAGTGTGGTGGAGAAGATTAAAAAGGGTGGAGATCAGACCTCACTCCTGGTGGTCGACAAGGAGACCGACGCCATGTACAGACTGGTAAGTTACGCAAGAGCATGTATTTGCTTCATGGGATATAGCGCTGTTGCTGAAAGCAATAGTTTTCATCTTGTCCCAGGCATTTTCACAGTCTGTCCACAAGAAACCTTCCTCAGTTCTTCTTAATGATCGTGCCTTTCCTTCACTGATTCGCTCATACTTTATTTGAACGTAGTTGTGTATGTGCTGTCTCCTCCAGTAGACTGTGAGGAGCACCTTGAGAGCGGGGATTGTTTTGTGTCTTTCTTTGTCTCCCCAGTGTCTGGCACATAGTAGGTGCCTAACAGGGAAGCCCTATATACTGTTTGTGATCCTTGATTAACACAAAGGTTCGATATTAATGTTAAATAGGCAATTTGCAGGGTTTCCAGAATGAGATTGGATTTGAAATCAGAAAGATAATTCTTCCTGACTCCAGACCTGGCACTCTATCCACTGCTCCACTGAGTAGCCCCATATCTGTACATTTCCACTTGTCTTATTCTGGTGCTTCATTGTTAAATGGAGATAATCTGAGGTTTTTTAAAATTATTTTGTTTATTTCTAAAGCAAGTTTTTATTGATAGCTTTTGTCTTTACTTCACCTACATTTCCTGCTGTATGCCTCCTCCTCAGAAGCCGCCTTTTGTTAAAAAAAGAAAAGAACAAAAAATGAGGAAAAGAGCTCAGCAAAACTAATCAATATAACAAAAAAGTCAGACATTTTATGGAGTTCTCTACACTCATAGCCTCGTCAGCTTCACAAAGAAGTAGTGGGTTGGGGAACAGGCCTTTTCATACATTTTGTTTCGGGGCCAACTCCTTGCTAAGGGGTATGGAAGCATCTGTAGGTTCCTCAGAGGGCCAGACAGTGGTGTGCTACCTTCCTGGGGTACTGAGGATGTGAGGGAGGCCTCTGCAAACTTGCCCAACCTGAAAGCTGCTACCCACTAACAGTAATTTATGTGAGAATATTTTGTTTGTTTCATTTTTAACAAACAAAATAAACATGTGAGAATAAATATGTCAGGAAGGAACCTAGAAAATGTCTTGGGATTCTGAAGAACTGATCAGAAACCAAAGGATGTAGGGATGTGGGTGGTGTTTTCATCACTGCAGTCAATTGAAGGTAGGAACTTTATAAAAGAAGATTGATGGGGAGAATGTCAGAATTAGATTTGATTTTTAGGGACATAGCTCAAAGCACAGATATAATTGTAGTTATTAGGCAGTAGATAGACTGTTGGACCTGGAACCAGGAGGACCTTCTTTAGTTCAAATCTTTGCTCAGACACTTGCTAGCTCTGTGACCCTGGGCAAGCCAGTTAACTTCTCTCAGCCTCAGTTTCCTCATTTGTAAAGTAGGGATAATAATAGCATCTACCTCACAAGATTGTTGTGAGGATAGAGTGAGATAATATATATAAACATATTTGTATATATAAAATTCTGACTACTACTATTATAATGCACTCTTCTCCAGGAATAAAGGGTTACAGAAATATGTATTTTCTGAGAAAATGCCTATCCTATAATGTTTTCAGATAGTCAACTATAAAACCTCTGATCAGAGAGGTTATGGATTCAAGGTACAGAATAAGGCTTATTTCTTGGATAATAAAGAAATTTTTTTTGCCTGGTTATGCATAATTGTTATAAGGATTTGGTTTCCATCTCACAATGAACTGAAATAGAGAATATAAGATTCCATTATGGATAATAAAAGGCATTTGATTTAATAGAACAAAATGCTACCTTATGGGCTCATTTGAAGTCAATACAATGAGATCATTCAGGATTAGTTGGAAGATGACTGTGCTCACCAAAGGTATTCTCCACTGTGACAGAGGAGATGCAGCACAGAACACTGGTGAAGGAGGGATTGAGTGGACAGTGATGTCTGCAGGTGCTCCTGTTTGTGACTTATATTAAGCCCCAAGACACTGCAAAATCTCCTGGAAGAGATCTGTAATCCCTCAGAGGAGTTTGATCTGTTTATCCACACAGAAAGATAAAGTAGTTGAAGAATGTTTATTGCCCAGACTTCAGCATACATTTGGATAGACACTTAAAAGAGCGCATCCATTGGTATGTGTATTTGAGACAGACAGTAGAGATGGACCATGAATTGTGCCTACGGTTGGAAAGGAGGAGAATGCGTGAGATTATCTGAAGGAAAATTGTAAAACTCATTTAACTAGCCCCAAACTTCCTATGAAAGCAAAGATTTTCCTTCCAACACTAACAGTGCTACATAACAGGGAGGTAGGCAAGAGCACTGACTTGGAAAAGATGAGTATCACATGGAGGGGGTAATGAGAAAGTACACAGTGGAGCTGAGTAGGTTGTAACTAATAATCAAAGAAGAGCTCTAAAGGAGAAAAAGAGTAAGGGATAAAATCAAAGAATTGTACAAAAGGAAGAAAAAAGTTCTGGTCATGGGGCAAAACAGAGAGTGTGACAGGGAGACAGTCAATTTTCCACTGGTACCTTCATGAAGTTGGGAGAAAGAGTGCCAGCATGTTGAATAGATCTCCTGTGATGAACTTCTGGAAGAATATGAAGAATTGCCCAGGATGACTTGCAATCCGCATCATTGGTGGGAACTCCTAAATTAATGAGATCATATATTCATTTGAGTCCACAAATGTAAATGTGTAGACATATATGTACACATGTGTCTACATGAGCCATTGGCATGGACATGATATGTGAACCCACTGAATCTGGGAGATCACCAAAGAAGAGTGAGAAGAGGGTCCAGGGCAGAGCCTTGGGAGATGCCAAAGTCAGATAGGGAGGAGAACCAAAAGAACTGTATGTCATGGAAACCTGGAGAACAGAATATCCAGGAGGAGAGGGTGTGAACAGAAGTCAAATAAAGATGAAGAAAAGGCCATTGAAATGAGCAGTTACAAACACTTCCTCCTTCCCAGGAAGCTAGAGAGTAATATTTCTTCAGTCTTCTGGCAGAGAGCTGTCTGACACAGTATGTGCTAAGCTTGTAAATCACAGGACCAATTTCACTGCTCTCTGTACCTATTGAAATTCTGATTATCTTACTTATGGCTTCCCCTAAATAACTCTTGGCTACTACTTTTCATGGAAACTGTCTGGCCTCTTCATAAGTTTGCAGCAATCAGTGTATTGCTAGAGAAAGGTTCTTAAATTGTCTGCTTGGTTCTGTTGGCTGTAATTAATAATTATCAGATAACTACTAGCCCCCAGTGGTAAATAGTAGCTGTGATAGTAATTAACTGTGAGCTGTGAGAGCTGGCTGAAGAATGCCAAACTCTTAACTATTTCTTACCTTCTTTTCCTCTCGTTGCTTAATACTGGCTGCTTGTTTTTATTGTTAAATTTATAAATTTATTTATTAAAGTTTATACTTTAATGTTAACTATTGAAAGCAGAACAGCACAACTCATTTTGAATGAGGTTTTTCCATCAAGAAAAAAATCTTCGAATTGAAAAGGACAGATCATTGAGAGGGAATTTGAGTTCAAAAGAGATGAAGAGATAGTCAATATGTAAATATTTTAAATGAGTCCACGTTTTAGGGCCAGGTGAATTACTGCTCAGAGTACTGGGGGAAAACCAGCCTTACAGATACGATCAAAGAACCAGTATTGTAAATTTTTGAGTAAGGATGGGTGGAGTAGAGGAGCTGGAAGATGAACAAATGTACTGATTTAAAAAAAAAAAAAAAAAAGGAAATAGTATCTTCAGCAGGTCTTAGTCTCCCTAAGTCTCCGTTCTCTCAGCTATAAAATGAGAAGGCTGACCAGATGGCCTTTGAGATTCTTTCCAACTCTAGATCTAAGATTCTATGCCCATTTTGTCAGAAGTGTACTGGTAAGTTTCATGTTGATTCTCTACAAGATTTTAGAAGACCTCGTTAAGCAGAGAGTTGGTGAACACTGAGAAGAGGGAGGAGTTTATGTATTCCCTGAGAATTAGTCATGCCAAACTAACCTTTCCTTTTCTGGACAGAGCTTCTAGGAAAGTAGGGAAATGCTGTAGATGATGTATTAGGGTTTCATCAAGGCATCTGACAGTCTCTTAAGATAAGTTCTGTGGTCAAGATGGAGAAATAGAAGGAAGATGATGGTACATTATTCATAATTGATTGAGCAGTTGTATGCAAATAATGTTGATAAATGGGTTGAGGACCACCCTACAGGGATACTTCTAGGGCTATGCTCTATTTGCAACCTCACCTTCTACTAGCCTTTTCTAATTTCCCTTAATGCTAGTCCTTTTCCTCTGTCCATGTCTTGTTTATACATAGTTGTTAGCATCTCCCTCATCAGACTGTGAGCTCCTTGAGAGGGGGGACTGTCTTGCTTTTCTTTGTGTGTTTCTAGGCCTTAGCACCATATCTGGCACGTACTAGGCACTTTATAAATACTTATTGATATTTGGAGAGCACTTAGAGGGAGTTTCTTTTACTTGGAGGTTGCCTGTGTCAATGAGATCACAGATCCAGTCTCTAAAATAAAAGGTCCATGCTAAAGGATAAGACTCAGAACATCAAAGGGCAGTTTGTGTATAGGAGAAAATAAGACCTCAGTTCTGGGTCTCCTCACCAAAAACAAAACAAAAATACTTAATGACTGTTCTGAAACTGAATGAGGATAAACAGAATTGAAGGTTTTGGGGTGAGTGGGTGATAAAGGTTTAGAGGAAACAAGTGAAAACTGTCCTTTTTAGAGGTTTAGCAGTATTGACCTTTTATGCCTTCAGATGGAGATATTACTGCCAGGTAATTTTATGAACTTGTATTGAGGGCTGAGATACAGAATGACTAAAATTCATTTTCTTGCCATGAGTCATTCAAAAATTTTGCTGTCCCCTATTTTCTTTTAAGATATGGAAAATGACTGATAAGGAACATTTATACAAATGTACTCCTGAAAAGGTCTGAATTTAATCACCTGAGTTGGGCAGCTAGGAAGTTCTAAATTTGCAGTTCTCATTCAGAAAGGAAGGCGATGTGGTCTTGTGGTTAAGATGAGATGGTTTTAAGTACAGTCTTTTGGTGTAACAAGAAGTATGATTATGGTGACTACATTTTTTTGTTGGGGGCAGGTAGGAGCAAGGGGGGGATAGGTTTGGAAGGAAAGAGACTGCTTGTGGTTCTTCTACTTGGGTCAGTCAATAAACACTTGTTAAGTGCCTACTATATTTCAGGCATTGTGCTAAGCACTGGGGATACAGAGACAAAGATAAGACCTAACAGAGAGGCAAAATGCCAGCAACTATTTACAGACAAGCTCTATACAAGATAACGTGAAAAGAATCAAGAGGCAAGGCACTAGAACTAAGAGGGATTGGGAAAGGCTTCCTGTATAAGGTGGGATTTTATAGGAGACTTGAAGGTTGGAGGTGGTGATGACGAGGGCGTACATTCTAGTGAATGCGCAGAGATGAAGAGTTTTGTTCAAGGAACAGCAATGAAGACAATGGCATGGGATCTCCAAGAATGTGGTGGGGAGGAAGGTGTAAGAACACTAGAAAGGTAGCATGAAGGACTTTGAATAAGAATGGATTTTATCATTTGATCCTGGAGGTGATAGGGAGTCCCTAGAAGTGTGTGTGTGTGTGTGTGTGTGTGTGTGTGTGTGTGTGTGTGTGTTGCATAGTTTATTAAGGTAGTAACAAGAATGGATCCCAGGGTTTTCCAAAGGTAAGCAGCAATGGGGTAGATTTAACTTTTAAAATCTGAGCCTATAATGACTATTCTTAAAACTTGGTGTGGATGGATGGTCTCTTTTCTAGTAGACCTGAATCTTCCAAGATGACTTAATGATATCATGGTGTCTCAAGCCTTCTTTCAGAAACAAGAACTTTGGGAGACATTAGCTCCCTAATCCTTAGAAGTACTCTATGGATGTAGAAGACTCATATTCTGCCCATTTTGGAGATGACACAAATTGAGGCACAGAAGGTTTGTCAGTGACTTCTTTGTTATCTAGAAAAAAGGAGTACTGCGCACTAGGGGACACACAAAAATAAAACAGGTGAAGAAACCTGTCACCAGGAAAGTGTTCTGTCCATTCCTCTAATAGGTTTTTCTTTTATCATTTCTATATGTATCACACACACACACACATACACACATATACTCACTCTCTCTCTCTCACACACACACACACACACACACACACACACACACACACACTACCACCTAGTTCCTACCAAAGCCCTTCTGTTGTGAAGCAGTGAATTTTCAGCCCACAGTTCTAAGTTTTGGGGACCTGCATGAGTGCAATGAGCACACTGTCTTAGAGACAGAACCAGCGCCCATTCCTGTCACAAAGTCTAAGATCTTTCCATTAAGGCAAACATGCATTTCTCTTTTCAAAGGCTCAGTTTTCTCCATTTCTGTACCTTCAAAATCAAGTGCTGCCTAATGGTGCTGCCAAGGAAGTTCCTGCCACTCCGTCGCCCATAGGTGGTGGCCCTGCTCCCCAAGAAGTGGAGACTCACAAACCCAAGCTCTGCCGGCTGGTCAAGGGCCAGCAGGGCTATGGCTTCCACTTAAATGCAATTCGGGATCAGCCTGGTTCCTTCATCAAAGAGGTAAGACAACCGAGCTCAAATACACTAAGGTACTAGGTAGCAGAGAAATCATAATTAAACTCCCAATCACCACCATAGTCTACTGAATGGCTGTCAATGTGGTCTCAAGCACATGAGTTTTCCTGGGAAAATGGAGGTCTAATCCTCATTTCTTAGATAACTTTCTGCCCAATTCTCTCCAACTAAACATTTTCAAAATCCAGTCCAGTGAATGTCTTCTAGGTGGTTAGTATGGTCCTTTCTGACCCTCTGGAGGCATATGAACCCGGACTGGGACTGACACACTGGTTCTCCTACTTTCTGCTCTACATGTACAACCATGTCTTGAAGGGGTTGCCTCCCTGCCCTGCTATGCAAGAAGAATAATGTGAGAATCCAGAGTTATAAGTAGAGATCTGTCTCTTGATTTTTGAAGACAAGGGTGTAGGAATCCCATGATGCCACACCAGAAGTCACATACAGTATAGCATACAACTGTTTCTTTTACTGCTGGTGTGAGGCACAGCTTTTATGGGTAGAATACTGAAAGCTGAGAAAAATGTAAATTAACAGTAGGGCTAAAAACAGATTGTCAGCTTCCACCTTCACTCTGTCCTAAGTAAGGAGATGAGTGTAAGAAACCGTTCTGCACTGCAGATAATGAAATCACTTGGAGTCTCTGTTCACAGGTACAGAAGGGCAGCCCTGCTGACCTAGCTGGTCTAGAAGATGATGACTACATCATTGAAGTGAATGGGGTTAATGTGATGGATGAATCTTATGAAAGCGTAGTGGGCAAAATCCAGAACAGCGGAAAGGGTGTCATTCTATTGGTCTGTGGAAAGAAAGCCTATGATTACTTTCAGGCTAAAAAAATACCTATTATTTCCTCCATGGCGGATCCATTGGAGGAGTCCCCTGAGTCTAATGAGGAGTTACCAGCTGAACCAGAGAAACAGTCACCCATGCCAAAAGAACGAGTAAGTGGTCTTGACTTTTTAAAATCCACAGGGATTTCAGGTTCACTTTATAGGAATTTTTCAGTTAATTAGAGATGTACCCCCAGTCTATAGTCACCAAAGAATATAACCCCTCAGGAAAACAAATCCTGTTATAGAATCAGACTATGAAAATAGGAAGGACTATCAGACCCTTTAGTTCAATTCCCTCATTTTGTAAATGGGGACACCCCAGGGAGGGGCTGTGACTGACAAAGTCATATACAAAGTAGGGATTCAGAGTTCATTGCTTCTTCTCCCACATGCCTTTTTTCTGGAATCTTAACAAGTAAGTTATTGAATCATATAATTTTAGAGCTGGAAAATTACCTAGTTTAACTCTCTAATATTTTGATGAGGAAACTGGAAACTAGAGAGGTGGACACCCTTGCCCATACTATGGGTCTGTGGTACAGCAGGGCCTGGAGGTCTTCTCAATCCTCATCCAGCATTTCTTCTAGAAGACCTCGCAGGCTCCAGATCACTTCTTTAGCAAAATTTCAAGTTCATAACACAAAACTACTCCTTGGTCTTGTACTCTGGGCCTCTTAAGAAGAAAGCAATGATTTTCTTCAATAATTTAGTTACAGTGTTCCTAGTAGATGTCAACTGTACTATTATTCCAGATTTAATGCTCATGCTTTTGTCTCCTTGGAGAGAGAGGCCTGAAGTCAAACAGGAAGTCAGATGCAAAGCCAAGATCAGAGCTCAGGTGTCCTGCCTCTTTCTACACTGAATCTCCTTATGGATCAACTTCTTCTACTCCTTGGGACATTTTTTGAAGATGATCTCTGGGTTTTTGAGTTGCATCATTTGTAAATAATTTTTGTCCTTTTCTTCTATGCAGGCTGATAGCACAAGCTCTCATTCTTCCAGCTCTGAAGACACTGCACTGTAATGATAAAAATCCTTGACTTTGACTAGAAGGTCCTGGAATTTGACAGGAATAATCCTCTCTTAAAGAAAAAAGCAGTTGCCTGTTGTGAAGAAAGTAACCCCACAGGGAAGGCCTCCATGTGAACCTGACCAGAGAGAAGCCCCTGGTCTTTTCCTGTCATCCATTGTAGGGATGGCTGCTGTAGACAGCCAGTCACTTGTGGTTAACTTAGAAAATGAGAACTCATGAGGCATTTTCATTCCCACACACACACTCTCTGTCAAGTGATTGATGAGACAGAGAGGTGTAGCTAAGCCTCTCAGCACAGGTCTGTGCCTCTTGAGCACCAAAGGTGATTCACAATTAGTAGAGGAGACAGTTAAATTTGACTAGATCAACCTTTCTCAGAAATAGTGTGCTATGTATCTGCCAGTGTGATGAAGAATAAACATTAACAATACTTGTGTGACCTGAGTGTGTGGTGTTTTCCTTTTCAGCTGCTTTGGATGCCACCTCTGAGCTCTTACTAGAAAGTTAGGGCGTGGCTATTAGGAAGCTACAGCCTCATCACCTTTTGGATGGGATACAACAGTCATGGCACAGCTGAACGTGGACCACATGCCCCTTGCTTCCATTAGTGCCCTTTCTCCATCCCATGACTTCTTACAGCCTCATAGCATTTTCTCTCCTCCAACTTCTCATCAATCATTCTAAATGAATACTCTGTATTCAAATGATCTCATGGATAAAACGAAGACTTTAAAAAGGCCATTTCTCTGGTGGAATTTCTTTCAGCTGACCCCCAGATCATCAATACAGAAGACATACTGATACAGCAATATAAAACTGCTGTGTTAGGTAAAGAAAAAGGAACTCCCCTGCCAACACTTGCCTTTTGTGGTTATAATTAAATGGAGGGGATTTGTGTTCCATTTGTCAATTTGGGGCTCCAAATCCAGTGAACACAGTTTGTGCTCCCATGGCCTGTGGTCTTACCTGGGCAAAATGTTTTCAAGTAGGAAGTTAAAGTAAATTGAAACCAGTGTAGCACAAAAACTTTGATTTTAATGGCTTCCAGTTTCCCTTTCTTGTTCTTGATGAAATCAGAATTTAAACAAACAAAAAAATCACCCAAGAATAGTGACAACACAATCTCTTCTGCCTTGGTTTTATAGTGTGTCTTTTCCTTTGATCTCAACTCCCTTTCATTTTTCCAGTGTGGGCACCATATTGTACACAGAAAATGTTCCATGGCCCGAAGGTTGGATCTGCTCATCCTCTCTCCTGCCAGTCCTGATAACACAAATAGTCACTTTTTCCTTATAGGAGGAGGTGTAGAAATGCTGGAGGTAGTGTAAGCCACCATAGCATTTTTGTTACCTAAAGAACCCCAATGCCCTTGAGCTTCCCTCCTCTCTAAAGTTCTGACTTTGCTCCTTGGGCTTTCAGCAGTCTGAGGCAGGCTCGAGTCTTCTCTGTTCATGGTGTCATGTGTTTCTCAGGAGCTTGCTTGTGTGCCAGGTAGAGAAAGAGGATGCTGGAAAGAGCGCTGACCAGGAAGATCACATCAAACCAGCGGTGGTAGAAGTTGAATTGTAGTTCTCCAAGGACTTCAGTGATTATGGTGCGGTACTCAAGGGGCATGCTCATCCGGATGAGAAGCACTGATGAGACAAAATACATGCCCTAGAGATCAAAGAACAGAAGTCAGGCCAGGAAGCACCTTGAAGGGAAGCTAGTTACATGCCAGACAGAGCCTAGAGAGTGCTAATGATATTGTAGGCTCCACCCACTTACCATGATCTGTGCTAAGAGCAGGACGATAACATTGGAGGACTTGCTGCTGGAAATGGCATAAAAGAACTGTCCAAAAAAAGAGGAGAGAAAGAAATGTGAAATGACTGTGGCGATGTAAGGAGATCCTTGTAGAATCAACAATGGGATCCCTCAAGGGACAGTGAGAGGTGTGCGGGAGCCCTAGAGGGACACCAAAGAGCATGCTCTTAGGGGAGAGTCCAGGCGGTTGAGGCATAACCTCGTTATCATGGAAACATTTGAGAAAAGGCAGTGGTCACTGGCCAACTTAACTGTTGAGCATCTTGTCAACGTGGCTGTCTTCAGAGCTGCTGGCCCAAATCAATGATGGCAGCAAGGGGAGTCACTAAACACATTCAAGGTCTCTGCTCTCTGACAGAGTTAAACGCTCAAAGGATGAGATGCCCTTGCCTTTTCCCTGAGTGTATCTCCTGCCTCTGAGCCTCAGTAGTTACACCATCTTGGGCTAGTTATTGAACCTATCTCAGTCTTAGTTTTTTTCATTTGTCAAGTGGTGACTCCTGTTATAACTCTCTGGGTGGAGAGAGGATAGGAGTTGTGAGACCAAACAAAATAATGCATGTAAATTACTTTCTAAACCTTAGCATTACTGTCTTGTGTGTGCCCCTTTCTCCCTGGTATAGAGCCTGGTAACTTGGAGCCTGGACTACTGCAGTAGCTGCTGTAGGCCTGGAAATCTCTTTAACAATTTATTTCTTTCCCACCATTCTAACAGTTTCTCAAATGCTCAACTCCTTCACCGAGGCCTTCTCAAACTGATCAGAGGAAAGCGGACAGCTTCTCCCATTCTCTCCAGAAGCAGACCTTTCATGGCTAGCTTTTCCATATGGTCACACAGATATTCATTTTTCCTTGGTTTATGCCTTTAAAATGCCCAGACCTAGTTGGGATTCCATTCAAACCAAGGAACATTTAGGAGCCTTCTTTGGGGAACAGAGGAAAGAACACTGAGCCTGGTGTCACCCTTTGCTACCTAGATGACCTTGGACAAGTCACTGAGCTTCTCTTACCTTGTTTTCTCCTCTGTAAAAAGAGAAAGTGGTACTAGATGATCTTTGATGTTCCTCCCAACCCTAAATCTATGATGCCATGTGCCTGATTTCAAGGATCGATAATTCTTGTGTGCGTGTGTGTGTGTGTGTGTGTGTGAGAGAGAGAGAGAGAGAGAGAGAGAGAGAGAGAGAGAGAGAGAGAGAGAGAAAGAGAACAACATGTACACAGATAGATAAATATAAAAGAAGGTGTTTTTGTGTTTTGTTTCTTTAGGGAAGCACCAATACCTGGGGGAAATCAGAAAAGGCCTCTCTTTTAGGAGTCAGTACTTGAACTGAGCTTTGAAAGAAGGAAGGGGATTTCAAGAAGGAGGGAAAAGGAGGCAATAGGATGAAAGAAAAGGGACTGAAAACTGCATGAGAGAAGCAGTGAGGATGGACAAGTCACAGTATAGATAGCCTTTTCCAGGAGCTGGGCTGTGAAAGGGATGACAGGGACCACAGCCTGAAGGGTATGTTTGTAGGCAGCAGGGAGGATGCAAAGAGCTGTTTCTGTCTTCTTTAACATTTCTATTCTAGGAAGAGTTCTTGTTTGTTCAGTGGCTAACCCTGTCAAATGTTTTTACAAAACCACAAAAGCTCAGGAGGTCACCTACTCCAACCAATACCTGAACAATAAAACCCTCAACCACCTTCCTGAAATTTGATCCTCTCATTTCATTAGAAGACATACAGTGAAGAAAAACCCACCATATGCCCAAAGGCAACTCTTTCTATTTTGGGATGGTTCTAATTGTTAGGAAATATTCGTCTTTTTTTAGTTCTAAGTGTGCCTGTCTGCAGCTTTGACCTAGAGTACCTTTTGGGACCCAGGGGAGTCAGTTACAGATGGAAGGCCTTTGAACACTTAAAGACAATTAGCCTATTTCCTCTAGGTCTTCCTCCCCATCCCCCTTGCACTGGCTAATCCTTTCTAGTTCCTTCAACCAATTCTTATATGGCATTGTCTTAAGTTTCCTCATTTTTCTGGTTATTCTCTTCTGGATAAACTCCATTTTGTCAACGTCCCTCCTCAACTGTGGTTCCTAGAACTGAAAACACAACTTCAGAGATAGACCCCACCAGGATCACAAAGTCATCAATCCTGAGCAGGGACTGATGTCAGAGGGCATCCAGGTTGACCCCTTCATGTCCAGGAAAGGAAACCATAGTCTAGGAGTGAGAGGACTTGTCCAAAGTCACACAGGTAGTCAACATCAGAGATGAGATTTGAACTCAGGTTTCCTAACAAGTCCTAAAGTCCCCTTCCTCCCCATTCCATCACACACTGTGCCTCTAATTATTGTCCTCCAGCTTGTAACTGTGAATGTTAATTGTAATTTGTTGGTTTTTAAAGTTCAAGTACAGGACTTTTATATTTATCTCCACTGAATTTTGTCTTAGTAGACTTGGCTATTATTCTGGTCTGCTGAGACCTTCTAAATCTATTACTTGATATATTTATCAACCCTCTGAGCTTCATGTCATCTCTAAGTTTGTCTAGTATCTAAGTTACTGACAAAAATGTTGAACAGCATGGAGCCAAGGACAGATCCCCAGGGCACTGCTCCAGAGGCCTCTCTCCAAGTTAACACTGGGCCTGAGTTAACTGAGTAGTCTTTTGGTTGAGTCATTTAACCAGTAATGCACCTCACTGTACTCTCTTTCAGGTCACCTCTCTCCATTTTGTCCACAATGACAGTAAGAGAATTGATATGAAATGTTTTACTGAAATCTAAGAATACAATGTTCTTAGTGAACATTCATCACCTGATATTAAACTGTATTTACTATATGGGAAAAGAAATCAGGTTAGGGGGTATGACCTGCTCTTAAGCCCATGTTTGCTCTTTGTGATTACTAATTCTCTTTTAAAACATTCACAAACTAGGATTTTGCCAGCAATTAAATGACGCTTAATGGCCTATGCTTTGCAGACTTCTTTCTTTCCATTTTATTGAAAATTCAGAAAATTATGACACTTTTTAAAGGTCACTGACAGTAGCCCAGCAATCACCTGCTGGTTCTTTCAGTACCCTGGGATGCAGTACTGATGACCTGAATGCATGGAAAACAGCTGGATGTTTCTCACTCATTTCTCTTGGGTTTCAATTTCTGCTAACCATTTTTGTTCTATTTTTTTTATGTCACTTGCATATTCCAAATGTATTTCCAAACATAACTCTCCCTTAGTCCATGCTTTTAATGATTAGATGCACAGTACCTTGGTAAGAGTGATCAGTAATCCTCTGATAGATGTGACAATTATTATTCCAACAAGGATAAAGGAAATGTGCTGGGACCAAAATTTCACCTGTCACAAAAATAAGGAAAAGAAATGTTAGTATTTTGCAGAGTGAGAACATGGTCATGATAATGTAATCTGTTTGTAGGATCATATGATTTAAAGCTGGAGAAGTTCTTAGAGATTATTTAGTTTATCCTTTTCATATTGCGGATGAGATTATGGCATCTGGATCTGCCTCAGGTCTTTTGATCCCAAAGTCACCCCTCTTGCCAATGTGGCTGCAGTTTGCTTAGAGGGGCTGGGTGATCTACCTATATGACATCACAATGAGTATATTTGCGGGGGGGGCAAGTGAATAATGATTAAAATAGCTAGAGAGAAAATAAGACCAATATTTAAAGATTATCTTGAAATGAAAGAAAAGAAAGCAGAACAAACTAAGGCACAGCCTACACATTGGAAGGATAAGAAAAATGACAGCTCTCTCATGCAATTAAAGAATACAAATAAAGGGAAAAGAACTGAAGACTATTTGGTTATTTACCCCATTGTAGAAAAAGACACTGCAGGTGAAACTGTAAGATCACTTCATGCATATCTGACTGTCAACATTCTATCCCTGTATTCTAAGAAAAAAGAGTTCCATGGGTTTCTTAGCCAAGTTCCAGAAAGTAGCTGAACTTGATGTGAAGCTTCAATATGACATGGAAGCTTTTCTCTTCTTGTACTGACTCAAGTCAGAGGCAGTTCTGAGGGCCAGGTCTCTTGTACTACTTAGTGGAGTTCTGAAAGGTATTTGAATAGGAGCTGCTGCAACTGAAATCTAAGATCTATTTATGTAAAGTTACAGAGTGTTTGCTGAAGTCTTTTCAGAGGTGGAATGCATCATATGAGCAAGGTTGTCATATATCAAAGGCAGTTACCCAAAGTATTCAAAATTTCTCTGTTTGCTGTAATTGATGGTTCCACATAAAAAAACAAGAATATCCTCTGCATATTCTCTCTCAGCACTGATAAAGGAACAATACTTGTTTTTTTTTAAACTCAGATTTATGAAATTAAGATGAGAGGGAAAGACATTCCCATAAATGAAAAAGACAAGAGTTATCAATACAGTACATATATTGACTGCTTTTGGGAAAGATAATGGATCTCCCTTTCCAAACAAAGAGGTACAACCTGATTCAGTACTAGGAGAGCATCATTTACATGGTTTTCCTAGGAATGGGTGTGAATCAGAGGCTGAACTGCAAAAGGACCTTAGAGACTACTTGGTTCAACCTGTACCTGAATAAGAATCCTCCCAACAACATCCCTAACATGTGGTGTTCCAGCCTTTTTCTAAGACTTCCAATGAATTGAAGGGATGTCCATCAACTGGGGAATGGCTGAATAAGTTGTGGCATATGATTGTTATGGAATACTAATATACTATAAGAAATGATGAGCAGGATGGTTTCAGAAAAAACCTGGGAAAAAACCTTACATAAACTTATGCAAACTGAAGTGAGCAGAACCAGGACATTGTACACAGTCACACCAATATTGTAAGGATGACCAACTGTGAAAGACTTAGCTACTCTGATCAAGGTATTAATCTATGACAGTTCCAAAGTTCCCATCACGAAAAATGCTATCCACCTCCAGAGAGAGAACTGATGAACTCTGAATGCATATTGAAGCATACTTTGTAAACTTTCTTTATTTTTCTTGTTTTATTATGTGGAACCATCAGTTACAGCAAATGGAGAAATTCTGAATGCTTTCGATACGTTCACTTACCTCAGGAGTATACTTTCCATGGAGGAACACACTGATAATGAGGTGGATACATTCATTGCTAGAGCTAGCTCAATGTTTGGGAGGCTCTGAAGTAAAGTGTAGGAGAGAAGCGGTATTAGACTGACCACCAACCTGAAGGCCTACAGAGCTGTTGTGCTGATCTCATTGTTGTATGCCTGTGAAACCTGGATAGTCTAACAAGTGCCATGTCAGGAAACTGAACTGCTTCCATTTGAACTGTATTAGGAAGATTCTGAATATCACTTGACAGGATAAGATATCAGACCCTGCCAAACATTCAAACTCTACTGCAGAGAGCACAACTCCAATGGGCTGGCCACAAACATATGCTTGCCAAAAATCACAGGGTAAGCACTTACATGGTGGTCAGAAAAAGTGATACAAGGACACTCTCAAGGTCTCTCTTAAGAACTTTAGAATTGATTGTGTGACACAGGACCACCCAGCATGGCATGCCCACATCAAAGAAGGTACCATGTTCCATTCGCCAAGTAGAACTGAAATAGCTCAAAAGAATTTGGATGAGCAAATTTAGAGATTCCACCCCAAATGCGCACAAGGACTATTTGTGCCTGACCTGTGGTAGAGTGTTCTGAGCTCTTATTGGTCTGATCAGCCACAGCTGGACACACTGTAACTTGACTCTAACATAGTGATCATGTCATTTTGGTCCTCTTCCAGAAAGGACAACAACCAAATACGTGTGTGTGTTTGGGTATATGCATATTTTTATATGTACACACAACACACACATATATATGTATAAATAAAATGAATTGTATCATTACATAATAGTTTCTTTAAGCATCATGTAGCTTGTGCCATTCATCCCTAAACCTACGTGTGTCTACTCTTCTAACCCCACCCTAGCTATGAGGAATAGTATGTTCCTACCATTTCCTTATATTTTCCTTAGAATATTCCCTTTCTTTAGCTCCCCCTTTTAGTATAACAAAACAATAGCAAAAAATTATTTCTTGAAATATAATATGCAGAATCTTTGTTTCAAGGAGGCTAATGATTCTCAAATGATTTCTTTTCATCCTGTTTCCTGTAAGTTGCTATTGACAATACATTCTTATTCTCCATAGTTTTAAGTCTGTTAACTTTACTATAATATTTCTTATTGAATCATTGAGTTCTGTTCCTCCATTCTATTTCTCAGGGTGTCAGCTACTTGGATAAGATTTCCTATTTTTGGTTTTGATTTTTTTTTTGTTCCAAGCTATTTATTCTTATTCCAAGTATTATAATTTCACTTTTTAACTTGTTCCAGTTTTTCATTTATTTTTTCAATCTAATCTTGGAGTTCTTGTGAACAATTGATTCTTTCTTTCCTAAGATCCAAGTTGTGATTATTTTAAGAACCATCTCTTTTCTTTGCAGTTTAATCTTGAGATTCTTTGAAACTCTATTTCTATATTACAGCGGGATCGCCCCTCCCCACCACTTCCTCATATTTAAGTTAGGACTTTTTGTCAGGCCCAGGCTCTGAAACCTTCTGAGCTGTTGAATGTCTTAGCTAGGTCAAGGTCCTATCTTCTGCTATCCTCCGACAATAAGACAGGCCTAAGTCCTGCTTCCTCTACAGTTTGGACATTTCTGGGTAGAAGTCTGCATGGGACCAGACCCTAACTTCTTCCATATCCCTTACATAGTGGGACTGAAGATGGACAGTGCTGGCTCCTAGTCTTGGTTCCTCAATGGTTCTTGCTGGCCTTTTTAGTATTCCTGTGCAATACTGACTGGAAGTCCAAGGCTCCAGGCCTTAGCCCCACTAGTTTAAGTCTGTTCTAGGATTACTACAAATCTCTGGTCATCATACTGCCCCATGCCCCTGTCTAGTCACTTATCCGGTTATCTGTGGCTTTGGTCTTTGGCCCTAGGCCTCAGCTACTAGAGCAGCACAACCAGAGATGCCACTGGCTTTAAACTGATCTCTAGCTTGGCCCTGGACCTCCTAAGGGCCTTTCAGTCTGGTTTTCCTACATCTCCTGCCAGCAAGCCTTGATCCCTATTTTAAAGCCTGGCTTCTCATGTGGTCTTGTATGGGACAGAAGGTCTCAGCAATACTTTTGTTTTGAAATGTGATTTGCGGTTCTCCCTCATTGTTCATAAGTGTTTAAATTGCCATCTTCACAGGAAGTCCACCTCTGAAGGAAGGCAAGAATTCTAAGAGAAAAAAGTGGGGAGGGAGGGCATTCCAGGCATGAAACCAGGAGAAAGAAGGTCAAATCCTGCGAACAGTAAGTAGACCAGTTAGCCTGGTATGCAGAATGTGGTGCACTAAGTGGAGCAGCATGACAAAGTCTGGAATACTCTGGAATAAGAAATGTGAAAGATGTCCAGAAGGGTAGATTAGACCCTGTAATTCTAATGTGTATTAGACAAAACAAGTACAAGCAGAATGAATTAGGGTATTCAAACAACTTACGTCAAACTGGATTCCCAGATAATTCACTGTGATCTCAATGCCTCTTGTGACAGGATCGGTCTTCCCAACCCGATCAAACACAATGTTAATTGTTGCCTGCAAAAAAAATCCCCAAAACACACATGGTCCTATATTTCACTTGTTATTTTGACCAAGAGTTTCACAATCATAAAGTAAGCCTCACAGCATTATCTGACAGGATGGTTCTTGTGTAGACCCAAAGATGGCAATTCTACACGATTCAAATTATATGTGGAAAACACTCTTTAACTCATCTGTAATCAAATAAATGTTTCCGTATAAACCATCTCTCAACTCTCTCTAGAGATCAATTTAAAGCCAGTGGCATCCCTGGTTGGGCTGCTGTATAGCTGAGGCCTGGGGCCAAAGACAAAAGCCACAGATAGCTGGGTAAGTGACTGCACAGGGGCATGAGACAGTATGACAACCAGAGATTTGTAGTAATCCTAGAACAGACTAAAATCACTGGGGCCGAGGCCTGGAGCCTTGGACTGCTAGTTGGTGACTGTCTACTCTACCTGTTATTGGAAGTTCTGCAGAGAGTCAAAGGTAATGAGAATGTGTATTTGGGTCATTTTAAGCTCATGAGTAATACCTGGAGTGGTATTGTTAATACCAATTAATAGTATTATTCTAAACCTATTTAAAATGTATAAATATGCTGTTCATGCGCCTTTCATCCATACTGCTGGGAACACAACAGATATTCAATAAATATTGAGTGTGTTAATTTGCTACTTAAAAGAAATATTTCTTTTTAATTCTAGTAAACAGTACACCCAATGTTACCTATATACACTTCTCCTTGAAAGTTTTGGAGTAGTCTATTCTTTTTCAAAGAAAAAGTGCAATATTTCTTTGAATTTGTTGGAAGCCAAAGAAATCATACTCTGGGAGGAGAAGTTTCTAGTTGGACAGTCAGTTCCCTTCAGCCTAAAAAACCTTTAAGCATCCACAACATTCAAGGCACTGGGGAATGTGTTGGGAAGACAAAGACAAAAAAGAAAAAGACAAAATGAGTAAATAAAAAATGATTTGAAGTGGGAGAGAACACTGAAACCTAGGGAGATCAGGAAAAAATTCCCATAGGAAGTGATGCCTGTGCTAAACCTTGAAGAAGTCTAAGACTTCTAGGAGCAAGAGGTGAGGAAGGCCCAGGGGGTGGGATGAACTGCTTAGCTCTGGAACCAGCAAACAGACAAGTTTTTCTGAAACAGTGTGTGAAGGAGTATTGCAAAATAAATCTGGAAAAGTAGACTGGAGTTAAATTGAAAAGTTTTAAAGACCAAGTGAAGGAGTCTGTATTTTATCCTAGAAACAACAGGGAGACAATGAAACAATATGGTCAGACTGTGCTTTAGGTTTTTTGGTAGCTCTATGAAGGAAAGGAGAGAGATCAGAAATGAGAACACCCATTAGGAGATTATTACAATACTCCAGGTGAAGTAAAAAGCAATGAGAACCTGAACCAGGGTGAATTCACTATGTGAATGGAGAGGAGTGGACAAGTATGACAGATATTGTAAAGGTAAAAGAGTTACAAGCTTGCTAGCAACTGAATGTGAAGGAGGGTGAAAAGTCAAGGATAATTCTGAGCCTGAGATCCTCAGACTGGCAGGGCAGTGATGGCCTTAACAAAAATTGGGAAGTTTCCGTTTTGAATATATTAAGTTTGAGGTGCTTACAGAACATTTAGGCAGATATCTATTGAACAGTTGGTAATGTAGGACAAAAGCTCAGAAGCCACACTGATTTGAGTGATCTACAGAGAGATGACAGGTGAACTCATAAGAACTGATAAAATCGCTAAAGATGGTATAAACAGAGAAAAGATGGCTTAGGAACAATGTGAAGCACTCATGATTTGGGTTAGCACTCATGGATGATGGCCAAACCAAGGCATCCTAGGGACTATGTTCATATACAGCTCAAAATGAAATAGAAATTTGGTCACAACTGGTAGAGTCTAAATTAATCATATCACTGCCAAAGCATCTCTTAGTCTAGATATAGTCCTAGTGGGAAAATCAAATCATACAGCAAAATTGGCTTTTCCTGTATTTACTTGGAAAACCACTGATGACCACAGATAAGAATAAGATGAAAGACAGCCAAGTTAGAAAACACGTATATTAGAACTGGGATTATAGGACATGATATACAGCTACAAAGAAATCATATCAGTAAATATCTAATCTAAAGATGTTTAAAAATTACTCTGTCATTACTTTTAAAGATGAAGATGATTAAACAAAAAGCACACAGTGAGTTTGTCTTCCAAATGGTCACCAGAGGTTGAGTAAATGGCTTAATTTAAACTCAAGCATTATATTGGATGGAAAGTCATTTGAAATCATTAATAATAAATAGTTGTATTCATTTTCCATGCTTCATATTTTAGTGCTTTATTATTATGAAGACAGACAAAAAGGCAAAGGATGGAAATTAGAAAAAAGTTTCAAGGTTTGACCTGTTTGGGACAATGTTTTATAAGCAAGTTAAGTTAAAGGGATTAATTAAACCAACCCTTCTCTCTCATTATCTTTACAAGAACCCCAACACAACAAACAGCACACTCACCATGAAAATTTTCCAAACACAGTAAATAGAGAAAAAATAACCTAGAAAATTAAAGTATCTTCCCTTGAAAGTTTTAGAATATTCTATTCTCTCCTGAGGGGAGAAAAAAACAAACATGTAACATGTTAGATTTATATGAAATCAAAATCCAGTCTCCCCTAAACCACTCTTTCCTCTGTGAGTCACACCCAGGCTAGCCAAGTAAGACCAAAAATTACATGGATTCAAGTTCTAGAACATAAGAATAATTCTTGAACTTTCACACATGGTATTGTTTTCCTAGTGAAAAATCAAGACGACTCTCTCCCTCCACTTACTGAGTTTTGCTTATTTAGATTACACAGCTCCCAGTCTAATGATGGTAGTCAAAGAAATTTGGAGGTAGAAAGGATCTTAGAGATCTATTTAATCTGACTGCCTCATTTTACTAAAATGAAAACTGAAATTCAGGGAGTGAATTCTTTTCATTCTGGTCAACATAAAGAAAGCTGTCAAGCTTGGATCCAAACCCAGTTTTTCTGACTCCAAATCTAATACTCTTTCTATTACACTGGATCCGCAGCTCTTCCCCTCCTCTCCCTTCCACAGTTTAGGAATACGGTACAGGACAGACTTAGTTTGGGTAGAACAGTTTAAATGGAGATATGGCTAGTTGCTTCCTTTAGTTAGAGGACTTTGTTACCTGTCTTGGCTCTTTAGAATTATAGCTGGACGAAGTGGAAGAGTCATGTCATAGGACCAGTAGGACAAATTTAGTAGGGGGCAGAAGAGGGCAAAAGGACTCACCAGTGGGGACAGTGGGATAACTGTGATGGTATAGGCTAAGCAATGCTACTGCAGCACTAGGGCATGGAGAGTTCTGTCTTATGAGAGTGGGGGCAGTCACTTCATGGTTCGTGTTGACTCCCCAACCCCCCAAAGTCCCACGTTTTCATGTTAAATTGTCTAAGGAGCTATCCCTTCTGTTGCTTGGTTATACAGGCCCAAGGGATGACTTAGTCTTCCCCCCCATGGTTGGAGGTAATCTAGAAATTTTCCATTCTGTACCTTTGTGGCATATAGATCAACTGTTTCCAGAAAGAGCTGTCTACTCAGCTCTTCCAAAGCATCCACTTCCTGTTGAATGAGAGTAAGATCTGGAGCAGTCTGGAGTCAAGGTTTATGTTTTAATCAGATTCTGACAGACGCTAAGCCTTAATCTTGTCCATCCCTTTCCTGGGTCCCCAGAACAGCTCAGCTTCCAGGGCCTTTGCGGCTCTTCTCCTGCCTCACAGATGTCTAACACTAAAGCTCCAGATGGAGTATTGGCTGCTCAAAGTGTAGATAAAAGTTGTACTCCAGACCACAGTAGTTTTATCAGCACCCAAATAAGGCTTGTAATGCTTCTCAAGAAAAGAAATATTTTCATAAACACTCACCACTCAGCTTCTCCCTCAACATCAGGTGTTCACCATACAGATGGCTTAAGTGCAGTCTATATTTATTAAAGCTGGCTAGAGCATAAAGGTTTACCTGATTTTTCTTTTGGTGGTGATTATTCTTATTCTCCTTTTCAATGAAACTGTGTAAACCATTGCTGTTTTGGCCACTCCAGGATTTAGGAGATGACATATCTAAGGAGGGAAGTCTGACTCCTTCCAAAACACATCTATCTCTAATCTCACTCGATCTTCCCCACCTTGCTGTGTTGTCCCACTGTTGTTTGACTTTGCAAATGACCCACTGAGCCACCTTCCCCTTTCCCCCTCAATGACTCTGCAGAGGAACCAATATACTACACTGTAACTGTCACAGTCACATTATGGCTCACCATCTAAGTACTAGCAAAAAGGTTGTTGTATGGCTCAAATAAGCCTTCTTGTGAAAATGCTTTGACTCCATGCAGAGCTATACAAGTGAAAGGCAGAAATAGGAATAGGTTTAGGGATTAGACCTGGGATTTCACTGCTGTAAGGACCTCCTGAAAGAGGAAATTTCCTCTACTAATACAAATCAATACCTTCCCTTCAGCTTAAAGTCATAAAGATGTGCCTGGAGCAATGGCTGCAGGGTGGCTTGCCCAGTCAGTCAGTTTTGGAGGTAGGACTTGCCCCCAGCCTTCCTGACTCCAAGGCCAACTCTCATGTTCATGTGCCTCAAGAGAGAAATATCATTGTCATTGGAGTAAGACAACACTGACAAAATATCAATAGTCATTGGAAGAAAAGGAAGATGGAAGAGCTTGGGTCCCACCATGGAAAGGCAAAGACCACAAAAATATCCTTTGTCCAGTTTGGCTGGACTTGCACACAGACCTCAGAAGCAGCTGCCTCTATTCCTCTCCATGTCTGCTCTTCACCCAGAGACAAAGGATACTCTCGCTTCCTGGGGCTGACGTGGTAACACTCTTAATCATTCCCCAGAAGCCTGATGGTTTATTGTTCACCTCTCCTTTTTGGAAGAGGTTTCTCCGGGCCATGGCTATCCTGGAAAGAAAGAGAATTCAAAGCCCTGGAAAGAAACAAAGACATGCCACAGTATCCAAGCCTAGGATCCTACACAGATTACATAGTTTCTTTTTTTTGTCCTCTCCAAAGCAAAAGTAGCTTTGGGTCAGTTCAGGAAGAGATACAACCAGATTCAAACTTCCTGCAAATAACTTAGTAGCATAGAGTTAAACAAATTCACATCAGCCATGAAAATTCACATTGTGCCATGTGCTGACAGGTTTAAAAGAAATTAAAACAAGCCCTTGAAAACTGGGAAGATGGGGCCATGGAAACAGATATGGGGCATGTCCCTTCTACTGTCTTTTGGGTAGATTTCCATTGGAATCTATGTCTATAAAGGAAATTTTTATTACTTTGGTGTGAGAAACAAGCGTTTCTCAGTGACACACAGTACTGGAGAATGTTGCAGGGATCAACTCAAATTTCTAAAGGCCAAATGGTTCTTGGAAGCTATCTGCAAGACTGGCCCAATAAGGGATCCCAGAAAGTGCCAGCCATGTTAACTCATGTGTTTCCCCTTCCCAAATCATTTTATTAATTCAGTAACAGGTTCAGGGTGCATCTGGAGAGTATGTGAATGAAAGGGGAGTTTGATCAATTGGCCACAGTCTCAAGGTCTGGATTTTTCTGCCTCATTCTCTTTTACTGTAGGCTTCAGCACCTTAGAAAACTAAAATTACTCAGGAAGAGGCAAATGACTTAACCAGACTCTGTGTCTTGGTGATGTAAGTATTTGCCTTTCTGCTTTCGAAGTGGGTAGTCTTAAACAGGTATGTGAAGGTGACTGTGGAGGAGCAAAGGGTCCTTACCGTAGTCACACAGAGCTTCTTGTCATTTATGGTGCTGGAATAATAGGATAGGAGATAAAAAGGGAAGGTGTGTAGAAAGGCATGCCTATTTTCCTCCATCTCAATGACTGCAAAGCGCTCACACCACTGCTTGGCTTCCAAACAGGGGAGGGTACATCCATGAAGGCTGCTAACAAGTTCCAGCAGAAGCTTGCTGAATGTGCTGTTCACATTGGGGATAAGCTGTATAATCCCATCCTTACTGTTCCCTTTCCTTTTGGTCTGCAAATTTCTACTGATTTATAAACCTATTCTGCTACTTCTGAGGTAGATAAAGCTGAGAAAAAAAACAACACAGAGATGAGTTAGGAGAGTTACATCTAACTCCATAGGATGGGGTAAGGAAAAAAACTGAAATAAAAGACACTAGCAAAATGAAGTTTTAAAGAAGTCAAGAATGTTGGTTTGTAGTATTGCAGGTCCTGTTCTGACTGGGACAACATTAGTCACCCATGTGAAGCAGGAAGCTCTTGGCTATGAGAACACAAAAGTCATAATCTGGGAAAAAGAATACATCTCAAAGAGCACATAGAACAAGTTTTGCATTTAGCAAGAAAATTCTGTAAGGAAAATGCATGTATATCTTATATGGCAATAATATGTAGTTTGGCTCAAAATTTCTAATAAATCTATCTTCCCTGATCCCTAACCACTTTAAAAAAGAGAGACCAGAACACCCAGGAGCAATCTGTAATGACTCAATGACAGGGGTAAAGAAATCCAAAAGGACAAAGCTTGTCATTTAGTGAGGGTAACTCACTAACTCACACATAAAGGGTTCTATTTCCTCCTCTGAAATATGCGGGGCAAAAAGAAAAGACTTCAGGGTAATATAAATTCTTAAGCTTTAAAGCATATATATTTATATATATATGTATATATATATAATATGTAATGTTGAAAAATTAATTTCTAGGAAGAAATTTGCAATGCCTGAATTTGCTCATCATATTAATCTAGATTTTTCTATCAAAAGCTATGTAGGAAACAGTATCTGAGGAAAGAACACCAATCTAGGGCATTTTTGCTTGGCATTTCCTGATTACTACGTAACCGTAATTTCAATATTGGATTAATGTTACCTTTTTGAAACAGGAGTTTTGAGGTTTATACATATTTGCTTTGAATGTATAGATGATATTTGAGCCTGTTGCACAATACAGCAGAACAAAGACTTTACTTGCTACAGCAACAGAATAACCCAAATAATGTGTCACATTGGACTCTCAGATGGAGACCATCTGATGAGATCCCAGCAGAAAGACTTTGATCACAGACCCTGCATGAATATCATTGTTTTTAGTAAAACAAGGCTTCCTGACTCCTCCAAGCCTCGTCTTCTAAAGTGTTCCAGCTGAGAAGACATCCTGTGCCTTTTCCATCTTCCTCCTGCTCCTCCCAACAGCTGATGCAAGTGTAACATATGCTAGTCTGGTAAACTTGTTTCTCCTCCTGACGCCCTCTGCTGGTAAGCTTGGGGGCGCTTTTCATTTCCTATTCCCCTCTTGCTGGTTACTTTGCAAACTGGTTTTCCGAGCTCTAATAACCAATCGAACTATTTGGTCAAGTCTGTGTGGAAGAGGTTAAGGTTGATCCTTGTAATGATGGCCTAAAGTATTTCCGAAAGAGAAGAGTTCACCTTACAATTCTGGCCAGCTACAAACGAGGGTTATGGAGATAACGAGGCTGGAGTCTGGATGGCTCAGTCCAAACCCATTATCACTGCTGGTGGTGCAATGACAAACACTTACAAACCCGCCCCATTGAAGTACCTCCTCAATGTTACTGGCTAGACTGTCCTCCACACCCACAGCCGTACAGCTTCCTCTCTTCTCCCCTTAGAATGCCTTGCTTCTTCAAAGACCAGCTTTACTTTCTACATGAAGCCTTTCCTGGATCTCAGCTTATCGTGCCTTCCTAGCATAAACTTATCATGGGTGTATTTCGTATGTAATTACATGTATACATGTCATTTCCTCTAAGATAATGTAAGTTCTGAAAAAGCAGGGACTGCTTCACCTTTTGGTCTGTATCCCAGCAGCTAGCACATAGTAGGTGCTTCACAAAAGCTGCGTGATTAGGTCATATAGTTTGCGGCATGTCAGAGACGGTATCTGAACTCAGGTCTTCACGTTTCCAAAATGAACACTCTATCCAACACACTCTGGAGCCTTTTTCATTGACAGGTAAAAGTCCAGAACCACACCAGAGCCAGCTCAAGGCAGTTTGTAAAAGTTGACTTTTAAATTCTGGGTGAGTATTTGCACTTCAGAAACTGGTAAAGGCTATGTTGCTTTGTTGATTGTTTAAACTTAAGAAATTGATGGGAAACACGTTAATAAAGCAAATTAAACTTTCTTCTCCTGTAAAGTTGGCTGTTAAAGACCAGCACATTCCTATTTACATAGGAATGTTAATGGCTTTTCTGAAGGCAGAACATTTTAGATTTTAAGTAACTTATTATAGTGCATGGAAAACAGGATAAAGTTATTTTAGTTTGTACGTTTCCTAAAATCTTCTCAGTTAAACCTTGGTAACATTAGCCATGGTATTTCCATTTTTCAAATTGTTTTTTGGTTGATTTGGTACTCTGCACTAATACAATCCGCCCCAAAGCAGGGGTTCTTAACCTTTTTTTGTGTGTCTAGGAAGCCTATTCTCAGAAAAATGATTTTAGATGCATAAAATAAAATGTATGGGATTACGAAGGAAGCCAATTATGTTGGAATACAGTTATCAAAATAAACTAGGCAGGTTTTTGTCCATGACAGGACCCTTCCAGTTTGTTAAGATCCTCTAGAATTTCTGGTCCCCTGGTATAGATACTCAAGAGCTCAGGGTCACCGCTTCACCAAAATGAAGTACTATAAATAGGAATTCAGGGGAGAGTGAGGTCTGCCTACCATAAAATACTCTGAATGTATATAAACTTCTGTGAAATACTTTACTTGAAATGTATATTTTCAAAGAACTCTGATATTAATAACCACAATAGTGACCATTAGAATGTCTGAAGTATTTATTAAGGCACTTGGAGAAAAGGAAATGGAAAAAATTCACCCCTAGCATGGAAAAATATATCCTCCCACACTTCTAATCATCCGATGGAGGGTGACAATAAATGGAAATTGTTATTTTTCTAAAGCAAAACTTTCAATTCAGTAAGTGACTGCATTTTTCAAAATATTTTCATGCCAGCTTAGATACAAGATACCTTAGACACAAGATGCCATTCAGAAATGGGCAAGATGAAAGTTCCTTGCTAGTAGCAGTTCTTACAGTTTATACTCTTATTAGGGAAACCCCAAAGGAATGAAAATCATTGAAATTGTTCCAAAATCTGACCTTTTCTTTTTGCTGATGATCATGTCCATGGTTTGAAGCAGTCGGCGTTCCAGGGCTAGAATATCTGTGTCTGTCACATTCCTGTAACAAAATACACATACATACCATTAGCATAGTATTAGGCTCATAAGGGAGGTGCTATCATCACTGTCAGGTGTAATCAGTCATCCATCATCACCCAGTACAGTGAATTAGTTCAAGCCTATGCCTTTCCCTCAAGAACTTTAAAAAGGCCACATTAAATTAGAAAAATTGTGCTTTCATTTCTTGGGATACTGATTAAAGAAGAGTGGAGGGCTCTTAGTGTCTCAGCTCTTGTACAATCTTCCTTAGGTCTTGTTCAGTGACAGGCAGAACAGAATGCCAAGGTACTTCCTTAACTTAGCATTGTCTCTTATTTTTCTTAGCGCAGGGAGATCTGGTGTGTGGGTAGAAATTGGAATTAGATCATCATATTTCCACCTGCTAAGCTTCACCACTCAACATCTTCTTTTTCTGCTTCTACTTTCCAACTATCTAGTACTAAAATCATCTGATCCTACTAAATGGGTTCACTATAAATGGATGCCTTCTAACTCAACTGGACCCTCCCTTTGCATGGTATTCATTCATTTCAGTGACACTTATGACATGCACCATACAGGCTCTTACAAAGCTCCATTCTGCTGAAACCTCTCACTCTAGTGCTGCCTTCTCTTTCTGGAGATGATCCTGCCACCTAACTGACTGGGAAGATGGACACTAATTATGGTTTGTTTTTTCTTACTCTGTTCCTTGCCTCTAAAATTCTCTTCATCCCCATTCCATTTTCCTTCCTTCTGGTCTCATAGGAAGGATGGTTCAGCTCTTCTTGCCAATTTTAAGACCTACATCTATCTTTAATCCTCTTCCCTTAATCCCTCTGACATCTCTCATTAACTTAATCTTGTCCTTTTCCTCTTGTTTACTTGTTCAGTCATGTCATGGACCATAGCACAGACCCTTCTATCCTATGCTCATTTGGCATGAAATGTTTCCTTGATATCTCTACTTTTCTTGAAGAGATCTCTTGTATTCCCTATTCTATTCTTTTCTTCTATTTCTTTGCTCATTTAAGAAAATCTTCTCTCTCCTTGCCATTCTCTGGAATTCTGCATTCGTTGGTTATGTCTTTCCATTTCTCCTTTCCCTTTTGTTTTCCTTCTTGCCTCAGCTATTTGAAAAGCCTCATCAGTCATTTTGCTTTCTTGTTCCTCTTTTTCTTTGGGATATTTTCTGTTGCTGACTCCTCTGTCCACAGCTCTTCAGACACTCTATCTACCAGATCTCATCCCTTCAGTCTACTCTTCACTTCCATTTCAGACTCATAAGGGATGTTATTTAGGTTATACCTGTATGGTCTGATGGGTTTCCCTACTTTTTTTTTTTTTTTGCAATAGGACACTCATGATCTGAGCCACAGTTAGCTCCAGATCTTGTATAAATGACTGTATAGAGTGACTCCACTTTCGGTTGCCAAGTATACAGTCTGATTTCTATACTGACCATCTGGTGATATCTATGTGTAGAGTTGCCTTTTGGATTGTTGAAAAAGAGTGTTTGCTATGACCAGTGCATTATCGTGACAAAGCTCCATTAGTCTCTGTCCTGCTTCACTTGGTCCTCGAAGGCCAGACTTGCCTGTTATCCCAATTATCTTCTGATTTCCTATTTTCACATTCTGTTCCCCTATGATGAATTGTAGTCTCTCTTTTTTTGAATGTTATTCCTAGATGTTGTAGATCTTCACAGAATTAATCCACTTTGGCTTTTTTGATATCAGTGGTTGGAGCACAGACTTGTAGTACTGTGATGTTGAATGCTGTGCCTTGGACTTTAATAGGTATCATTTTGTCATTTTTAAGATTATACCCCAGTACTACTTTTCTCTCCCTGTGAGGGCTACTCTATTCCTTCTAAAGGATTCTTGCCCACAGAAGGATATGTAGTGATTACCTGAACTAAATTCACCCCTTCCCATTCATTTAAATTCATCAACACTCAAGATGTCAATGTTCTTGTCTAACTACAGCTAGAGTATTGTGCTCAGTTATGGGTAACACATTCTAGAAAAGATGTTGCTCAGCAGAACATCCAGATGAGGGCAGCCAGGACAGTGAAGAGCTTCAAGGTCAGGCCACAGAATCTATTGATGGAGTTTGGGGTGTTATAGTCTTGAAAAGACTTAGGGGTGACATAACAAAAACCTCCACATATTTGAAGAACCTTCCTGTGGAAGTAGGATTAGATCTGTTCTGACTGACCCTAGGAAATAGAACCAGGAAGAACAGGCAGCAACAGATTTCAGCTCCACAAATGTCCTAACAAGTAGAACTACCCCAAGGCTGACTGGTCTGCCTCTAGGTAGGCTTGGCTCCTCTTCACTGGAAGTGTTTAAGTAAAAGTTAGCTGAACCCTCATCAGGGATATGGATAAGTCCTATCACCAGAGACTGGCTTATCACATGCCAAAAATGTTGCAGAGGGTGATTCCTATTTATGTAGGGGTTGGAAAAGATGATCTCCTAGGCCTCTGGTAGCTTTGTGAATCCCACCTTCTACAAGAAGCCTTTCCTCCACAATTATCTCTGCTTTTCATATTTTGTTTGTACATAATTATTTGCATGCTCTTCCTCTCCCCCTCTTTAGACTGGGAGTTCTAGGGCAGAGAAGCCTTCTGCTTTTGTCTTTCTTTGTATCCCAGCCCTTAGGAGAGGGTCTGCGGAATAGCATGTACTTAACAAATGAATAATGACTATGTACATGCTAGATGAGGAGCTCCTTAAAAACAGGACTCTGTCCTGCCTCATCTCTGGATCCCTCCTAGCAAATGAAATGGCAGATAGGAGCGAATGCTTAATAAATGCTTGTTGAACGGAATCTGCTCAAATTGATGTGCTCTGTTTTTGAAAGTCAGGTCCTGGAATGGATTATTTTCCCTTTTGGGAAAAAAAAGGTGGATTAGCCTTGTGGATAAGCCAATGAATGAAAAGAATGATTGGAGACAGAATATTTAAGCTCTGTTGTTGGTGGTGTAAGGACAGATAGTCATGTAGAAGACATAGGAACTTCAGAAACTGGCAGAAAACGGTGAAAAAGAACAAAAACCGAGTTACCTGAGAAAGTAGGACATGTAGGTATATGGGCAGTTGACAGCCCCAAATCCAGACAGGAGGGCCATGAGGGTGACCCCAATCACACCCACCCGACTGATGAGTTGTTCAATGGACAAGATCCCTGAAAAAAATGAAGTCATGTTAGTGACACAGCAAATGACTTCTTTACTTTAAATGAATTAAATGTGATTCTCAAATCCAACATATGACATTTATGTAGCTATGAAGGTCTGCAATATACTTTAAACTGATGATTTAATTCTCATAATAACCCTGTAAGCAGGTAGTATAAGCATTACTCTCCTTATTTTATAGATATAGAAAACTGAGGCTTAGTGAGTTACATGACTTGCCCAAGGTCACATAGCTGGGAAATGCCAGAGACAGGGTCCAAACAGACTTCTCAGGACTTTAACAACAGGACTCATTCCACTGCACCACAGTCAATTCAGAATGCCAACTCTCAATTATCTGTGTGTAAGGTATTTGCCACAGTCAATTTTTAATCTGTCTGGTTTCTCTATCCAGTGAGCTTCAGGGTTATCTCTTTTCAATATCAACTGGTATTCTGGGAATGTCAATTATTTTAAAAAAATCTTAGTAGAAAAAATTGAAAAAAATTATGAAGATAAATTTGTTGCAGAAAACAATCATGTCCAATATTTTGTCTCCAAAGCCAAATAATTTTTGGACTACCCAGTGTTCTGATAATAGAGTGTCATAATCTCTCGCTCTTCATATGCATATACATATACATATCTATATATTTACATGTATATATTTTGACTCTATGATGTGCTTTATCAAATATCAGAGAGTGAGAGACTATGACATTATTATCAGAACACTGGATTCGTATTCTTCAGCACACACACATACAAATAAACACAAATACACACGCACACACACATACGGTTTTTGATTCAAGGTTTTGTCAAGGATTCATTTTTGTATTTGAATAAATAGTCAAAAGATAAGGAAAGGCTATTTTCAAAAGAGGAAACACAAATTGTTAGTAATCAATTAAAAGTGACCAATTTCACTAATAATATAAAAGATGCAAACTCAAAGACTGAAGTACCACTCATCAAATTGGCAAAAATAATTAAAAGCAACAAAACTCAATGCTGGCAGGGTTGTGGGGAGACAGGTACATTCATTCATTAAGGAAAAATTGCATAATGGAATCTTTTTGGACAGCAATCTTGCAGCATGCAATAAAAGTTACAAAAACAATCATACCCTTTGACTCAATTCCATTGTTGGGAATATACCCTAAAAGTATTATCAAAAACAAAAAAAGGACTATCTATTAAATATTTTCATTGCAGAATTATTTGAAATTGCAACAACTGGAAGTAACCTCAACATTAAATATCAGAGGAATGGTTAAACAAAAAAACAGCAAGTATGAGAAATATAAAGAAATAGGGAAGGAACTTTTTGAAAAGTAAAAAACAAAACCAAACCAGAAGCCCAGAATACACCTTATGACTCCATAAAAGGAAAAATGGGAACAAATGGACAAAAAAATCCTGAGATGTACATGGAATAACTAAAAAGTTGTTATGATAGATCATCGGTTCAAATTCCATTTATTTAAATGATACTGAATTCATTAGTGAGTAGTAATGGACTTAGTGTGCAGAAGTGGACATATATCTTTGTATTCAGCCATTGAAAGAATTTGTTTTGTTTGATTATGCATATTAGCAATGAGAAATTTTCTTTTTTCAAGAGATAGAGGTTAGGAGGGAGAGAAAATAGATTTCTGTTCATTTTTTTTAAATAGGAGGAGTGCTATGTGTGTATGTGAAATGTGTGTACTCTCAGAAGAAGTCACTATAGAATAAATTTTACTTTACATAAGACATCTCATAGAGTAGAAGTGATCTGTAAATGTCTGAAACTTAAAAACAAAACACATCATTAAAACTTTTAAATGAAAAAAGAAAAATATTAAAAGGTGAATAATTGCAAAGAAAGTTTAATTGGTTCAAGTTTAATATTGTTTATGATAAATAGCTTTTATAAAATGAAGTTGACAATAGAAAAGAAACAGTGATTTATGTAAAGTTTTTTTTTATCCATGAGTGGGAATGCTTACCCTTCTCAACACAGACTCATCCATTGAGATAATATTGTAATTTCTATGGTGACAAAGAAAAGTTCAGTCCTAGAATCAGCATTTTTATATCATTTAGGCAGCAAGGTGTTAATTTAATTCTAAAACAGAAGGTCTTAATTGAGTACAGTGCTAGGATGCAGGATAGGGAAAATGTCAAAAAAACCTTCCTTTCTCTGGGAAAAAAACTAAAAGATGGAAGTAGCTGAGTAAAATAAAATCACTCACCATGTTTTGGACTGAGTATGGGAAATGGATCTCCTAACTTCCAGAAGAAGTACATGAAGGTCAACCACAGGACACAGGAGAAAAGCAGTCGTTGTCTGTGCACTAAGATAAAGGAAGTGGGGAAGTGGGTGGGAGGTGGGAGCAAGGTACACCAAAGTTAGGAGTTTGCTCTACTTAGAAACCCAGAACAAACCAATGACCTCTTCTTCTCCCATCCACATAAGTTGGCTATTCAAGAAGGACAACCTACTTTTTCATGGAAGACTCCTTACCAATATTTAAGGGCATGTAGGGGAAAAAAAGAGAAGGAAAATTTGGCTGAAACAAAAGATAGGATTGCACTTAAGGAAAGATAGAAATAATGCTGAAAGATGGAAAGATGTGACAACACACTAAATTCATTCATTTCAATATTTATTGAGCACCAACTATGTATAAGGTACTGTACCATGCATCCTCCCTTAATCCCCCACCTTACAAAAAAAAAGGGGGGGCAGTGAAAGTAAGGAAGAAAAACAAAGCTCTCAGATGGCCTCAATCCCCAAACATGTTTGTCCCAATCCACACCTTTGGGGGCTCAAACACTCACAGAGTCGGATGTTGCTCACAATAAAATAACCGATGTAGAAAGGCACCATAAAAACAAGGATCAGCAGAATTACACACAAATTCAATTTCCAGTGAAAATAACGAGAACTGAAATGAAAGATGGAAAGGGTCATTGGGAGGATTACACATTTAGTCTACTTTTCCCCCACAGTTCATTGCCTCCAGTTTCTGGCTTGACGAGAGTCAAGCTCAACAGCAGGCAGACTGCCAGGAAGTAGGTCTATCTTCTGGGCAGGAGGCACACCATTAGTTACTGATAATCATATATTTTTTAACTTCCAGGGCTCCTAAGCACATCAATTAGTTGGGACACTACTGCTTTAGCTACAGTGCCACAACTCTGAATATCAAAAGCAATCCCTGGTTCCATTGTGGGTCAGATGACCTTGATCTTTATCACTGGGAGTTCCACTCCAATATATGAATGAAAAGAGAATCAAATAAGTATACCATAAAGATTTAGAATGCTTTTAATCTCTTAATAAAGCTGGACATTTGAGATGCATTTGCATCCCTGCCCTAATAGCTCCACAAGGGAGACTGGGGTGATTTTTCTGAAAGGGAACACTTTTTCAATGATAAAACTTTCTGTTCCACATAAAGAATATAATATTGGACTCTCCACAAATAAGGCCAACTGGTGCACAAAACTTACCTACTATTGAGTACTCCCAAGATTTCGAAGATGATGAGCTCAAACATGGTACAGGAGAAGGCAAAGGTCACAGAGAAAATCACTTGTACAACATACTGGCGGACCTGTCAGGGATGGGACTATGTTCAGCTCCAGCTAAAAGGTGGCCAAAGGAAAGGCCTCCTTAGCCCACATGCACCAGAAGCCTTACACTTACAGAAACAGGATGGCATTTACATCTTACTATGAGTTTCAAAGAATAAAAGGGAAGAGCAAAAAAGTCTTGATCTGATTATTAATACTTAATTTACATTACATTTGTAGGGCAGGTTACTATATTACTTCTTGTGGATGGAGAGTTTAGAGCATAAATCATGACGCTATCAGGAATTCTGGAAATATCAGGATATCAAGAAATCCACAGTTTGGACACATGCTAGCAAAGGGGGGTCTGCTTAATATAGGAAGGGACTCCTTATCCACCCTAAGACTGGGGAGACCACAGGTGAGTTCCAAGACTTTCCAAAGGAATTTAGGTTGTTATTTGAAAGACCAAGGAATTTTTGTTCTAATAACTCAAGGTAATTCAATTTTTTGTAGGTAGCCAGGAGAGGAACCGGGTTAACATGCAATGCATATTGCTAGAAGAAAAGAAACCAAAGGAGAAAAGACCATTTCAACACGTACAAACTTGAATCCAAGATAATAGGTCAGAACCATACTAAAAGCAAAACAAACAAAAGCAATCTTTACTGCAGGGGTATTTAATTTGGGGACTGTGAACCTGGTTTTAAAAATATTTTGATAACTTTATTTCAATATAATTGCTTTCCTTTGTAATAGTACATATTTTGTTTTATAAATTGAAAAACATTATTCTGAGAGGGGGCTGTAGGCTTCACCAGACCACCAAATGGGTCCATGACTCATAAAATAGTTAAGAATGCCTGCTCTGGGGTACAAAACTGAGTGAAGCCAGGTGGTCTGGTAATTAACTGGAAGGCCAAGTCAGTAAATGAGAAGCTGCGATTACAACGCTGCATTATGCTAATAATTCTCTCTTGTGTTATGTTTTGGCTAAGAAAAATGATCATGAATTCACTTTCCTTGTCCATGGCTTCTGAGCAACACAACTTGTATTCCTTTTCTTTCACCAGTGGAATCCAGTCATCTTTTGAGATCTGAGTTGTGTTGTCCACAAATACTGACATTTTCACTGCTCTACTCTAAAGCTATTTCAGATTCATATCCCGGCAGTGAAATGGATCTCATCTCACCTCATAGTCCTTGAACAGCTGTCGCATGAAGAATAACCATCCAAAGCCAAAGAAGAGCACCTGCAGATGGGAAAAAAGATCAAGGCTGGGATGAAGAGCTGCTGAAAGTAACTGAGGCAAGATGCATCAGGTCTTGGTGAGAAGACCTTTCTAGCATGTTCTGTGTTCAAGGGTCTAATGTTTAGATGGCTGAAATAATGAAATTTTTTCATGATTTTGCATGGAGGTCATAGGTGAAGTAGTAGGAATAAGTAAGAAATGCCAAGGAGAGAAAAGGGTTGAGGGAAAAAAAAAACAAACCTTGGGAAATATTCACCTTCAGGAGTCACAAAGAGAAAAAGAGGATTGTGAAGGAGAATGAGAATAGGCAGTTAGAGAAGTAAGAGGTAAATCAGCAGCGTGTGTACTTTAGAAACGAAGGGGCAAGGAAAATAAAGACTGAAAGAAAAATAAACTTTAGATTTGGCAATTAGGAGGTCACTGGAACCTTTATTAAAGACCCTGAAATGATGTTTCTCAATGGTAATGGCTTTTAGACTTTCCTGAGACCACTTTGCTGGGGAAGAAGGTCCCAGAGACCCCTGGCTTCTTTTTGTCATTGTTAAAAAGAAAAACAATTTGGGGCAGATGGTAGGGGGACAATAATAAGAAAAAGGGGAGTCAGAGCAGTGATAAGTGTGATGTCTCTTGAGTTGGGGACCAGGTGTCTCCTCCCTCTTTCCATGGGCCTTTTTGTGGTCTCTGTTCTTAGTGTAGAACCAAGATAGCCCTTATATGGGCTGGTAGCACATAATATTATGAAAGCTATGCTCAGTGTCAAGTTGGTTCAACTTTCAACAATAAATGGTTTTCTTACACACACACACACACACACACACACACACACTCTCACTTTTTCCCCCTATGTAGATTAGAAACTTCACTCTAATACTAGTATACAAATCATTCCTTGCATTCTAGACTAATTCACTGGTCATCAGGAAGACTTTTAAGAACTCTGAGTATAGTTACTCTAGGAAAATGCAGATATATCCCTAACTAATAGAGACTGTCTACTTAACTTATAAGAGGAAGATGACTGGAGTTGGAGAAGTCAGGTGAGAGGAATTAGGAGTAGTGCATATGGTTGGGGCAGAAGTTCAGGCTGAGAAAGTTAAAGAAATGCTAGCCAGATGACATCATAAGAATAAGAAACAGAGCTTTGGACACACCAAAGAAGGAAATGAAGGCTATGAGAGGGCAAAGGGACAGAAAAGGAATGGAGGCAGGGAGGAAGATGAAGAAAAGTGACGGATGCTTGCCCACCTCATTCCAGGTTCCTTTAATGTTGAGGGAGGGAGTTCTGGAGAGCTCCAGAAGTGATGAATGATGAAGAAAGGAAGTGAGGATTTCATTAAGAGTGAAACCAAAGTAAATATGAATTTTGACAAGACTAGAAAAGGGCAACCAGGACGTAATGCAGAGGGAAAAAGTAATCCCTCTGTTAGTGATATAAATAAAATGGAAGTTGGAATGTGGAGGCTTAAGAGCAGTCAAAGAAATGGAATTGGTAGAACTTTGCCCTTGGAAGGAATTGAAAATTTACACTGTACTCTGGAACTAATAAAAGTCACAAATGATTGGAAGTAATAGAGGGCATGAGTCACATATGAACTTCTGCTACAGATGAAATCTCCAGGTTGAAAGGTAGCAAGGATAAGTAGAAAAGATGACTGGTCTCAGGGCAGAAATAAGGATGACTGGAAAAGACACCTTTCTTTTGCTGCAAACCTCTCCTCATGTTACTATTAGATTTGATGTACACTTACACAAAAATTTCTTGTAATTACACATTCTGGAGAGAGCCTAGTTTTATGTTGCCACTCAACAGTTACATAATGAAGTAATATCTTAACAACAGCTTGTCAAGGAAGGGCATTTTACCAAAAGGAATAAAAGGAGAGCTCGGATTAGTGTTTAGGCATTTAGTGACAGGATTAAAACTCAGATCTGCTGGATCTCTTCTCACTGCACCTCAGTCTTGTAGGTTATGAGGCATATGCAGCTTCCAACCAAAACAGGCAACAATACTTTATTAGTTTTAAAATAGGGATAAGCTATTTTAAAGTTTATTTAAAGCTATTTTAAGCTATCAGAAGTGGAAGGGACTTTGAAGGTACTTTGCAAAGGGCTACATAAATGCTAGCTATTTTATATATATATCTATAGACAGACAGACAGAGAGAAAGAGACAGACAGATACAGAGAGGGAGAGACAGAGAGACAGAGAGAATCCACTCAGGAAAGGTATGAAGGAAAAGTTGTCTAGAAAGAAGGGACTACTGTATCTTACTCTCCTGGCACCCATGGCTATCTCTTCCCCTTCCAATAACAAATCACCCACCATTTTCTCCAGGTACCATGATGACAAAATAAAAGAATCAGGTGGGAAAGACTGGAATGAACATCCACAGAAGTGGACTATGCATCACACTCAAGTGATCACTGAGATTGTCAAAGTAGAGGATGGAGGTGAATTCACAACTAATTAGAAGAGCATTCAAATACAGTGAAGTATTATTAGCATGCAGGCAGAAAGCAGGATGCAGCTAAATGGTGCAATGCATAGAGCACTGTACCTGAAGTCAGGAAGACCTGAGTTCAAACCTTCCCTCATATACTTGCTAGGTGTGTGACCTTGGGCAAGTCACTTACCCCTGTTTGACTAAGTTTTCTCATCTGTAAAATGAGCTGGAGAAAGAAATGGCAAACCACCCCACTGTCTTTACCAAGAAAAACCCAAATGGGGTCACAAAGTGGACACCACTGAGAAAAACGAACAACAACAAGGTAGAGGAGGGGTTCCCGACATAAACAAAACCTTATCTCTGTACAGACTTCGAAAAGAATCATCCTTTCAGCGCCATCTAATTAATGAAGCCATTTGTCTCTAAGGAAGGGTGGATGAGCAGGGGCTTTCCATCCTCTTTACTCTCTATTTCTGACTTAAAAAAATAAAGAATCAAAACGAATCCTAGGGTGCCAATCAATAGCTTCAGTGCTGGTTTTTGGACAGCAGCTCTCTCCCTGCCAACTCCCCAGATCACGAGTTTATCTTATAAATAAATGCCGGTCGGGGAAGGGTCTGCAAGCCAGGTAGCTGGAGGGCTGAAGTCAGAAGCTAAAGGCGCGGCAGTTGGGCTTACAGAACTGGGTGGGAGAAGTCTGGAAAGTAGGATACCGACAAGGATCGGAATCTTTAAGGACTGCAGAGGATTTTCACCCACTTTACTCGCTTGTTTAAATCCCGATCGTCACCCCAAGAAGTGGTTAGCTTCGTTTTGTGGATAGGGAAACTGAGGCTCAGAGCCCTGGCCCCCGGCGGCCAGCTAGCAAGTGTCCAGAGCTCCAAGTCCTGCGCTCTGCTCTGCCTCTGGGATGGATGCTGTCAGGTGGGGGAAGGACTACCAGCAGGGACAGGAGGCGGGGGACGGGGGTAGGGAGAGGAGAGAGAGGGGGAGGGCCAGGGGGCGGGTATTGCCCCCAGTCCTTGCTCTGGATATGAGGGGGGGGTGGGGGCGGGAGCGGTGTACTTGGCGGGGAGGGGTGGTTTCCTGGGAAACGGGCGGGGGTGGGGGGCCGCCTCCTCACCTGGGAAGTGACCATGATGCTGGAGTCGATTAGGAAACTCATGATGAAGCTGTCGAGGAACTCGATCCCCCGCCGTCACGGCTGCTTCCCGCAGCCGCCCTCAGCCTCCCGCTCTCCGGCCTCGGAAGCCACTCACACGCTTGGTCCACTAGCCCCAAAGGCCGGCGCCATTGCTCCAGCACAGGCAGCGAGCCGCCCACCTACGTCATCAAGCGGCGTCCTCCGCCAGCCAATCAGAGGCCGTAAGGGAAAAGCTAACGCCCCGCCCCCTCCGTACCCGGGGGCGGAGAAAGACTACGAAGGGGCGGGACATGGCGGGAGGCGGAAAGTCAGGAAGGCGGGGCGGGGGCGGGGTTAGGAGGAGAGGTAGTGCTGGGAGGGGGAGGCGGTATTAGGAAAGGAAGACGTACTAGGAGAGGAGGCAGTGGAAAGGGGAGGCGGTTCTATAGAAGCCCTTTGAAAAGGTTTGCAGGGTTGATTTTTAGGAAAACATGCATGACAGCATGCAAAGTGCAACGAGCAAACCAAGAGAACGTGGAAGAGTAACTGTGAATGGCTAAGCTATTTTAAGTAATGTTATCATTCAGATCAATTACCAAGGACTTCTGAAGGAAAGTGCCATCCACCTCCAGAGAAGGAGTGTATTATGTGGTTCCGCCTAAAATCTAAGTAAACTATACCCACAGAATGTCTCTCTTCTACTAGTTTAGTAATTCTACCAAAAAAGAAAAGGAGGTGAGTTTGGCATGACCTGTTCTTGGTGAAATCATGTTGCCTCTTTATAATTATCTAATGACCTATTCTACAATTTTCCCAGGAATTGAAGTCAAGCCCAGTGATCTACAGTTTGCAGAAATGATTTTCTTTTCTTTTTAAAACTGGGACATTTACCCTTTTTCAATCCTCTTTCCTTTTCCACGAACTTTTGAATATCACTGACAATAGCCCAGCAATCATACTTACCAGTTATTTCAAGACCCAAGAATGTAGCTCATCTAGGCCAAGTGACTTGAATTCATAAAGGGCAGTTAGGTGCTCTTTCTCTAATTCTTTTTACATAACTTGGTTATCAACTTCCTATTAGTTATATTTGTTCTGTCATTTTCAGATTAAAGGTAATTTTTTGTAGAGAAAACAGAACAAAATAAAAATTGTACTGATTTTTTGGTGTCTCTCTATTGTCAGCTATCAATGGTCCATCTACCATGAGTAAAGTTCCTACCTTTTTTTGATGATCTTTTTCTCAAAATGTAACTTTTTTCCTTTTAAAAAAATGAATCCCCTCTTTTTTGTTCTTAGTTTCCTTTGCTGGTCTCAGTTTAATCTGAATTTTAGCATTTCCCTTACTATATAGGACTAGGCTATGCTTTTATATTTATGTTCTGTACATTAAAAAAATAATAGTTCTTTGCACATCTATAATCGTTTCTTCAGGCAAATCTCACTTTTAAAATCCTCATTGGAATTGTTTGTTTATAACATCAGAATTTCATACTTGAGCATCTCCCATCCTTCCTGGTCTGACTTTCCCTAAAATATTTTAATATGTCTTTTTTTTATTTATTTAACTTTTTACATTCATTTTCACAAAATTTTGGGTTCCAAATTTTCTCCCCTTTTATCCCCTTCCCCCACCCCAATACCCCAAGCATCTAATTTTCCCTATCTTCAATCTGCCCTCTCTTCTGTCATCCCTCCCTTCTCTTGTCTCCATCTTCTCTTTTCTCCTGTAGGGCCAGATGACTTTCTATTCCTCATTAACTGTATGTCTTCTTTCCTAGTAGCAACAGCAATACTAAACAGTTGTTCCTAAAACTTTGAGTTCCAAATTCTCCCCATCCTTCCCTCCCCACCCATTCCCTTTGGGAAGGCAGGCAATTCAATATAGGCCATATCTGTGTAATTTTGCAAATGACTTCCCTGATAGTCATGTTGTGTAAGACTAACTGAATTACCCTCCATCCTACCCTGCCCCTCATTGTTTCTCTTCTGTCTTTTGATCCTGTCCCTCCCCAAGTGTTGACTTCAAATTGCTCCCTCCTCCCTTTGCCCTCCCTTCCATCATCCCCCCCCCTTGCTTATCTCCTTCTCCCCCACTTTCCTATACTGTAAGATAGGTTTTCATACCAAAATGAGTGTGCATTTTATTCCTTCCTTTAGTCAAATGTGATGAGGGTAAACTAATTGTTTTTTTTTTCTCAGCTCTCCTCTTTTTCCCTCCACTAAAAAGTCTCCTACTTGCCTCTTAAATGACATATAGTTACCCCATTCCATTTCACCCTCTTTCCTCCCACTACATTTCTCTCTCACCATTTACCTTAATTTCTTTTCAGCTATGGTCCCATCTTATTCAATTCACTCTGTGCTCTCTGTCTCTGTGTGTGTGTGCATGTGTGTATGTGTGTGTGTGTGCATGCGTGTACATGTGTGTGTGTGGTCCCACCAACTACCCAGATACTGAAAAGTTTTAAGAGTTACAAATATTGTCTTTCCATGTAGGAATGTAAACAGTTCACTTCTGGTAAGTCCCTTAAGACTTCTCTTTGCTGTTTACTTTTTCATGCTTCTTCTCATTCTTGTGTTTGAAAGTCAAATTTTCTTTTCAGCTCTGGTCTTTTCATCAAGAATGATTGAAAGTCCTCTGTTTCATTGAAAGACCATATTTTCCCCTGAAGTATTATACTCAGTTTAGCTGGATAGGTGATTCTTGGTTTGAGTCCTAGTTCCTTTGACTTCTGGAATATCCTATTCCACACCCTTCAATCCCTTAATGTAGAAGCTGCTAGATCTTGAGTTATCCTGATTGTATTTCCACAGTACTGGAATTGTTTCTTTCTAGCTGCTTGTAAGATTTTCTCCTTGAGCTGGGAGTTCTGGAATTTGGCCACAATGTTCCTAGGAGTTTCTCTTTTTGGATCTCTTTCAGGTGGTGATTGATGGATTCTTTCAATACTTATTTTGCCCTCTGGTTCTAGTATGCCAGGGCAGTTTTCCTTGATAATTTCATGGAAGATGATGTCTAAGCTCTTTTTTTGATCATGACTTTCAGGTAGTCCCATAATTTTTAAATTGTCTCTCCTGGATCTATTTTCCAGGTCAGTTGTTTTTTCCCATGAGATATTTCACATTCTCTTCCATTTTTTCATTCTTTTGGTTTTGTTTGGTGATTTCTTGGTTTCTCGTAAAGTTATTAGCCTCCATCTGTTCCATTCTAATTTTGAGAGAACTATTTTCTTCAGTGAGCTTTTGAACCTCTTTTTCCATTTGGCTAATTCTGCTTTTGAAAGCATTTTTCTCCTCATTGGCTTTTTGAACCTCTTTTGCCAATTGAGTTCTTCAGGGTGTTATTTTCTTCAGCATTTTTTTGGGTCTCCTTAACCAAGGTATTGACCCGTTTTTCATACTTTTCTTGCATCTCTCTCATTTCTCTTCCCAGTTTTTCCTCCACCTGTCTAACTTGCTTTTCAAAATCCTTTTTGAGCTCTTCCAAGGCCTGAGCCCACCTGACATCCCCCTGGGGTGTCTGGGGTACCGAGGCCCCGCCCTCCACGTCTTTCCCTGATGTCAAGAATACGTCCTCATCATCAGATCTGAATGTCGGGATCATTTGCATTTGTTGGAAAAAAACTCTCTATTGTCTTATTTTTCTTCCCTTTTCTAGGCATTTTCCCAGCCAGTTACTTGACTTCTGAGATTCCTGTCCACCCCCGCCTAGATTCGCCCAGCTAGTCCTTGGGGTCTGAGATTCAAATGCGCTTTCTGCGCCACCCGGCTGCTAATCAATGTGAGCTTTAGTTCTGTTGCTGGGGTGGGGGCAGGGCCACCTCCAAGGCTCAGCTCCCTCAGGGGCTTTATGCAGAGACCTTCAGGAATGGAGCGGGTGGGGTGGGCCGCCTCCCAGGCTCAGTTCCCTCAGGGGGTTTATGCAGAGGCCTTCAGTAATGGAGCGGGGTGGGGCAGGGCCGTTTCCTAGGCTCAGCTCCCTCAGGTTGTTTATGCAGAGACTTTCAGTAATGAAGATCCTGCCTGCTGCTGGGGGAGTCCCGGGCCGCCGCTGCTGCTGCTGCCTCCGCTGCCGCCCACGCCTCTGCCTTTGCCGCTTCCTGCCCCTGTCTCTGCCGCAGCCGCTTCCTCCCGAGGGGGCCCGAGTCATGGAGACACCCCACTCCCCTCAGCCAGCCAGCTGTCTCTCTCACTGACCTGTAGCTTCTGTGGGCGGAGGGACTTTCCCAGCTGCCGGAGCTTCCGTCCCTGAAGCCTGCTCTGGTCAGCTTCTCTGGGACCGCAGCCAGGACAGCGCTGGGGTGGGGTCCACTTTCCGGGGTGCGACGGACCCTGGGGACGGGTCTCCAGGGCTCTCTGGCATGGAAATCTCTTCTACTCTGTTTCTGTACCCATTTCAGTGGTCCAGAAGTTATGGGGATCTCTTTTTACGTTAATTCTATGGGCTGGTGGGTTGGAGCTCATAAATGTGCGTCCTTCTACTCCGCCATCTTCGCTCCGCCCCCCAAATATTTTAATATATTGAAAAATATTGTAATATTTTACTTCATGGAATCCTATCCATCTTTCTTCTGAACCTTTTGAAATCAGCTTTTTCTTTATCTAAGGTATATGTCAGACTATGCTCAGATTTCTTCTTTCCTTATCAAAAACTATAGAAATGAGTTGTCCTTCCTTTGACATTCCCATCATTTTCACTTCAGAAAAAATATTCCTTCTTGTTAGTAAGAATCAGAACTGGAATAGAATTTCTCCTTGTTGGTTCCTCCACTTTTTGAAGGATAAAATTATCACTAAGGCAAGTCAAAAAGTTCTTTTACAGGTAAGGGAACAGATGCAGGAAATGAAGTGACTTGCTTGAGGTCAGAGAAGTAGGAAGTATATAGATAATTTTTTTTTTTGCAAATTTGGAAGTGAAACAGGGAAGAAAGATGGACTGATAACTGGATGGTGTAAAGTCAGTGAACAGCAGAAGATGGAAGATGCAGAAGATGGAAGATGCAAAAGAGAGATGTGATACATCTTAGCAGGTTCTTACAGGAGCTGGTGTGGGGGTGTACTACCAAAGGCACAGGTAGCTTTCATGACTTTAATAAGAAACATGAACACCTCTTGCTCTGATATAAGAGGAATGCTGCTGAAATGTTTTGAGGGGTGAATTCAGGGGGTTGAAAGAGACTCTGTAAACTGAGGTGTGAATACTTTGCAATGGGAGGTATATGTAAGTTTAAGGTATAAGTTTAATCTCAGAGGAAAAGCACTAACAGAACACAGACCAGGAGAAGTCTTCTGCAGAAGATGGGGATTTGCCTCAGTATTGAGGGAAGCTGTTGTAGCAACCATACTAGCACACAGAGTGGACTTCTAGCACAGGTTCTTTGATTTTCTTTGCTAAAAATAGGTAACTTTTAAGGGGGTCAGCACTCTTACTTTAATCAAACATATGTAAATCATTCACTAGTTCAGGTGAAAGGTCAGCACCTTGAACATGGAGAAAATACAAACAGAGAAATTAGCATAAAGATAAAAAAACAGGGCTCCTACTATCTGAACAACCATCTACATATACCATCAGACTAGGAGAGCACAAACCTCTGAGAAGTTGAGGCTCCCTTAACAAATGGTTACTCAGAGTCCCATCCAGGGAACCAAAAGGTCTTTCTTATAAATGAACCCCCAAAGCAAAATGCCAATTTCCCAGAATATATAACAATGACTCAGCCCCTGATTGGCTGAGATCCAGAAGGTATGAAATTTATGTAATTCAGCACAGCAGCAAATTATCATTGTTCAAAGGAGATCAATCCCTCAAATACTCACAATTTAGCCTAAGCCTAGGAAACTGAACTCCAAAAAGAAAACAACAAAAATCTTACCTTGCTTGGGCTTACAGAAGCTAGGAATCTGAGATGAGAAGGGTGTGGATTCCAGTCATGCATGACAGCCAGTAAAAAAGCACCTAGTTGGGAGATGGAATATTATATCTGAGGAATAGAAAATATGCCAATTCCACTAAATCATAAAGTATGTAGAGGAGAGTAAAATGTCAGAAGCCTGGAAAGGTAGGAAGGATTCAGGTTGAGAAGGGCTTTAAATGCCAAATAGAGGATATCACATTATATTATAGGAGTTTATTGGGTGAGGAGAAGTTGCCATGGGCAGACCTTTGCTGTAGGAAAACTACTTTGGCAGGCAAGTGTTGAATGGATTGGAGCAGGAAGAGATTTGAGTTAGGGAGACCAGCCAGAGGACTAGTCCAGTCATGTGGTGATGAAAGTCTGTTTTAGGTTTGTAGCTATTATAGTGGACCCATATGAAGAATGTGAAAGTAAGAATAACAAGACTTGGCAACAAAAGGGAAAGGACTGTCTACTAGGGAAATGGATCTAGCATTTCAAAGTTGAGAGATACTTAGAATTTATGTAATCCAATCCACACTTGAATTTCTATTGTATTAGATTCAAAGAAAATAAAGAGCAATAATTTCTCTTACTGAACTCAACCTATTACTTTTCATCCAAGTGAAGGAATATTGAGTTATTCTCTCAACCTATAAGATAAAATTTTCTTTATTTCAAATATCACATGGTAGGACTCTCCCCTGAAACGTGGGTTGGGTTAACTTTTCTCTGAAAGGTGACAAAGCTGACCCAGGACATGATGTCCAGCTTGCCCCAAGAGCAAAATGCCATTGAGTTAATTATTCCCTACTCAAATCCCTTCAGTGCTTTCTAGGAGGAGGAAATAATTGACACTAGTATATTTTGAAAGTTAGCCCCAAATCACATTTAATTTACAGTCACATGTAAAAAAATCTATAAGCTGAGTGATCAATATTTATGCCATTAAAGAAGACTTTAAACTGATTTCATCTAACTGCATTGACTTGAAAAAAGTGAAAGATTTGTGACTTAGTCAATGACAAATTACATTTTAGGTTTGTAGAAACTCAAGGGAACTTGCATTACAGTAGACTAGTTGCATCACAAACAAAAGCTGCTGAAACTAAGAAATTTCATCTTAAGCTTGGGAAAGGGCAATTGAAACAATTCTTCATCAATCAAAGAATCCATGAATCAATATGCATTTGTGAAGCACATATTTCAGTTACAATGCTAGCCACTGTGGGGGTAGTGGGGTACAAAGATAAAAATGATATTGTGGCTGCCCTCAAGGAACTTATATTCTCTCAGAAAAAAACCCAACACTCATACATGTAAATAAACAATACAAAGTAAATACAATGTATTTTCAGTGGCAACATGGGAACTTCTATTTTTCCAGGAGTAAAGACATATATACTTTTAGTAAACACAAGGCAATTACAATGTAATATCCAGAGAAGGCACTAGCAGCTGAGTGGATAAGAAAAGACTGCCCATAAGAACTCTGGGCATTTCAAGCTTGACTTGAGGGCTAAAGGACTTGGACTTGAGGAAAGAGGAATTCTAAGAGGCTGAAGTGGGGAGAGAATATGTACCATGAAGGACCATCTGTTTAAAAGCATGAAGGCAGTAAATGGAATGTTGTGTGAAGTAGACCAGTTTGCCTGGAATGCAACGTGAGTAAAGGGGAGTAATATGTAATAAATCTGGAAAGGCAGGCTGGAGACAGATTGTGAAGGGTTTAAAATGCTCAACAGATGAGTTTGTATTTGCTTCTAGAGGCAACTGGGAGCCACTATAGCTTTTTGAACAGGGAGCATCATGGTTTTAGGAAAACCACTTTGGCATCTGTATGAAAGATGAATTGGAGTGGGGCAAGACACAAAGCAGGAAAACTAATCAAAAGGCGATTGTCCAGGTGAAAAGAGACAAGGGCCTCAACAATGGTAGTATGATGTGGATGAAGGGCACAGATGAGATGTATGCTGCAGATATAAAAATAAGATTTGGAATGTGAGGTGAATGAGTATGAATGTTAATGTGAATGAATGAATGAATGAATATTAAGGCTGTGAATTTGGGTGTTGGAAAGATGGTGATGCCTTTGACAGAAATAAGAAAGTTCAGAAGAGGGAGAGGTTTGGGGGTGGGGAAGAAGATCATCAATTCTGTTTTGAGTCAGAACCTGCCTTCAGGGCTCTCAGGAGTATCTCTGAAGGTTAGAGGTCATCTTTTCTAGTATTTCCTTTCACAAGTCCCTATTTGTGTGCATCTTCCCCTAAAAGTATCAGCTGATTATCATTTTAGTCTTCCCATCTCTAAGTAGTTGTTTTTTTTTTTTTAAATAAAGGGTTATTCATTAAAGTGTTACAGTGGTAACTGTTGGTACAAACCACCCCCTCCCCAAGTCTGTGTCCCACTCTCCCAAAAGTCCATACAGAATCCAGGGGAAAGTGGGCTTCGTCTTAGATTGCACATGTGGCAAAGGAGAAATTCCTAATTCTTGATTGATAGACATGCTTTTCTTGCTTTCGTAGGATGCTCAAGAAATTCCTCTTAGGCATTGTGTAGTTACTTGAGCCTGACATAGAGCCTGAAATTTTGAATCTGAATTTTTGAGCTTGAATCTTTATCTCATCAATGTAGATATTACCATCAACTGGTCTAGAGATGTTGTTAGGACACCAACAGGAAGATGGGAAGTCCCAAATCTTTTGAGGTTCACTAGGTTCACTTTGGCTTCAGTCATGGATGGCTCAAATCTTCCTCTCTTCCCTCTCCCAAATTGGCCCTTCTCAGAAGTTACATTGCAACTTCATACTTATTCAAACCTCCTAGGTTCCCCATCCCTGCCTAGAATAACTCCAGTCTCAATTTGCTTGATATTTTCTAGATGTCCTATAGGTCACAGACAATAAGATTGTCCACATTAAAGGTCAGTCAGTAGTGTGACACGGCACCTCCAAAAGTTAACTTCCTAGTAGGAGTGCCACAAGATCCAGAACCTTTCAGTAATGAATTCATGTTTTAGTCATGGCTTGGACTAGAAGACTCCTGAAATCCTTTTTAGTGCTAAGATTTTATGATATGAATAAAATTGTTAAATAAAATCCACTTTTAAGGAATTATAGATTGTTTTTTCCTCTTCTCATTCCAAAGACAAAGAGAACCTAGTTGTTCAATAATTCATTCATATCTAAAGCCTGCCAGACTTGAAAAAAATATTGTTGTTCTGAATCCTCTTATAAGTAATTTGTGACATTTGGGGCTCTTTTTATGAACTGTCAAGAAAAAACACATGGCTGGTGCTAAAGTTATTTAAATCAATGAACCAATATTTATTGAATTCCAACTACTTGTGAAGTGAGATGGAGACACCAAAAGACTTAGAACAATAGTCCTTGCTTTTAAGGAACTTACAATCAAACTGGGGAGACAGAGCCTCCACAACCAATAACTAAGGAAACAAAGAAGTCTATGATTTACGGCCAAGTAAATAGCATACATGATAAGTGTTTTATACCTTTTGATTTTTGCCACATGGGAAATTTGCAGTATGGGCAGAGAAGTCCTGAGGCTCACTGAGGTGGTGACTTTCCCAGACTCACCAAGCTACCTAAGTGTCAGAGGCAGAATTTGAACCTAATTCTTCCCAAATCTACTAGTATTCTAGTTGGTACTGACAGTCAGGGTGACTCTATAACAATAGTGTTAAAGTAATTAATAGTAATAGTTGACATTTGAATAGTGCTTACTATGTGCCAGACAATGCACTAAATGCTTTACAATCATTATCTCATTTGACCTCACAACAACCCTGAGAGGTAGGTGATATTATTATCCTCTTTTTTACAGATGAGGGAGCTGGGGCAAACAGGTTAAATGACTTCCCAGGGTCACATAGTGTAGGAGACCAGGTTTAAACTCAGGTCTTCCTGACTCTGAGTCCAGCACACTATCCACTGTACCACCCAGCTGCCCCAGTAATATTTTGCTAACCTGTTAAGGTAGGCAAAACACTTAACATACCCTATCTCCCAAAAGCCTGTTTTGCCCACAAAACAAAAATGATAGTCATCAGAGATATGAGTCCTTCTGAACCTTTAATTTCACTGAATCATAGCCTTATATCCTGGAGCTCTAAAGTTTCCTTGAGATTCAGTGGTGGATGAGGTGGTACAAGCTTGATAACTACCATATTAATTGGTGTGTGTGTGTGTGTGTAGGACCCTAAGGGTGAAGCAGTGATCTGGGAATGACTTTCTGAATGTTCCAAACAATTATAAAGAGAATGTTGTGTTTTAAATTAGGGATTGACCTATAAACTCTCAAGTTATAGTGTGTATAATAGAAAATTACTTCACTCAGAATCTCAGCATGGGAAGATCCCTGTCATTTAGTCCAAAGTGGTCACAGATATTTTATTTCCCAGTACAACATTCCTGACAAGTGGTTACCCCCACTTTGCTAACATACCTCCTATAATGGAGAGCTCATCACCTTATAAGGTAGCTCATTCCATTTAGGGGCAGCTCAAATCATTAGGAAGTTCTTCCTTATACAAGGCCAGAATTGGCCTTTTTGTAATTTCTGGTTCATATTCCTTTTTGTTGTCCAAGGGATAAGGATACCTTATATAGTAGAAGCTGCAGAGAGTTGGGCTACTTAAAACTTGTATTTAGAGAGGATGATCTTTGTAATTCTCACATGACCTAGGTAGAGATTTACTTTTGGACCATTTCAATGTGGGTTGTTTAGTCTGTCTTTGAATTTTTTGGCTACAAATGTGGAAAGGAATCTTCTGGAGATAATGGAAAAGAAGAGGAGTAATAAATCCGTCATCCTTAGTTTTCATGGGTAAGGCCTTCCTAGACAACATCATAAACAATTCACCAAGAATTCTCCTTTATCCTAAAGGATTTGGTTAAACTCCAGGAACTTTGTTTTTTCTTGGCTCTCAAAGCATACTTTCTGTGTTCAATACTTTCTAATAATAACTGTGCCCCCTTACCATTAAGGAGATTTTCTTGCCTTTACAGTGGTTCCAAATGGAAGTTTGCTTTTTATTTTCATCAATAGTTTCTGCATTAGTGTCATCAATTATTTATGGGAATGCTATCTTCATGGCTAGGGAGAACTATTATAGATTCAACACAATTTCTGGCACCTAATAAAAAATGTACTTTAAGAAGATGTCAAAGCCAAGCTTGGTAGATTTTTTAAAAAAAGATGGAGCATTCTCCTCAATTTACTTCAACTTTGAAAGGATGGTCATATTTGATATTGAAATTATAACTTTTAGAATTTAAAGGCCTCTTTCATGATATATATGAGGAAAGTGGGATTGAGTTGTGTCTCCCTGAGGTAAATGGTGATTTAGAGTTGAAAGGGATCTCCGAGATGATCTAATCTGACCCAGATATTTTCCAGATTAAGAAACTAAGGCCCAGGAGATTTAATGATACACCCAGTGTTTTACAGATAGTGTCAGAAGGAGATTCAAATTTAGGTTCTCTGACTCCAAAGGTAGTTTTCCCTTCCCCCCATGGGTCAAGTTTGCCTTTGGGGCTCCTAAGTTACATGCATGCCCTTTGTCTTCCTCAATGGGAACTCTATCTGTCTATCTGTTTCTCCCTGGGTCTATCTCTTTGACTCTCTCACATCTTTCTCTTTCATGTTAGAGGTTGGAAGATTCTGGAATTGTTTCCCCTCCCTCATCAAAACTTGTGATTATATCTTATTGGGTTATTGGTCTTTTGTGAAAGACCAAAACCTTAAACCAATGAAATTCACATAATTGAAGATAAATAATAAGCCTTTTTAGTGTTCTCTGGCTAATGCACACCCCATCAAGTCTTGAGCCTGTGCCTGGGTCAGTGCTAAATCTGTGACTCAGTGCTAAAAGAACTTAGTGTTATAGTGTGACTAAGCAATCCCTGGGTAATTCCTGGTTCTTTCCCAACTCATGAGAGTGGCAGTTTGTGGAGTGCTATGTTTGTTGAAAAATATTGACAGTTTCTGGCTCACTTTCTTTGGGGTGGGTCACCCTTCTACTCATCTAGGCAGAATGGTGTCTGCAAATATAGGGCAGGTAATGGAGGAGACTGGCTAGGTAATCTGGTCTACTGAATGCATTTTCTGCATTTGTTTCTTTTTTTGAGTGCAGGTGACCAAATGATGATACTGAGATAGACATTTCCAACCTTGGAGGTTACCACATGAGTACAAGAAGTCAGAGCTCCTGGGTCCCTCAGTCAGAGATATTCAGCAGTAGGAGTTTCCATATCAGAGAGGATAACTAACTCTCAGCAGGAGAGTTAAGCCCAGAGCATATCCTGGCTTGCCAGAAGACACAGACCTAGATGAAATTGTTTGTACAGTGTAGAACCAAGGTGAAAAGTGAAATATCTATTTAGCAATCCTGCATACTGCTTCCTGTTCTGAGGATTAAGTCTCAAGCTCCTGGGAGATCATAATAGTTATAGATTAATTTATAATACTTATAAGTCCCAGTGACAAATGTAGTAGATTTAATTTCTTAATCTGGACCTTTTAGTTTGTATTCTAATATACATATAAACATATATTATATATGTTATAAATATATGCAATATATAATGTAAATACATATACTTTATAAATATATTTTATATATATATAAATATTATAAATATAATATATATTATATGAATAAATATATTTATTTTGTATTATCCTGTATTTCTATTAGTTGAATTATTTTTCTCTCTGTTGTTTATGCTTATATTAGTTGTAGCTGCTGCAATGGGTTTTCTCTTCAAGCTGTCTATGTATCATAGAGAGAAAGCTTGAAGAGAAAATCTTTTAATAGTTGAAGATATTAAAAATATAAGATAAATTTCAATTTTTTTGAAATTTTAAAATGATTTTTAAATGACTAATCTCAAGTTGTTTCAATTTTCTAAAAGTTGCAGTTCTTTTGAAATCATTCTGTCATGTTTTACTTACCAAAAATTAATAATATTGAGGAGTATAACTGATATTGTGGTATTTTAAACTTCTACACAAAGACTGTTTAACTTTGGTACACATTTCATCTTGAAATACAGCAGGCTGTGCAAAAACATAACTCGTGTATTATGACCCAATGCTGAATGCACCTATGTCAAGGTCTGACACTAGTCCTTTTGAGATTGAACTTGTTCATGCATACCATAGTAATACTTGCTTGTCATATGATGATTTGGAGGGAATTCATGGTGTCAGTCTTACTTTTGTGAATTCTGATTTGTACTTTGTTTTCACTGACAAATGAATATATTTATGACGTAGATATAATAAAAATATGCCATAATTTTTATCACTTTTTTTATCACCTCCCCAATCCTAAGGTTCTCATGCCACACTGCTGGGGAAATGCCCACAGTTTGGAAAATTGTGTATTATAGTGAGAAGTTAAGAAGGAAGTCTGAAGTCTCAAAGCATGTTCTTCATCTGGGAAGGAGCAGGTCTGGCTGTTAAGTCTTGTGATCCCTTGCATTTTAGGGACGTCTGAATTCAGATATGGGGTAATGTTAGGGAGACAAAGGTCTAGTGGCTTTGGCATCAGGAGGCTTGGTTTAAAGCATAAATTCTGACATTTACTGAGTGATTGAGTTTCAGTTTCCTCATTAGCAGCTGGGGATAGCAATACTTGATCTACTCAGCTAATGTACTATATGAATGTGAGCTATTTTTATTATTATGCTACTTTGCAGCATCTGCCCTGTTAACTCCTTCTTGTCCTGGGCCTTTAGTATGCCTTCCATTTCTCAAAATAATCTGAGCATAAAGTGACTGAGTTGGGGGAGTAGGAAACCCTAGAATCTCTGACAGCAAATTCTGAGTGGTTTTTAAAATTTTAACTATATATTTTAGTGTAATGTTTTCTGGATCTTGGTGTGAAGGATGCAGGGGATAACATTTGCACTTATTACAATTCTAAGTGACAGAATGGGGACTGATATCTGGGTCTCTTCTCACACAAGATGGCACACTGCCTGCCAACACCCATGAAGTGTGTGTGACTTTTGGATCTATTATTTTTGAGCAGGAAAAGAATGAGTGGTATGGCTCTATCCGGGACACATGTTAGAGCACTGGGACTTAGAAGTGTTCATTCTGACTTTGGCCATAATAGGATTATAGAATGTTAGAGGCAACAAGAACTGCATGTTGAAAATTCAGATATAGAAGATCTGGCCACTAGGTGGCAGCATAGTGAATAGCGAATTGGACTTTTAGGAAGACCCAAGTTCGATTGTGATCTCAGATATTTCCTAGACAGTGACCCCGGGCAAGCCAGTTAACCTGTGTTTGCTTCAGTTTCCTTATCTGTAAAATGAGGGTGATAATAGCATCTGCTTCCAAGGGTTGTTGTGAGGATCAAATGAGATACAGTGCCTGGCACTTAGTAAATGCTGTATAAATGTTAGCTGAGGTGTGTGGGCTGTTCAGGGAGGACTAGCACCTCTGGTATGAGGGCTTGCAGAACCTTTTTCAGGGTTGCTCATCCACTTTTGGTATCCACCTTTCACCCAACTCTCATTTGTGGCTCCAAGATGGGCTAAAAAATGTCTTGTTGGCCACCAACAAGACCCAAACCCATCAATGAGGGTGATGTCTACCCCAAGCATGTAAAGATGTCCCCTGGAAGACTAGCAGATGAGAACAATTTGTTCCAATGGTTGTTGAAGGTGGCTGAAGCAGCTGCCATGGAGTACTTAGAACTTGGTCAGCCACTGAAGATGTTAAAGTCAGGCAATTACCCATCATCCTGATTTTCGTCTTGCCACTAGATTTCAGTAACTATGAAGACAGAGTGAGGTTGATGACTCTGTGAAAATCTGACTCACTGAAATCCAACTCACCCTTGAATCAAGACATCACCCTGTGATGTCACTGGTCCTCCTTGAAATGAAAGACAAGAAACATAAATGTTAGTTACTACTATTAGAAGCACTCTTGTGTTTGGACATGATAACTAGGAACTACAGCAGGCACTAATCAATTTGGTTTTGATAGAACATCAACGTCAAGGATAGTGAAAAGTCAGGTCAATTATATTTATTTTTGTTTTTAAAATATTACTACATATGGCTTAGCAGTACAGGTGAAAGAATTTGGGGGATTTGGACAATCCAGGACTATAACCCTCATGTTGCCTTTCTCCTTTGCCCCAAGTCTTCTTAGAACACTTGTCTGAGACCTTCAATGTGCTTTATACTTGGGTCCTCACTGATGTCATAGGTAGAAAAACTCAGGCACAGCAAGTGACTCCTCAAAGGAGTTCTTTTTTTCCTTCTAGAACACTCTGGTCTAAGCCTAGGATCATAAGAACTCTGCTAATTTGGTATCCACTTTCATGACTTAATGCCACATCCCCTTCACTCCCAGCTTAAATAGCCTTTTACTTAGAGTTGTAGAGTGAATGCCTATTGCTAGAGATGTTGTCTATCTCATAAACAACTGTGCAGTTCTTCTTCTCTAGAGTTGTAACCAGAATTTTTGACACCCAGGGCAAGCTGCAAAAGTATACCTTCAAATCAACTTACAAATTCACAAGAGACCAGAAAACAACTGCGTAGGAAGAACCCCTGTGACACTGGTTATGGTAGAGAGAGACTCTGGGACACTACTCCCCATGAGGAGAGAAGCCTTTAACTCCAGCCCTGTGAGGCAGAGACCCTAAAAAATTGTAAGTTCCCTGCTGAGGAGAAGTACAGCTTGAGTGTGGCCATCTGAAGGAGTAAGAAATCATCTGGTATATTCCTCTTTAAATGAGTTATCCTTAATAACGAGGTGCTAAGCTCAGGTTTTTTTCTCCCCTCCTACTGATTAAGTGAAAGGCAATTTCATTATAAATGTAGCAAATTTAAAAATTACACAATCTTTCAAAATCAGTATTTTGAATTTTTGTATCCTCTAAATTTCAGCAGTCTTAGTTAGAACCTTGTTCACCTTACCCTAGTTATGACTCTTCTCTTTTCTTCATTTTCTTGCCCTTTGCCCATTCAGTTAATATGTAAGTTGATCACAGGTAGGGAAAATCCTGTGCTTGGGTCATTATCATATTGTGTATTTTACTCATACTTTGTAGGGTCTGCATTTAGAATTAGAGGAATACTTCCTCTAGCCTCTTTTTTCTGAATTTCACTAATAGTAATAACTGAAGCATAATATACTTATAATACAGGATGGTGTGAGAGAGAAGAGTGGGGAATGATGGTTCCTCCCTCACTCGACAGATGCTTCATGGGTGACTCTTACTGGGAAACAAAAAAGCATGCTGACATCATGACATCTGTGGAAATCCCGCAACTTCATCAGGATTAAAAGTGAGTACAGAACTAATAAGAGATAACTAGTAAGAGTGGCTGATGACCTTTCTATACCCACTTGTTTCTTTGTCCCACAAGTTAAAGGCTATTTTAGACCATGAAGTCTAAATATACTAAAAATCATGTTGGTACTGGTTTCAACAACTAATTCTTGCACATATGAGGGATTGCATATTTGTAGTATACTCTTATTGTGAATCATATTTTTTGGATTAACCTCTTTCCTTTTGCTTAGCATCTTTCCCTCCCTCCCTCCCCATATAGACAGATATATGTATATATATGCACATATATGTATATACCTTTTAATACTCAGCATATTTTTGAACAAAATTATTTGCCTTGTCATATCTATAATGGGATCTTGTATTACATTAATACATATTTGGGAGATACATTGTTTGAGGAGAGTTTTGAGTATTGAATTTTCTTCTATTGAATCTAATGCTTTTTTGGGTAGTAAGCAGACAATAGACATGAATACTATGGAAACTTAAAGTCTGTACTGCTCTAAGTCAGTTATATTACTCTGAAAGTGGAATCTGACATAGAAAATTGTTGGGGGAAATCCTACTTGTTGTTATGCCATATTTTCATCAAGGATACTTTCAGTGTGGGCACAGAACATTTTCAAGATTTCTTAAAGAAGAGAAAGTAGGTATATGAGTTGGTAATTATAGTAATTAATAGTACAGTCTATAATATTTTGTAATCTTCCATGGTCCTGGAATCTTCCATACATCCTGAAAATCAATTCCTGATTACATGTAAAGTTGCAATACCTCTAGAATCAATTTCTTCTATTTATATTTCATCAGGTTTTGTCACTTTTTCTACCTCAGGGATTTTAAGTTCCATAGTACTGAAGTGTAGAGTCTAAATGCTCTGGACCAGATTACCCCAGAAATGGTGGCAGATCCAGTCCACTTTGCATCTCTGCTGTTCTTCTATGCTCTTGCAGTGATCTGCCTTAATTGATATCATTCCAGACCTTTTGCAGATATTTCTTACCTCAACTACTTTTTGTTGATGTGTGATGCTTGTAATCTTCCATCATCTTATTCTGTAATATTTTGTAAATGAACTTGTATAAAACAACAATGACCTGAAATTGCCCTTTCCTGATATGTTTCTGTTCTTGGAAGGGAAATAAGGGCTTATTGCCTGAGGTGGCTTCTGGGTTCTTTTCACCTCTTCACTGTAGTAATTCTTTTGTACTATATGTGTTATGTATCTTAAAGTAGAGAGTTTACCTTCTCTAAGGTAGGGTTATAATTGGAGCCAATGTCTTTTCCTTTGTTCATTTCTCATTTCTTACTTAACAACTTTTAAAAATAGGAAAAAGTGGCTATCATTCTACATAACTCTTCATCTTTTCTTCTAATTTGGCATCCATTTTGCCCTTTATCTTATAACATTTCAGACAGACAACTGACTGTAAAATGTCTCTCATAATCATTTCCTGGGTTTTCTGCTTCCAGTGCCTTTTACTGTCTTTTTGAAGCAAGTATTCATAATACACAGGTGGAGGGCTTCTGAATAGTCTTTGACCATTTAACTTTATCCTAAAAAAAATTTTTTTATAACAGTTTTCTCTCTTGTTGCTTTCTTACTTCTATATTGAAGTTATTGAATACCAAGGTATAGATTGTCTTGATTTGAAGGATCTTGTCAGGTTCTTCACATGATTTTTTTTTTTATGCTTAATCTTTTAAAAAAATAGTAGTGCAAAGTTATAGTTATTTGTATGGTAATGTGCTTGCTTATATATATTGTAAGCACTTTAAGGCAAATTGCTCCAAGAGTCTCATGAAATGCTGTTTCCTCTTGCCTTTTACACATAGTGAAACCAATACCCCCATTCTCTTCTTTATTTTTCTGTGGATAACCTGTAAGCTTTCCTTCCATTTAGCTGTACCTTCTTTATATCTTCTGTTTGATAGTGAGAATTCTAATGTTAGTATGATTCAGTTTCTTCAGTAGTATATCCAGCATTGAACAAAAATAGCACATTTTAGAGTAGGAAGAGTTACATTTTAATGTTTCCATTTTCTACCATTCCATTGATAGCAAAGTTTTATATTTTTTATCTGTTTCATGAGTTACCATGGCCAAAAGACTCAATCCATAGTGGCCAACCTTTTGGTGATGTATGTTTCTGCTGTCTGCTAGGCTTATATTCACACAACAGAGAGTATTTTCCTGGAAGCACCCACAATGCCTTGCCAGCTTATAAGATCTTCCTGGACTTTGTGCTTCATTGGTGTGGTCTTTGAGAATCTGGCTTTATCTCTTTGCCAAGATGAGTCATAGGAGTAACATTTTATAGAAAAATATTTATTCTTGTCAGGGGTGGTGTCATATGCCAAAAGGGCCTGTCTGTTCCTGGTACACTGCAGAAGAACCAATGCAGTTTGAGCATCCAGGGCTGGACTAGAACTCTAGTTAATGTGGATCCTGTACACCATTACAACTGTAATCCCTACTATTAGGGGAGGTTGAGGCAGGTAGATAACTTGAACTCAGTAATTCTGAACTACAATAGATCCAAAGCTATTTGAGTTTCTAAGTTTAGCACCAATGTGGCGAGACCCCAGGAGCATGAGGTTAACAGACTGCCTAAAGAGGGGCAAATTGGCCTGGATTAGAAAGAGAACAGGTTAAGGCAACTGTTATAAGTAGTGGGATTAGACCTGTGAGTGGCCACTGCCATTACAACCTGGGTGGTCTAGGGAGACCCAGTCTCAAAAAAGAGAAAAAAAAAGAAAAGAAAAAAAGGCTTTGTTAACATTGAGTTTTGTATCCACATCAAATAGATAATCAAAAAGAAAGGACAACATAAACTTGTTAAAGATAGTCATTAGAATAGTGGATAGATGATGTAGAAACTGCACAAAGTCCAAATAGAAGTTAGAGTTCTTCATTAACACAAAGGTTATACTGATTCTTCTGCTTGCAAATGACATTGTGCTGATTGCACTGAACCCTGGAACATTATGGGATCCTCTCAATGTTGCCCATAATAACTTGAAAGAGATTGGCCCAGCCATTTAAATAGGAAAGACAAAGTGGATCAAGAATAAATGCTGTGGAGATTATGACATGTAGGTGGACAATCCACTGAATTAGTTTATCAATACATACATCTTGAACAGGTGCTAAAGATGAACAATGAGCTGAACCCAGCATTCAGTAGAACAGGATAAGCCTCTATTGCATTTATGAAATGTGTAGGAATTTCAATGTTCCCTTCTATAGACACTTATCTTTTAAAAATCAATATTCTCTTGAAGCAAGGGCAATATGATCTCAGAAAAATTACAATTTCATTGTGAGTGAAAGTAGGCCTCTGTATGACTTAAATGTAGGAAATAGCAAAAAAGACATCCTTGAAGACGTTTTTGTTTTTCATTTCTGTCCAAATCTTTGTGATCCCATTTGGGGTTTTCTTGGCAGAGATTCTGGAGAGGTTTGCCATTTCCTTCTTCAACTCATTTTACAGATGAGGAAACTGAGGCAAATAGGGTTAAGTGACTTGCCCAGGGTCACACAACTAGTAAGTATCTGAGGCCAGATTTGAACTCAGGAAGAAGAGTCTACTGACTTGAGGCCTGTTACTCTAACTATTGCACCACATAGCTGCCAATTGAACATGTATACATGTATACAACATAAAAAGATGTTGGTCTGTCATGTAGCAAGGACAGAGGTAACAGATAGGCTGTTAAGTGTAGAACATGTATTCTCAAAAGTAGAAAAAAAAACACCAGAGGAAGTTCTTCATTGCCTTCTACTATGAAGGATTAATGGAAGGATATGTGAAGTAGCTGCATAGGATGACTAGGAGTGGATGGATGGCTTGTGTTCTGTACCAGAGTGATCATGGATATGATCACAGATTCACTACAGTAAAAGTACATGGACCATAGTTTATAACATGCATAAAACTTGAAAGGAATGACTCTCTAGTATGTAATTTGGATTTCTCCTTAATTTGAATATGTCTTATTCCTCCTCCTCCCACTCACTCCAATTTTGAATTAGTGAGGTTTTCTTTTTTCTTTTGCTCACAATTGTCATTTTCTTCCAAGGAATTCAATTCACTTCAATTAAGCATTGCCCTCCTGACAACTTTGTGAGGCTAGAAAGAGGTAGGTATCACCCTTAACTATTTAAAGGGAAATCAAAACTTAGAGCAGATAAAGGTAGACAGAGTCACCTCTTCTGACTCTTACCCCTACTGTGTTTCCAAGTTGGGGGTGAGGGCAAGGGACAACCTGATTCTCAGGGCCTGCATTAGCCAAGGCTTAGTTCTTGCCCAGAACTATCCTGGCTGCATCTGCTGTATGAGGAGACGAAGGGCCCTATTGAAAACACAAAGAGTAGGCTTTCTTAATAGTCAGTTACATTTGTAAAGCTCTCGACCAATGTCAATGACTTTCTCAATTTCATCCTCACAAGAGTCCCATTAGGTAGGCCCACAGGACCATAAAAGGCACCTCAGAGACCATCTGCTTCAAACCTCTTATTTTACAGATGAGGAAACTGGGGCCTGTGGAAATTAAGTGATTTGTTATAAATCACACAGAGGCAGGATTTGAAATGGGATCTTCTGACTCCAGAGCCCCAGGCCTTTCTTCACACTGTAGCTCGATGCCTTATCCTGGCTTAGCTCACAGGGAGTTGAGTCTTTGAGATTTCAGTGTCCTGGCTTTTGCTTGTGCTTACTGACGTGTCCACTTGGGCTGTAACCTAGTCCTTATTCTTTTGGTCACTGGTTTCCCCCAGTTGCTTTTGAGAATTGGTCTTTCTTTTGGATTGAAGGACCCTTTTCCTACTTTCAATGTGGAGCAGGCTCCAGAGGACAATCGCTGTAAAATGTCCATTTTTTGCTCAGTCCACTTGCCTTGTTCTTGGACCATTTATCTAAGAAGGGACACCACCCGGGGGCTGGGGAAGGCATAAGACTTCTACCAAGTGGAACCCTGGGAGGTGATAATCTGGGGTCATGCAGGTTTACTTTATCAAATGCCATTTGCTTCAGAAGCCCCTGGCCTAGGATTCACTTTGAATGGGGCAAGAGTCACTACTGACATGGGAATCAGACCACAACAGTTTTTTTTTTGTTGTTGGAAGATGTGGCGTTAAGGGCGTTTTCTGGAGGAGAAAAGCACTTACCATTCTGTTCCCACTCTTCTTTAAGGGGAAAGAGCTGTAAGTTCTTGAGTGGATATGCCTACTCAGGACTCCCGCTTCATAGGCTCACAGGTGAACCAGAAGAGACATAAGAGTCTGCCAGTCCAGCCCCAGCGTTTTATAGATGAACGGGAGTTTCAAAGATGTTAGGCAGCTTGGCAGCTATCACACAAGGCAGTGAGTTGCGAAGCTGGGATTCAAATCGGGTCTTCTGACTCCAAGTTCAAAACTGGCGCCTGTTCCCTCGGGTCAGGATAACAGCTCTTCAAAGAGAATTATTGAGAGAGTTTCTAACTCCCCCAGAAAACCAAACACACCCTAAGGCTTCCGCAAAGCAGGATGTGAGGTTCAAGTGGATTCCCTGCAAGACTGTTTCAGCAGTATCTTTCCCTGCCAGTAGCCCTTAACAATAAATGCACCGTGGTCTCCAGAGACTGGTTTATTCCAAGCATTTGACAGCCCACTGAGTAATCTTCACGATCTCCCTGGGAGGCAGAGAAACAAGTCTTATCCTTTTTATAGACAGAAAATAGGCACAGAGAGATGAAGGGATTGGACAGAAGTTGCACAGCCAAGAGGTGGAATCAGGAGAGCCAGGTTTCTTGACTTGCATGCCGATTTCTCTTGTTGTGTCCAGCCTGTTTCTCCTAATGATTATGGATGGGTGTGTGTGTGTATGTGTGTGTGTGTGTGTGTGTGTGTGTGTGTGTGTGTGTGTTAACCCGATATACTCATTTAGGGGCATAAACATTAAGCCAAGCTGTTGTCTTAGCCATTGAATAGCAAGTGTTTACAAGCGCGAACAAATGTAACAACAGCAGCGCAGTAGAAAAATGCCTGTAGCTTAGGCATGCACGAATGGGTCCACATATCATGAAGCAGCTTCCCTTAGAAGAGGATACAGATTTGTTTTCTTTTCCCTTTTAATTCGTTAGGAGATGGACAGCAGAGTTTTCTGGCACTAATCTGGCTCCCATTAGTTTTTTTCCCCATGAAAATGGGCTTTCAGGAACAAAGTTGCAAATCCAGTCCTACCAAGGGAACTTTGTCACCTTCCTGGACAGGGAAGACTAGTGATCCTGGCTTAGCCATTTACGGATAGAATCACTGGGTCAAGTCCATTGGAGTTCTTATTGAGGGAGTTTGGTAAAATGTTGCTGACATGGTGAGACTCCAGGGCATCAGAAAGGGCCTTCTGTCAGACTGTACCTTTCCTGACCCATCTGCCACACTTTTTGACATGTCTCTCAGAGAATTTTTCCTTTGATCTAAGACATTGTCCTTTAAAAAAAATGCAAATATTCTGCTCTCCACCCCAACACACAAGGGATTGTTTCAGATACTCTTCCTCTGTGGCAGCTGAGAGAATAGAGGATAAAGGGAATAGGGATTTTGATGCAAAGGAGGAAGGAAGGTTAATTTTGGAGTGTAGGGGCATTGCCCACTGCAAAGACAGGTTTGGGTAGGACAACAGTGAGAGAAATCTTAGGCAACTAGAGGTGGGGAGAAATAAAAAGATGGAGAGAGGTGGGAGCAGAAAGGGAACCTTGGAAGACATCCTTTAGCTACTTCACAATTTTGTTCAAGGTGATCTCTTTAGCACTTTGTCATTGTTCAGTTGTTTATCAGTCATGTCCAAGTCTTCCTGACCCCATTTGGGGATTTTTTTTGGGGGCAAAGATACTGGAGTGGTTTGCCACTTCCTTCTCATATTATAAATGAGAGAACTGAAGCAAACAAGGTTAAATGATTTGCTCAGGGTCATACAGCTAGTAACTGTCTGAGGCCAGATTTGAACTTGAGTCTTCCTGACTCCAGATCCAGCGCTCTATCCACTGTGCCACATCTGCTTTCCAGAAAAGGTTGAAGTTGACCTATGACTTGGTTTAAGTAGGCTTGGTTTTCTTATGTCTGCTTCTTCTCAGGGAACAGATTAACCATTGTCAAAATGATTGCCTTTAGACAATGGGCTTCCAAAATTTCACTTAAGACACTGATTCTGTCACTATGACACTTGCTTCATATACAATGCATATACAATGCCTGGGAATAGTCTCAGAAGGCTGTCCATACCTCGTGATGTGGGATTCCCTTCTCTGATGGCTCTGTTCAGAGGGACATGTTGCCTGTGCTAAGGGCCAACTCTGTCTGGGAGTCACCTCCAGCTGGTGCCTCCCATCCAGGGACTGAGTCCGATCTCAGGCTTTGATGAAAGTTCAGATATGTTGCTAAACTATTGGTCCTCGAAGACAGAACAAAGGAATCAGAAAATAATGAGGAAAGGAAAGGGAAAGGAAGGGAAAGTGTGAAGATGCCCCCAAGACTATGTTGACTGAGAAAGGTCATTTTACAGGTTGAGGGAATGTTTAGGGAATAACACTTTTCTTCCTCTGAAGGAGCTCTAGCTTAGGGAGGGACCTGAGCTGTTTTACAACAGCTGTGGCTTGGCCACAAGGCTGACAAGATGAGGTTCAGGAGGAACACACAAGATCATTACCTATCATGGCTCCTATGGGTGGGAGGTACATGGACTGGGTGAGTGAGAAGTCTAAGACTCGTAGCCACTCCCGGACTCTGGTCAGATGGGCTCCTGAGATGGAATGGGGTCAAGAAGGACTTTTGGGGGTAAAGGAGTGTGGAAAACTTCTGGCACTTGGGGATACTATTGATTGGCCTCAAGGTAATGGATCTGCTTTGATAGCCTCTGGGAAAGGGAAAGAGTTTCTAGAAAGGGGTCATTTCATAGCAGGCTTCATCTACCATTACACTAGAGAACCATTCCAAGTGAGGGGTAAAAGAATAGGTGATAATATTCAAATCATTTAAAAAATCTTTTCTTCTCTTGCCTTCTTTCTTTGCTTTGTGTTTGTTTGTTTGGTTCCTTCTCATACAGTCAAATCATCTGACCTTGCCCGGCTGCTGGCTTTGCTTAGCCGACTGAGGGGTCTGGTGTCATCTGCTGCCAGCTCTGGGCACAGTGGTGCCTTCTCCACTGGCAGCTCTTGCTTATCTCCTGCCTTCCTTTCCACTGGGGTGCCTTCCTTCTCCTTCTCCTCCTCCTGCCCCACCACGGCCTCTGGCACCTCTGGGGTCACTGTTTCTGGTTCCTGCCTCTTCTCTTCCTCTTCTGGTGGCACCTCTGCTTCCTCCTCTTCACGCTCGGCTTCTACTTCCTGTTCTCCCACTTGAGCATAGGAAGGAAGCGTTTCCGTATAAGCCCGGGACAGATCTCCCAGAGGTCCAGTGCCAATTTTCTCTTCAAAACGACTAAAAGGTGTGGTAGCAAGAGGTCTTGTCTCTACCACCCCAACCTCAGTCAGGGGAAAATAGTGGGATACGATTTTCTCTTCTTCTAAGAGCTGGTAACCCTTGGCCTTTTGGATGGAAGAGACAGCAATGGAGTGGAGGGATTTCTCAGGGATCTCCCCCAGGGGTTGTTCAGCTGGCCTGTTGAAAGCAGATCGGATTCTCTTCATGCCCAGGTGGCTGATTTCCATGATGTTGAGGAAGAGGGACACAGAGGCCACAGATAGCATGAAAAGGATGAAAATGGTCTTCTCAGTGGGTCTTGACACGAAGCAGTCCACCACATTGGGGCAGGGCCATCGGCTACACTGGTACAATGGCAGGATCCGAAAGCCATACAAGAAGTAATGACCCACTATGAAGCCTACCTCAAAGAGAGTCTTGAAGATGATGTGGCAGATGTAGGTCCTCAAGAGGGTCCCTTCCAGTCGGAACTTTTTGGTGCCCTTGGTACTGTTGCTGCTCTTCTTGGTACTGCCTTGATCCAGGGCCAATGGCAGCCTCTCACCATTGCCCCCCGACTGCTGGCACATCTCCTCAGCTTCCCTCTCCTTCCGCTTTTCTTCCATACGGACATGGTGCACAGCATGGCCCACATACACTAGAGATGGAGTAGAGACGAAGATGATCTGTAAGACCCAGAGGCGGATGTGGGAGATGGGGAAAGCCTCGTCGTAGCACACATTCTCACAACCTGGTTGTTGGGTGTTACATACGAAGTCTGACTGTTCATCTCCCCATACAAACTCTGCAGCTGTGCCCAGGATGAGAATCCGGAAGATGAAGAGGACAGTGAGCCAGACCCTGCCGATGACCGTGGAGTGTTCATTCACCTCCTCTAAGATGTTCCCCAAGAAACTCCAATCACCCATTTTTCACCACCTAGGGGAAGAAGAATATAGAAAAAGTGAGTGGACAAAACATGTGCCATTTGCTTTTTTTTTTTTTTTTTCCCTGAGGTATCTCTCCACAGACTAGTGGAGAGAACACTGGATTTAAAGTCACTTGAATTTAAACCCCATCTCTTCCACTTGCTAGTTGTACAACCATGGGAAAATCATTTAACCTTTCTGAGCCTTAGATCTTTTATTTCTAAAATGGGAGGGGTTGGACTTGATGAGGGGCAGTTAGATGGTGCCACAGTGCATAGAAGACTGGGCCTAGAGTCAGGAAGACTCATCTTCATGAGTTCAAATCTGGCCTCAGACACTTACTAGCTGTGTGACCCTGGGCAAGCCACTTAACCTTTTTTGCCTCAGTTTTCTCATCTGTAAAATGAGCTGGAGGAGGAAATGGCAAACCCCCTCTAGTATCTCTGCCAAGAAAATGCCAAATGGGCTCATGGAGAGTTGGATACACCTGAAATGACTGGATGACAGTTGGACTTACTGAGTTCCAAGTTCCTTCCAGCTCTAAGCCCATTAGATTTTTTTTATATTATTTGGAAGCTTCTCCTTTTCCCTTCCCTACCACTGTCCAGAAAATAATGAAAATATATAGGGCTGCATGAATCTTTGACCAAGGCAGGAAGCCCAGCTTCTAGATTCACCCTTAGCCCTAATTCTCTGTGTGTTGTCAGTCAATTATCAGCTAGTTTATCATAAGCATGCTCAGTAGTTGCTTACTGGGTTAGGGTAAAAAAGGTTAGTTAGTGAAAAAGGTTGAGGGAGAGGAAGGAAATGAAAGACTCCTCAGGTAACCTTTTCAATTGTAAAATGAAGATGCCTTTTACTTTATGGGAATACCAAGAAGATACAAAGTTTCATTGATTTAGTGAACTTCCAGGTGAGGAAACCCCCTGCACTGATGCAGCTCAGCACCTCCTTTGTAGCTTCTCATTTGAGAGGGTGGCCTAGAATCCAGTGGGTGCCCAGGGCTGCACAGTCAGTCTGTGTCAGAGGCAGTGCTTGAACCCAGGTCTTTCTGACTTCGAGGCCAGCTCTATGTCCATGACATCATGGTACATCTCTGTAAGTGTAAATAGGATGATATTTAATGACACAAGTCTATTAAAAATGGGTTGGACACAAAGAAATGGAAATTGTTTTTAACATGGAATATTATTAATGGATTTTAATACATACCACAGATAAGTTCATCTTCTCTGAAAGAGAGCAACCATAAAAAAATAATATAAGTTTGACATAAAAATTAGTCTATAGTTGGGTTGCTGCTCCAACACTAGATTTTATAGACATGTGTGTATGGCCTGGTCTGTCTCTTGGTGTGCTGTCCTGATTTTGAGTACATCTTTTTTCTGTATTTGAACCTAGCCACACAGGGATTTAGGGAAACAGAACATGAGACTCCTCCAGCCAACTCAGTTCTTGAACTAATGACATTGATGTAGCATTGCTAAACATAAACCTTAATATTGTAAAAGTTTACTGTAACAAATTACATCTTTTGGCCAATTAGTTGATATCAACTCAGTCTTGCCTAGTATGCCCTGACTTAATTTAGTTTATATTGGCTCAGCCCCATCAGACCAGTCTGTCTGACTCATCCCAGTGCCAGCACTAGCTTTCTTCTGGTCATCCTGTGTTCCTTGGGCTTCCTACCCTGTCAGAGTCAGCCCTGGCCTGATGCTGGATTCCATTGGCTTAGCTCTTTCTGTTCTGGCATGTTTTATAGAACAAATCCTTTTTATTAAGGGGATTTGTTCTATGCAGTTCTATGAAGCAAAGGGCTGCACTTGAGGACCTAGATGACCACATATGGCCTCAAGGCTGCTGGTTCCCCACTCCTGTATAGAGGCTCTCTTCTCTGGAGATATCCAAAATCACTTAAAGCACCATATAAATACAAGCTATTATTAATGAGGCTGGGGACATTTGGAGTGGGCTTGTGAGAAGTGGGGAGAATGAACTGGGTGTGCGTATGTGGTGGTGGTGGGTAACTGTGATGAAGGAATCTCAGTTCAGCAAAACCTGAACAAGGAGAAGAATATTTAAAAGTTTAATGGGGGATGGGGATGGGGGACCGCTGGGTGGCACAATGGATAGAGCACTGGCCCTAGAGTTGGGAGGATGCAAATAAGTTGGGAGGAGTCAAATCTGGCCTCAGGCATTTGACATTTACTAGCTGTGTGACCCTGGGCAAGTTGCTTAACCCTGATTGCCTACCAAAAAAAGTTTAATAAGGAACAGCCTTTTTTCTTTTTTAATCCAGGGAACCAGGGTAAAGGGCACCTTCAGAAGGGCCCAGAAATCTTTGGGTTGGCATTCCAACTAGGAAGCTAAGAGCTTCTAGGAAGGCAGATGAACTCTAGAGGTGGAGGAGGAAGATGTGAATTTGTATACACATCTAATAGTGTGAACTTGAGCCAGGAGTCCAAAAAACCTGAGTTCAAATCTTGTATCTTATCTTATCATATCATATCATAGCTTAATAGCTGTGTGAACTTGGGCAAGTCACTAACCTCTGCTTACCTCAGTTTCCTCATCTGTAAAACAGGGAGAATATCACTTACCTCTGAGGGTTGTTGTGAGTGTCCAATGAGATAATATTTGTAAAGGGTTTAGCATGGTGCCTGGTACATATGAAGTGCTATACAGATTTTAGCTGCTATTATAATTACTATATATTTGTAAAGTGCTTCGCAAAGTAGAAAGCATAAATGTGAGTTGAGGCTGGCTATTTTCAGACCAGATCTAGAATTTTTAACCTGGTATCTTTGGACAGATTTCAAGGGGCAAGGAGTCTGCAAACTTGGATGAAAAAAATTATCTCTATTCTCACTAACCTCAAGCTGAAATTTAGCTTATTATCAATTATTTTTTTAAAATTTGTCCCAAAAAGGTGTCCATAGGCCTTACCAGACTGCCAGAGGGGTCAAAGCATTAAAAAAAATGAAGAGCCCCAGGACTGGATGGAAGAAAGGGGGCTTGGTCAAGGACCCAGGGAGCTGAAAAAGAGCTTAAAGACTCCTAGAACTTGGTCATTAACCCCTCTTAGTTGCTATTTTGTAGCTCTATATATTTTCCTGTAGTGATAACAATAATAACATTTGAAAAGTCTAAAGAAGGGCTGTGTTGATGTCTGGGAGCAGGGGCTAGAGGTACACCCTCTTCTCAGGATAAGAGGAGAGTTGCAGTGGGAAACCTGGAGGGGGAGCCCATGAGCCAAGTCATGGTTGTCACTGCCAGAAGACTGTATCTACATATAGGAATAGGGTGCAGCAGAAGCTAGTGATGCCATAGGTTCTTCAGTTTCCCTTTGCCTCGGTGTCCAAATAACAGCAGCAAGAAATCCCATTTACATACTGTGGTGGATCTGGGTGGATTTGCAACCAATGTCGATATGCCACTGACTGATGCCAATACAGAGAGATGCTGCCAACTAATTGGGGAAGTGTGTGTGTATCTGTGTTTGTAGAACATGTTCTAGAGGAAGAGGACGAGTTCTCATTTTCTGTACCCACATCTAGATCCAGTTCTAATTAGGGTAGTTTTTTTCCCTCTGTCTTTGATGTATGTCATGCCCCTAAATTATTTTATTCTTCTAACACATGGAAAGGGCAGTCAGGTGGTTCAATGGATAGAGTGCCAGGCTTGGATTCAGAAAAACTCATCTTCCTGAGTCCAAATCTGGCCTCAGCTACTTACTAGCTGTGTGACTCTCGTTAAGTCACTTAACCCTGTTGCCTCAGTTTCCTCATCTTTAAAATGACCTGGAGAAGGAAATGGCAAACCGCCCCAGTATCTCTGTCAAGAAAACTTCAAATGGGGTCATGAAGAGTTGGAAATGACTAAAAAAATGACTAAATATGAACAACATTTGGAAAGAAACCCAAGTGGAAAGGAAATACTCATGAATGAATCCCAGACCCACCTATCTTCCTAGAGCATAGGTCTGATTATATCATCTCCCTATTCAATAAACTCCAGTGAGTCCCTATTACCTTCAGGATCAAATATAAAATCTCCTGTTTGATGTTCAGTCCTTTATAACCTGTCCCCCTCACTCCACATACTTTTTCACCCAGTGACTCTGGCCTCCATGCTCAAACAAAATATTCCATCTCCCAAGTCCAGGCATTTTCACTGACTGTCCCCCATGATGGGAGTTCTTTGCTACTTCGTCTCTGCTTTCTTGGCTTCCTTCAAGTTCCAACTTAAACTCCACTTTCTATAAGAAGTCATTCTTTTATCCCCTTCCTGCTAATGCCTTGCCTCTGTTGATTATCTCCAACTGATCCTGCCTGTATCTTATTTGTATATCATTGTTTGTATGTTACCTCCCCCATTAGATTGTGAACAACTTGAGACTGTTTTGACTGACTAACCTCTGTGCCACTTTTCCAGCCTTCCCAAATAGGCCTGAACTCCTGATCTGCTGGGTGGCACTGATGCCTAGCTGCGGGTGTCTTTGTTACCACCAGGACCAATCTGGTATCTGGCGCACCTTGATTCCCCCAAGTTCTGTCTCAAACCTTTGTTCCTCTTAATTCAAGTGAGTCAGGAATAGAGAAAACAATTCTCTGCTTTAAGGCCTGGAGCTGATTTAAAAAAGCAAACCAGCCATATTTTGCTTTATGCTACTACTGAAAAGAGGGCAGGCCCTGGTGTTTACAAGATCTAGCTTTAAATCCTGGTTCTGATACTTAAAATTGAGCCTCAGTTTTCTAAATGGCAAAAAAAGCACTACTTACTTCAGAGGGTTGTTGTGGAACAGTGCTTTGTATACCCCAAGGCATGACACAAGTGTGAACTATTTTGCCCTTAAATGCTTAATAAAGTCTTCTAATGAAGGCATAGCAGGACTTTATGTTATATCTTGCTTCAAATATCTGACAAAAACTAGGTCTCAAAGATTCTGGTGGAAGTGAAAATAGAGGGATTGGTTACTCAGTGCATGTGGGGCGTTCATAAAGCATGGAGAAAAGTCTTGGGATCAGTGGTAGCTTCTGTCCTCATTCCCATATGGGCTGTTTCTTGATAGGAAGGAAAGGAAATCACTTCTTTTGAGTCTCTAGATGCTCAGAGGAATCTGCGGGACTTCTGTTCTTATTGATCACATCACAGAATCCCAATTTCTAGGTTAGGAAGGGTTCTCCAAGAATATGGGGTATTAGAAACAATAGGGGATTTCCATGCCCAGAATGTCTGCTAAAGCACTCTCTTTGTCATTTACCACCTGTGTGACCTAGGGCAAATCAATTTCCTTTTTGGAGCCTCAGTTTCCTTATTCATATAATCAGGGGTTTGATTAAATGGACTTCAAGGTTCTTTCCTGCTTTAAACCTGTTAGCCTGCAAATTGTTTAATTGAACTGGTGGCAATCTTATTTTTTTTTTTTAAAGAACCAGTCCAATCATTTAGACACTGGATGCAACAAGTTAGTAAGACCTTTATTTATAGTGCTTTCCATATTGTGATTTTTGGGGCAGCTAATTGGTGCGATGCCTGGAGTCAAGAAGACTTGTTTTTCTGAGTTCAAATCTGGCCTTAGACACTTACTAGCTGTGTAACCTTGGGCAAATCACTTAACCCTGTTTGCCTCAGTTTCCTCATTTGTAAAATGAATTGGAGAAGGAAATGGCAAACCTCTTGCAGTATCTTTGCAAGAAAACCCCAAATGCGGTCACAAAGAGTCTGGCATGACTGAACAACAAACTGTGATTTAGTTGTATGATTTATAGTCAGATTTGAATTTGAAACTTTGATATGCTATTTACTAGCTGTGTGACTTTGGGCACATTACCAACTTTCTCTGGGCTTAGCTGTCTCATTTGATCAGCACTTCTTAAACTATGGGTTGTGACCCCAAGTGGCCATAGTAAAAGGTTTCTGAATGCTCAACGACCAGAAATTAATTAAAAATCAAATGTGTAATAAGATCCAAGGTGTTTCTGGCAGCACTTGCCTATGTTGCATTGGGCAATTTCACTGCAGCCTTGGTTCTGAACACAAAGCACGCTCACTTTGCACTGGGCATGCCCTCAGGCCACACAATGCCAACCAATGCTGCCAAAACTGGAAAAGGCATTGGGGCTGGAAAAAATTTAAGAAGCCCTGATCTAGATAAGTTCCATGTCCCATGATTTTATCACTTAGTCTCTATACAGGGGCAGCGATTGGGTCTTGTGAGTTGATTATTCATAGCAAAGATCACAGGACTAATTTCAGAGAATTTAGAGGTGGATTGAACCTTAGATGTCTGATAGATTTATCTAACATAATCGCAAGTCAGTGCGGCAAGGTAATCTTGTTAATTTCCCTAATCAATTCCCTTTCCCACTCAGGATAGTGGCTATTCCAAATCTTTTCATCCTTCCTTAGGCTGCCATCTATCATTGCACTTGCTCTCCTCTATCTGACCTGAGGTCCTGACTTCATGCTTTATTTTAACTTTGCTGGACCTTCATCCAGGTAATGTCCATTAACCACTCATGTCATTTAAGGCTCTATCCTGGGTCCATTTCTCTTTCTTCTTCCATTCTACCTCACTTGGTGATCATTCTCAGATCTAAATGCCTTCTGAGCTTCAGTTCTGCATCACTCGCTTCCTTTTGGATATCTTAAACAGGATATTATATTCAAGTTGTCTAAAACAGAGCTCATTATCTTTCCTTCTCCAAATCTTCCCATTTTCCAGATTCACCTAGTAGTACCACATACTCCCAAACACCCAGGCTTATTCATTCCACATATCTATTTTGTGGCAAAATCTTGTCATTTCTCCCTTCACAACATTGCATATATGTTCCTGTCTCTACTCACTCAAACACCTTGGTACAAACTTTCATCATCTCATGCCTAGAATGTTGCAGTCACCTTTGGAATGATCTCTTTTTCTCAGGTCTCTTTCCACTCAAAGCCATCCTTTACTCAGCTGTCAAAATGTGTTTCCTAAAATCCAGATCTGATAATTTCATCCTCCTCCCCCAATCTTCCCCTTCCCCTAATCAATAAGCTCCAGTTATTCTTTATAATTTCAAAAATCAGAAATAAAATCCTTTGTGGTCAAAGTTTTTTTTTTTTTTTAACAAATGAACCTCTTCCTACTTTCCAATCTTCTTACACTTTACTACCCTCCAAATAAATACTCTATGATCCAATGACATGGGCCTTTTTGCTCTTCTTTGCATGTGATCTGGATGTTTTTAATTTGTGGTTTCTTATGCCTGGAATTCTCTCCCTCCTTATCTCCACCTCCTGGTTTCCTTGACATCTTTCAAGACTTGGCTTAACTCTCATCTTTTGACATCTTGGGCTCCTCCACTTCTAATGATTTCTCTCTGAGATCTCTTTCCATCTAGTCATGGGACAGATAAGTGGTTAGTAGATAGAGCACCGGACCTGGAGTCAGGAAGACCTGAGTTAAAATCCAACTTCAGATACTTATTAGCTGTGTGACCCTGTGCAAGTAATTTAATCCTGTTTGCCTCAGTTTCCTCACATGTAAAATGAACTGGAGAAGGAAATGGCAAATAACTCCAGAATCTTTGCCAAGAAAACCCCAAATAGGGTCAAGAAGAATTAGATGCTACTGAAATGACTGGACAACAACATACATATACCAGACTGGCATGATACGTACACACACACACATATACACACACAAGCACACACAGTATTATATAGTTGTTTGCAGGCTGTCTTTCCCACTAGAATTTGTGCTTCTAAAGGGTGGACACCATGTATATGCCTTGTATCTCTAGGGCTTATTACAGTTCCAAGAACATGTTGTTCAGTCATTTTCAGTAGTGTCCAACACTTTGTGATCCCATTTGGAGTTTTGATGGTAAAGATGCTGGAGTGGTTTGCCAAATGGAATGGTTTGCCATTTCATTCTCTAGCTCATTATACAGATGAAGAAACTGAGACAAACAAGTTAAATGACTTGCCCAGGAAGATAAGTCTTCCTGACTCCAGGACTGGAACACTGTGCACTGTGCAACCTAGCCCAAACACATGGTACATGCTTAATAAATGCCTGTTGACCAACTGGCAGATGAGTAAACAAGTCATAGAAGGCAAGTGAATTGCTCAAGATCATCCAAGTAGTAGATTATAGAGCCAATTTAAGACATGTGCTCTTACTCCAAACCCAATCCTTCACTTGGTTTACCCTGAGATTTTGTTACAACACCAAAGGTAGTATGTCCTCCCCTTGACAGACAAAGCCCTCAGATACTGGCTAGGACAAAAATCACATGATGTTTTGTAGGTAGGAGGAGCAGGTTTCCAATTAGCCAATGCCATCAAAAACCCACATAAAATCAATAGTCTCTATAATTTACTCCTGCAGCATCAGTCCCTGCTTCACTCAACTGTAAATCTCTCTGTGGCACTGTTAACATTTTTCTCTAGGGTAATACTTATGTATAGCTTTAAAAGTTTGAATTATGCTCAATTGAATTAACCCCTTATAACATTAACACCAACATAATCTACCTATTTTTGAGTGCATAGATGTGGGTTCATGTTTATACGTGTCTTTGTGTGAAAAAGGTATGTGTATGAATGGCTAGGATTTCTTAATGCTACACAAATATCTATCTGTCTTATTTCTCTTTTAAAACTATAAGCCAGGAGTGGGGAATCTGCAGGCTCAAGGCCACATGTAGCCTTCGAGGTCCTAAAGTATGGTTCTTTGACTGAATCCAAACGGATTTGTTCTATGAAGTTTGGATTCAGTCAAAGGGACACACTTGAGGACCGCAAGTGTCACATGTGGACTTGAGGCCAAAGGTTCCCCGCCCCTACATGAGCAATTCGTTTATTCCTCACCCTTTGTAGCCTCTCATGATACTTAGCACATAGCCCTTTACAAAGGAAATACTACAGAAAACAGGTTATTGATAATGATATTGTTTATTATGAAAAATGAATTTCTCTCCCAAATGCTCTTAGTTCCAATATCAATTCACTGTCCTTTATAAACACCAGTCCACTCTGCCGTATAATTAGCCTTGTAGCCCATAAGAACTTGCAAAGAAATGTCAACTATGGACATAATAAATAAATATAGAACAATTGTTTTGAGAAGCAAGTTTGTATAAGGTCAAACATATTAACTTTGAGGTTGGTAGCCTAAGTTTGGATCCATCTCCCCTGAAGAATTTCTTCTTCCCCACTTGTTTTTTGGTCTGAACCCAGCATTTCATTGGTGTAATAACTCCCTCCAATGATGCAACTCTTTTGTAATTTATGGTATTCGAGGGTTTTTTGGGGGCACTGAGGGAGAGGTTAGGTAATTTACTCATGGTCACTCACCTAGTAAGTGTCAAAAGCAGGACATGAACCTGACTTTCCTAAATCCAAAGCTTGGATAAAAATTACAATGCCACTCCACTTCTTACATGCCATGTTAACCTCTATTAGTTTCTAACTAACACCAAAAACATCCTCCTCATTTTGTGCCCTCCCTAGCAAAGGTAGAGCTACTTAGGTTGTCTTTATACTTATTCACAAAGTTTTCATAATACCAGGAAGAGAAAGATCAAAGTTTAAGACAAAGTTTTTCCCACATAAAGAAAAGAAGGTAACTGTTTCTGAGGAGAGAAACTCCAGTGTCCAACATTGACACAAGTAGGGAATTTGTTTTGGGCTCTGTCCTGTCAACTATATAATAAGCCAAAGCAGAAAGACCAAGTAAAGTATCCTGGAGAATCAGGACAAAACCTGGAGTAAGAACATGCTCATTTATTTCCTTTTCCTCTTCTTTAAAGAGGAAGCATGGTGAGAACCAGGTTCAGAGCTAGGAAGATCAGTGTTCCTGTTCTGTCTCTGAAATACATCTATTGTGTGACCTTGGACACATTACTTAATCCCTCTGTGTTCTAGGCAATTATCTAAAGCAGGGGTCAGCCAAATGCAACTTGAGGACCAGATGTGGCCCACCAGTTAAGAATGATTTTTACATTTTTTAATTGAGTTTTTATTGTATTTAAAAATGTAAAAACTATTCTTAGCTCATGTATAGAAACAGGCGATGAGCCAGATTTGTCATGCAGGCAGTAAGTAGTTTGCTGACCCATGATCTAAACTTCTAATTTACTTAGAAAGTGCCAACCTCTGTTGGTTGAATGAATGTCTTCATCTGGGAGTTCCTTACATCACTGAAATCACAGGTCTAGTCCCTATTTTTTTAAAGAACCACTTTAGGTCTGCAAAGCCCTCCCCCTCCCCAAATCAGACCTATAAATACCTTTTAAAAAATCACAGTAGTAGGTTGAATTGAAAAAGGTCTATTCCTTGCACCCAAGATGCATCTTATCAAGTAATCCTTTTCTCCTGAGTTTTGGTGGAAGGGCAGCACATATACATCCAGTCTAACAGACAAACTGAGGTATTAAATGATCACTTACCCTCTGGGTTGGCCATAGCTCAAAAATGTCAGTCCATGCACATTTCTAGAATAGTCACTTCCCCCTCAATTCAACACTTAGGTCAGAGGCTCTCACTCCATGCGAACAACTCAAAGCCTCCTCCTTTGATGGACTTCCTTTGCCAAATCTATTTCTCTGTTGCCATTGCTGGCACTCTCTACTCTTGCCTTGGCCATTCCATCTAATGGCTTTTATTAACATTGGAAAATTAGATTAATTTTGATTCCCAAATTGTTTTTAAAAAATGTCTTGCATTTTGACTAGTTCATTACCATCAGCTGCTATTTACTCTGGGTTCCTGGAGTTCACCATGTCAAGTAACTCTTCCCAGGAAAGTTCTTGAAAGAGAGTCTCTTGAGTTACAGATTGCTGTTGGGGTTTTGCTAGCTTTACCTATCTCATATTGATCTCCCTTGCTAACTATTCAAGATCCCAGCCCAACCATCAGAAAACTGAAACTCCTAGTCTAACCATCTCTGCACCTGAGTTGCAGCCCTGGTTTCAGCTGTCGGAAAAGCTTCTGGGATTCCCTGACTATGATACCCCTAAGGTTGAGCTAGGGAAAAAAAAAACTTAAGGGGAAAGATTAAAGGCCAATACCACCTGAGGAACAACTTGCCACTATGAACAGGGTCCCCCGGAGAAGTGTGTTCCTCTTCTCTTGACCACTCAGCAATGAAATGGGCACTCTGGTCTCTTTCTTTTGCCACCTAAAAGCTCCCCCCACTCCACCCCGCCCCTGCTGCATTGCACGACTGAGCAGATATGACTGGATTGGCTGTGATGGGTGGGTTTTACTGTCCAGCAATATTTTAAGCTCCCAGTCAGACAGTTTGTATAAAGGAGGGGCATTTGGAGAACAATAGGGGAGATAGAATGGGAGCGAGAGCAGAGGGTGTATGTTGGAGGAGAGTTGGGTGAAAATCCATTGCCTGAAAATCAGTCTGTGAAAGAATGGATGATGGCCACCGAACTCAGAAAAGTTTGTTTTAGCTTTCACAGTTTTCTTTTCCACATCAGAAAAAGCAAAACAACATCCTAATTATCTCAACTTTCTCCAAAGGATGAGAACCCTTGTAGAATCTCTCTACAATCAATGTTATCCATTTAAAGAATCACATTTCCAGGGCTGGCAAGAATCAAATGAGGCTATTCAGTCCATTTCCCTCTCTCTTTTATCCATAACCATTTTAGAAAGAAGTAGGCCTACTCATTGCTAGAAGAGATCTAGAAAAGGAGATTGCACGCCTGCTCTCAATTTGTCAAATTCTTTTATAGCTGGGAGGGACTTTAGAGACCATCTGGTTCAACTTTTTCCTTTACAAATTTTAGTCTGAAACTAAAGTTCAGACTGTTATGTTGTTTGACAAAGTTCACGCACATAGTCTCAGAACACTTTTTACCAATTTCCCCTCTGTAGAAAAAATCTGAATATTGCTCCTGATAAAGGAAATAGCTTTAAGGAAAACCTCCCCTGTTTGGGTTGCAGACTCTTAGTTCTCATTTTTGTCAGGGTAAGTTCTGGCTGAAACATCACTAAATATTTTAAGCACAGCTTTTGTTAAACATAGGCCAGGGAGGGAAATAGTGAACATACATATCTAGAGATCTTGTTCTTTTTCTGGGTCTCCTAATTCCATTATCCCTTCCTTAAATCCAAGAACTACTCAAGGGCAGTTCTTGCAAAGGAAATAGGATGAAGCTCACCTCACCCTGACCTGATTTTGGATTATGCTTACAATTCTCTGAAGACTTGGTCATTCTTTTTTACAGGCTAGAAGGAATGGAAGGTCACACCACTTGTTATTGGTATAACTGGGACCAGAATTCATGTCTTCTATGATTCCTGAAAAGGAAAATAAAAAGATACCAGTGACAAAGTAGTCTGACTTTTTTTTTTTTAGTAGCAATTCCCGGTAGGATGTTAATAAATTAGTCTTATTAGTAATATAACTAAATATATGAAGAAAGTAACTAAGTTATTGAATTTGTTATCCTTCCTACTGGGCATGAACAAAGAAGGACAAAGATGGAAAGAAAGGTCTCATATAAATCAAAATACTCACACCAGCACTTTTTTTTTGTGGTAGCAAGACACTGGAAATAGTCCCTATCGATTGGAAAACGGCTGAACAAATTGTGCCTATGAGTGTAGGAGAATATTGTTCTGCTATGAAAAACAATGAACTTGAAGAATTCAGAGGAACTTGAGAAGACATATGAACTGATACAGAGAGAAGAAAGTAGAACTCAAGGATACATAATCAACAAGCAATTGTTAAGAAATTACTATGTATCAGGCACTAATCACTATAGTAATGTAATAGAAAATGCCAAGTAATTGCTAAGACTGATTTTGTTTGTGGTTAACATAATAAAACACATTTACTTCTTCTAAGTAGAGAGGTGGGAAAAATCGGCATGGAATGTTACATATGTTGTCTTACTAATAAAACACTGTATAATTAGCTTTTTTTAGGCCTAGGGGCAATATAATGGCCTCTAAGGTTCACATAGTTCCCTTTTCCGTGGCTTAAGGGAATTGATTTTAGGTGATAAGTTATGAGTTCAATTACAATCTCTCTAAGATCTCAGTTAGGAAAATTCCTAACATTTAGGCATAAATAAAAAAAAATAAATAAGATCAATTTACATTTATTTATTTCTCTAGTTAATCTGGTCTCTTTGTGGTTGAGGCAAATTCCAGGTTTCTGGAAACATTTGAGTTATGAAAGAGTAGGTTGTATCCCAGTGCCTGTGTCTAGACAGGCAAAAAGAAGAGGAAGCTAGGGAAAGAGAAGAACTTTTCTCCAGTCCTTGAGTAGGTAGGTCACTGGTAGTGGCAGCCAGAGTCTTCCTGTCCAAGATGCTGTAGAATCTTTGGTTGTCCTTGTCATATCTCATCTGTCACAGCTCAGTGTTATCTCATTTTTCCCTTCACTTTCTACCTGGCTGCCGATTCTCGGCTTATGTCAGAGTCATGCTATGCCTGCCTCTCCATTTTCAGACCCTCAAAATCTCTCTGTGGTTCTGAGATCACATCTCTCTTTTCTACAAATTCCTTAGGAATTACCAATGTCTTTGATTCAAGAAGTTGTACAAGCCCTTATCCAGCTCACACTCACCTCTGACAGATTGATTCAATCAAAAAAAATTCTTATGTTCAAAAGATAACAATTTTTTGGGAGGTAAAATAATCAAGGAACCATTACCCTAATTCTGAATTGCTGCTGTGGGTTGTTTTTGATGAACTACTTCTCTTTATTAGAAAGGAGAGTTCATTACGAGGGAAGAATATAGGGTAAAGATTGTTGTAAATTTTTGTGGTGGTTCAGCCATGTCTAACTCTTCATGACCCCATTTGGAGTTTTCATGGTAAAGATACTGAGTGGTTATTTCCTTCTCCAGTTCATTTTATAGATAAGGAAACTGAGGCAAACAGGATTAAAGGACTTGTCTAGGGTCACACAGCTAGTTAGTATCTGAGGTCAAATTTGAACTTGGGTCTTCCTACCTCCAGGCCAGACACTGTAGCCAACGTGCCCCCTAGCTGTCCCTTAGTCCAAATATAAAAGTCATTATTAATAAGAACATTCCAGAGCTTAGCCCAGTGACTGGGACAATAGTAGGTACTTAACAGTGTTTGTTTAGTGATTGATTAATAAAACTTAGAAAACAATATGAATCAGCTTACAAACTTATTTTTTAAAAGCTATCCTGCCTTCCCTGGTTTAAGTTAAAAGGAATAACAAATGATTTCAGCTATTCTTTTCTATATACCTGATGTACATAAGTTATTATCTACCCTGAGATGAAGTTTAATGTAGGGTAACCTGGGACTTAGGACTGGCATTTGCATAACACTCCCCTCATTGCTAGAGAAAATGATTACTCTATATCTGGTGCTTATATGAAGGGTGAAATTGGCAAGAACTTGGAAAGGAGTGATCCGCCTGGTTTTTCCCACTTCTCTGTTGGAGACTTTGCTCCCTGGACCTAGAACTGAAAAGAGTAAATGGAAAAGACCAAGCTCCAAGGTCTGTTTCTAGTAGCTACATGGACTAAGAGGAAGCTGAAGGAAGGGTGGGAATAGGGTTTGGGGAAGGGGTCTATGGGGAGTGTGGAAGGGGAGTGGCTTTCAGGACCACCCCTCCTGCTTATTACAAAGTAAGGCCTACTCTGAGTTAGAGTCCTTCAAACGTAAATGTAGAAAAACCCAAACTGGCCTCATTTAGGCAATTTTAAAGATGCAGATTGTTCCAATTGTGTAGCCTATGGAAAAAGGTTGTTCCTAAGTATAGGTTAGACCAACTCAAAATATCCACACATGGCAGTTCTCCTGTCTATCCAGCAGGGGGTCTTCCAGTTTCTTTCATGGCTGTTATGCCATTTTAGCCAGTATTTGCATGCACCAAATACTTATTACATGAAGATTCGAATTTCAGTTCAAACATTTATGCATGACTGTGGTCAAACAACTTAAATTCTCTGAAACTCAGCTAACTCTTCTGTACAATGAGAAGAACAATAGTACCTTCCCCACTCCCCCACCCTCTTTGGTGGTTGTGAGACTCTAGGTGCATAAAGAATAGAAACATCACAGCAAATACAGGGGAGGCTCCCGGGACCACTTAACTGACAAATAACTGGATCTATTATCTATTGGTTATAGTAATAAATGTTTCTTTGTTTTTTTATCTGCTAGGGAGCAGCTGGTATAAAAGTTTCTCAAATGCAATTTAGTTTACTGTCCTATTCCTATTATAGGGGTCATTGTCACTCTTTGAATCTTCAACATACAGATCAAATATTTACTATACACGTAGCATTGTATGGGGTGGTCCAGGAGGGCACTTCTGGTGCGAACCTGCTCATCCACCTGGCACTCAACCATCACCTGTGGCTCCAAGAAGTTAGAGTATGGGTAGCAGCCACTCCCAGGTAAACCATCTTTCCTGATGGACCAAACTAGATTGAGGGTAGCTGAAAGACCTCAAACCTGTCAGTAAATTAGGGGGATGTCTACCCCAAGCAAGAGAAGGCAAAACCAATGGAATAACTGTCATGAAGGTGGCTGAAGGAGATAGTGTAGGGTACTTAGAACTTGGTCGGATATCAGACAACAGGGTCATTCACCACATTCCAGACTTTTGTCTTGTCGCTGGACTTGAGGCAGATGACTTTATGCAACTCTGCTACATTTAAATGCAATTTATGTGTGAGTCAAGACATCACCTGTGAAGTCATTGGTCCTCTTGAAAAATGAAAGACAAACAATGTACAGATCTACAATATATACAACATATTCCATACATCTGTATTGCTTTGTTAGTTCAATTCAATTCTAATCAAGTCAACAAACATTTATTGAATGTTTCTGCAGGGAAAGGAAGGAAAAGAAAAGGAAGGGAGTAGCAGAGATCAATGTTCCTGAGTGTGTGTGTGGGGATGTGTGTGTGTGTGGGACTATATGTGTAAAGTATTAAAAAACTGTACAAGTAGGAAAGACCAGATTTTGAAAGACTTCGGACAATAGAGGATTTTACATGTACTTCTGGGGGTGATAAGGAGCTCCTGGAGTTTATTGAAAAGGGAGAGGGGATAACATGGTCAGACCCGAGCTTTAGGAAAATCACTTTGGTGGGTGAATGGATTGGAGTGGGAAGAAATTGAAAGCAGGTAAACTAACCAGAAGGCTCTTGCAATAGTCCAGGCACCTGACCAGGGTAGTAGCAGTGTCAGAGGAGAAAAGGGGAGGCATTTAAGAGTTGTTGCAAAGGTAAAATCCACAGGCCTTGGTAACAGATTGGACATTAGGAATGGGTTATGATTTCCATCATTGTAAGGAATATCCATGTTGCTGAAATCATAGGTCCATTGGAATATTTTGAGCATCCCATTTCCAACCCCCAGACCTTGACAAAAATCCTACTCTGATATATAGAGGTGTTGTACAGTGGTAACCCTGGTTCTTAAAGGCTGTGTGAGTGGAGCACAAGCTTTGACAATTCCTTCAATTTAGAAAGTTTTTGAGTGTAGGCTCAGAAATAATCTGTGTGTTTTGTGTTAGGGAACTAGCCTGGCCAAGTCAAGACAAGCTTATCAACAAGTTGGCTGCAGGATTATGATCACCACAATGTGAGTACTGTCTACCAACTTGCAGAGAAGTTTGGAACCTGTGCCAGATGATTAAGGGGAAAATATTTGCTCTCAGCTCTGAGAGCTCTCTAGGGCTCTCATAATCATTAAGCAAGAAAGTAGACCTGAGTCATGCATGGGAGTTCTTTAAAGTTCTTAAGGACTCATAGTCTGAGACATTGAATGAAAGAGGAGGATTTGCAAGAGCTGAATTGTAGCAGCAGCAGTGGGGAGGCAGCTAGCTTGGCCAGGGATTATCGCACAGAAGTACCTAGCAGGAGAAACAGAAAAAGAGGCTGAAAGGAAAAAAGTAAAAGGAGAATAGTTGAGGCAGAGAGGGTAGAAATCAAGGAGAACCATATTGATTCTACAAACTTCTCAGAGAAAACTCAGTCTGAAGCTATGGCTCGTACCCTCCTCTTCATGAACAGAGGGAAGGTCCAAAAAAAGGGCTGCTTTTCTCCTGTTCCTTAGTATTAATAGACACTGTAATTTACTCTGTTTGTTTCTTTTACCTAAGCATTTCCTGTATCTGGATTTTTTTGCCTTAAATGTAAAAGAGGCCATGAGTTAGTTGGAGATAGATACACATTTAAATTAGGGCAAAACAACTCTTTGTCTCAATGTTGGAAATTTTCATAAATGGGGACTCTGAACTATGTTGGTTGTAACCTCTCATTTGATATAAACTTCATAAAATGGAAAAAGTGACTATGTGGACCAGAAGGTTTTTATATTGCCTTTAGGCAAAAAAGCAAGCTAATTGTTACTACAGAGTGTGGCTCATTAAATCTCCAAAGAGAAAGATGGAGTGGTAAGATGGTGATTAGAGAAAAAACAAATCATGTAGTAAATCACCGCTAGAAGGCAGAGATAGGAAAGGACTGGGAAAGATTCAGCTCTGCTCCTATTCAGTTAGAAGGAGCAGAGATGATCAAGTCAAACAGCTCTACCCTCTAGAGCAACATACAGTATGACACTAGCATGTTCTTCCCCATCTCCTCTTCCTGGAAGCCTGTTTGACTTTTTCCATGGGCTCTTCCCTTATTTCTCCAGGTAGAAGTTCTGGGCTCAGAGTCAGGAAGACCTGAGTTTAAATACTGCTTCAAACACTTACTTGCTGTGGGCTGGTGATCAAGGCAAGTTAGCCCATCTGCTTCAGATTCTTCATTTGTAAAAGGGGGATAAAGATATTTGATGTACCTAACACATTTTTGTGAAGTTGAAATGAGATAACGAATGTAAAGTGCTTTGTAAATATTGAAGCACTATGGAAATGTCATCATTATCACTGTGATTCTACTCATTTTTTTCAATGGGGTTTAGATAAGAATGGTCCTGGGACAAGTTGTTACAGCACTTTTTTTGTACCTTTGTATGTAATGTTAATTATATATATATATGTGTGTTTGTGTGTGTGTATAATATATATATATATATATATATATATAGTATCTTTTTTTTACAGCTAACCCATAGTTTAGACATGTAGTTACACAAAGAAGACTTTCAGTAAATTTAAATGAATGAACGAATGAGTATATATTATAGAATCATAGGATCTCAGGAAGGGACCTCAGAAATTATCTAGTTCAACTATTCAATATTTTTTAAAATTAATTTTTATTTTTTTCAGTCAATGAAAATCCACCATCTCTCCACCCTACCTCTCCACTCCACATTGAGAACAAAAGAAAAACAAAACCCTTGTTACAAATATGCCTAACTGAGCAAAACAAATTCTCCATTAGTCATGTTCAAAAAATATGTCTCCATCTGCACTCTGAGTCCATCAGTTCTTTGCTAGGAGTAGCATGTTTTATCAAGAGTCTTCTGGAATCATGTCAATATTGCTATTTAAGGGTTGCTATGGGCCTGTAAAGATCAGGCCCAACTTGTCCAAGTTCATATAGTTAATTAGAGGAGCAACTGGTATTATAAGGTTATAGGCTTCTAGCTCGAAGGGACATTAGAAGACAGGTTTCTAGAGTCTGGCTTTCCTGACTTCTAGTCCTGTACTCTTTCCCCCCCTACATTATGCCCATGTTTTTGACTGAATCACATAGTTTCTAAGATCCCTTTCAATTCTAAATTGTATGATCCTCTATCTAAGAAGCTATTTTTTTCATATATGGAAAGTTTTGCTGATGAAAACAAGCAGAAACAGGGAGAGTTATGACAGAAACATGGGGGAAAGTAATGTTACCAAGAAAAGGCACTTAGGGGAAATGATGGCTGAAGTGTCCTATTTCCTAGTTTCTAATTCACATATGACTGACATGAAGATTTTGAAAACAATAGCTAGAAAACCCTGATTCCTAGAACTGTTTGATGACCACAGGACAAATGTATATTGCCTAGTTTTGGTGTAGATGGCAGAAATTAGTTTTAGTTTTATTTTATTTTAGTTTATCACCATGAGATAGAGGTGTCATCTCCCTGAAGAGACTCTGCTTAGAACCAATAAGGTTCCTGAGAAAAATAGAGCTGAGCTGAACTTAGGGATCAAAAAAGAGCACAAAACCTAGAGCTAACCTCAGGAGAAACCCTGGGTCAGATCTGAGAAGAAATCTCAAAGTTTGCACTGCCATTTGCTGCTTGGAATAACTGGCTTTGCATCTCCTGAATGAAGAGCTGACTCGAGGTAGAAAAGGCATTTACCTTCCTTGACACTGTCTGAGAGGTAGAAACCCTCCATAACCCATCCAAGGGCACAGACTTGGCAAAGTACTGCAGATCCCAGCTTTAGGCTTTCTATTTTAGCTAAAAGAGTATAATGTCAACTCAGAGCCCAGTCAGAGGGGCAGATCTGGAAAAGCTTGATATGTTCTAGGCTTAGGGTTTCTGCTGCTCCTGAAAGAGTGCAATACTGTCTCTGCAATCTAGAAGAGGGAGGGACTTGATTGAAGCAGTCAGCAGAGAAGAGCTTAGCAAAAGAGCAGAGAGGTCCAGAAGAGGTGTGCATGGAGTAGAGTAGCTGGTGGAGAAGTATTCCTTGTTTCTAATTGAACTATTGCAGACTATTTCTGAGAGAGACAGAATACATCAAGGAACACAGTCCAGAATTTTGAGTCACTCTGGATATATATATATATATATATATATTCCTGATGTATGTGCCCCTCTATTGCAGGACTATGGATTTGTTCCATTCTCTCCCAGACACTGTGAGCATTAGTGGGAGAGTGTACTTTTAGTCTAGAGGTGAAATATTATGTCATTATTCTTGCTTTGCCTTCTGCTTAGCAAATACTTCTGATTAAGAATTAGTAGAGTTTAGTAATAGAGTTGTGATCCTATTGGAGGTTTTCTTGGCAGAGATACTAGAATGGTTTTTCCATTTCCTTTCCCAGCTCATTTTACAGATGAGGAAACTGAGGCAAACAAGGTTAAGTGACATTTCCCTAAGTGCTTTTTCTTCATGAAGCTACTTGTCCCTGCCTCCAGTGTTTCTCTCACAACTCTCTCTTTTTCTGCCTATTTTCATCAGCAAAATTTTCCATAAATGAAAGAGGCAGCCTCTTGGATATTTGTTCAATGGGAAGCCTCCAGTGGCTTCCCTCTCTAGAAACCCTGCCAAGATAATCCAAAGAGTCGGCATTTGAATTTAGGTTGAGATGAGACAAGCCAAAAAGAGAAAAGGGGGTGCTCTACTAGTGCTACATTTGAGCCCTTGTCACCATTTTCTAAGTGCAAGAAGGAGAACACAAATAATTCAGCACTTAAAAGTGTAAAGTAATCCTAGAAGTAGAGAGCCTCTGGGTAAGGACTGTTGTCTAGGAAGTTGTGGAGTTACTTGGTTTATTCACTACCTGATTGAGGGTATTAGTTTGGTCAATGTCCACCATCACTTTTCAGACTTGGTTTTCTCCCTGTGACATGGAAGAGTAAGCACTTTAATGCTCACTGAGGCACTTTGGTAAAATTTCCACATGACTTAATGGGGTAATAATGCATGAAAAGCTAGCTAGGTACTTTAGGATAACATCATTGTTCTCTGGGTCAGTCTATCCCCTCCCCGACCTTTGGAATCTGCTATTGTGCTGGTATAAAAACACCCCTAAGTGGTATTTTTAAAGATAGGTTTCTTTGGAAAAAAATGTTATGAATTCACCCTACATTTCCCTAACTTCCCCTTCATGGACACATAGTTTTAGAACTAGAAGGTACCATTAAATCCATCCTTCTCCTTTTATTATGAGGAAACTGAAGTGACTTGCCCAGGTTCACAGAGACAGCAGGTAGAATATCTGGCATTTAGAGTCACATCTGATATTTAAAATTCAAATCCTGTACCCTTTCCTATTTCTGCTGCTGCTCCCTGCCATTCCTATGAACACTTTATCTGATGCCTACAATGAGTTTGGGAAAGTAGCTTGCAGTAAGGAGGGTACCTGTCCTGGGAGTGACATTTTCCATAAATTTTTCACTTGCCCTTCTGATATCTTTTAGGTCCAACCACTTATCTTTTGAACCCTGGACTTGTGGATCCATGCAGTCTGGAGGGGACTGGAATCCTGAAGTCTGCTCCTGAAGGTGATTCAGGCAGAAAGACTTATATGAACTGATGCTGAGTGAAGTGAGCAGAACCAGGAGAACATTGTACACAGTAACAGCCACAGTGCGTGATGACTGACTTTGATAGACTTAGCCCTTCTCAGCAATGCAAGGACTTAAAACAATTCCAAAGGACTCATGATGGAAAATGCTCCACCTTCAGAGAAAGACTCATGGAGTCTGAATGCAGAGTGAAGCGCACTATTTTCTTTTTGTGTTTTTTTTTCTTTCTTATAGATCCTGCCATTCATTCTAATTCTTCTATACAACATGACTAATGTGAAAATATGTTTAATAGGAATATATGTGTAGAGCCTATATCAGATTGCATTCCATCTTGGGGAGGGGGAAGGGGAAGGGGAAGGAAGGGGAAAAATTTAAAACTTATAGAATTGAATGTTGAAAACTAAAAATAAATAACTTAAAAAAAAAGTGATTCCGGCACTGGGACATCAGAACTTTGACCTTCAGTTCAGTGACTGCTGATCGCCACGCCTCTGAAACCTTCCCTGAGTTCCTCAGTTGGTGTTCCCTCTCTTTCAGATTTTCTTGTCCTAAAGTTCCCCTTCCCCTCCTCGGCCCACTTTCTCCCTTAGAATGCAGTCTCCTTACTTTTGTCTTTGTATCACATAGCAGGTTGCATGTAGTAGGTACATTCAGCAAATGTTTACCAAATAAAATGGAATTTAGGGTGAAGTGGAGGAAACAATGACTTTGGAGTCTGAGGAGCTAGATTCAGTTACTGTTCCAAGATGGATGCGTTATTTTTGTTGAGTTGTGTCTGATTCTTGGTGATTCCGTTTGTAGTTTTCTTGGAATGGTTTGCTATCTTCTTCTCCAGTTCATTTGACAGATGAGAAAACTAAGGCAAACAGAGTTAAGTGACTTGCACAGTGTCACACAGTTAGTAAATGTCTGAGGACAGATTTGAACTCAAGAAGATGAGTTTTCCTGACTCTACTGCACCGCCTAGCTGTCAGTTAAATGTGTATTCTTGGATAAGTCTCAACTTGGCTAGGCTTCAGTTTCTACATTTAAAAAAATAAAAAAAATAAGGTGGCGTCAGATATTCCTTCCAGCCTTAGAGATGTAATCCAACGAATGCAAATAAAACTGGAAAGAAACTTTTTAACACTATGTGATACCTATAATTGTTACTTCTAGGAACTCAGAAGGAGTGGCTGTTTACAGCAGCTTTGATGTGTTGTCTGGCTGAGTGGTTCCCAACCTTTTTTTTTATTTAAACATCAAAAATATTCCCAGACCTTCCCCAACCCTCACAGGATCACAGATGTGCTTTCTAAGTATCCATCTATTGAGAAAATACATGAGAACAGAAAACTGCTGTGAATTCTGTCATATTTTTAAATAATTTTGTATTTTGCTAATTACAAAAGCACCAACATGCATTTGAAAAATAGTCATGCATATATGTGTGAAACATATGGTTTACTCAATCTGCAGGAGGCATATTTGCTTGTTTATCATACTGAGTCGTTTAATGAGTTAGCGGCTGGGGCTGTTTTTGCAGCTTTTGGAGACGGGAAGTCTAGTTGAAGCAATGAAATGTTCACCCATAGAGCTGGCTCCATATCCAGCTTGTTTTAGTATTTATTTTCCATTTTGATTTAAATATAAGTGCCAAAAATCCACTTTCACCCATTATAAACTTGCTGCATGTTCTGTTAGAGCTAAATAAAGATCAGAGTGACAATGTGCTTATTGCACGTATAGATTGGTTCATGCCACCGGTTAGGAACTAATGATCTAGAACATGGGGAGTTAGGGAAGCCCCAGTTAACTCTGTTTGTTCAAAGAGAAGTCTGTGTCATGGTCCTGAGGGGGGGCAGCAGCATACCTTTGGATGTAGCTTAAGGGAGCTGGGATATGACAGAAGGGAGGTATAAATGAATACTTACCTCACATACTACATCTTTCTGGCCAGGGTATTTGTTTTTCATGACTAGGATAGGACTTTGAGACAGAGGAGGGCCAGAATCTCTTTCTTCCCTCTACCTCCCCAAACCTACAATTTGGATATGAGCTTGAGACTTCATTGTAGCCTTTTGGCTGCAATACAAAGGCTGTCGTGCCTGTGGTGGGGGATGGGGCAGGGAGGGGGGATGGGGAGAGAAGGGAGGAAAAACGGGGGACTGTAAATTCCAATAGGATTTCCAACACAGACGTGTTGTCAGGGCAAGGCAGGGTAGCTCTATTGAGCAGAGCAGTTCATGCATGAGAGCAGACTGTGCCAATTCTATAGAGCAGGTCCCCTGTATCACCAGACTTCTCCCACTAACAAAGTTATCTTTCCCCAATCTGCTTAGCCAAAGCATCGAATACACTTCCCGTTCTTGTGCTGAGTGCACAGAAAGAATCAAACCTCTGACATTAATCCAGTCTAGGCTCGGAGGCCTGGCTGGGAAAGCTGTCTTCCATTACCTCTGAAAGCCAAGGGCATATGCTTTAGAAGCCTAGGCAAAAATGCCAGTGTGGAGATGGAAATATGTCCTTTTGTCCTAGGCACCCATGGGAAGTATAGGAAAGTATAGGAAGTATAGGAAAAAAACCACAAAAAACCACAGGAAGGGGGATACTGGTGGGAGAGAAGAAGGGAGCAGTATCCAAGGATTCCTTTCGTCCTTGTTCATTTCAAGTCAGTTAAGATATAGTTAGTTTCATTTTGTAATATTATTATGGTACATGCATTCTGATTCTTTTTGAAAAAAGTGTGCATTGTATAACAGCATGAAACTTCTGTTCTGTATACATCCTCTGAGCTTTCTCTTCTCTATGATGAGCAGTATTGTCTGATTTTTTTTTCTGTCTTCCTCCTCTAGGACCATTTTGTATTGAAGTCATTTAATGTAGTTCAGTAGAAAGAATACAAAATCTGGAATCACAGGGAGGCTTCTACTTCCTGTGTTCTCTCGGCAAATCACTTCACCTTTCTCTGCCTCAGTTTCCTTATTTGTAAAATTAAGGGTTTGAACTAGATGACTTTTCAGGTTCTATCTAGTTCTAGATTCTATGTAGTCTTTAAAATATATGTTGATTTCATTTATTTATTTTTCTTTAAATTTTTACAAAATTTTTGGAATAAAACAAGCATTTTCATCACATAGTAGAATAAAAAAGATAATTGCACACGATCATTTAGAGGGCCTTATCAAGTTAATCGAATTTCTCTACCTCCTCATCCCATGTAACAGATGTTGGCAGATAAGCCATAATTATCTTCTTAGTGATCTGTTTGCTCGTGATCATCATATCAGCAGGAAATGCTGCAATGGAAGATAATTGTTCCCATGAAACAATGCTTCTTGTAACCTTTGGATGCATGATCTGATCTAAATCAATCCAATCTAACAAGAATTTATTAAGTGACTACTCGGTGCGCAAGGCACATGTGTGTGAGGTGCTCAGGACAAAAAGACAAAAACAACAGCACCAATAGAAACACAAAGTCTGCCCTCAGAGTGCTTGTATTCTGCTGAGGGGCAGTGAGGCTAGTTAAGCAGTGAATCCATCTTTTAAAACCATTGATAAAACCAGCTCCCCTGATTCTTTTACTTGTCTCTTCACAGATAATCTGAGAACTATCTTTGAATTTAACTGTAATTTCCTTATATCTTTTAGTTGCATTTAAAGCAAGAATGTCAATATTGATCCCTTAATAGTATATGGACTTATTGTTTATTGTGCAAAGTTGTCACATTTAGAATATCAGTAGTTAAGTTGACAGATGATTTTAAAAATATGCGATTCTGATCACCTTCTGTTGCCCTTTCTGACAGTCTACCATTGTTACTGTGGAAACAGAAGTGCTGCAGGAGCCTGAGAGACATTTAAAAATTTTCTTCTTTTTGTGGATTTCTTCCATAACCAAAGATTTAATCACCTTGGGGCAAACCTGCGGATGGTTAGTCTCTCCAATTTAGCTAGACTGCTCTACACAGTCTGTTCTGTCACTGGGACTACTCAAAACCATTCCAACATGGTGGAGTCTGCCAGAGATCATACTGTATTTATGATACTGCTTTTGTGAATCCAGGGTCCCTCCCAGCCATGGAGTATAGCACCCCAACTTAGATTTGTACTGGCCACTTGGGTCTCCAGAAAGCGATGACTGCTACTCTGCTCAGGACTCTGTACTCTGACAGTTTGGGGTTTCTTGTACTGTTACTCTTGGCCCTAATCCCATTTAGTATACTACTCATTATCAATAAGCCATCTTTTAATTCTTAGAAAAGGGATTTACCTAGAAGGTATGAGAAGCACAGTAGTTAAAAAAGAATCTCCCCTAACTGGGGTACACTTTATCCTTGAATATGCAAGGTGCCTGGGGAATGTGGGCTCCAATTGAAAGCACATATATAGAGTGAATATACACACACGCACACACACACACACACACACACACACACACACATATATATATATATATATAGCTATATAAAAATACTATAAACTACATAGTATATAATATGTCAAGCCTACATATGCATGTATATATACTCATATGTTTATACGTACATATGAACACATATATTCCCATGTATTCTCTGTACACAGGTAGATATATGGAGCACACATGTGGCCAAAGGGCTACCATATGATTCCTGGCTCTGGAACTCTTTCTCTCCATTCATGGATTTCTAACCTGAGGCTCCCCTTAGGAATATTAAGGCTGGGCTCCAAAGGGTGATGTCTTTCTTGGATCTGGAGCCAGAATTTCATTTCTTTTCATCATGAGGGGCCATGTTCTCCATCTTCAGAGGAGGATGTCTTTCCACTGATATGTTAAAATGCTTCCCCTGCTGTTGACCACTAGTGCTTTAATAAACTCTGCTACAGGTTGGGAGTGGAATCTCTAGTGGTTCTGATTGATCTCCCTTTTGGTCCAACACTTCCCCTTTGGAATATGTATTTACCCAAGACAAGGAAAGAAACAGAGGCAATATATAGCCAAAGGCAAATGATGTTGGTTGGAAGATAGGGCAGATTCCCTTTCTTCTACTTGCCAGCTCTGTCTAGGAAGACATTGCCAGGAAAGAAAAGAAACAAGAAAGTCAACAGGGAGTGGCTCACTCCTTTTGTATGCATACTTAGTCATTCATGGCCAGAAGTAGGTTCATCAAGCCTTCTATATGTATTTAGATTGGAAGCGGGCAAGTGTATTTCTCAATGCTCTCAAAGACTGACTCTCCACTGACCATTTCCCCCATTACAGCGAATGCCTACAGGGATATAGGCAGCTAGGGGACACAATAAATAAAGCAAGAACTGAGTTTGAATTTTGCCTTAAACACTTACTAGCTGTGTGACCCTGGGCAAGTCACTTAGCCTCATTCAGCTGCAGTTTCCTCATTGGTAAAATGAGGATAATTTTAAAATGAAAAAAAACACAACTATCTGACAGAATTGTTGTGAAGAACAAATAAAATAACATGTGTAAAGAACTATATAGATGCCAGTTTTTTCCTCTTTTTTTGGATTTATTTATTTTTTAGATATGAATTTATTTATTTAACTTTTTACATTCATTTTCACAAAATTTTGGGTTCCAAATTTTCTCCCCATTTCTCCTCTCCCCCCACCAAATACACCGAGCATTCTAATTTTCCCTATCACCAATCTGCCCTCTCTTCTATCATCCCTCCCTTCTCTTGTCCCCATCTTCTCTTTTGTCCTGTAGGGCCAGATGACTTTCTATTCCCCATTAACTGTATTTCTTATTTCCTAGTAGCAAGAACAATACTCAACAGTTGTTCCTAAAACTTTGAGTTCCATATTCTCCCCATTCCCTCCTCCCCACCCATTCCCTTTGGGAAGGCAGGCAATTCAATATAGGCCATATCTGTGTAGTTTTGCAAATGACTTTGATAACAGTCATGTTGTGTAAGACTAACTGTATATCCCTCCATCCTATCCTGCCCCCCCATTGTTTCTATTCTGTCTTTTGATCCTGTCCCTCCCCAAGAATGTTGACTTCAAATTGCTCCCTTCTCCCATTGCCCTCCCTTCCATCATCCCTCCCTCCCTGCTTATCTCCTTCTCCCCCACTTTCCTGTACTGTAAGATAGGTTTTCATACCAAAATGAATGTGCATTTTACTCCTTCCTTTAGTCGAATATGATGAGGGTAAACTTCATGTTTTTTTCTCAGCTCTCCTCTTTTTCCCTCCACTAAAAAGTCTCCTGCTTGCCTCTTGAATGAGAGATAATTTACCCCATTCCATTTCACCCTCTCTCCTCCCACTACATTTCTCTCTCACCATTTACCTTAATTTCTTTTAAGATATGGTCCCATCCTATTCAATTCACTCTGTGCTCTCTGTCTCTGTATGTGTGTGCACACACACGTGTACATGTGTGTGTGCATATGTGTGTGTGTGGCCCCACCAGCTACTCAGATACTGAAAAGTTTTAAGAGTTACAAATATTGTCTTTCCATGTAGGAATGGAAACAGTTCACCTTTGGTAAGTCCCTTATGACTTCTCTTTGCTGTTTACTTTTTCATGTTTCTTCTCATTCTTGTGATTGAAAATCAAATTTTCTTTTCAGCTCTGGTCTTTTCATCAAGAATGCTTGAAAGTCCTCTGTTTCATTGAAAGACCATATTTTCCTCTGAAGTATTATACTCAGTTTTGCTGGGTAGGTGATTCTTGGTTTGAGTCCTAGTTCCTTTGACTTTTGGAATATCCTATTCCATGCTCTTCGATCCCTTAATGTAGAAGCTGCTAGATCCTGTATCATCCCGATTGTATTTCCACAACGCTCGAATTGTTTCTTTCCAGCTGCTTGCAATATTTTCTCCTTGACCTGGGAATTCTGGAATTTGGCCACAATGTTCCTATGAGTTTCTCTTCTGGGATCTCTTTCAGGCAGTGATCGGTGGATTCCTTGAATACTTATTTGGCCCTCTGGCTCTAGAATCTCAGGGCAGTTTTCCTTGATAATTTCATGAAAGATGATGTCTAGGCTCTTTCCCTGATCATGGCTTTCAGGTAGTCCCACAATTTTTAAATTGTGTCTCCTGGATCTATTTTCCAGGTCAGCCGCCCTTCCAATGAGATATTTCACATTATCTTCCATTCCTTCATTCTTCTGGTTTTGTTTTGTGATGTCTTGGTTTCTCAGAAAGTCATTAGCCTCCATCTGTTCCATTCTAATTTTGAGAGAACTATTTTCTTCAGTGAACTTTTGAACCTCTTTTTCCATTTGGCTCATTCTACTTTTGAAAGCATTCTTCTCCTCATTGGCTTTTTGCACCTCTTTTGCCAATTGAGTTAGTCTATTTTTCAAGGTGTTATTTTCTTCAGCATTTTTTCGGATCTCCTTTAGCAAGGTATTGACCCGTTTTTCATGCTTTTCTTGCATCTCTCTCATTTCTCTTCCCAGTTTTTCCTCCACCTGTCTCAAAATCCTTTTTGAGCTCTTCCATGGCCTGAGCCCACCAGACATCCACCTCGGATGTCTGGGATAGAGAGGCCCCGCCCTCCACATCTTTCCCTGATGGCAAGCATTGTACTTCCTCATCAGAAATGAAGGGAGGAAGGAACATCTCTTCCCCAGGAAAGTAGCTCTCTATGGTCTTATTTTGCTTCCTTTTTCTGGGCATTATCCCAGCCAGTTACTTGACTTCTGAGATTCCTCTCCTGCCTAGATCTGCCCAGCTAGTGCTTGGGGTCTGAGATTCAAATGCTGCTCCCCAGCCTCAGGGCTTTCAGGGGTGGGCGGTGCTGCTATTCAATGTGAGCTTAAGTTCTGGTTCTTGGGTGGGGGCAGGGCCACCTCCCAGGCTCAGTTCCCTCGGGGGGTTTATGCAGAGACCTTTGGTAATGGAGCTCCTCCCTGCTCCGGGAGTCCCGGGCCGCCACTGCCTCTGCCGCTGCCTCTGCTGCTGCCTCCCGAGGGGACCCGAGCCACGGACACACCCCGCTTCCCTCTCGGCCAGCCCAGAAGTCTCTCTCACTGACCTGTAGTGCCTGTGGGTGGAGGGACCTTCTCGGCCACCGGAGATTCCGTCCTTGAAGCCTGCTCGGATCTGCTCCTCTGGGGCGGTGGCCAAGGCAGCACAGGGGTGGGCTCTGCTGTCCGCAGCACAACGGACCCCTGGGGACAGCTTTCCAGGGCTCTCTGGAATGGAAATCTCTTCCACTCTGTTGGTGCGTGCTTGCTCTGCTCCAGAATTTGTGGGGAGTTCTTTTTACAGGAAATTTATGGACTGTGGATTCGGAGCTACCATGTGTGAGTCTTTCTACTCTGCCATCTTGGCTCCTCCTCCCAGTTTTTTCCTTTTTTGTAAACATGTAACTTAGTCCACAAATACTTATTAAGTACCTGCTGTATGCCAGGTGGGCAGCTAGGGGCAAAGGGATCGAGTGCTGGGACTGGAATCAGGAAGACTCTCTAGCTTCAGACACTTATGTGTGTGTGACCCTAACCAAGTCACTTAACCCTGTTTGCCTCAGTTTCCTCATCTGTAAAATGAGCTGGAGGAGAGAATGGCAAAACACTCTAGTACCTTTGCCAAGAATACCCCCAATGGGGTCATGAAGAGTTGAACGCAACTGAAGAAGCTGAACAATAACATGTGTCAGGTATGGTGCTAAGCACTGGGGATACAAAAAAAAGGCAAAAGGCAGTCTCTGTCCTCAAGGAGCTTATAATCTAATGGGGGAAACAACAAGCAAACAGATATATCCAAACAAGATTATGTATACACACACACACACATATATACACACACATACACAATAGGATAGGATATTTTTTTTATATATATATATATATACATACATATAATAAAATAAGAATGGAAAGACACTAGTATTAAATATTAAAAAAGACACTAGTATTAAGAGGTTGGGAAAGGCTTTCTCTAAAAGATGAGATTTTATTTGCGACTTAAAGGAAGTCAGGAGTTAGAGATGAAGAGGTAGAACGTTTCAGGCAACAGAAATAGGGGAACAACCAGAAAAAATTTCTAGCACTGAGAGATGGAGGATCCTGTCTATGGAACAGTCAGGAGGCCAGTGTCATTGGACTGAAGAGCATGTGTAGTTAAGTAAGGTATAAGATGACTAGGAAGGTGGGAAGGGGCTAGGTTATGAAGGGCTTTGAATGCCAAACAGGATTTTATATTTAATCATGTGGTTGATATGGAGTCACTGTAATTTATTGAGTAGAGAGTGACATGACCAGACTTGTGTTTTAGGAAAATCATTTTGGTGGCTTAATGGAGGATAGATTGGAGTGGGGAGAAACTTGAGGAGGGTGAACCCACCAACAGACTATTAGAGTGAGAAGATGAGGGTTTGTACTAGGGTAGAGCAGAGCCAGAATAGAGAAGAGGAGATGGTTGAGAGATATTTTAAAGGTGTTTATATCCTGTGTAAATGACCATTTATGCTTTGCAGAAAGTAAAAAATTGTTCATTTTGCTAAATTGCAGTCTTCCTAGTGGCAAAAATCTGATTAAAAAAACAAACTGGGTTAGTCAAAGTTCGAGTTCACAGTTACAAGGCTGCATTAATTAACATACATACATTCAAATCTTGCTCTTCATCCATCTTTGGCACTGTTTGTGACTTTAGTTTTTCTGGAGATCCATTTGAATTGCCTTAGGAAGATTCTGAAGATGACCTGGCAGGATAAAGTACCAGATACTGAGGTTCTTATTTGAACTAAAATGCTAAGCATTCACACTCTGTTTCAGAGAGCACAACCCTGACGGACTGGCCATGTTATTTGAATGCAAAATGTATGATTGTCAGAAAGACTGTTTTATGGAGAACTCACACAGGGCAAGTGATCACATAGTGGTCGGAAGAAGCAATGCAAGAATACTCTTAAGGTGTCTTTTAAGAACTTTGGAATTGATTGTGTGACATGAGAAACACTGGCTCAGGACCTCTCAGCGTGGGGTGCCCACATCAGAGAAGACGCTGAGATCTATGAGCAAAGCAGAATTGAAATAGCTCAAAGGAAGCACAGAATGTGCAAATTTAGAGTATCTGCCCCAAATGTTCACACAGACTATTTGTATCCAACCTGTGGTAGAGCATTCTGAGCTCATATTGGTCTGACCAGTCACAGTTGGACACACTGAAACTTGGCCCTAGCAAAATAATATCATTTTGGTCCTCTTTGAGAATGAAGGACAGCAACCAAGCAATAGATATGGAGAGTGACAGATAGTGAAGAGTTGAGGATGACATTTAGGTTGTGAACCTGAGGGACTGGAAGGATGGTGCTGTCCATGGTAATTAAATCCATGGGAGCTAATGACATCACTAAGTGAAGTAGTATAGAGAGGAAAGAGAAGAAGGTCCAGGACAAAACTCTGTGATATATCTGTAGTGAGAAGATGTGATCTTGATGACGATCTAGCAAAGAAGATCAAGAACACGTGGTTTGATAAATAGGAGGAGGATCAGGAGTGTGTCAGTGTGGTGTCTGAAAAATCTGAAGAGAAAAAAGAGTATGAAAGAGAAGAAAGTGAACAAGAGCCAAAAACTGCAAAGAGATCAAGGAGAATGAGGATTGAGAACAGACCATGAATTTGACAATGACGAGATCATTGGTAACTTTGGAAAGAGTGGTTTTAGTGGAATGATCAGGTGGTCAACCAGATTACAATGAGGGTAAACAAGAGAATGAGAGGGAGAAACTGGAAGCATCTATTGCAGACAGCCTTTTCAAGGAGTTTAGCTACAAAGGACAGAAAAGATATTAGGATGAAGGGTAGGGGGATAGAAGGATCAAATGAGAGTTTTTTGAGGATGGAGGAAATATGGGCAAATTATTAGGCAGTAGGAAAAGGGACAGTAGACAGGGAGAAATTGAAAATAAGTGGTATAATGCGGATAACTATCGGAGGAGACAGGACAGAATGGGATCACTTGAACAGGTAGAGGAGTCAGCCTTGGTAAGGAATAGGGCCACCTCATTGTGTGAGACTGGTAAAGGAGGATATAGTGGTAGAAGGCATATGAGTGATATGAGATGAACAAGAGGGGAAAAGAGGGAACTCCTGGTGAATGGCCTCAGTTATTTTTCTATAAAATACAAGGCAAGGTTCTCAGCTGAGAGGATTAGGGAAGGGAAAGCCATGTAAGATTTGAGGAGGAATGACAGGTTTGGAATTGCTGCTGTGGAGAATAGGATAGAGAGTTGATGAGTATAGTAGTATTGCCTAGCAGTACCGAGGACCCAGTTGAGATTGTAGTGGACCCAATCAAAATGATTGCACAATTTTCTCCACCTTCATTCAGCAAAGCATGCATAGGAGTGAAGGCAGGGGGTAGGAGTGATCCAAGACTGAAGCTTGGCAGGGTACAATTGGCAAAATTTTCCAATTTTTTCCCAAAAATTTCCAGGTTTCTTGCCTAATCCCTAAATGCAACTCAAGCAAAGAAAATAGTGTAGGGTTGAATATTCACCAGAGGGTCAAGATAGAGAAAAAAAGGATAGTGACAAGTGCAGGGGAGATAGCCTCAGAAAGAATTAAGGGGTCAAAGAATTGGAGGTCATGGTATAGGGAAAGAGCATAATTTTGTAAGGGAAAGCTGAGGCAGAAGTGGAAAACTAATATCTTATGGTTAGATAAGAGGATTTTGGAATTCTTGAACACAGAGGTGACACATTTATGGGTGATGTCAAGATCAAGGGTATGACCATCTTTTTGGGTTAAGTGGGTAGAGGGGCAGGTCATGCAAAATTAAGTTGAGAAACTGAGTGGGGGAGTCAGTATGCATGTTGAAGTCCTGTAGTACAAGGCCATTAATATCAATTAAACATTTAATTGAACAATTAATCATTAAACATTTATTAAACACCATATACATATATATGTATATGTGTATATATGTATGTGTATATATGTATATGTGTATATATATACATACATATATACATTGACTAGATCTGAAGTCTATATATGTATATATATAAAAGAGAGGTACTATGGTACAGTGGCTTAAGTTCTGGACTTTGAATCAGGAAGACCTAGATTCCCATCCCACCTCTAATTCTTGCTACCTATGTGGCCATGGACAATTCACTTAACTTCTGAGAAGCCTCAGGCAATTAAGACTTTAAATTGCAGACAGCTTGCTATGTGTCAGTGAAGGGAGCACCTACACCACTGAAGTCACAAATTCCTTGTGCTATTATATGCAAAACAGTGCGCTATGTGCTGGAGATAGAAGGTAGAAGTGACACAATGTCCCTACACTCAAGGATTTTATAGTTTAGAAGGTGGACAAACCATGCACACAGATAACTGTAAATTAGAAAATGAGTATGAACATAGAGATGTTCAAATAGAAGAACCTGAGAGATCAAGGAGGGGGCGTTAAAAAAGGCTTTATGGAAGAGGTAGCACCTGAACCATCCTTGAACAATCGTTATAGTTATAGCTAATGGGGCTATTGGGAGAGATTGTTCTAACTATGTGGGAAAATATCCCAATCGCAGAAAGGTAGGAGAGAGCATATCTGTAAAATGGGCTTCTATTGTTTCTTCCAACTCTAAATCTGATACCTTGATCTAATAAGATTGGGGACATAGAATCTTTGATGAGGAGTATCATGAAATAAATCCTGGTCTATTCTTGGTCCTCCACATGTGTCAGGAGCTCTGCTGCCTCTATGACTTTGTCCTTGCAGTTCCCTATGTTCCCTTTGTTTCCCATACATGAAATACCTTCTTTTCCCTGTCAAATTACATAGCACTTTGTTTTTTAAAATTTTATTTTTAATTTATGAAATAAAACAAACATTTCCATAAGATAGTACAGTGAAAAAGGTGATTGCACATGAAACCGGAAATCTATTATATGAAATCAACATACTGATGTGTTTCTATGCATAGTTATCTATGGATGCCTGATTCCCTTATTAGTATGTTAACTCTACAAAGACAGCTATAATATTTTTCTAAACTCCTTGTCTCCTCAATATTGGCTTTGGCTAAGGCAGGCATTTAATTTAAAAAAAAAATTATTGAATGAATGAATGAAATAAAACTTGAAGGATATATTTTTCCTCATTTGACTAGATCTGAAGTCTAGGCAGGGTCCTCTGGATCTCTGAAGCCTAGAAGGGAAACCTAACTACCTTCCTGCTTGAAGATCAGACTGCCTACTGAAAGATACAATCAATAGTTTTATCCATTTTGTCTAGTTGAGCGCACTCATTTCCTGCATTTGCACAAAACTATCACTAGGTGGCCTGCGCACCACATGGAGCTACCCCATGGGTCTCTGCAAGGCCAGAAACAGCTTTGGAATGCTGGCTCACGCTTGGTGCTCTGGAGGACTCACGCGGTTCCCCCTCCCCCATGCCCCTGCAAAATAAAGATAACAAGACATACACTTATGATGATATAAGCATGCTTCTATTTTTGCCCTCCCTCACTTATTCTATTTGGAGCTTGCTGAGGTAAATACACAGGGTTTGCAATTTGAAGTCCCCCCTTGTCTCTGAGATACAGTTCTTCTTTAGCATCCCTCAGAGCACAGTTTGAACACTTGAGGGGGTGGGGAGAAGGGGCTCCCTGACTCCTCTGGGGTCTTCCTTTAGTTCCTCCAGTTATAAAGAGCTCATCTCGCATTAGCCTTCCCTCCCATCTCCACGCAGCCAAAGGAAAAGCCACAGTCTTGGGCATAAAATGAGAGCTGCTCAGTGGGATCCTGGGAGGAAAAAAATGACCCCTACTGATCTGGTCCATTAAAGGGCCACTGTTAGAGTAGAGTCATTTACTACAGACACTATATTAAAGTGGCAGGATGTCTGCCCAAGGGCTCAGTTTCTTGAGGGTAATTTGTGGCTGTTTGCTGTCCTCAGGATGCCTTGGGTACTGTGACCATAGTATTCTTAACAGGAAACTGCATATGGGGCATGGTGAACAGGGAGCCTGGCTCCAGCTCAGGGAGGGCTCTGTTCAGAGGCAGTCACCAATCAGTCCTTTCAGAGACCCGATTGACTGGAAGCCACGGAAGCACTAGTGTGACCCAGCCTCAGAGAGAGTTGGGCAGAATGCCCCGAGATCTGTTTGGTTTGGGGTTTTGAAGGAAGGTGGTGGTAGAGGCAGAAACACAAGCAAATGCTGGAAGGGAGAGCAGTGTAGTGGAAATATTCATGAACTGACTGGTCAGTAGGCCTGCTCTGCCACTAACTGGCTGCCTCGAGGCCATAGGGAATTCTCTCACCAAGGACCACAATGGTTGGGAGGATCAGGCAGTGGTAGCAAAGAAGTGCAGCTTCACTGAAAGGAGACAACCCGTGCCCCACAGAGTTCAGTCTGCATTCCCATGAAGGTTAAAAGAAGAACCCAGGAGAGCATGTCATGAACATCTTCTCACCTGGGTTTGAATTCTCCACTAATCATTATCCTATTCCATCAATCTAAAGACCATTCTCCTTGGTAGACAAAACAGACAGAATAGAGTTTGAATGGTTGCCCCTTTTCTTCATCAAATGGTGCTAGTGGCAGACCCTCCTTTAACCTTCTTCCTCTTGCTTTCAACATTACCCTCCACCCCCTTCCTTTTTAAAGCCATTCTTCTTGTCTTCAGCATTTTACCACAAGGCTCAGCTTATTCTGGGCTTTTGTGAGCCTGATATTATTTTTGTAGGAACTTGCCAGGTTTTAATATCATCTTTAGTTAACCTTATTTAAATTCATCTTGTGTAGACATCCTTTTAAAATCAGAGTTCATCGATGAACTCTCTGTGGAGGGCCATCTTTCTCTTTAGCCCTCTTTTTTTTTTCTTTCTCCTCATTTGGGACTGTCAGCAGATTTTTTTTCTTGAGCTAATTGCCTTTTTAGAATCTCAGGGTGTGAGATCCCACCGATTCTATTTTTGAGCTCTTTGAGATCAGTTTTTCTAAAGACTATGGTACAGGTTAGACTTCCTCCTTATCTCTCACAGATTTTATGATGGCATGATAATTATCTTTTAAGTTCCTTATCATTTCTCATACTCAGTGTCAGCAAGGTCTTCCTTCTGTGTGTTTGAGATCTTCCCTGATAGCTATGACATTTTTTTATCATGAGGAGATTACATAAGGGAAAATGAATGAAAGAGCCGAGTCTTCTAAGAACAGCATGAAGAAGGTTCCAATCCATTATGAGATGAGGTTTATGATACATGCTAATAACAGAAAAATTGAGGTTTACTTTAGGTATATTTGGGGCAAAAGAAAAACCAATCCAAGTCCATGAACAGTTAATTATTTACTTAGAGTAGATGAGAAGTCCCCAAAATCAGAGTTCAGTGCCTCATTGTGTCATGGAGCTGACACTGAGTTATCAAAGATTATGTCGGAAGAATAAAAGTGCTGGTAGGTTCTATCATACTGGAAACGCTTTTAGTATGTATGCTTTTAGAAAATCCTGGTAACTTGTAACAATCTCCAGGACACTCTCCCTCCTTTCTTAATGAGTTCAGTGCCCGGGTCATAGTCTTCCTCACCATCTCAACTCCTGCTTCTTTTCTAGGGAATGTCTATATGTTGATGGTGCCTCAAATACCTATTCTTCCACTCTGTGGGGCAGCTGGGTGGTCCCATAGTGCATAGAGGGCTGGGCCTGGAGTCTTCCTACCTCAGTCTTCCTGAGTTCGAATCTGTCACCGGACACTTACTAACTGGGTGACTGCTGGGGAAATCATTTAACCCTGTTTGTTTCAGTTTCTTTATCCATAAAATGAGCTGGAGAAGTAAATGGCAAACTACTCTAGTATCTTTGCCAAGAAAACCCCAAATGGAGTCACAAAGCATTGGAGATGACTAAACAGCAACCAACACCCTGTGTTAGATACATGTAGTCATGGTCAAACCCCTGGTCTTGCCATCACTCACAAGGATCCTACTTCTATGTTTAAGAACTCTGAATTTTCTTTATCTGATCATATAAAAATCAAGGAAACAAGAGTTTATTAAGTACCTATTATGTGCCAGACACTGTGCTAAGCTCTGGGAATTAAAAGAAAGACAAAAACAAAACAAACAAACAAAACACCCCCACCCAGTCCCTGTTTTCAAGGAGCTCATAATCTAATGGAGGAGAAAACATGCAAAAAAAACCCCTAAACTATGTACAAACAATATATATACACCATAAATTGGAGATAATCAACAGAGGAAAGGCACTAGAAGGAAGGAGAACTGGGAAAAGATTTTTGTAGAAGTCGGGATTTTACCTGAGACTGGAAGGAAACCAGGGAAGTCATGAAGTGAAAATGAAGAGGGAGAGAATTCCAGGCATGAGGGACTGCCAGTGAGAATGTCCAGAGTCTAGAGGCAGAGTGTTGTATGAGGGAAAACTAAGAGAGGCCAGAGTTTCTGGATCACAGCTTACTTGGTGTGCTCGTGCGTTAGTGAGTGCGTGCATGCGTGTGTGCATGTGTGTGTGTGTGTGTGTGTGTGTGTGTGTGTAAAACATAAGAAGATTGAAAAGATAGGAAAGGACCAGGTTACGAAGGGCATTGAAAGCCAAACCGAATATTTTATATTTGATCCTAAAGGTAATAGGGAGTCACTGGAGTTTATTGAATGAGGGGGGGGTGGTATGTAGATGACATGGCCAGATTAATTTGAAAGCTAAGTAGAAGATATATTGATCACAGTCTTTTGTCTTTCTATCCCTATTTATTCTTTCTAAACCTACTCTTTGTCCTCATTATGACTTCTAGTCTCTTCATCCATTTATATTTCTCCATCCATCTGCCTATTGTTCTAACTATGATATACAGTTGGTTGGAAAACCTGTAGTTGTTGTTCACAAGTATGTATTATCTTTTCCTAGTACTGCAAATAGATGGTAAACTGGACCCAGAATTGAATAGGAGGAGAGGAGCAGGCTGACTTCCTCTGGGAAATTCCAGTTTGTTTAATGTCTCCCAACTTCTCCTTGAAACAAAGGTCCATCTTTTGAATACCAATATTCTTCCAGTTCTCTTAAATGGATTCGTGTGATGGAACCATGCAATCTCTTAAAAAAAGGGGGGGCAATAGAAAGCTACATGGTGGATGTGAAGAGGCTGAGTGTGAACATATTTTTACATTTATGGGGTATCACTTGATCTTTGGCACTATCAAAGAGTGGAAGAAACACCATCAAGGGCTTACTGAGTGCTCTATCCCACAGTTGACATTAGATACCTACACCCATTGACAGGATTTGGCAGGTAAAGATGTAGCGAACACCCTCCTCTGCACTATCAGAGTTATCTCCTGTTCTCTGCTTTGTCTCTTCAGAAAGGGGACATACACTTTGATAGCCATGGAACCATTAATGTAGCAATTCAATCTAAGAGAGAAATATCTCCCTTTTGGATGACGAAGTAACTCAGAAATGGATAAGAGATTGGATAGAAACAGATTGTTAAGGAACTAGGCACAGAAGAGGTCCTTCAACAAGGAGAAGGGACTAGCAATTGTAGCAACATCCCTCAGATTTCTTCTGAGACACACATTTTAGTAAGGGCTCAGAAGCACCATGAAATGAATGTTCCCCAAAGAAGATTCTTAAAAACCTCTATATTGCCAACTATTCATAGTGATGTTTATCTGATTTTTAAATTGCTAGTTTAAAAACAGAACTGGTCAATAGTGATCTGAAACTCAAGATAAGATAGGAGATAGTAAGACAGTGCCTTTTCAAAGAGTAAGAATCATCTGGTCCAGAGGAACCCAATGTCAGCTATTGAAACAACATGGGGATGTTAATATTGAACCACTCGTCAATGATCGCTAAGGAATTGTATTTAATGGGAGAGATGCCACTTTGCTACATATGGGCAAATAAACGTTACTCTGATTTTTAAAGAGTAGAAGAAAACTAGATATACTTGGTGTTGATTTCTTGTAAAATTCTCCTAACCATTCATTCATTTATTCATTTTTTAGAGTATTGATATTGTAAATATTTTAGAACAGATTATTTAAGGGATGTTTTTCAAGTACATTGAGCATTCTCAGTGTCAGCATGGTTACCTTAAGAACTTTATGTCAGGCTAAACTATTTTCCCTTTTTTTTTGACTGGTAGATAAGGAAAGGGCAGTTAGGTGGTGCAGCTGATAGAGCACTGGGGATGAAGTCAGGGAGATCTGAGTTCAAATCCAGACTTAGACATTAGCTGGGTAACCCTGGGCAAGTTAGTTAACCTTTTTTGCCTCTGTTTCCTCATCTATCAGATGAGCTGGGAAAGAAAAAAACAAGTCACTCCAGTATCTTTGCCAGGAAAACCCCAAATGGGTCATGAAGAGTCAGATACAACTAAAACTACTAAACAACCACAGGTGAAGGGAATGCTGATATAGATGAAGTTTACCTGGAGTTTTTGATGTCACTTAGTGATGTATCTCATGATCCCATTTTAGACAAATGGAGAGATATGGTCTGGATGGTAATAAAAGGATGGCAGGAGCCAAAGAATACTGATGAATGAATCCATCCTTGTCAAATGGGTAAGAAATCAATTCAAATAAACAGACGTTTATTAAGGTTGAAATAGTTCCTGCTATGCACAAGGAGTAGAGCTAAGACCAAAACAGAGAACGCTTCCCCATCAACATGGAGTTTTTTTTTCTACTGACACTAATAGAGGGTGCCGGGTTTCTTCCTTGGCCACGCTCTGGACAACATTCTTATCAGTGAGAGTAGAAATGGTACACAGGGCAAATTAGTGGGTAAAATAAAATATGGCATGATAATGATTTAGAAGCAACACTTGGGATTCAAAAAAGACTTATACTTCCTGGAGTCATCTTATATAATCTTTGTATCTCTTTAGCACTTAGCAGAATAGGTTAAATACAGTGTTTAATAAATATTTGCTGAATTAAACTGAACTGAACAGAATGGGATAGTAAGTAGGAAAACTATTGGATTTGGAGTCAGAAAATCTAGTTTTGAAAACTAACTTTGAACCTGTGTCACCTGGGTTGATTCTGGGCATCAGTTTGTCATCAGTAAAATGAAGGGCTTGGGGTCAATAATCTCTAAGATTCTTTGAAGATCTGAATCTTACGATCCCATGAATTGAATTGAATCTCTGTAGGCTGATGCAATGGACTAAAATTAAAATGAAATGTAGCCCACTAAATGTAAAGTCCTGTGTATGGATTAAAAAACAAACAAAAAACGTTTTCAATCATAGCATGAAGATAGAAATAGCTAAATAGCTTGTGTGAAATAGTCCTAAGAATCCTGGTAGAATGAAAGCTTTCTACGAGGCAGTAGTATGATAGTCAAAAAAGCTAATGGAGTCTCAAGGTCTGTCAGAGGTACGTGTCCAAAATGAGGCCATATTCTGTATCCCTAATTCATTGTTCTTGTCCTTGATCAAAACACATTTGTATATTATATCTAGTTCTGGGCACCCTATTTTAGAAGAGATACTGACACAGTCCTTCTAGGGAAGGTTGACCTGGCTGGTGATAGAAATCATGCCATATGAAGATTGGTTCAAGGCATTGGGGATATTTAATTAAAAAAGGGGGTTTTTGTTTTTTGTTTTTTGGTGGTGGGGGAGATGTCATATGATAGTCTTCAAATATTCAAAGGATTATCACATGGAAGAAGAATTAAACTTGTTCTGTTTGACCTTAGAGAGTCAAATTGGGATTAATAGGTGGAAATTCAAGGAAGAGGACAGCCCTCAGTGTTAAGGAAAATTTGTTAACTCCTAGAGCTGTTAAAAAATGGCATAGGCAGACTAATTTGGAGAGGTGTGGTTTGGTTAGGGGTTGAGCAAGATGAATTGAGAATATTCTAATACTAGGATTCTAATGCTTCCAGGTGGACTCATTTGAAGATAAAGAGAATCTAAGAGTTACAGAGGAGAGCCCAACACTGTCACTGAAGGAGAAAAGTAGAGGATGAGGGGGAAGGGGGGGGGGCAGCTAAATAGTGCAGTGGTTAGAGTGCCGAGTCAGGAAGATTTGTTTTTCTGGGTTCAAATCTAGCCTCAAAACGTGTAACCCTGGGCAAGTCACTTAACTTTGTTTGCCTCAGTTTCTTTATCTGTAAAATGATCTGGAGCAGGAAATGGCAAACCATTCTAGTACCTTTGCCACGAAAAGTTGTATGTGACTGGAGAGCAATAGCAATAGAGGGCAAACAGCTTCCTCATCATGATGTAGGGCAGCATAGTTGTATAGGAAATGATATGGTATAGCTGAATAAACACTGGAGTGAGAGGACCTGTATCTGAGTCCAGGATCTGCTATTTATTAGCTATTTAGCCTTGAATAAATATTTTCAACTGCCTGAGTCCCAGTTTGTTCATCTATAAAGTAGGGGTGATAATGTTTAAGGTTTGCTATGGAAATAAGCACCTTGTCATCCCTACAGTTCAATAGATATAATAGGGTAGGCTGGAGGAATAGGACTACATTTCCCATGAGGCTCTGGGCCTCAAGAATGAATGAACTTGATTAAAGTTCCTAGGATTCCCATCCTAGAGGCTGGGTGACTGTGTCAGGAAGGCACGCATTCAATTTCTTATCCTAGGTACCTCTGTAAACAATTCCTCCCTGCAACGTTCCCAGACTCCTCACCAGATTGCCTCAGATGGATCTCAGTAGCTGGCAAATGGGTTTACCTGCTCCTATTCCATTTTCTATATCAGGTGCTGTCAATGACCAACTTCTCTCTGTGTGGTTTTTCCTATTTCTTGTTCAGCAATCTTTGCTGTTCTCTTGATGCACTCACCTTTTGCCTCAGGCATAAAATCTTAAGAGAAACAGACTCAGAGAACTTCTATCAGGTCTATCTGTGAGGCTTGAAGCCTCATGGGAAATGTAGTTTTCTTCATAGAATTCCTCTTTCTCTTAATTTCTTTATAACTGAGATGTTTGTGAAAATCATAGTTAAATTCTAATTAAAATGCTTGTTAGGCAAATCTTGTACTGGCGTACCTAAACAGGGTTGCTGTGAGGATCAGATTGGATAAAGGAGGGCAAAATAGATATGGAATACTTTGTAATAAAAGTGCCATATTAATATGAACTATTATAGACTAGATACACAGTTTCAATATTGTTTTAGGAGCTCTTTGGACCATGACTTTCAGTTGGGTTGACTGGCACAATTATTTTGTATTCACATGGTTATTTTAGGCTGTAGACCCTGGGTCCCATTGAAGGTAATCAGGACTTCACAGGTCCTCCTATCCAAGGTGTGAGGGTGGCTCATGAAAATAAAGGAGAAAGTTGGTATGTGAGAGCAGAGATGAGAACAAGGGAAATGATGTCTCAAGAGAGTACCACTAGTGAGTACTTATCCACCTTGTCCACGCCTTGTCCACCAGATGCAGGTCTGATGCCTGCAGCCAGGAGAACTGGTTTTTCCACCCACAGTACTGGCCTCCCCAGAGGGGTAAAGGTTGGCAGTGACTCCTGATTAGAAATGTGTAGGGAGCCCCTAGCCACTGTACATTTGGAGTCATCTCTCCCTCCATTTTGCTTCTGTGTGGGTCCCCAGGCATCCAAACAATGTCTCTCCAGGCAGCCCAGCATTGCTGTCATAAAATGCAACTGAAATCCGTATCTATGGAAACAAGGTTTGTTCCTTGTTTTCTCCTCAATCTCTCCCTCCCTTTCTCCCTCCTCTGCCCCCCTTTCCTAGTGTCTATTGTAGCTGAAAAGGGATAGTTGGCTATGGGACTCAATGCAGTCAAATTCAGGTCCAGTCCCTGTCACTACACTAAGTGTCCTTTCCCTGGAATGAGGAGGAGCAACTGATGTACGGTGAGGGGATCCACTGTCTAGGTTTGCTGGGGTATAATCAGGCAGTTCTGTCAAAGCAGGATGAGCTATGTTTTGGGTTGCGATTAGGGAATGAGGGCTTACTGATCCTTGGAAAAGGAAAGTCAGTAGGTCAAATGGTCAGGATTCTGAGAGCAGAGGGAGCGACTGTCTTTTCAGTCAGCTAGGACTGTTATTTTTCCTGACAGTCAATCTGCCAGTCAGTCAGCTAGCCAGTTATCTAGCCAACCAGTCAGCCAACCAGACAGTTATCCGGTCACCCAGAGCGTCAACCAGTTAGCCACTCAGCAAGTCAGCTAGCCAGCTAGTCAGCCAGCCAGTCAGCCAATCAGTTAGCTAATCAGCACATTTTATCAAGTACCTGTTGGGTCTAGAGGCCCTTTCTAGGCGTTGTTTGCATCATCTGGGACCCAGTTTCTTTTGCTCATAAATAATAATAGCTAGCATTTTATATAGCTCTTTAAAGCTTGCTTTAGCACTTTACATATGTTAGCTGTTATTCCTCCTGTTCACATGTGTACATAGACATGAAAACTGTTCTGAATCTGTGAAGTTCGACCAGTTGCTTTTTGGCTTCAAGATGAACTGAAATCAGCCTGTTTCAATTAGGCAGTTCTAGCTGAAGGAGAGACAAAGACTGAGAGAACGTGTCGGCGCGGAAATACGGGCAGTGCTCAGCCAAACCCAGGTCTCTTTGCCTTCCCTAGCCCAGTGGCCTCGTCCTTGAAAACACAAGAGACTCGTCAGAAGCAGAAATGGGCTGATGGGAAAGCACACGGGACTGTGGGACCTCCCAGCTACACCAGTATGCAGGGGTCCTGGAAAAATAAACAAGCAACCAGTCTCTTTCATTCCCACCACTGAGGCTCACTCGCCTTAACGCTTGGATGGACATCCTCCAGGGAAAGCAGCTTGAGCCAAAGATGAACACACAGCTGTGGTGTTTGTGCTGAAACCACCAGGGGGCGAAGTTGCTTCACATTCACCCTATGCAGAATTTTTTTTTTTTTTAAATTAAATGACCAGGGGGTTCTGAGCGTAAACTAAAAGAGGCCAGCTTCAGGCTTCATAATGGCAGTCAAGTGGAACTGTTTTTATAATGCCAGAAGAGATGGGGACAGTCCACGTATTAGGGACTAGGAGAGGCAGAAGGAAGGGACCAAGGCATGGACCGTGGTTTTGGATAAATCATCCACTTTCCTGCACAGCCATAGGAATGAACCCCCTTCTGGGGCAAAAAAAAAAGGTTAATTGATCTGTGCGCGGGTGGAACTGGGAAGACCCCAAACTACACCCCTCTGTTTCTTTTTCCATCTTCCATCAGTTCATTTCTACTACTGATGAGCAGGTCTGAAGCCCCCCTACTCCCCACCCCCAGTAGCCACTTAAATCAAAATGCTACTGAATCGGAGATTCTCTGCTACGCCCACGCCCTCAGCAGTCTGTGCTGCTATTCAAGCCTCCACGTCCACCTCCACAGACACTTTGCAGCCCTGAGCGTGGAGTCAGAGGTTGAGGCTTTGACAAGGAGAGGAGTGGGTGGGAAGGGAGGGCAAGGGTGGCTAACCGTGGAGTTGGTGGCTACACTATTAGAGAGCAAAGGCTGAACTTCCATGGACAATAAATAGGCTGATAGCTTTTGTAAGAGAGGGAAACACTGGTGGAGAGAGGGGTGAGGATATGATGGAGTGGAGGGCTTGTGGGGGGTGGGACAACTTTTTGGTTGTGCAGGGAAGGGATCCAGTCTGCAGGAGGCCACAGATATTTCCTGGACCTGATTCTCTCCAGCCTGCAGGCCTGAGAACAAGTCACCTGTGGAAGGAAGCCAGTTTGTGATGGCAGACATATAGCTCTCTTGTTTTCATGATCCCAAGCCCAGCCTGTATGAGCACGTGTGTGTGTGTGTGTGTGTGTGTGTGTGTGTGTGTGTGTGTGTAGGGGGAATGGAGGGAAGGCTGCTTACTCTTGTCCTCCCACTCTATGAAGCTTCCCAAGGGATTCTGAAAGCCCCCTAGGAACCTATATTTACACTTAGCAATAAAAAGAAACTACTCCCTCTTCTGAGGAATCCTGTCCTTAAACCAGTCATGAATCTAGTTCTAGTAGAAACACAAGAGGAACACAGAAGGTTTTCTCTATCCTCAGTGGTTCCCTAAGGTTTGTGGTTAAAGCACGTTAAGAATAGTGGAGAATTAGCTGGACTAGTCGATATTCATAATCAACTTCTGATTATCTGTGGAAGCAGTGCATGGATTACTGAGAAATCACTGAGCTCTGGAATGCATCCTGGTATTTGTTTTAGCAGATTTATTTTGCTAATTGTGTTTGGCTTAGACTAACACTAAAATGAGCCTTCATTTCCTAAATACACTGCTGAATGATAGGGGGAAGTGCTCCAGGGGAAGCTGGGTGGTAGGGAGAAGTCAGCTGAGATTAAAAATGGGCTATGATAAGCCTTAAAGGGGATAACCAAGAGCTGAACCTTTTCTGAGTAGTTTTCCATAGTTCATCCCTAACCACATATTCTGTAGAGTGGAAGGGAGCATGTACATTGCCATCCCTATTTTTTAGATGGTAAAAATGAAGAGTTTAAGTGTATTGACTGAGTTCACAAAGGTAGTGCTTCCATGGATCATAGGTTCATAGATTTGAACAAGAGGCAGAGGTGTGTTGGTTTAATAATGTTTTTTTCTAATTTAGTGAGAATTTTTTTTTTGCTAGAAAATTAGCAAATTCTTACCTATTAATAATTTCTTTGAGAATACAATAGATGACATATTCACACAACTATCAAGGCCAAAATAACTTTTAAGGACCACAATATGCTCAAGAATCTAATCCTAATTCAGCACTATGAGTGATGAGGTGAGAGGGATTACTCTTGGAACCATCCATTTAGGAAAGCTATATTGCTACTGAGAGCAGAAAAATAACCAGCACGTGTACTTCTTTCTCTTCTCAGTCACTCATTGGTCCAAAGATTGGTTCAACGCTATTTCTTTGCTGCTGATCTTTTTCCTTCTCCTTTCTTTGGTTTGCCTTTTTCACAAAGCTTCTTTAGTCACATTCACTCTTCCTTAAAATCTTGATGTTCAACTCTGATCAGACAAATGGAGTTTCCTCATGAGAGCAAAATAGATGCTGTGAGGGGGATACCAGTCATAAGTCTCCTTCCTTTTGGCCAAAGGCTGTTTACCAAATAACTTCACTACTTTCATGGACTTGGAATAGGTAGGGTTGGCAACTTCTCCAAATGTTTGAGCACTCAGGCGAGCCATTCTCATGGCATATTCTGAAAGGGATGATATCTCAAGGGAGAGCCAGTAGACAGTTTCAGTTTAACAGGTCTGGGCCTTCCTCCTTTAATAATGTTTAATAACTGGCTTTCTGGGGGAAAAACATGTGTTGAAGAAACGCCTTTAAATTTAATTGCTTTTATTAGCATTTTCTCCATCACTTATAACCAATAAAACAATAAATCATGCATTGATTTATAGTTTGCTGATTTCTGAGATATAAATGCTCCCAGTGAGAATTTAACCATCAGCTTCCAAGGCTGGCTTCAGCATGCTCCTGACTGGAAAGGTCGCCTCATCCAGACCCCTCATCTTAGAGATGAATAAGCAGAGGCCCAAAAAGACAAGAAGACTTACCCTGGGTCACAGAGGTAATCATTAGTAGAACTCAAATCTCAACTCAGTTCCTGTTTCCAGGGTTTCTGGGTTTGCCTTACTTCACTCAGACAATGAGTTTTTCATTCTTAGAGAAAATTCAATAAATAATATGCATATGTTATATGCATAGAGCCAAATTTTTAATTGTATTTTTTGCATATTAGAATCAGAAAATTATTTAATTTTAGGCTGAAAAGGCACATTGGAGATCTGATTCTAGGCCAGCGCCTTCATTTTGTAGATAAGGACATCTCTCACAGTTACACAGTGAGCTAGTGGGAGAAAAGTAGGTGTTCTGACTCCATCTCTAGGGATTTGGGGCATCCTTTAGACATATTCTCAGTGATTCAGTGGCAAAGCCAGGAATACAGTCCCTTTTCTTGGTGCTTGTTACCCTTGACTGATGTACTTGTTTTTAATTCCTTGAACTAGCAGTTAGGTGGTGCAATGAACTGAGTATCAATCCTGGAGTCAGGAGGACCTGAGTTCAAATCCAAACCTAGACACTTACTTGTGTGACTCTGGGAAAGTCACTTAACCCCCTTTGCCTCACTTTCTTCATCTGTAAAATGAGTTGGAGAAGGAAATGGCAAAGTTCTCCAATATCTTTGCCAAGAAAACCCCAAATGGAGTCCACCAAGGGTCAGAAATGATTGAAATAACTCAAAAACGAAACCGTAACAATGTCCTGAGTGAGAAATAACAATGAAGTTATAAGAATAACTTGGAAAGTTTGATTTGAATCAAAGTATCGAAGCTGATGTTATTAGTTGTTTTCAAGAGAAAGAAAGGAAGGTCTTCAACCCATTGGGTATGCCCCTGTGACTGAGTGGGTCTGGTATAATGGAAAGAGCCTAGGTTTTGAAGTCTGAGAACCTGGATTTGAATTCTGACTCTTGACACTTAATGTTTGGTCTTTGGCATCTCTTAATTTCTGACAATCAGTCTCCTCATTTGTAAAAGGAGGCAGACATGGATAGGCGGCAATCTACTTTGTTGGTGGAATTATGCATATTGATGAAATCATAAATCTAGTTGAGTTTTTAGTATAAAACTTTGGACTACTTGGTATGTATTGAAATGGCTTTATGTAATTTAATAGCAATAGCTAATAACTAGCATTTATATCATGCTTTAAGATTTGCTAAGCACTTTGCAAATACTGTCTCATTTTATCCTCACAACGAACTCGAGTTAGGTGATATTATTTCTCCATTTTACAGATGAGGAGACTGAGGCACAGAGAGGTTAAATGACATGTTAAGGATTAGGCAGCTAGTACATATCTGAGACAGGATAAACAAAAAACAAACTAAGATCTTCTTGACTCTAAGCCCAGCACTCTAGTCACTGTATTACCTAGCTACCCCTGCTTCTAGAAGAAGCTCTTGAGAGAGAAATATGATTGGCTGAAAGAGATCTGGTAATCATCTTTCTTGTAAGTGGAGAAAAATGATTCTAGAAATGCCTACTCAGCAGGTATTTATGTTAAAATGATAGGACAGAAACGGGGGGCAAGGTGGGAGGGAACCTATCCCATTTTGATAATGGAAAGAGAACTGAATCTGTAGTCACAAGATCTTGGTTTGAGTCCCAAGTTTATCATTTACTAGCTGTGTAAACATGGGTCAAGCTTGGGTTAACCAATATGAGCCTTAGTTTCTTCATTTATAAAACAGGAATAATACTACTTGAATTACCTACTTGTATTGTTGTGAATATTATGAATGTTGTCTCAAAAAAAAAAAACCCATAAAAAAAGGAGTAATTGGCCGTAAGGTTCTCTGTCTTGTGAAACTTGCCAGAAGATAAACCACACCAAACAAACACGGCTCTTTTCAGAAGACTTTATTTAGATAACTGATAGTTATGAGCAGGGAGATATTTAGGGATTTTCTTATCTACTTGCCTGTCTAGAGTGTTTTGAGGCTAAATCTATGATATTTCTCTTCTGTGATATGTATTCCTCTGTGGCATATAGGGTTTTCCTTGGTCCCTGGGAACAATCTCTGAGTTGACATTTAATTGGCTTGTGTTTTGCTCCCTCTCCACTCAGGCATTGTGTCTGGCCCCCAATCCCTGCCTTCAGGCACCTAGGCTTTCTTTTCCATATGTTACTAGGTGCGCTACAAAGGTGACTGGGAAAGAGAGGAAAGTCCGATAAGGAGAGGGCTGAGGCTGGTGACCAAGTTGAACCATATTAGTCACTCAGGATGGGAGCAGAGATTATTCTAAATCCCCTTAACTAATCATCCAGTTTTGCTGGAAACTTGCCCTTCAAATAAAAGAGTAAAGCAAATCTTGAGAAAAACCTTTGCTTAGTCAAATGGATTAGTCAAACGTGGCACCAATTTATTCCTCCTTAATCAGTTCTTTTCTGTGGTGTAGACAATGTGCTTAATGTAAGTCTTTTCGATCTGTATCCCAAGGGTGATGCACTGTGTTTGCAGCATGGTATATACCCTTCTAAAGGCTTTGCCATTCATTCCCAAGCCCTAAATGCTACCTAAATGAACTAAACTTTGATAAATCCAATGATTAGTGCTCCTTTGGAAGTTGAGGAGGCTTAAGTAGGAGAACCACAAAAACATTTCTTTGTGTTCTTTTGGTGAAGAGACAGAAAGGGGAGAGAAAAGTCTGATGTTGAACTTCAAATCTGAGGGCAGTGAAAATAGCTCTTATGAAGAAGAACTCAAGTTGAGGGCATTTAAAAAATTATAATTTTTCCCATTTAAAAACTTTTAATGTTCATTAAAATTTTCTTGAGTTTCATGTTCTCTCCTTCCTGCCCCGCCCCCACCCATTCAGAAAGCAAGAAATGTGATATCAATTATACATTCGAAACCATGCAAAGCATATTTCCATATCTGTCATGTTGCAAAAAAAAAAAAATAGTAAAGACAAGAAAAATCTTTGTATTATAAAGAAAGTGAAAAAAATTGTGCTTTGATCTGACTCAGACTTCATCAGTTTTTTCTCTGGAGGTAGATAGCCTTTTTCAGCATGAATCCTTTGGAATTGGAGGACATTTTTTTTTTTTTTTTGTATACTCTAGGATGCGGGCCTGGGAAATCTCTTATCCAGTATATGATTTGGGAGGGAAAGACTCTGTATTTTCTCTTTATCCAACCAACCAACCAATCTATCAAGCATCGTTTATAAAGGACCTACTGCATGTTAGGCACTGTGCCTCCATAGCGACTTTTTGATATTATAGGAGATTGATGGAAAGAGAAATAGAGGAAGGAGACAGCCAGTAAACAAGAAAGTAAGAGTGACAGAATTACTCAAAAGGGGACTCACTAAATACAGGTTGGAAAGAAGTGGTTTCTTTCTAGAGAGAGGACAAAGCTCATTCTTTCTTCTCTCGCTTCTGTTGTGGTGTAAGTGGAGTTCTATTGTAAAAATCAGTAAAATTATCTTCGCCTCACCTAAAGTAAGTGACGAAAGTCCATGTCCTGATACTTTTGTTGCGGTTGTTGAATTATCTCAGTTTTGTCCAATTCTTCTTTACCCCATTTTGGGTTTTCTTGGCAAATATACTGAAGTGGTTTGCCATTTCTTTCTCTAGCTCATTTTACACAGAAGAGGAAATTGGGGCAAACAGGGTTAAGTGACTTGTCCAGGGTCACCAAGCTAGTAAGTGTCTGAGGTCAGATTTGAACTCAAGTCCTCTAGGGACGGCTCTCTATCCCCTGCCACCTGGCTGCCCCCTGGTACCTTAACTAGGTGCAAAGCCATCTTGATTTCATGAAATCAGTCAACGGCATTCCAGTTAAGTGTGTAAAGGCCTACATTAGTTTAGATGCATCTGAGTACTGGAAAGATATTTCACAGAAGAGAAGCATAATGGATTGGCTGAAGATCTTCCATAAAATAATTGGCCAGTGAAAAATTGAGATTGAAACTCTACCTAGTGGTGAATGAAGAAAAAATCATTCCAGTTAAACTTCCTTGAGGAGTTGCTTGGGGGATGGGGAGAGAAGAGCACTTTGATTTAGGCCTTAGTCTTTCCCCCTCCCCCCATCATTTACTTGAGAAGGACCTCATGAACTTGAGAAGTCAGGAAGACTTCTCGTCTTCCTGTTGAAGTCCTAGCACTGGACAACTGCGTCTGTATAAGGAGCCAAGAATAACTTGAATGGTACAGGGCAGGGCACAGGGCATAGAGTCAGGAAGATCTGAGTTCAAATTTAACCTCATATACTTATTAACTGTGTAAACCTGAGCAAGTCACTTAACCTCAGTTTCCTCATCTGTGAAATGGGGATAAAACTACCTCCTAGAGTTGTTGTGAGATAACTATAAAATGCTTGTACAGTGCCTGGTACATAGTAAGCAATGTATAAATTTCCACTATTTCTGTTTTAGAGAGTTCTGTAGAAAAATATTCTATGCCTAAGGGGAACTTCTTTTCAAATTAGTTTTTCTATTTTTTTCTACCAATTCCACCCAAAATCTAAGCTATCTCCTTCCCATTTACCCTTTCTTCTTCCTATCCTGCCCTCCTCAAGTCAAAAAAGAAAAAAAAAGGAAAACAAAAACCTTAATGCAAATATTCAAGCAAAACAAAATTCTACATTGGCTAGAAAATAGAAGGAAATAGAAGTCTTATTATTCTACATCCTGGGTCCATCAGCTCTCCATTAGGAGGTGGGTAGTATGTTTCATCATAAACCCTCTAGAATTATAATTGTCATTGTATTAAAAAGAATTCTTATGTCTTTCAAAGTTGTCTTTACCATGCTCTTGTTACTATATAAACTGTTTTCCTTGTTCTATTTCCCTTTGCATCAGTTGATATATGTCTTCTAGGTTTCTCTAAAACCATTCCCTTCATCATTTCTTATATTGCAAGAGTAGTCATTATACTCATATACCATACCATAATTTTTTCAGTCATTCTCCAATTGATAAGCAGTCCCTTAGTTTCCAATTCTTTGTTATAACAAAGATAGCTGCTAGAAATATATTTTTTTTTTCGTACAAAGGGATCCTTTCTGTCTTCCTTTTGTGTCTTTGGTCTAGGCCTAGTGGTGGTATTATTGGGTCAAAGTTGAGTAACTCTTTGAGCTTTGTTTCAAATGGCTTTCTAGAATGGTTAAAACTACTCAGAGCTCCACCAGCGGTGCATTAGCATATCTATTTCCTCTGCAGTCTCTCCAATATTTGTTATTATTATTACTTTTTTGGTGAACTTTATTTACCAGACTGTGAGGCAGAACATCAGAGCTACATTATGCATAATCTAATTATTCATGACTTGAACCATCATTCCCCCCCTCAATAGCTATTTGATAGCTTGAATTTCTTCCTTAGAAAACTGCCTGTTTATATCTTTTGACCATTTGTTAGTAGTGGAATTGCTCTTCTTTTTATACATTTGCATCAGCTCCTCATATATCTTAGAAATCAGATTCCTAACTAGAGAATCTTGCTGCAAGAGATGTTTTTCCTAATTACCTGTATCCCCTCTCATTTTAGCTCCATTGCTTTTGTATGTGCATTATCCTTTTAATTTAACATTACAAAATTTTTCCATTTTATCTTCTAGGATCCTCTTTATCCCTTCTTTGCTTATGAGCTGTTCTTCTAAGGGAACTTTTTGAACACTCCAGGAAGAAAACAAGACTTCCAGCAGGCAGGGGTTTAATTACCTGTTTGCCACCTGTACTTTCTAAGCTTGGGTTCTTCCCCTAATTTCTATAGATACTTGTGAGAGAGTACATTACAGACTTTTTTTTAGTAGGGAAGATGGTTTATATTTTTACCATTACTGTATTTTTACTGTATGACCTACATAACTACTTCCTAAATGCTAATTAAGTCTGGTTGACTAAAGCATACTAGTAGAGTGTTATGAGCTTTATACCGTTAGAAAACCACTCTGAAACCATCAAAGCTACCCCTAAAGTTGTGAGAGGAATGTAGCAGTTGAGTTGTAAGGTTCCAACTCATCAATGAGAGAGAGAGAGAGAGATGGACAGAGACAGAGAGAGACAGAGACAGAGACAGAAACAGAGAGAAACACAGAAAGAGACAGAGACAAACACACAGACAAGAGAGACAGAGAGAAACAGACACACACACGCAAACAGACACACACACAAAGACAGAGGGACAAAGACAGAGACAGAGAGAGACAGAATTAGTTAAAATTGCCATTCCACAGGTAATGAAAAATTAAGAGTATTCACATCTAGCCCATCTCCGTGTGACTCTGCATAGTTGAACCAGACTTTTCAAGGAACAGAGTTTTAGCAAAATGTGACAAATGCACAATCCAGTTCCTTTCATGTTTTCTTCCTTAAATTTCCGCTTGCGAATTATGTTCCTAAAGCCCTATTTTAATCACTCCTGGGTGCTTGGAAATCTATTAGGTCAGAGTCACCAAGCTGTTTAGCAGACTACCAAGGAAATAGAGCCAGAGCCCACAGGAGGATTCGGCAAAGACAAATGGTCAAGACAGTGTAAAAGAAATGTCTTGGTTTTCTTTGGTCCTTGATCTTGCTCCAGTTTTTTCGCTCTGTAGGTAATCATAGGATCAGAGATTTGAGAAGCCATCTTATCCAGATTCCCTCATTTTACACGTTAAATAGTTTGTCCAAGGTCACAAAGCTAGTAAGTGTCATAGATGGGATTTAATTCCTGGTCCTTTGACTCCTTCATTACTCTTTCTAGGGGACCAACCCATCTTCTTCAAAAGAGCTGGGTTCACCAAATATTTGAGCCTGGGACCTTTTGCACCTGAGGCAAGACTCATCCCTACACCAATAAGCTACTTTTCTCCAACCTGCCCTTTCCTCTTATTCCATTTTTGTAAATGAAAAAACACTCAGTACCAAAAAGAATATTTTTTCCCAATTTTTGTTTTAATTTTAATGACTTAGTCTCCTTTAATCTTTTTTTCTCTCCATTGAGTTAAATGAGATCTACATTTTTATCTGATTGAGTCAGTTAGCTAACTCTTAACAATGAATTAAATGTCATTTTGATTTAATTAAATTCAATATATTTAAGCATATTCTATATGAAAGGTAGCTTACTAAGTTTCATGTGTGCATGTGTATAAAAATAACACATGGTTCTGGTCCTCAAATAACTTTAAAACTACAAAAGGGTGAGACACATATACCAATTATTATATATGACAAGAATGATTTGTATCATAAGAAGGTATCAAGTACTATCTTCAGTGTTTACAGAAAGATATTACATGTTAACCTTAATTTAAAGAATAGATAACATGTGGATAATAATGATAATATAAAATTCAAGGAAATCAAAACCCATAGATATATTTGCAACATATATTCTAACATACTTTTCTTCACACAGTTAAATTCCCCAAATGTTTATAAAACACTTGCTGTATGCAAGACCCTATATGGGCACTGAGAATACATAGATAAATATAGTCCATTATATTCTCAAGGAACTTACAATATAATTGGGGGAGGGGAGAGGTACATTAAAGGATAACTTCTTGTTACTGTGGTTAGTTCTTCATCTTCGAAGGGGACATCATGGGTGATGCCTTGATTGACAAGAATTGGATGTGAGGTGGAGTTGCACAGAACTGTCACCCTCCTTCTCTCTTCCAGAGTCATCAAAGTCCAGTGTTAAGACAGAAGTCAAGACGACTGGCAATGCATCGGATGCAGTGGGTGATTGTGGAGTCTTTGATGTTTGACCAAGCTCTAAGCTACTTGAATTATGTCTTGAAGGAAGGGATTAATTAATTAATTAAGAATGCTGGTGTGAAGTCTATTCCAGACATGGAGGAATGGTATAGAAAAAAACATGAAGACAGGAGAAGGGAGCATAAGAAAAGGGAATGGAAAGTAGTTTTTGCTAAAATGGTAAAGTATGTAATAATAGCAACTAATATTTCTATAGCACTTTAGGGTTTGCAAAGATCTCTCCTCACAACTTCCTTCTTCCCCCCCAAACCCAAATCTCTCTCATCTTTGCAAAATCTTCACTAGGTCCTACCATCTCCTCATCCTACCCTCCTATATCTCCTCTCTCATACTCAAACTCCTAGAAGAAACTATCTATTCCTGCCCACATACAACCTCTACTTCCTATCCTCTTATTAACTCCTCATCCCTTTGGTATCTGGCTTTTGCTCTTATCCCTCAATTGAAAATTCTCTCTCCAAAACTATCAGTTATATGACTATGTTGGATTTATATTGAGAATTCAATAGGAAATTTATAAATACAATTGACTATATTAATAATAACAACAAAATTAGGATTATATCAATAGATACAAAAAAAAAAACTTTTGACAAAATAAAATACCCATGTCTATTAAAAATGTTAATAAAACATGGGAACAAATGGAGTTTCCTTAATATTGTAAGTAGTATCTATCTAAACCCAAAAGTCAGTATTATATGTAATAGAGATAAACTATAGGTCTTTCCAATAAGATCAGGGGTAAGGCAAGGACATTCATTATCACCACTACTACTTGATATAGCAAAAAGACAACGAAAATAAATCTATCTAGAGAATAAGAATAAGCAAAGAGGAAATGAAATTCTCACTTTTTTAGATGGTATGATGGAGTACTTAGGAAACCCTAGAGAATCAACTTAAAAATCAATTAACACAATAACTTCAACAAAATAGTAGGATATAAAGTAATTCACATAAATCATCAGTATTTCTGTAGATTGCAAATAAAACTCAGCAGGAAAAATAAAAAGAGAAATTCAATTGAAAATAATTACATGTGTATGAAATACTTGAGAATTTCTCTACCACAACACACGGAGAAACTGTATAAACACAATTACAAAACATTCTTTGTAGAAATAAAGAAAAACCTAAATCATTGTAAGAATATTAATTTCTTATGAATAAGCTGAGCCAACATAATAAAAAAAGATAATACTATTTAAAATAATTTACTTATTCAGTGCCATACCAATCACATTACCAAAGGATTATGTTTATAGAACTAGAAAAAATAATACTGAAATTCATGTAGAGGAACTTTAAAAGTCAAGAATTTCAAGGCAATAAAAAAAAGTGATGAAGAAGGTGACCTAAGCAGTCTTAGATCTCAAGCTACAAGGTAATAATCATCAAAATATTTAGCACTGGTTAAAAACATAAGCAAGTGAAATGGATTATGTACAGGATTTTGTTGTTTAGCTGTATCGGACTCTATGACCACATTTGGGGTTTTCTCGGCAAAGATACTGGAGTAATTTGCCATTTCCTTCTCCAGTTCATTTTACAGATGAGGAAACTGAGGCTAACAGGATTAAGTGACTTGCTCAGGGTCACACAGCTAGTTGAGTGTCTGAGACCAGATTGAACTCAGAGAAATGAGTCTTCGTGATTCCAGGCCTGGTATTGTATTCACTACTCCAACTGGAAAAATACCCATATACAGAAGCAAATGAACCCAGTAGCCTACTGTTTGATAAGCTCTAAGACCATAGTTGTTGGAGTAAGGACTCACTATTGGGAAAAAATTGCTGGGAAAACTGGAAAATAGTTGATAGAATTTATATTTAGACTAATCCTGAGATTAGTTCCAAATGTTCACATGACTTATTAGACAAATACGGAAGACATTTCCTTTCATTTATATGGGTAGGGAAAGAGTTTCATGATTAAATAAAGGATAGAGAAAATCATGGAAGATAAAATAGACAATTTTGGTTACATAAAATGGAAAAGTTTTTTGGGCAAACAAAACCAATGTAGCTAGAATTAACCATATTAGCTATATTAGAAAAAGCTAACTAGGGAAAAGCATATTCATAGCAAGTTCTCTTAAAAAGATCTCATTCCTAAGATATATAAGGAATTGACTCAAGGTTATCAATGGACTCTCAATTGCCAAATCATAGTGTCATGGAATCATGGTTTTAGATATGGAAAGGACCTTTGAGGACATATCATTTTACAGTTGAGGAAACTGAATCTTGGAGAAGTGAAGTGAGTTGCCCAAGACCAGAGCTAGGATTTGAACCCAGGATTTGAACTCCAAATCCAGTTTTCTTTATGCAGGTCTTTTCCAAGTACTCATCCTTCTTGATCTCTATACAGTATTTAACACTGGATACTCTCTCTTTGCTTGATTTTTGTGACATATTCTCACACCTGTCTGACCATTCCTCTATATCTTAAGCAGGCTCATTATCCATATTGTATTCTCCAACTTTGGACGTACCCCAAAAGCTCTGTTCTGTTCCCTCTTCTTTTCTCTTTATACTGTTTCATTCGGTGGATTGTATCCTGGGCCTTCTCTAGCCATCCTGATGAATATGTGGTCACTGTATCCAGATGGCTCAGGAGGAGAAAGTGAGACTAGTGACCATGCACAGCCCTCCCTCACTCAAAACAAAGTCAAGTGCAAGTCATGTCATCATTTCTTTGATGTCATGGTCTTCTTCAAAAAGGAAGGATAAACACAAATTTCACTTGGTAACCTCATCAACTCCCATGGGTTAATTATCATCTTATGCAAATGGCTCCCAAATCTATTTATCCAACCCTAATCTCTTTCCTGAGTTCTCATGTTGCATCATTGACTTCCTATTGGACTTTCTAAACTGGATCCCATAAAACTGAATATGACTGTAGCAGAAATCATTGTCTTTCCCTTAAAATTCATACCTCTTCTGAACCTCTTTATTTCTGCCAGGTACACCACTATCCATTCTGTCTTTATGTTTACAACTACAGCATTGTTTCCTTATCCTCCTCACTCTTGCTCATCTCCCAAATCTAATAGTTGCCAAACCTTGACATTCATACCTCCATAACATCTCTTGAATACATCTCTTTCTCACTACTCACAGAGCCACTCCTTAATTCAGGCCCTCATCACCTTTTACTTAGAAGATTACAGCTGGCCTTCTTGCTGTTACATACCTTCTCTACCTCAAATCCATGGCTTTCTCTATCCATGCTTATGCCTGGAATGGAATCTCTCCTCACCTCCACCTTGTAGAATCCCTTAGTTTCTTTAACATTCACCTCAAGAACTTCCTTCGACACAAAATCTTTCCTGGCCCTCTCGGATATGGTTTTAGATATGGAAGAGACCTTTGAGGACATCTCATTTTATAATCAAGGACACTGAGTCTGAGAGAAGTGAAGTGAATTACTCAAGATAGAGCTAGGATTTGATCTCAAGTCTTTGGCTCCAAATCCAGTTATTATTTTGCAAGTCTTCCTTCCCTACACTACTGGATAATTCTTGTGTATTTATTTCATATAGATTTAGAGATATAATATTGGCTTCCTGACCAGAATGTTACTTCTTTGAGGGCAGGCACCATTTCATTTTTATTTTTGAATCCTCAGTATCTTGTATAATGTTTGGCGTCTAGTAGACACTCAATAAATGCATTGCTTATTGGCTAATTACATATTGTTATTTTGCTCAGTTTACAGATGAAGAAACTGAAGCTGTGAGGATTGCGTGACTTGCCCATGATCATATAGCTATTATTATTTAATTTTTATTATTTTAATTTTATTCTCTCACTCACCCGCCAATCTTTTGCCATCTGGCTTCTTCAAGGAGTTTACATTCTGACAGGAAAAGAAAACACATAAAAGGAAGCTGAAAAGGATAGTGAAAGAGGGAAGGTACCTAGATTGGAGTATGAAGGAGAAATTCAGAGAAGCAAAGAGGATGATGAAAAGATGGTTGATTTGGATGCTCTTCTTAAATGGAAGTTCTGGGAGGAGATCTCCACCCTCCAAGCAGAGGTAGAGGCCCCCCCCTTATGAACATGAAACTGAGTCTGGAAAGGCTACTGGGGACCTGATCGCTAAGACCTTTAAAAGACAAAGAAAAGAACTTACAGTTACAAGATGGCCTTGGTGCCATCTGTTTTCATCCAGTGATCCAAAATCCTTATGGTTCTTTCAGATTGATTAAAAATGTCTTCACACTTAATTTACTTTTGATTTATTTATTGATTGGTGTCTAGGCCTCTTCTGATTAATTGGTTTACTGATGTGGTGTGAAGTCTAGGGCTGACATGACCTTCCATGATGAAGAGAATTGTGATGGAGAAGTCCAGAGAAGTGAGGTAGGTCTAATAAATGCTTGTGGATTGACTGATCACAAAGCCATCAGTCAGCAGAACATATCAAAACTTGACTCTGCTAACTCTTTGGAAGTAAGTATAATTTAGTAGAAAATCTACAGTCTACTCAATGGCAAATCCAGGTTTTGAAACGAATATGTTGCATGAGAACAAGTCACATTTGCTTGGACAGAATGCCCTGCATGGAACTGAGTCCAGCTGAAGGCCAAAGTCAAGCACAGGTGTTGCCAGGGGAGTCTGTGAAGGATACTGTGGTAATACAGAATCTGGGAACGGCCCTGAAATACATAACAAGTAATCAGGAAGAATGAATGGGTTGGCTAATATTAGGCACAACTGAGGTGTGGTGGCTGATGAGACAGCTGAACATGAATTTGGAGGACATCCAGCTTGAGCTGTTGGGCATTTCACCAGCAGACATAACAGAGTTCCAACAACTATACATGTATCAATTGGTGTGGAGTTCTATAACTCCATACCACTTACAAGTATAACACCACTATAAGTTATTCAACTTATAGTGAGTGGTTACATATAATATGTGTCATAAAATGGTTTCAGAAGGAGTTAGCTTAAGAGACTGACGATCTCTGGCCAATAGAGCAGTTATTCCATCTTTTATTTAATAAAATTTATTAAACATCTGCTATAAGAGATTGTGTAATTGATTTTGCTGGTTCATTGTGCACAGGTATTCCTAAGAGCAAAGCAAATGTGATAGAAATAATAACAAGCATTGATATAACATTTTAGTTTTACAAAGTACTTTATATACATTGTTTCATTTGATTCTCAGGTGAGCTCTTGGGAGTAGGTAGTACAGGTATAATTTATGCTACATTGCAGACAAAGACTTTGAGGCTCAGAGATCATTGGACCATAGATTTAGAGCTGAAAGAAACCTTAGATGTTTTCTAGGCCAATTTTCTCACTTCGTGGATGAAGAAAGAGACCCAGAGAGCATGAGTAAATTGCCCCAATGCTATGCAAGTAGATGGGGAAAAATCAGGATTTGATGTTGTGAAATGACTTGCCTATGCTCACACAGCTAATGAATGGAAGATCCAGGATTTGGACCCAGGTCTCCTGAAATCAAGTCCAACGTTCCTTTAGGAGTTGACGCTGGTGGATAAGCTGACACTGGATGTAGAGAATGAGGATGCCAAAGAAAAGCTTCTCATCCTCTGGATGATAGGAAATAATTCTTCCTATTTCAAGTAAACATCTTTGTGATCTGAAGATTCCTTATTGACTCAAGTAAATTCAGAAGAGGACACTTCTGGATATTTGGTATGTAAATAATTTTTTCCTAAACAGTTAATATTTGTAATATGCTCAGGGAATAATATTCAGATTGTTTTGAGATGAGATTAGCCTGAAAGATAATCAAGAGAAATGATCCTTATGGATTGCCTCTGAGAGTGCCTTTGGTCAAATTTTAAGGATGTCAAGTTTGGGGGCCTCCCAATTCCTCCTGTTCACTTATCTTTCAGCTCCTCATGCTCCCTATGTCATTTTAGGGGACCAGTGACCAGCATCCCAGTATTTTAGGGGCATCACCCTTCCGATACCACCTCAGTTTCTGAAGGAGATCAGGAGTAGATGAGGCTCATAATTTAGCTCAACTCCTGCCTCATTTTGGTTCATGTTCAAAGCTGGGGTAGATTCCTAGATCTGTGGTCCTCACTTCAGTGCTAGGCTTGCTGTAACAACTGACTTGAATTCCTGGCCTCCCAGATCCCCATGGCCCACACATCTGGCTCACACCAGACCCTCCCTTCACCAAGAATGAAAAAGAATGAACAAAAAGGCCAAAGACTCAGGCTCATTTCTAGGACACTATATGGAATCAGAAGCAAGACTTGCAGTGTTTCTTACAGCATGTTTTTTTTTTTCCACTGGAAGCTATGAGTGAAGGAGCGTCTTGCTCCCTCAGATACAAATGCAACAAAAGTCGGTACTTATGATCCTCTAGGATGTGGTTTCCCAACACCCTCCCCATGGATGAGCTTAAATCTTGTGATATAAGCTAATCTATAACAACAGAGTGTATCCCCAAAGTCACTAACCTATGTATACTCTTTGACTCAGGTATATAACTATGAGATTTATATCTCCAAAGAGATAAAAGAAAGAAGAAAAGGATCTGTATATGGAAAAATATTTATAGCAGCTCTTTTTGTTACAACAAAAAATTAGAAACTAGGAGAGGTGTCCATTAATTGGGGAATGAATGAGTGAATGGAATATGTATATAGTGAAATACTGTTGTGCTGTAAAAAATGAGAAAAGGGATGGTTTCAGAGAAATTTGGGAAGACTTGTGTGAACTGATGCAGAATGAAATGAGTAGAATCAGGGGAACAATTTATACAGTAACAATCACATTGCAAAGACAAGCAGTCTTGACAGACAGAAGCACTTTGATCAATGCAATGACCCACCAGGATTCCAAGATACCAATGAGAAATCAGGCTGTCCACTCCTGGATGGAGAGCTGTTAGAGTTGAGATGCGGAAGATGTACGTTTTCAGACATGACCAATTCGGGGAATTTGTTTTGCTTGATTCTGTGTATATGTTACAGGATTTTCTTTTTTTTCTTTAAAAATTTAGTTGTAGGAGAGTGCAGTGAAAGAAAGTGACTGAGGATAGCATAAACAGAAGAAAGAAGGAAGGAAAGATGGAAGAAAGAAAAGAGGGCTATTGAAGCATTTTTCTTTTACCTTTATGGAAGACCAGAAGAAATCATAGATAAGTGCAAGAGCTTTGAAAGTTTCATGCTGAGTTTAATATATATTTAAAAAGAAAAAATCATATGTAATCTTATTTTTCAGCTTTACTTTATGTATATATAAATACGTGTGTGAGTATATATGTATATGTAGACACACATACACATATGTATATGTAATGCACATATACTTGTATACATATATGTATATACCTATAAATATAAACATGTGCATACATATGTATGTATGTATTGGGCTGCAAAGTGGTACAGTTGCTAGAGGAAGATTCGTAGTCCTGGGTTCAAATCTGGTCTCAGACACTTACTAACTGTGTGACCCTGGGCAAGTCACTTAACCATGTTTGTGTCAGTTTCCTCATCTGTAAAATGAACTGGAAAAAAAATGGCAAATCACTCCTATATCTTTGCCAAGAAAGCACCAAATAGGGTCATAAAGAGTCATATATGACTAAAAAATAACTGAATAAGTGCTACTTTTACTTGGTCTTTGTGAAATTCAGAATTTTAAAAAACTGTATCAATGTTGAAAAAAGTAAGTCAAGCCCTCTTCTCACAGTGCCACAAATAGAGCATTCTTGTGGGGCCCTAGTGGGGAATGAGGCCAGAGATAGAAGTTGAAATCAGATTGGAAGGGTCTTGGATGCTAGGATAAAGAGGAGTCAGCTTTATCTGGCATTTTAAAATCTCCCATCAAGTTTCTCAGGGCATGGAGGGAGGTCAGAAGAGGTCCTGAGGGACCAACTCCAGTTTTCCAGAAGTCATGGCTCAGGGTCCCACTTGCTTCTGGGAAGGATCCCACCTCTGCTCTCGGAGACGCTGATGAAGTTGGACTTTCCTTTTCTCACAGCATGTGTTCCCAGCCTCTGGCTGCCTTCCCCTGGGGAGGACATCCGTGGGGACAGTTCCTGTTCCAGTCCTTGCCTTCCTGAACCTGATACGATTGTTTCGCTGGGCACAGTGTAAAGATGCCAGCAGGGAACGGAAACATCTCATGCCTCAGCAATTTTTTTTAAGGCAAAAAGAAAGGCTATTGAACTTGAGAGCTATGAACCTAGGGTCCTGTCTTCCTGATGTGGGAGAAGCAACATTGTGAGCCAACTTCCAAACAAATAATTTGACTCCTGTACATCAGTGAAGCTGCAACAATACCAGATTAATCTTTACATTTCAAAGCACAGAATTTATTGACTATTTTCTTAGTTTATGGACTCAGAGAGCATTGTTGTCACCATCACTGACAAACAATATTCAACAACAAATCCAATTTGGCAAACATTTATTAATCACCTACTGGATGCAGAGACTACATTAGGCTGAGGAAGATACTGAGTTTACATAAGATATAGTCCCTGTTCTTGGTCTTACAGTTCAGCAAGAAGATAACACAAATAATCGTGATGTAAAATAATGCAACAAAAATATATGAGGTACAAAAGACTGGGTGAGGTCTGTGCTGCTCCTGGTGGAAATTAGGGAAAACTTGTTGGAGGAGATGGACTATGGGTTAAATAATAGCTTCTTTGAAAAAAGTTCTGATCAAAGCACACTATTTGCTCTCTTTCTTTTTTATTTTATTTCCTCTTTCTTGTAGTTTATTTCATTGGTAATTCTTCTTTGCAACATGACTAATATGAAAATATATTTAATGTCAATGTATATGTAGAGTTTATATCAGATTGGGGAGAGGGGAGGGGCGAAAAGGAGAGAAAATCTAAAACTCAAAAGCTTGTGGAACTGAATGTTGTAAACTAAAATTAAATTAATTAATTAAAAAAAAGAAAGAAAGAAAACTGGAGGTTGAGTGGGATTAAATCTCAAAATGAGTTGCTGGTGTGATATGGCAGCAAAAAAGCTAATATTCTATAAATTGCAAGAAACAGAGGATACAGAATGAAGGTGCCCTGCCCTGGCTCCGGCACTTAATTCTAAGTATCACATTTTTACATCAAAGAGATCATAGATTTAGTGCTGGAAGGAAGCTAAGAGATCTTATTGTTTCAATCTCACACATTTTATACTTTAAAATTTTTTATTTTATTTTTTCTGATAAAAATTTTCTTTTATTTTTTCTTCTTCTCTTTCCCTGTCTTGGAAAAAAAAAGAAAACCAGAACCTTTGTAACAAAGATACATAGTCAGACAAAGTGTAGTCAGACAAAACAAAGTCCCATGTTGGTCATGTCCAAAATTCCTTTATCTCTAACTGCGTCTTGCATCCATCGCCTATCAGGAGGTGGGTACTGTATTTCATCACACAAGCCTTTCATTTTACTGCTGAAGACACTGAAGCCTGGAGAACTGCTGTTAGTTTGTAGTTCAGTTGTTTTCAGTTGTGTCCGACTCTTTGTGACCCCATTTGGAATTTTCTTGGCAAAGATAATGGAGGGCTTTGCCATTTCCTCCTTCATGCATTTGGGTACCCAAGGTCATAATAGCTCCAAGTGACAGAGGCAGGATTCAAATCCAGGTCCTCTGACTAACTCCAGCATTTTTTTCCCCCTGATTTATTCCATACTAAATCTCAATTAAATCCAGTAAGATATTTAGGAAAGACCTACCATAGGTGGGAAACCTGTAACCTTGAGGCCACATGTGGCCCTCTAGGTTCTCAAGTGCTGCCCTTTGACTGAATCCAAACATCACAGAACAAATTCCCTTAATAAAAGGATTTGTTCTGTAAAACTTGGACTCAGTCAAAAGGCCACACCCAAGGACCTTAAAGACCACATATGGCCTTGAGGCTGCAGGTTCCCCACCCCTAGACAATCTCAAAACTTGATCAGAAGATGGTGGCCAGTATGAGGAGAGAACAGGACCTGAGGTAAGAGGGTCAGTTGAAGGAACTGGAGGTGATTAGCTTAGAGAAGACAGAGGAGACACGCTAGCTCCCTTCTTATATTTGAAGGGTTATGCCTGGTGAAGAGGGACTCTATTTGTTTTGGTCTCAGAGGGAAGAATAAGGAACACTATGCTGAATCTGCAAAGAGGTGGATTTAGGCTAGAGCTAAGGAAGAGCATTGTAGCTCCCAGAGCTGGCCCAGACCTCAATGATATAGGCTGATGTAGGCGTCAGTGAGTTTCCCATCTCTGATGTTTTCAAGCAGAGTTTGACTGGCCACTTATTGGAGATGACATATAAGGATTTCATGTTCAACTTCAGGTTATACTCATTATATGTCAGTTTTTTGATTTTGTGACTTAAACTTTAAAAGGCATTCAAGGGCATGAGGGAAGGAAAGATTAACCTAGGAACTGAGAGTAATAGGAGTAAAGACAAAGAGGGAGGGGCACATACAAGGAATAAAGAATGTTTCCTTCAGATTGGTGAAAAGACAGGGGACATGGAAGGGAGTAGATGAAACTCAAAAGATAGGATGGCACCAATTTATGGAGGGCCTTGAATACCAGGCTAAGAAGTCTGGACTTTATTTGGTAGGCAACAATAAGTTGGGGAAGGTAGGTGACTCAGTGAATAGAGTGCCAGATCTGGATTCAGGAAGACCTGAGTTCAAATCCTGTCTCAGACACTTACCAGCTGTGTGATGCTGGGTATGCCATTTAACTGTTGTCTGTAAAATGAGAACACATTGGAGAAGGAAATGGCAAATCACTACCATATCTTTGCAAAGAACTCCACGGATAGTATTGGCATGCTGTGGTCCACTGGGTCACGAAGAGTCAGACAAAACTGAACAACAGCAATTTTTTTGAAGCAGTTAGGTGTCTCAGTGGACAGAGCACTGGAGTTAGGAAGACCAGAATTCAAATCTAGCCTTAGACGCTCACCAGCTATGTGACCTTGGACAAATCACTTAACCCTGTAGGCTTCAGTTTCCTCATCTGTACAATGAGTTGGAGAAGGAAATGGCAAACCATTCCAGTATCTTTGCCAAGAAAACTCTGTAACAAGGTCACAAAGAGTCAGACAGAACTCAACAACAAATTAATAAGCATTTATTAAGTACCTACTATGTGCCAGGCACTGTGCTAAGTGATGGAACCATTGAATGGCTTTGAGCCATAGGCTGACAAAACCAGATCTCTGCCCAAGGCTGCTAAACCTTCATGAAGGATGAGTTGGAGCAGTGAGATCACAGAAACTGGAAGGGCTAGTAGGTGATTATTTTAAATAGTCTAGGTATTAGGGTGTTGCCAATGGAAATAAAGAAAAGGGTATGAGTGTGAGAGCTGTTGACAAAGCTGAGCTAATAGAGTTTGGTCGTTGGTCAGATTGGAAATGAAAAGTGAGGGAAAGGAAAGTGTCAAATATAACATCAGGGTTTGGGAGAGACTTGGTGATACTACTGAAAGACTAGAGAAAAATTCAATTCAACAAATATTTGTTAAGCCTGGGGGGCAGTGGGGAGACACAAAATTTAGATGAGACAGTCTAAGCTCTTATGGAGTTTAAAGATTAAAGGAGGCTATCACAAATATACATGAGCATAATATAGCAATAGTAAGCTCTGTTTGCAATATGGTGGAGTGAGGTGTTGACAGGAAGGCAGACTACAGGCATTTATTAAGGATTTACTGTGTTCCAGGCACTGTGTGATAGGTGCTAGGGATGCAAATATAAGTTTCTGCTGTCAAAGGAGCTTGCATTCTAATGGGGCGGGGAGACACAAGACATAAAATCGGTGGGGAGATGGGACCATGATTGTAAGGATCAGAAACACATCAGGGAAGAGAGTGAAGCTGAGCTTGTCTGAGCCTGTTCCCAGAAGGAACTCACTAATCCTTAAAGAGCTATGTATACACATATATACATACACATATACATATATATGCACACACATATTTACATAGTATAGTATATATATGTATATGAATACACACAGCTCTTTAAGGTTTGCAAAAATACTTTACAAATCTTATCTCATTTTATCCTTACAAAAGCTGTTAGAAGTAGGTGCAAATATTATTCCTATTTTTAGAGATGAGGAAACTGAAGAAGACAAGTTAAGTGACTTGCTCAGGGTCACACAGCTAGTAAATGGACAAGGAAGGATTTGAAGCCACACCTTCCTGACTTCAGGTTCAGTTCTTTACATATTTTGTCTCTGGCTGTCTATGTTCAGGTGTTCCTGGATGAGAATAACCCATGTGCTGAAGGATCTTCCCAGAGTGAGAAGGTAGCTGAATCATGGCAACAAAGTCAGAGACTGCTGGTCTACTAGTGGAGATGTCTTCTAGGTAGATGGAGATAACAGTTCTGGAGTTGGGAAATATGTCAGGACTGGAGATGAAGATTTTGGAGGCAGCTTCACTGAGGTGATGGCCATGGGAAGGGATGAAATTGGATTGAGTACCTGTTGCATAGGTCACTGTGCTCAGCAGTGCAATAAGACACGGTATCATGCCCTAAAGAAAGAACAGGATCTCAGAGTGGTAAGGGATTTCTGAGGTCAGCTGGAAGTCAGCTCAAATAGGACCTGAGCAGGAATCCCTTCTGCATCATCCCCAACATTCCCCATCCAATCTCTACTCAGAGACCTCCAGGGATGGGAAAGCCAGTATTTCCACAGGCAGTTGGGCCATAAGCATCACAGGAGGGTTTCCTTATTTAATCTGAGTAGACAGAATTGAGTTATAAAAAGATAACTCCCAATGGCATATAGCATGTGATAAGTCCCAAGCAGATGATAAAGGCAGTCAGTGCTTTCTGATATTGTAAGAGAGAGAATCATGCTGAAGTAGGGAGGAAAATCAGGGAAAGAGTCATGAGAGAGTTGAGATTTCGGCTATGCCTTCAAGGAAAGGGAACAGGCATTTATTAAGAGCACTGTGCCAAGTATTTCATAAATATTATCTCATTTGTTCCTCACAATAACCTTGTGAAATAAGTGCTATTATTACCCCGTTTTACAGTTGAGGAAACGAAGGCATGTGGGTTTTAGTGACTTGCCCAGGGTCACATAGCTAGTGCCTGAGGGCAGATTTGAACTCAGGTCTTATTGACTCCAGGTCCATCACTTTATTTCTTGCATCAACTAGTAGCCTTAGAAAGAAGGAAAAGGTCTTTGATAAGCAGAGATTAAGATTATTCCAGAAAGCAGGAAAGGCAAAGGCTTTGGAATGAGAATGTAGAAAAGACTGTTGGTCTAGAGCAGAGACTTCCTAATGGGGAGTATTGGGAGATAAGGTTGAGGAGGTAAAAATGGGGCAGGATCATGGAGGGAAGTGAATGCCAAGTTAAGGAGTTTAAACTTTGCCCTGTAGGAAGTGAGGGGTCAACAATTTTTTGGAGGGGCCGGTAAGGATAATATGTACAAAAGGATGTTTTAGGAAGATTAATCTGGCAGTGGGGTGGAGGATGGAATGAATTGCTGGAAGGAGAGGCTGGAGACAGGAAGATCAGGTAGGAAATTATTGTGATAAGTCAAGGGGATAATGGGCTGGGCTAGAATGGCTTCTCTGGAGTGGGCACGGAAAAAGACAAGAGAGATATTGAGAGACCTTGTGAAGGAGGAAGAGACAGGACAGGCTTTAATTAAATTTTCTAGAACCACAGGCACCTACATTACAGAGGCAAGATTAGATCTCAGGGTTAGAAAGTCCTCTCTCTGAATTCTTATTCTGGCTGGTAGACTAGGGCCCTATTGCCTCTTGGGGTTCAGAGAATGTCCAAGAAGCTTTCTTGTTTGGAATGGAGATTCTTCTTCTTTTCCTTCTCCTTCTCCTCTTCCTTCTCTTCCTCCTCCTTCTTTTCCTTCTCCTTCTTCCTTTTCTTCTTCTTCCTCTTCTTCTCCTCCTTCTGTTTCTTGTTTTGCTACCTCTTCTTTTCCTTCTTTAGCTGCTGCTGCTTTTTTAAAATTTTATTTATTATTTTTAAATTTATTTAATTTGTTTTTACACCAGTCAATTTTTTGTTCAGTCATTTTTCAGTTGTATCTAACTCTTTGTGACCCCATTTGGGATTTTCTGGGCTTGGTTTTGTCTCTGGAGTAGTTTGCCATTTCCTTCCCCAACTCATTTGAAAGATGACAAAACTGAAGCAAATAGGGTTAAGTAACTTATCCAGGGTCACACAACTAGTAATTATCTGAGACTGGATTTGAACTCATAAAAATAGTCTTTCTGGTTCTAAGCACAATGTTTTATATACCACACCACCTAATTGCCTGTGATTCTTTTTATTTCTACCCGAAATTAAGGAAAAAAGCCATTAGTTTTGTTTCCAGGGAGGTTGATTTCCCATTCCATCATTTCCAGCCATCCCATCCAGTCAAACATTTATTAAGTGATTTCTATATGAAAAACAGAATGGCACCATGGTATGTGGATAAAGGGAGAGACTAATTTAAAACATGGATAAGACAAGGTCTCTGCCCTCAAGGGAGTACTTTGGCTTTCCCAAGCCCTCCTTGATTTTTTTCCTCTATCCTTGAGGGATTTTTTTTATCCACTCAATTCATTTTACCACCTTGATAGTGATGCTGCTATCTCAAAAGGGAGCATCAGGGAGTTACTGGTGTGGTGTGAGGAGGCCCAGGATGATAAACTAATTTCTCAAACACTCTAAGTTTGCTGGAGCAGGTTCTATGGATTTCAGTAACCAGAACTCAAGTTTTTTTAGGGCTAGTCATCATCATATTCGTTCAGGAAACTTAAGTATTTTGGAGTTAGGATCACCAGAAGTTATATATTCCACATTCCTTTATTCCTAGCAGATTCAGTGGTTCGCTAGAAATGCCCCTACATGACAGTTGCCTTTTTGTGTTGGTCATTCCCAAAGATGCTCTTCTGAAGGAGATCCCCTTCTCAAGGTATTAGAAAGTAAATTCCCAACAAGGACAATGAGGAGGGTCACTGTTGTTGAACCTGACTGCCAAGATTTAGTTACTATACCATATTTTGGGCTGAAAACAACAGTCCAAAATTTTATAGTTCTTTAAGTTTTGCAAAATGTTTTTCATATATGACAGGGATTAGTCAATGAGCCCAGTCCTTATGAGCCTGCCCAGAATGCTCTGGTGATTCAATTGCCACAGGGACTTTGCAGCAGGTATGAATGGTCTTGGTATTTGAGAAAGTAAGTGACTTGTCTAGGGTGATACAGCTATTAATTGTTGATGATAGGATTTTATTGTAGATCTTTTGGACTTTGAGTCCAGTACTCTGTCCCTGATTGCGTATTGCTTTGTGTTCTGAGACCTGTTTTTCTCTCTTGGTAAAGAGTGTGTTCTGAGTTGGAAAACCTCTTTCTTGGGCTTTTATTGGAGAAAAGATGATTGATAATTCTGAGTTCTAGAGTCCAAGAGAAGTTGTTTCCACTATGATTTATGGGTGCATGTGTTCATGTATGTGCACACACGTGTATCTGTTCATGTAAGATGAGGAAGAGCTGAGCTGGGGTGCAAGTGAGGCCATGGTGGGTGGCATTGTGTAAGAGTCGAAAACAAAGCTTGGCTGCTCAAATCGCACTGGCTGAGTGATTTAAGGCCAGGAAACAGCTGCCCTCGTGATGGCCAGCTAGATTAGTCCTGTGTTCTTGAAAACCTCTTAGCTGTCTCAGAGTCTCAGTCTGAGTCTGACTTCATCTCATTCTGGTGGTGAATGAGAACCATTACATATGATGACGGGACGGTGACCGGTAGGGGACAGGCTATGAAGCTCCATCCTAGGGTATTTGTTCTTATTGTTAAGAATTATTGAGAAACTATTGTCATCAAATCATTTTTAGGCCAGTGAAACTGGGAACTGACCTTCCAGGTGTTTCCCAAAACACAGATCTGACCCTATCAGCCCACTGGCAAAGGGAGCCTATTAAGTAGGTAGTGAAATGGTTGGGTCTGTGCTTCAGGAATGCTCCATTCCCATCCAGCTGGCCTGCCTATCTGTTTCTTGGGCATGGCATTCTACCTCCATGGATGCCTTTGCACAAAAACAGCCTTTCCTCCCCTCCCCCTAGGTTTCTTGCGATGAATTGAGTGAGTTAAGAGATAGAGGACAGTGGAGATGGAGGCAAGGAGGGCTTAGAGACCCTGAACAAAGCTCAGAAGAAGAAATCCTGGCTCTTTTTACACCTCTTTCCCAGGTCTTAGCACAGTGTCCAGCACATAGTAGGTGCTTAATTTGTACACACTGAATTGAACTGAATTGACTTCGCAGTCTCCATGTGTGGTATTAGATTAGTCACTCACTTGTTGCCCTTCTGTATGAGAAGGTTCTAAGCAAATCTAATATACAACCTATGGATGGAAGGGAGTGAAAAAGCTGCCTCTACCTGTTCTTGTTTGCCATCAGAGGGCATTAAGCTCTGCAGAGAAAGCATTAGGACAAGTCAAAACCAGATGGGCGCTGGGTGACTGCAGCTCTGAGGGACAGTTATAAAGGAATGGGCAAAGGCAACCCTAAGAAGTTGACATGTCAAATGACTTCATCAGGAGAGGGGAACAAGAAACAGCCCCTGGTTGTTTCAGTGAATTTCCCCAAATATCCTTAGGAAAAGGAAATAGAAAGGTGGAAGACAATGTCTGCTAAAGAGAAAGATAAATTTGAGGACACGGACTGAGCTAATAAGATTCATTAGTAAAGAGAAATGAAAACCTCCATTTCCCCTTAAAGGAGAGACCCAAAAGAAGTTCATAGTCCCCAATGTATCAAGGAGGCCTCCATAGGCTATTTTTCTATTCTATCCTGATTATTGTCCACAAAGCAAAAGGGAACATCTTGGCCTTTCCATTGGAGAGGGGGCCAAAAACCAAAAAATTTGGGAGAAATGTGTGTTGTAATCGGTATCCTCATCTCAAGTTTCCCCTTATCAATTCATCCTCCATGCAATTGCCAAAATAATTTTCCTAAAATTTGGGTCTGACCAACTACCTTGGCTCAATAAACTCCCATATCTCCCCATTTTCTCTTGGATCAGATACAAACTTCTGATTGACCTTTAGAACCCTTCAAAGCCTGGCCCCAATTTATCTCTCTAACTTTATTTTACATCACTCCCCTTTACAGACTGTATGATTCAATCAAATGCTCTTCACATACTACAATCCATCTCCTGTCTCTTTGTCTTTGGCCTAGCTGTTCTCCCATTTCAGGGATACTCTCCCTTCTCACCTGAGCCTCTTAATACCTGTACCTTCCTTCAAAAGTCAGCTCAAGCACCATCTTCTGCATGAAGTCCCCCCACCATTAGTACCCTGGATGCAAATTACCTTGTATTTATTTTGTGTGCATTTCCATATGTACATGTCTCTTCTGATAGAATGTAAGCTCCTTAAAGGCAAAGGCCATTTTATTTTTATCTTTATGTCTCTGGGCCTAGTATTAGCTCTGACACATAGTAGGTATGAGAGAGGGCAGCTAGATGTTGCAGTGTATAGAGTGCCAGTCCAGGATAGAGTATCAGGAAGACTCATCTTTCAAGTCAAAATCTGGTCTCATACCCTTACTAGCTGTAAGCTCCTGGTCAAGTCACTTAACTTTGTTTACCTCAGCTTCCTCATCTGTAAAATGACCTGGAAAAGGAAATGGCAAATCATTTCAGTATCTTTGCCAAGAAAACCCTCAGTGGGGTCACAAAGTGTCTGACACTAGGGAAAACTGAACAAATGACAGGTGCTTAATATAACCTTGTGCACAAGGACAGAGACACCCACAAATATAACTGTAAATCAATTGATCAATAAACATAGGCATAGTAAGTGTCTAATATGTGCCAAGCACTGTGCTAAGTCCTGGGGATAGAAAAAGAGGCAAAAGACAGACCCTGCCCTCAGGGAATTTACAGTTTAATGGGGGAGACAGAATGAAAATAGATATATATGAAGCAAACTACATATAGGAAATATAAATAGGAAATCATGAACAAAAGGAAGGTACCAGAATTTGGCAGGGCTGGGAAAACTGTCCAGTAGAAGGTGGGATTGTCCAAGAACTGGAAATCGAGGGCATGCCCATCAATTGGGGAATGGCTAAACAAGTTGTGGTATATGAATGTAATGGAATACTACTGTGCTATAAGAAATGATGAACAGGAGGACTTCAGAGAGACCCGGAAGAACTTACATGAACTGATGCTGAGTGAAATGAGCAGAACCAGGAGAATGTTGTACACAGTAACAACCACAGTGTGTGAGGAATTTTTCTGGTAGACTTAGCCCTTCACAGCAATGTAAGGACCTAACTACATTTCCAATGGCCTTTTGAGGCAAAATGCCATCCACATCCAGAGAAAGAACTAGAACTGAAACTCAGAATGAAGCAGACTATTTTCTATTTTGTTTTGTTTTTTTCTCATAGTTTCTCTAACCTGTTTTAATTCTTCCATGCAACATGACGAATGTGAAAATGTGTTTAATAAGAATGTATGTGTAGAACCCATATAAGATTGCATGCTATTGTGGGGAAGGGAGGTAGGAGAGAGAGGAAGAAAAATTTAAAACTTATGGAAGTGATTGTTGAAAATTGAAAACAAATAGATTCATTATTAACAACAACCAAAAAAGAAGGTGGGATGTTAGTTGGATCTCACAGAAAGCCAGGGAAGTTAGTAGTCTGAGCAGAGGTGGGAGAGCTTTCCAGGAATGGGGGAAAACGGAACTGAGGGCTCTTTACTAGTCTATTGAAGGGTTTATTAAAATCTTTAATGATGTTTTAAGGCACCAGAGCCTGCTACTGCCTTCTAAATGTCTGGAATTCTTCAGAGGGGGAATTAACTGGTTATCTCTCCCCAGAACCATCTGTGGCCATTTGAGCATTGTAGTGAGGGAGTGAAGATGTCAGTAACTTTCTCTTCAAATGATGGAGTTAGAGTTACTAACCTTTCAGGTCCCTCCCAGTCCGGGGGCTCCACGTTCTGTACCCGTTGGGAAGGAGTGTCCCCAACCCTTCTTGTTGCTGAACAATAGGCATTTTCATTGTCAAACACCTGCAGGATTATGAGTAGGATAGTGACTTAGTTACTCAGGAATGTCAATGACTCCAGAACAAGGTGCTCTCTGCTCTTGGACATATTGAGGTTTTTTTGGTTGCTGCTGCAGATATGAATGGGCGCTTATGAGGTGGGTGCTCAACAAATGTTTACTAAGATTGGCTAGAATGACTCATCAGTAAAGGAGAGGCAGAAAAACATTAGCTCCATTCTAAGCCTCCATCTCAGGGCTGAAAAATGATCCATAACCTTATTGCCCTGAGGTTGACCTAATGTCATTCCTTTGTCAGAGTGCCAAGATCAGGGACTGTTTGGATCCTCTTAGAGGCCCATGCCTTCTAGAACAGGACCAGATCACGTCAACAGAAGAATTTGATGGTTTCTGACCTTATGACATAGAATCCTCACCGCCCACCCCTCTGTTGTGTCCTGTGCTATAAATATTCTGGAAGCTTACTGTAGAACACATTCGATGAGTTTATCTCCAGGAATATAAACAAGGAACTCTTCCTTGGTGTTACATCCCTCTAGTTTCTTCAGACAAACTAGAAAAGCCACCTAAGTAGGTGGTCAGAGTGTGGGTCTGACACTTACGTTACTATCCAAGTGGGGGTCATTTACAAATATTTCTAATGAATTTCATCTTCTTAGCTATTGTCTATTTCTCTAGCTCAGAAGTATCAAACAAGCCTCGGTGCAGCCTGAACCTGATTAAAAATATAATTGGGAAATATCTAACAAAATAAATACAAATACAATGGAATATAGGTAACATTAATATGTGGTTTTCTAAGGTGATATAAGGTCATAGGAATCCTTAGAGATGTTTAGTAGCCCCATTTCTATTTGAGTTTGACATTACTGCCATGGCCAATTGAGATCTTTTGGGGTCCTGATTTTTATCCACTGTACTATCTATGCTTTCCAGCTTGGTGACATCTGAAAATTTAATGAGCGTCATTGATGCCTTTTCCCAACAAAAATGTTAAATAGCTCTGGGATGTGTCACTGGCGATCTCCTACCACTGTGACAATGAACCATTAATAATTATTCTTTGGGTTTAGCCATAGAACAGTTCCAAATGAACCCAACAGTATTTTCATCCAACTTATTTCTCCACATCTTCTCCACATGTATGAAATACTTTATGGGGTATTTTCCTTTGGGTGATTTATTTATCACATCAATCATATAAGTGTGATGTCAATTACAAAAATACTATGTTACCCTAACTGGGTAAAAGAGGAAAAGACTTAAGGAGAATCCAGAGGGCTAAGGATGTGTGTTTGCCTGTAACAATGTAACCCATAGCAACTTACCTGGGATGGCCAACCCATGGATTTTTTATGAGCGCAAGGAGTTGTGCCTTCCTAATATTATTGTTAAAAAACTCAAGACACAATGGAATGAATGCCTCCAATAGAGAATTGGAGGGGGGAGGGGAAAATGAGTACAGAACTGACTGCTTCACTTTCTAATTACTGCTTCCTGCTTCCTTGCAGATCTCAGCTGGATTTTTATATCCTGGAAATCCCTTTGGGGTTGCATTCTACCTTGGATGAGTCATGGTGTGGGCACAATTTCAGAGCAGGTCTAGAGACTAGACATCTCCCTGTGCAGCCAGCAGGTACGGTTTGTGCTGGAAATTGGCACATGCACGTTCTTACTTAGTGTGTCTTCTAATTTGGTGAATTTTGAATGACTTCGAGTATATCTAAAGCTTTACAAATGACTTTTTAAAACAAGACCACAAAATAAATATAATAGTTGAGAGAAATGATTATTTCTTTCTTATATTAATTATTAATTATTGAAATGGGACCAGGATTTTTTTCAGAAGCCTGTAGGTCGTTCAGTCTGAAGGATGTTGTCGATAATGAGACTGGATTGACTTTCTCCTCAATCTTGTTCAGATCCCACCCACGTGGGGAAGCTCATTGGGTTCTATTCAGGTTCTAGTGGAGAATAAATTCTTTGATTAAATTGCCCAAGGCTGGGGGGTGATTCTGAAGTAAATGACATGATCAAAGTCATGTTCCTCCAGCTCCTCATTATAATAGTACCACCTCTCATTATCATATTCATTCTCTCATTACTTGTTAACCAATCAGAGTCCATTGCCAAGGACATAAAAGTATTGAGTGGGTTCCATGATTGGTCTTTGGTCTAAGAGAAATGGCCAAATGACCATCTTTTTATTAGTAATATGCTAGCATTATTAATAAAATGATTAATTACCCAGAAATCATGTCTCTCAAACTTTTTATATGTCATATAGTCTAGGAGTGACCTCTCAATACTTGCTTTTCTACCAACCTGTCTTTTAAGAGAATTGGTCATCTTTTTACTGTCCAGTCTGTCTACCTAAGTCCATTAATGAAGGTGCATTTAATTAAAGAGTATTTAGTATGTGCCTGGCACTGTGCTAGGTGCTGGATATATAAACATAGTAGTGAAACGGTTGCTGTCCTCAGGGAAGTTATGTTCTTTTATAGGAACAGAGAGACTACCCATGTATCTACATAGGCATATGTACTCAGTCATATACATAGTTAAATATACAAGTGTATACATACACACATATATGTATATGTGTTCATATACACACACACATACACATATGGTATCAGTTGTTTCAGTCAAGTCTGATTCTTCATGATGCCACTTGGGGTTTTCTTGGCAAAGACACTAGAGAGGTTTGCCACTTCCTTCTCCACCTCATTTTGTAGATGAGAAAACTGAGTGAAGTGGCTTGCTCAGGGTCACACAGCTAGTAAGTGTCTGAGGTCAGATTTGAACTCAGGAAGATTAGTCTTCCTGACCTCAGGACTGGCATTCTGAACTATGGTCATTTACCTGCCCATAGAGTACATATACAGTCATATATCTATATAGTCATATACACACTCACACAAAATAAATGTAGGAATGGAGGGACCCCATGTATGTATATAATGGGGATAGAGAGACCACGTTTACCTACAGAAGTGTGCATGCACACACACATGCAAAATAAATGCAAAGTGATTTGGGGGCACTGGGAACTACAAAGACCAGAAAAGACTTCAAATTTATTTTTTGTCTTTAACCAAGACTGACCTTCTGCCATCTCCTGGACATCTAACAGAACATTCATTCTAACTCTCAGGGCCAGCCTATGGCAAAACTGTCAAGAAAGATTGAGCTTGTCTTTGGTGCCTTCCCATTCTCCATGAGTACCAGGCTCTCCAGATGAGCATCACCATCTCTCTCCTAGCTCCTTGCTTATGACCCATCATGCCTCTGGATCTGACTCGCAGCTGGTTTTCAAAGGCTTCACAGTGTACAATAATGGTGTCAAACTGAAATAGGAATAGAGACCACTGAACTATACACAATCCCTTCTAAAGTGGTAGCTGATAAGGCTTAACAGTTCCCAGGAGAATTTGCTTTTTATAGGGAATCTAGGAGACTGGGAAGCATTTGACACTCAAGGGAATGAATCAATCATGACTTTATAGAGCAGGCTCTTAATAAATGCATGTTAAATTATTATAGGGATAGACATGGGTGGGGAACCTGTGCCCCTAGGCCACATGTGGCCTTCTAGGTACTTGGGTGAGGTCTTCTGACTGAGCTGAAGTTTTACAGACCAAATGCATTTATTAAGGCCACAGGTAGCCTTTAGGCTACAGGTTCCCCACTCCTGGGATAGAATGATAGAAGGTAAGGGGAATATTTTGGCCCAGGGAGCTCTAACTAGCACCTTCTGTAGCCCCATAATTATAGTGCATAAGTGGCCTCTTTGTCTACTAGTAAGGGTAGATCCGCCCATTCTCTTATCCTGGACCTGTGTCCCCATTACATCTCTAATATCATATCCCTTTGACCCCTCCTCCTTCAACATACGTTCTTCATTCCACATTACATGCAGCCTTTTTCTCAACACTGCATCACCTTAGCATTCTGCCCTCCTTCCCACGCCCGCCAAAATCATTTGTTTTTGTTAATGCTGATCACCTTACTTAGAATACTTCCTTCTCCCTCTCTTCCTTTCCAACTATTCCCTTCCAGTTCATATCTTACCCTCCTCCATGAAGCTGAGTTGGTCAGAAAGGGCATTTTAACCTGACCATTTCAATGGACAATATAGATCTGGCAAGTGGGGAATGGGACTTTTCTTAACATCCTCTCTCTAAAAGACAAATAGCTCATTCAGCCTCTCAACTACTTCTTTAAAAAAAAAAAAGATCTCTGAACTTCCCTTTGCCTCATCATCTTCAAAGGGATCCATCCATTTTCTTTTGTTTTTAAAAAATATATTTTGTGGAGGCTTTTTGTTTTTACAACACAGTCATTCCCAGAAACAATCTCCCCCCTACCTCCCCATTTTGAATAAATGCTCCCTGTCCCATTCATTTTCTAGTTGGCTTCCTTCCTTTTGAAAACTGATTCTGGACTCCCTAGAAAAAAGTGGTTCTCAAAGTCCTTTCTTTTGTTTTTTGTTTTTCCTAGTCTGCCTAATGTCTAGTTTATACCTTACCTTCCATAATTTGTGGGTTTCCTTTCCTCCTTACATGGACTATATTTCTTTTTTTTTTGGGGGGGGGGCGGTTGAAATATCCTTCCTTCTTTTATAACTTGAATCTGATATCCATGCAAAGTTGGCTTACTTTTTTCTTTTTTTTTTAAGTATATGATTTTTTTTTAACCCTCTTCACCCATTTTCTTTAGGAAGGCTTCTTGTAAGTTATAGTCTTCTAAATTCTGCCTTTAGATGTCTTCCTACTTAATACCTACCTGTATCCTAGTTCTTTTACCTTTACCTAGCACTTTACCTAGTTCTTTTACCCCTGTGTGGGGACTTATACCCATAAAGTCTATGAAGAAGAGTCTTTGGTGCTTTGAGATCTATCTGTAGTAATTTTAAAGATACTATAGTTATGTAGTTGATGCAAAGACCTTCAGAGAAATCTGAATGGATGAATGCAAAAGCATTTAAAAGTGCTTATTATATACAAAAGCAAATGTAATGTGTCTCATTTAATCTTAGTTACACTGATAAAATCCTATTAGCTTCTGATGGTGAACCATTTGACAGTGACAAAAGCTTCACAGTGTATATAGTAATGGTGTCAAACTGAAATAGGAATAGGGACCATTGAGCTATACATAAGAATCCCCGTGGGCCTCATACTGACTTAGGAAACCTTATAATAATATTATCTGTTGTATTTATTTGGTTAAATCTTTAGCAATTGTATTTGAATCTAGTTTGGGAACATCAGGAGCTGCATACAGCCTTCAGGTCTCATGTCTGACACCTCCAGTGTAGAGACTTTTCTTTGTCGGGTCTTAAGTAAGTGTGACTATAGAATGTGTGAATCTAGTTCCAACCTCACAGGGGATGCTTTCTGGGATGATGACTACAGAGACTGCTCTGGAAGTAGGACTACTGGTCATTGGGCTGCTGCCATTCCCAGGGCTCTTGGGCTTACTTTCCTTTGAGGAGAAATTATTTAGCTTTTGCTGTCAAGTACAATATGGAAGCAGATCTAGTGGATTGTGGGGTATGACTATTTTAAAGGCTTTGGAGTTCAAGGTCCTAGATCATGAAGGGAGAACCTTTGACCTTGAGGCCACATATGGCCTTCTGTGTCCTTGGGTGCGGTCTTTTAACTGAATCCAATTTTTATAGAACAAATCCTTTTATTAAGGGAATTTGTTCAGTGAAGTTTAGATTTAGTCAAAGGACTCCATTTGGGGACCTAGAGGGCCACATATAACCTTAAGGTCACAGGTTTCCCCACCCCTCTCTAGGTTATCTCCACTGGGGTATGAGGACAGGCAGTGGTCAAGGTGGTGATGGAAATCTGACTTACCTGGCCTGAGCCACCTCCTGTCTGTCCCTTAGGATACTTTGTGTTCTTGTTTTCCTGAGCAGTGAATATGATTTTAAACCTATTTCCAAGACTGTTTTAGTGTCCAAGAACTGAATCTAGTATCTAAGCCAAAAATCCTTGAATGGGAACACATTCTACTAAATAGTCCTATTGTTCCTAACAATATGACACAAAGCTACCTCCTCTCTAAGACCAGTAATGCGTATCCCTAAGGGATAGTCTCAGAGCAATTTCATTGGTATGAAAAATTCCCAATATGGAAACTCTTTTCACCAGGGTGGAAATTTCTACCACCCAAAGCAAATCATACAAAATGGCAACTCTTCTGTAATTCATAGCCTTAGAAAAATGTCTTGGATACTAAGAATTTAAGTAATTTGTTCAGGGTTATTCAGTCCATATATGTCAAAGGCAAGACCTGAGGATAGGATTTCCTGACTTTAAACCCAGCCTTCTATCCATTACACCACCTTGCCTCTTATTCCTAAGGGATATTTATGGCAAATATCCAATCTCTTATTTGATTTGGAAAAATTCAACAGAACATTTTAAGTTACAAAGAAAGGTGGTAGGCGGAAGGGTGGAGAGGCAGGTTAGGGTCAGAGTCAAGGACAAAAGCAGGAATCATCAGCCACTCTCTGCTCTGATCAGCACTTCAAGCCATACTTCTAAATGCCTCTAAGTAGGCTACCTACAGGGCAAATTACCCTGCACTGCCAAATAACAGTCCCGTGCTGGTGCTAATTAAGCTAAATTGTGATTGGGAACAAGGCTTTTTGTTTCATCACCCAGGAATATGACAATTGTGCATGTCTGTGTGTGTATATGTGTATATGTGTGAATATAGAATGCACGTCAATAGGAATTTATTTTGTATGTACTATGTGCCAGGCGCTGTGCTAATCTCTAGAGAAACATACAAGCAAACAGAGAGACAGACCTGCCCTCAAGGAACTTCTAATAAAGAAGGATAACTTATAAAAAGAAGATAAAAATGAAGGGGAGAAATAGAAGGGGAAAAGATATAATAGCATGGGTGAGCAGCAAGATGGCACAGTGATAGAGTACTGAGCCTGGAATTGGGATACTAGCTGTGTGACCCTAGGCAAGTCACTTAACCCTGTTTGCCAAGAAAATTCCAAAATAGGGTCATGAAGAGTGGGACATAACTGAAAATGAGTTAAGAACAACTAAAATGGGATGGTAGACAAAGCCCAGAGAGTTAGGAGTGGGGCATGGGGAAGAATGAAGACATGGTTGGCTTGGGTTCCTTAAAATGGAGGTTCTGGTAGAAGCTGAGCAATCAGGGGAAGGGGCTGCAAGGACAGTACAAATCTTCTAGGTAAGGGGGCTGCTATGGTGGAGAAAGTCCAAAGAGTTAGGAGTAGATGTCTGAAAGGGATGAAGAATCTACCTGAGGGCATTGTGAATTTTGAACAACAGAATGTGGTCTCTCCAAACCAGTTCATGTGTTACCTTCTTTTGGTCTATAGAAAGGCAGTGTGCATATACTATGTTAATTATAATATTTAAGATGTCTACTTCTGGTGCAAGAAATGCAGGGGATAACATGAGCACAATTTATATATCAATTGCAAATAGTTGGACTTGTGTGGACCTTCTATGGCTCTATAAAGACCAGAACTGTCAACCAATAGATTAGGATCTTCCAGACGTTTGTTTCTTATAGACAGCCCTCTTGGATGGATCTGAGCTTCTACCTGAAGCCTTTTCCAATTGTCTCCTAGAATCCTCTTTCTTCTAGAATTATCTGATATATACTTATGTATGGATATATTGCCTACATCAGCAGAATGTAAAGTCCTTGAAGAACAGGATTATTTAATCTCTTTGTATTCTCATAGTTTAACACAATTCCATTCATTCTTCTCTAAACTGCACTCTGAACTTCTACCATGTCCCTGACACTTACTCCAACCCTGAAATTCACACATTGGCTTTTGCCTCTGATTGGATGGCTCCTCCCAGAACTTCTACTTAAGGCAATTCTCACTTATCTCCAGGCTATACTCTGGACTTCTTCTACTTTGTCCCTGGCTGGGTTCCATTGTCTCCCTTTCCTCTCCCTTTTTCTTTTAGGTGTTGTCCCACCACCTCCCCAATTAGAATGGAAGGTCCTTGAGGGCAAATATGAGCTTCCTTTCTACTTGTATTTGTATTTCCAGGACTTAGCATGGTGTTTGGCACATAGTAGGCATTTAATAAACATTTGTCAAATTAAATTGATTTCTTTGTTGGAAAGGAAGCATTAATGATCTTCTCGACTCCACAGAGTCTTATTTACCCATTGCCCCTCAGTTTCAGGACTTTACTGCCAACAAGAATACTGCCACCCTCCCTACTTCCCCATTATACTATGATCCGAAGTCTTTGGTAGGAAATGAAAATTTCCCTCTTTTCACAAAAAGATTGAAAACTTGTGCCCCCAAATAACCCATTAGAAGTCTCCATGAAGTATGATATACCTGAATAGCACAGAGAGAAGACTCCTAAGCTTACACAATAATCTGTGTTTAAACGAAAGCCCCCATCGCCCTCTCAGAGACCATATTTAGCACCAGAGAGTCCATATGCAGAAACATTTGCACATGTTTTATACTTCCTGAAGTTCTTTCCACTATGAAAATGACCTCCATGGGCTGGGATAGGCCATGTTGAGCCATCCAGTCCACTGTACAGGCTATGGGTATTATTGAGTAATTTTTAGCAGAAGGCCATGGGGACTTTCACTGAAAATGGTTCCCCATATCATTTCCCTGTCACTGGGAAAGAGTAATCAGAGTAAGGTGATCCTAAGGAAGCTGCTGGGGAGTGTTGAGCTGGATGAAAAAAAAAAAAGGTTTGCTCCATGAATCCAGGGTGTGGGAGGGAAGGACAGCTTTCCAAATATGATTTCACCCAAACTAATGCCAAACCGTGTAAGTACAATGTTATCTCTATAAACCAGCACCTGGTTTGGAGTGGGCTGGGTTGTCCTGCTGTGTTCAGGCAATCAATGTACCTCTGGCGGTCCTGGTTTGGGCCTGAGCCTCTACTAAGGCTGTGTGGTGTAGTGGGAACAAGAGTGAACTGGGAGTCAGGGAGACCCATGCAACTCTGTGGCGTTCGAAAGAACACTTTACCTTTCTGGGACCAATGAGTTTCTTCATTGCTAAAATGAGGAAGTTGGAATAAATGATATCTGTGGTTGATTTCTTCCTTCTTCTCCCCTATCTCCCAAACCCTTTGCTCCAGCTTCTCCTGGGATTGGGTACTGGTCTGACCAATTTTTCCCTTTCTTTGGGAGTGGTCACCTTGACATGGACATAGTCAAGGCTGTGAGTTGTCTTCCTTGTCCTTTCTCCTCTTCTGACTGAATTTCCTTCTCTTCTATGCACAGTGGTGGGGGAGGTCTTTCTGGCAGCAATGGGCATTTTGCCATGGTCTAGGGAATACCCAATGCAGGCTATGGGTGGGGGAGAAGACAATGGTGAGGCGAACAGTATAAGACCTGCAAGGTAGAAAGGCTACTTCCTTCTGTCTTATTTCAGCATCCTGGTAAGGTCCTGCCTTCAATAGGTTATTTTCAAAACTGAGCAAGTAAGACTTAGGTTGGGACCATTTGTTTGAGTTTTGATGACTCAGAGTGAGTATAAAGTAGCAATTGTTTCTTTTCTGGCCAGAAAATTTGAGGGTCTTCCTTCCCCTCCCAGACTGATTCTTCTGTGAAAGTTCATTTTTTTGCCTCAATTCTTACCTAGCCTTTAATTACTGAATGGGTGTTGCCTTAGCCAAACTGAGACCTGGGAAAGCTTAAAAAGGCCAAGGTCTCCCACTGCATCCAGGGCCATTGCCAGCCATCCTGACCTGTTTTGCCAATGAATTCCAGTGACTTGGGAGGAGAGAATGAGGCTGATAACTTTGCACAGTCCTGCCTCACTTAAATCCAATTCACTTGCAAGTCAAGATATCCCCGTCCTGAGGTCATTAGTCCTCCTGCAGGACGGAGTATACACAACAACAGCAATTCAAAGCAGTTCTGTTCTATGATGTTCCTTCCTCTGTGTCCTTCTGTCTCCCCAGGAAATAAAGTGGCAGAGAAAGGATAGGAGCTCAGGTAGGTCCCCAACTTTGAACCCAATGCTCTTTTCACTGTACGGTACTTTTTGATGTGGTGGAATTTGAATTGGGTTTTCTGTTGCACTGGATCTTGAAGCAAAAGAGATAAAGGTTGTAAAGTGTATTGCAAGACCTTCCCTCTGTTCTCTTCTGTGTATTAAAAACAAAAAAGCTTCAATAGCCCTCTCCACCCCTACATCCTCTTCTTCTTCCTCCTCTTCCTCTGCAGAACTTTCTCAGAAGGAACTCAAAGGCCTAGAAGTGGCAAACTGAGGCAAACCAGGTTCTCTAAGCATGAGGAGTAGAAGCTCAGCTGCCTACTTTTCCACTAGGGCTTTTTCACAGCTCCTCCTTCTCAGGACGAGCTCTGTGTTTCCCATCATCCAACATTCCCAAGAATTCATGGGCTTATCAGTAGTTATAGACATAAGGTAGTGTACGTCTCTGCTCCTTCCCTTTCCACTTCTATTTACTCTTTCTTTTTCTGCCATATTCTTTCTCTCTCTTTTTTCCTTTCCTCCTTCCCCTCTTTTCTTTATCCACCTCTTAACAAACTAGCAAGTATATTTAAGAGATCTTATGAACATGGTGCTATATAGAATTCAATCATTCCTTTATTCAATAAGTATTTACTGAGGGAGGGAATAAGTATTTATCTAGCAATACTATGTTAAAGCATTAAAAAAATCCTCAAATATGACCTCATTTGATCCTTACAACAATCCTTCAAGGTAGGTGCTATTATCATCCCCATTTTATGAGTGAGGAAACTGAGGCAGAGATTAAGTGGCTTAACTAGGGTCACATGGCTAGTGAGCATAAGTATTGAGCACCCTCTATGGTCAAATCATTGTGCTAGCCTCCTCTGGGGAATGTAAAAATGAATGATACATGGAACCTTACCCTCAAGGAACTTGTGATCTAGTAGAATTTATCTGTCCATCTATCTATCTATCTATCTATCTATCTATCTATCTATCTATCTATCTATCTATCTATCTATCTATCATCTATCTATACACTATATATATATATATATACAAATGAGACAATATATATGAGACAATATATATGTGAATAAGCACAATATGAAGGAGAATGTAAAAGTATATTAAGAAAGTTACAAACAGAAGTCTGAGTTCAGAGGAAGAAAAACTGACTTTTGTTTAGGGGGAGGGGATGGGGAAAGCTTGGGCTGTTTTAGACATTTTAAAAGGATTTTTTAGATGCAGATGATGGTCTTGATGCATAAAATAGGGAGAATCCAAACAGAAAAGGAAATTATAGACTTGTATTCCTAATGAACATAGATGTAAAAATTTTAACTAAAATATTAACAAAGAGAATAAAACAACATATCACAAAGATTATACCACATGACATCTCAAACTGGATGCACCATAGACACCTCAACATTTCCAAAATTGAAACTTATTAACTCCCCCCATTCCCAAACTTTCTCTTCTTTGAACTTCTTATCACTGTGGAGGTCACAACCATTTTCCCCAGTCACCCAGGCTCACATCTTAGGTGCCATCTTTGACTCCTCACTCTGTCACTGCGCCCCACCCTGCCCCATACCAATCTCTTGCCAAGCCCTCTCAATTTTAAAATTTTACCCTTATGACATCCTTACATACAACCTCTTCTCTCCTCTGACACTGCTTCAACTCTAGTACAAGCCTTGGTCACCTCACACCTTGACTGTTACAGTGCCCTGCTGGTGGATATGTCTGCCATGAGTGCCTCCCCATTCCAGTACATTCTCCACTTAGCTGTCAAAGCAACCTTCCTAAAAAGTGTGGGTCTAACTATGTCACACTCTTACTCAATAAACTCCAATGGCTCCCTATCACCCCCAGGATCAAACTCTCTTTTAGAGTTTGAAGCCCTTCATAATGTACTCTTCCTTCTTCCACTTTCTAGTCTTCTTCCACCTTGCACCCTGTGATTTAATGATAATGTCTTCCTTGCTATTCCTTGAAAAAGACACTCCATTTTCTGACTGTTTTCAAGGCTGTCCTCCCTGCCTGGAATACTCTCCCTCCTCATTTCCACCTCTTGACTTCCCTAGCTTACTTTAAGTCCCACCTAAACTCCTATGTTCTAGAGTAAGGCTTTCTTCACTCCTCTTAATTATAATCCTTTCCCTCTGTTGATCATTTCCTATTTACCCTGGATATAACTTGTTTGTACATAATAGTCTGCACGTTGTCCCCCTCATTAGACTGGGGGCTTCTTGAGGGCAGGCACTATCTTTTACCTTTCCTCATATCCCCACTGCTTAGCACAGTACCTGGCTCATGGTAGGTGTTTAATAAATGTTTATTGACAGACTGACTAGGTTAGAGTTCTACTAGGAATTCAGAGTTGGTTTAACATTAGAAAAACTCTAAACTTTATTAGGCATATCAATAAAAAAACATATGACTATATCAATAGATGCAGAAAGAACTTTCGACAAAATACAATACTCATTTCCGTTAAAACATTAGAAAACAACAAATGGATCTTTCCTTAAAATGATAGTGAATGTAACCTGGCTTTATCATCTACTCAGATCAATAGCATCTATGTGGGAAATGGCAGGGAAAGGGTGAAAGATGCCATTTGTTTCCCTACCACATAGATTAGAACAGCCTCTTTTCCACTGGCTACATAGCCAGAAAGGGCTGCATCTTAAGCTATCAGACTGGGATGCTTTTTCTCTTTCTTGCCAGCTGTGTTCAAGGGGTAAAGTCCCTGTTTATCCACAACATGGGCATCACAAATTGAGCTGGGTTGGGGGAGGGGCTATCTTCCCCTATTTCCCCTTTATGGCCCTAAGAATCAGGCTTGGGGTTTATGCTTTTGTGGGGGGAATCTGATTTATTTCTCATTTTCAGTTCAAGGTGCAAGCAGTGAAGTCCCAAGACCCAGGAGATGCAGTCATGGAGACTTTGGAGGCAGGACTCCAGGCTGAATATTGAATCCAGTTCAGCAGGGAAGCCCTGAGAAGCCAGGATGCTGGGATTTGATCCCAGGGAGGCTTTGGGATTAGAAATTGGTTGGATTGATGCTATATATGAACTGAGCTAAGTCATGAACCTAATCCCCTCCCTAGAGACTAAGATAGTGCAGGGGGGATTTATGCCTTCCAGGTGTTGGAAGGAGGATGTTAATATGCTTGTTTGTTTGGGTTTTTTTGGTTAGACTTGGGAAGTAACTATTACTAAAAGCTAATCTGATGGGTAAGTATTTAAATGCAGCTGTGGTGAAGGGGACTCTCTAAAAGGGATGGAACCACATAAGTGGGTGCTGGAGTCAATGGCAGAGACTATATACCCACAACCCCCATAAGAGTCCTGGAGAATCCTGAGGTTCTCCACACCTGGACTTCAGGAAGTTGGGGACAGGGCATCAAGGTTACATTTATATGTAAAACCAAGAGCCACTAAATTATTTGTAAATAAACTAGAATGTATTTGGAGGTAAACTGGAATCCTTGTCAATAAATTAAGGGGTGAAATAATTATGTTCATTGTTATTACTTCTAGCTGACGTAGTACTAGGAATTCTGGCTATAGCCATAAGTCAAGAAAAGGAAATTGAAGGGCTTTCCATAGGTAAAGAAGAAAAAAAAAAATTATCTTTTTTTTTTTTTGCAGATGATATGATAGTGTACTTAAAGAACTCTAAAGAATCAACTAAAAATTAATTGAAACAATAACTTTAGGAGACATTCATGATATGAAATAAATCCGCAAAAATCACCAGAATTTCTATATAATACTAATAAAACCCAGCAAGAAGAGCTAGAAAGAGAAATTCCGTTTAAAATTATTACAGAACATGTAAAATACTTGAGAACCCTCTTCCCAAGAAACAGATAAGAACTATGTAAGTACAACTGTAAACAAACTCTTTACAGAAATAAAGACAAGTCTAAATAATTGGAAAAATATTAATTGCTCATGGGTAGGATGAGCCAATATATAAAAAATGACAATACTACTCAAATGTATTAACTTGTTCAATTCCATACTACTGAATAAAGCTATCTAATCAAACTAACAAAGGATTATTCTATAAAATTAAAAAAAATGCAATAATGAAATTCATGTGGAGAGAAAAACACCAAGAATCCCCAAAGAAAGAATGAAAGGAAATGGAAATGAAGAGGACCTACTCATGCTAGATCTCAGACTATATGACAAAGCAGTGTTTATTAAAATAATTTGAAACTGGTTAAAAAATAGAGAGATCAGAGGAACAGATTAGGTATACAATAGACAGAAACAAACATATCTAATATACTCATATTTGGTAAATGCAAAGACTCTAGCTACTGGGAAAAGGACTCACTATTTCACAAAAACTGCTGGGAAAATTGAAGAGCTGTATGGAAGAAGCTATATTTAGACCAACATCTCACACCTTATACAGCCCCAAATGGAATCTAGATAGAAAAGGCCGTGTCATATCACTGGAAAAAATTGCTTATCAGATGTATGGACAGGAGAAAGGTTTGTGAACAAACAAGGAATAGAAATGGATAATTTTGATTCCATAGAACTAAAAGGTTGGTGTACAAAGTAATGTAATAAAGACAAGATTAAAAGGGAAATAATTGGGAAAAATCATTACAGTAAGTTTCTCTGATAAAAGTCTCATTTCCAAGATAAATAAGGAACTCATTGAAATTTTTAAGAAAAAGAGGTTATTTGTCCACTGCTGACCTAAAGATATTTACATATAGTTTTCTGGAGAAGAAACCTAGGCTATCTATAGCCATATGAAAAAAAATGATCTAAAATCATTACTACTTATGCAGATTAAAACAATTCTGCCTCTCACTCATAAGAGTGGTAAAGATGACAGAAAAGGAAAATGATAAATGCTGGGGTAGCTGTGGGAAAACAGGCACTTTGTTGCATGATTGGTGGACCTGTGAATGGGTACAATCATTCTGGAAAGCAATGTCATTATACAAAAATGTTACTGAACAGTCTATGCCCTTTGGCCCAGTTTACTTCTGCTAGGCCTATACCCAAAATAGATCAAAGAAAGATGAAAAGGTCTTTTATGTACAAAAATATTTATAGCAACTCTGTTTATAGTAGTTAAAAAAAAGTTGGAAACTAAGAGACTGGCTGCAAGTGAAAAAAAACTGAACAAGTTGGGGTATATGATTGTGATGGAACACTACTGTGCTGTAAGCAATGAGGAATAGTTGATTTCAAGGACATGGAAAGACATAAATCAATGCGGAATGAAGAAGAACCAGGGGAATAGTTTTATTATATATATAAATATAATGTATTTATCATATATTTTAAAATTTATATTTATTATGTTATATTTATAAATTTATATATTTATGTCCATTTTCATTGAATCAAATATTAATTTTTAAAAATTATTAAATTAAAATATTAAATTAAAATCTACATATTTATGTTTATTATATTTTTTGTATTATTATAAAAATGAACAATTAGGGGGACTTTTCCAAACAGATGATGAGTGAGATGAACGGAACCAGGAAAATGACTTATCTTATAACAACACTGTGAAAAAAAACAGCCATGAAAGCTTTAAGAGCAAGGATCATTTGTTATTCCACAGGACTAGTGATGAAACATGCTATCCAATACAGAGAGGCAATGGATTTAGAAAGCAGAATAAAATTTATAATTTTTTTTTTTGGGGCAGTCATTCAAGAAATTTGTTTTTCCCTGTTTATGCATCTTTGGAAGAAGAAATCTGTTTTTCTTCCTCTCTCCCCCTGCCCCCATGGGGTTGGGGAATGGAAGGGAGAAAAATCAATTTCTGTTATTTTTTTTTTTTAAATAGAGATGACAGCTAGAAATGTGATTTCACTTTCAGATAACATCACTGTATTATTAATTTTACCTGTTTTGCTTTGTAACAACCAACCTTTACAAAGTGGGAATGATCTGTCAATGTATGTAGTGTTAAAACACGTGAATAAAACATTTGTTTTTGTTTTAAAGAGGGAGTAGAGAAAGCTCTGGCTAATTAAATGGCCTCCAAGGTCCCTCCCAAAACTCTGATTGTAGGACCAAAGGACATATGTTTTACTCCTGGAAGAGGACTGAGAGACCACTTAGATAGATCCTTTCATTTTATACACAGGGAAACTAAGGCCCAGAGAGGTCACATGTCTTGTCCAAGGTCCTTTGGGAACTAGAGCCACAGAGCTGGGCTTTGAAGGTCAGTCAGTCCTTTGGTTTGGGATGTGCTTTGCATTTGCGATGCTTTGTTGAAGAGGACGCATTTGAATTAAGTCTTGTATTAGGTTTTAATCTTGAATTATGTCCTAGCAAAGTACCTGGCACATTAAATACTTAAATAAATGCTCATTTCCTTTTATTGAACTGGATCTTATAGAATCAAATGGGATAATGCACATAGAGTGCATTGCAAACTTTGAAGTGCCATGTCAGTGCTGGCTCCTATCATTATCATTATCATTGTAAAATGGAGAATGAAAGGGAACAAACATTTTTTAAGTACCTACTATGTGCTAAGTGCTTTGCAGATTTTATCTCATTTAATCCTCACAACAACCTGTTGTTTTATTATCCCCATTTTACAGATGAAGAAACTGAGGGAAGGTAAGTGACTCACTCAGGATTACACTGCCACTATGTGTATGTCTGGGGCGGGATTTGAACTCAGGTCTTCCTGATTCCAGGCCTAGCACTCAATCCACTTTGCTGCCAAGATGGTAGAAATCATGCAAAAAAAAAAAAAAAAAAAAGAAAGAAAGAATGCAGGAGGATTTGGAGGAGGAGCACTTTCCAGGTGGAAAATAATAAAGTAATTGCTTTAACCAGCACACTGGTTAGACAGATACATTGGGTTTTAAAAATCAATTGCAAACATACAGGATGGGGGAGGCATTATTACACAAACTCCTTTGTAAAAGACCCACAGGAGAAGCGGCAGGCAGTAGTGACTAGAGAGCTAGTTAGAGACAGAAAGATCTGCTTCTGACCCCCACTGGTTGGATAACCTTGGTCAAGTCATTTAGCATCTTCGTGCCACAGCAATTCTCTAAGGCTAAAAACTGAACAGCAGATGTCATCTGTGTTAGTAGACCTCCTTCCGCTGATGAAATCACAGGTAAGAAAGAAAGCAAGAGCAAAAAAAAAAAAAAAGAAAATGAAGAAAAGAAAAAGAGAAAGCAAAGAAAAGTAAAAATTAGAAAGAGAGAGAGGAAGGGGGATGGAAAGAAAAGGAAGGAAAAAGAAAGAAAGGGAGGAAGGAAAGAAAACAGAGGGAGAGAGACAGAGAGAGAGGAGAGAAGGAGGGGAGAGGGAGTGAAAAGAAGGGAGGGAGGGGAGAAATATTATATATAATATGTATGTATATATATATATATATATATGGAGAGAGAGAGAGAGAGAGAGAGAGAGAGAGAGAGAGAGAGAGAGAGAGAGAGAGAGAGAGAGAGAGAGAGAGAGAGAGAGAATGAATGAGAATGGTGGGGCTTGGTGGATCGTAAGCTTAACATGAGGCAATAGTGTGATATAACAACCAAAAATCAAATGACTTAGGCTGCTTCGCTAGAGGTGTGGCGTGCAGAACGAGGGGAATGAGAGTCCTGTTGTTTTCTGCTGTGATAAAATCACATTCTGCACATCATATTTCAGGAAGATCATCCAACTGAAACAAGTCTAGAAGAGTTTGTCCGGTATAAAAAGGAGTTTGGTGGGAATCATGAGGATCTGAGAATATGGGGGGTGCTTGGACCAGAGAAGAACCAGCCCCTGGCTGGGGATGGGAGGATATGTCTTTAAAATTTTTGAAGGGACATTTTGTGAGAAAGGAATCAGATTTGTTTTATTGTGTTTTGAGTGGGTCCAGAGGATGCAACTCAGAGCAATCAACTGACTAATCATTCAGTGAACAGACGTCTTTATGTAACAGAGACATAGGCTTGATGTAAGGAAGGGCTTCCTAACAACTCAAGGGGAAGTGAGATGACCACTTGCTGTGAATGAAGGTAATATTGTAGAAGAGTTTCTCATTGTTTATGCACTGGACTTCTGAGGTGCCTTCTAACTCTGAGATTCTCTAGTTCTGTATATTTGAATCTAGCTATATCATATTTAAGTTCACATGTACATGTATATGTGTATATATACACCATACATTATGTGCACATATATAATGTATAAATGCATACATGTATATACACATGTGAGTATATATGTATATGTGAATCTATGTGTATGTTGAGAGATTGAGAGAGAGAGAAAGAGGGAGGGAGGGAGGGAGAGAGAGAGAGAGAAAGAGAGAGAGAGAGAGAGTTTTTTCGATGCAGGGAAATCCTACTGAGTCCCTGTGTTATTGCAGACTCACTGGTGTTGGCCTCTCTTGCCCCATCGGGCCTCCTGTGGCTCTCTAACTGGCGACACATTAATACCTCTTTCAGAAACTCTAAACTCACACACATGGCAACCACTCCACAGTCCAGCTGAGTGTGAATTACTCAATCAAGTTCCAAGGGCCCTGTAAAGTGATAGCTCCAGCCACAAAGACCTGAGGAATTCATAGGACTTTCTTCTTCCATTTGCAGGACAAACAGCTGAGGGTCAGGAATTTGGCTGCTGCACCATTCCCCTGCCAGTCTGTCTCCCTTCAGCTCTCCCTTGCTTCTCCTCTAGATTCTGTTGCTCCCCATGCACTATCATATAACTGCTTCACCCAGAGAAGCCAGGAATGTCACCTGATCCCCAACTTGTTTCCTTGAAGGGGTGGTATGTATTTCTTGGGCATATTTGGGGGAAGAGCAAGAGAATCTAAATTTTTTGATTCTCTTGCATTTTTTCTTACATTTATAGCTCCTTCCCCTCCATTAGCTCAACTCGTTGCTCACAATTATTCCCACTGGAATAACCCAGTAGAACATAAGATCTTTGAGGGAAGGAACCGTTTGTCATTTTTGTGTGTGTCTATACTACACTACTTGGCATGGCACCTAGTGGGAGGTCCTTGCTAAGTGCTTGTTGGATTAGAACGAAATCTCTGATCTTTGACCATGTTATTTCTCTCAGTAGTTTCATCCCCCACATCCTCTTTTACCTGTATCTCAAACACATGCATAGATACTCCAGTATACTCTGTCATCTGGGTACCCTTGATGGCATACACAAAAATACATTGACATGTAAACTCCATATGAATGCAATACACCAGGCTGGGAACTTTATTCCCCTTGTGCCATGCCAAACTGCATTTCCTTCTAGGCTTGGGGAAGGGATCTGTGTCTTAGGGAAAAATTTTGGGAATTTTACTTCCCCTCCCAAAGACTTGTGGATGTCATCAGTAAGGGAATGAGAAGAAGTAAGAAAACTAATCCCTAGCCAGAAAGACGGACATGTATTCGCATGTGCCTCCGTTGATGGGTATACACAGAGAGTTGGGACATCTCCATTCCTTTACCAAAGACAAGATCCTTGAGATATTTGCTCAATCTCTGTCAACAGCATTTTCAGTAAACAAGAGGATGATGCTCTAGAATAAAGCTTAGAATACTCTAGTGGCCCCGCAACTGTGTGACCTTGGACTCTGCATGGAAGCAAGCTCTTCAACTGATTTGGGTGCCTGCTTCTTTATCTACAAAACTGGGGGGAGGGGAGGCAAGGAAGCTTGGACTCCTTCCAGCCTGAAAATCTGATGACTAATTCTGTGAGCTCACAGAGCTAATGAGCTATGTAAACTCTAATTAATACTGTTATTATTATTCTGACTAATTGACTTTTAACACATTGCAACATTATGATTACAGTGTAGGGGTAGACTGGACTGGGAGCAAGGAGACCTAGATTCAAATCCTTCCTCAGATACTTACTAGCAGTTCGACCTTGGGTAAGTTAGTAAACCTCTCTGAGATTCAATTTACTCAACTAAAGAAATGCAAGTAATGATAACAATACCAGGGTCATAGACTTTGAACTGGAAGGGACCTCAGAGGCCACCTAGGGAGTAATCCCTTCATTTTATAGATGAGACAGAGGTTAAGTGGTCTGCCCAAGACCACACAACCGATAAATAACAGAGTTGAGATTTGAGATTTGAACTCAGGTTTTGTGACTACAAGATCAGAGATCTTCCCATTCTTAATGCTACTGTATTTTCTTCTGTAGCTACTGAATAAGACCTGGACAGACCGAAGTAACATAGTAGTGGTCAATGTAACCTTTGACCAAGAGAGGAGAGAGGGGCAAATATTAAAACCTGCCAACATTTCCCATAGGCAGAATAGGTTGCCACCTACTGTGGTGATTTTAGTGACTTTGTGATGGAAATGCATCTTTAATTGAAAAGTACTTCTACCACCTCCTGGGCTTTATTTCCCAGGATAGGGAGAAAGAGAGAAGAAAGTGAGAGAGGGAGGGAAGAAATGAGAGAGAGAGAGAGAGAGAGAGAGAGAGAGAGAGAGAGAGAGAGAGAGAGAGAGAGAGAGAGAGAGAGAGAGAGAAACTCTCACACTGGTTGACAAAGACAAACCAAGCTGTTTCCTCCCATGTGGTATGGGAAGGCAGGAAGTCTCCTAGAAGCAGATTCCTACCATCTCCCATATGAGTGCCTCCATCTTAGATGATTTGGGCATGCCCAACAAACCTCTTTTACATATAGATTCATTCAACTAATTTTCCTCAAAATACAGAAGAAAGAGCACATCACTGTGCCATCTGTCATTGCCCTGGGTGAGAATCTGGATTGAGTGAGAAAGACAGAGAAAGATCAAAGAAAGAGCATCAGATCCCAGGTTGCAGTCCTGCGGCTTACTGGCTTTGGGACCCAGTGTCATTGACTTCACCTCTTCTAACAGGATCAATACATTTTTAACTGGGGCAATACTTTCCATCACTTCTGGTCTTTGTAGTTTCCATGACCCATTCTCATTGAATGTATATAGAAATAATTCTGTTTCTTAGGATTGTAACTTCAAGTGTGACCCTTCCTCATTCTGAGGAATGTCAGTGAATCAGCCTTGCATGTTAGTGAATACACACATGCATACCTATACGCATTTGTACAGAGCTATATTAATAAATAAAGCTTTTAGCCCTTGGTTAGGCTTTTTGTGCATTGTAAGTTTATTAGCATTCATAGATAGAATCCTAAGGGACACAAAAAGTCACAAGCATCTTTGATCCTTCAATTTAGAAAACCGCTCAAAAGCTACTTTCCTGGAACTTGCCAGATAATTGACATGTAAAAATATATTAAGATAATAGCTGACTTTAAGATTTGCAAAGCACTGTACACGTGTTATCTCTTTTGATCCTCATGACTCTGTGAGGTCCGTACTATTATTCTCCCCATTTTCTAGATGAGAAAACTGAGGATGAGACTGGGGTAAGTACAGGACCTGAGGTGGGATTCGAACCCAACTCTTCCTAACTCCATGTCCAGCATTCTTAGCCTCTACATTCATCCTTACTTGCTTGTTTTCTCTCTGATTAGATTTTTATTTCCATGAGGGCAGAGACTGTCTTTAGCCTCCTTTTGTATTCCCAACATTTAGCACAGTGCCTGGCACACAGTAGGTATTTAATTAATGTTTATTGACTGCTTACTCTTCTGAGTGATAATTATCCCTTGACTTTTGCTTTCACCCTTAGAAACAGCAGAAATCTCCCCTTTCTTTCCAATAACAATCTTCCAGATAAGTTTTCATCTGGTGTTTCATAGCACCTGGTGTCATAGATACGGACCTCCACATCAAGGAACATTCCAGTCCTATACTCTCATCCTCCTTAATCAGTTACAGCACTCTGAGATCCCAAAGTATAGAAATGGAAGCGAGATAGTAGATGACACTTTGTTCCTCATTAATTGCAATTCTGGAACCCCTGAAAAGGAGACAACATCTCTAACACACATCCAAGAAAGTCTTTGCCTATACTAAAAGGGAAACTTGGAGAGTCCTCTCTTCAGAGCTATCACATCACCTCAATCTGGGGAACAGCCCCACCATGTCACCCATCTGGTCACTTATTTGAAAGCCCACTGTCTCCCACTGCTGTCTCCAGTCGTCTTTAAAGACTGTCCTTTAATAAATCTCCCTTGGACATCAAAGTCTTGTGTCTGGTTTTCCTTTCCCATTTCTTAGTGTGGACACTTTGGTTACCACATAATCACTCACTTCAAGAAGCTTTTACCACCAAACGATGAAATTGAGATGGGTAGTAGAAATTGATTGTTTCCTCCTCAATTTCAAACTTCTCAAACTCAAGAAATCCTCTTCCTAGTTGTTGGAGTGGTCTTAAATTACTTCCAGGGTCTTAATTTCTCCATCTGTAAAATGAGAGGGTTGGACTAATCCAGAGGTTCTTAACTTTAGCCTTTTTATTTTTTTGGTGCCAAGGAACCCTTTGACAGTCTGATGGAGGCTAATACCACTCTGTTTTGTTGCCTGCATCTATAATTGAAGGAAATGCTACATTTCAATTAGAGGTTAGTGAAAATAAAAATGTAATTTTTTCACCTCCAAGTTCATGGACCCCCTGAAATCCATCTATGGTAAGAATTCTTAGACTAGAAGATCTATTAGGTTCTTTCCAATCTGAGATTACATGATGAGATGAATCACTCCTATTTCCTTGTGCAGGTCAGATCAGTATTATTATTACCCGTTGAAGCATTTCCTTTCAGTCATAGTTAATCCTGGAACTCAGAGAAATTTCTCCACAGCTGTTCTCTTCCTTCCCAGGGTGGAACTGGACTAAACCAAGGAATGACAGTGACTTCTGTCTTATCCTGCTGGGTTGTAGACTGGCTTCCAATTGTGATGTTAGCCCTTGGAAAAATATTAAAATCCGCAAAGTTTAGGTCCTAGGAGGTGGCAGCACTGTCAGCCTCTCATTTCTGGGGCCTGTTTCCCAGAAATACTGTCCTTATCTTCCCCACCCCCATCCTGTCCTCTAATCTACCATTCCTACTGTGCCTCCAGTCCTATTCCTTCAAATGTACAGGACCCTAAGAGTTCCTTCCTTTCTCACCTTTGAAATTGATGCTCAGGGAAGGGACTTGTATTTGTAAGCTGCTGTTTCTTGAGCCATGCAGTTCCCCACCTCCCTTGGGACCAAGTGATTATTTCTGGGGGTAGGGAAGGGGTAGATGGCCCCTGATTGATGTGTTCCCCAGGGACTCATCTGCACTTGGGTCTCCAGGCTGTAGGCTCAGCTTCTCCAAATCTCTTGAATCCTTGAATAGGTCTTCTGCCCCTTTTTATGGGTTTGGGTTGCATCTTAGGTCTATAGTATACTGTGCAGCCAGTAAGGTTGTTCGTATCTATTAAGGAGACACACTCAAAGTCCAAAATAATGGCCTCATTCTTTAACCTTAAGTTACCCAGGTATATTTATAGTCCCTAGAGATGAGCTAGTTCAGTTAGCTTTCCAATATGAGTAATTTCTCCATGACAGGGTTGGACTCTACCAGAGGATGATAAATTTCACTTCCATTTTTTAATGTCCAAACATTTCACAGATACCCACATGATAGGAGCTATATCACAGTACCTATTGGTTATAACATTACATAATGATATGCCTTGTATGTGTAGAGATTTACTGATCTCTCACACTGACTTTGAGTTCTCCCCAGTCTGAAAACAGCTGATCTAGTTCAATCCTTTTATTTTACAGAGGAAGAAATGGATTGTCCAAAGTCACACAGGTAGAAAGTAGCTGGTTTAGACCCAGACTCTTTGACTCAATTATAAAACACTGCCTTCTTGAAAGAGAAACTGAGTGAGGCCTGAGCAAAAGACATGGCTTATTAGGCGATAAATCATCATGTAATGTTTTGTGCCTACTGTATGCCAGGTATTGTGCTAAATGGTGGAGTTACAAAGATAAAAGTATTCCACACTTATATAACTTGTGGCCCTTTTCCCAGTCATGTGTAGTACTAGGATTTATCTGACCTCAGAAAGCTTAGGACCATTTAGGTCTACTGACTATTCAAGCAGGGTCTGGTATAGGTCCCTGGATGTTGTGTTTCTTTTTTTAAAATATAGGTAAGGCCATCTCCTATAAATAAATTCACCCTTTGCTTGAAAAACAAATCCCTTGCTACAATATTGACTCAGGACTGGTAAAGAGGGAAGCAGGGAAGGCAGGTGAGGAACATGGGCCAGATAGCTATCTCATGGTGGCATTGACATGAAGCGTTGGACCTGGCGTTCAGGAAGACTTGAGTTCAAATTTGGCCTCTGGTACTTGCTAGCTGTATAATCCTGTGAAATTGCTTAACCCTAGTCTGCCTCAGTTTCTTAAACTGTAATGAGAATCATTATAGCACCTGCCTCACAGGGTTGTTGTGAGGATGAAATGAGATTATATTTGTCAAGGACTTTGAGCAGTCTCTGACACATAGAGGTACTTAGTAAATACTGATTCCAAAAAATAAAAAAATAAGAAATAAATGTTGATTCTCTTCCTCTTCATAGTTTCATTTTTAAAAAGCTCTGATTAGGAGGAAGTTCATCCTTATACGAAGTCAAAATCTGCCTCGCTCTAATGTCTATCCATTGATTGCCTGGTGCAGAACCTGGGATATAAGAGTACTTTTAAAATGCATGTTGATTGTTTGACTGGTTTTAGTTCTTTCTTTTGAAACTACACATGTTGAATCTAAACCCTCTTACACACAATAGTTCTTCAGATATTTGGAGAGATGTTTCAGTCTCTCTTGGTTTTCCCTTCTCCAAGCCAAACAGTCTATATTTATCATCTAACATGGTTTCAAATTCCTTTATCATCCTGAAGAAAGACAGAGACAGTCCCAGCCTGGTAGTTTTAGAGAAGAAACTGGTTGTTTCCACCCGGGTGGTTCCCACCCGGAAGGCAGGAAATCTCCCACAAGCAGGTCCCTACTGTCTACCTCATGGCTACTTCTTGGCAGTCCAGTCACCCACCTCATTCTGTCTCATATAGCATTTCCCCTCTACAGTTACATCTTTGAAGTTTTTATAAAAATGCATTAGGAAGTTTTTATTTTTTAATAGCTTCAAATCTCCATGACATATTAAACTTGGTGGCTAAGGTATTTTTCATTTGCTTATTCTTTTCTCATTTTGACCAACCACTTTCTAGGCATCCCAGTTCATTTATGCATAGTCCTTTACTATATCCTTGGTTCAAAGGAAAGAGATCTATGCAAAACCAAGTGAAGAAATGACCCAGTCTTGCTTAGCTATGAAAATTCAACCTCCATGCATCTTGGACACAACTAAATTTTCAGCAGTAAGGCAACATTCTATGGTAAACCACAGATAGGTAGGTGGTGGCTGTGTCAATCAATTTTTCCAGTTTAATGACTGATTAATCAAACTTATGCCTGCTCTTTTCCTTAGGGACTGCTTTTTGGACCTAGCAAAAAGCTGATCTTTGTCGATCTTTGTCAGATAGAAGTATTTAGCACACATAAGAGAGGAAGCCAAGCACTCCAGTGGACAGACTTGTCTTAGAAGAGACACAGAGAGGAAAAGAATGTCACAGGATCATAGAATTAGAATTGGAAAGTACTTTAAGGATTATTGACTTCAACCCCATTTCACAGATGAGGAAACTGAAGCTCAGAGGAGCTAAGTAAATCATTCAGGATCATAAGGCTAATGAGTATCTGAGGCAGGATAAGAAACCAAGTCTTTCTGACTCCAAGTCCAGATTTCTGTCTGCTGCACAATCCTGCCTTGAGTAGGAAAACTTTGATTTAAATCCCAGGGCTGCCTTTTACTACCTACTTTTCTGGCCTCATGAACAAAATGAAGGAGTTGGACTAGACCAATTTTAAATCCCTGACCCACTATGGTGGCACAGGACTCCCCAAATTCTGTTGGTTTAGGAATTGTTGGTGAGTGACATTTTTTAAGCTAGGAATTTTTGTAAAGAAAGGCATACCTGGAAGAAATATACCTTTTATCAACTACAGATGCCATTGGAAATGTTGCCATGCTTAGGAGAGAAGACCCCAGTGAGAGAGTCACCAGACGTTGCATCAATTTATGTAATGACAGACAGTTGGAGAGATCATCTTACACCTTCACCTTCTTCATGCCAAGTAGAGAGCTTTGGATCTGGCTGGATCCCAGTTTCTTGGGATCATGTGAATTATTTGAGATAACTCACTGGCTTTATTCAGATAAAGCTTTCCTGGATGCTTCTGTTTGAGGAGGGAACCTGCATAAAAGCATTCAATATACCACTGTGGATTATCCTTGGTGCTTCCAGGAAGAAATCCCAAGTGGAGGATAAAATGTATTGTTTTAATTACAAAAGGATAATGGTCTAAAGTAAAGAAGTTTTACCGAGAGGAAACCAGTCTCATATAATGAACAATAAAGCATTCATGTTATTGCTCCAGTTATTATTTTTAATGGTTTTATTCAGAACCCCAGATTGGGAAGCAGGCCAGCTTTGTCTTTAGCAGCCCATTCCCCTTACTCTCAAACCCTTTTTCCCAGGCCCTAGGGACCCAAAACTACACTGCTCCTGTGGCCATTCTGGTGGAGAGAAAAGCATCCATTTAACTCATTCATACTAAGATGAAAGGCACTTGGTGTGTTACCCCTCCCAGGGATATTTAGTTTTAAGAGAAGGTTACAGAGAGAGAACAATGCTTAACCCAAAAGACTGAATCAATCTTAGAATTTCAAGTTTTGCAGTAAAACAGTTAGCAGAGAAATCTGGGCAGGATTTTTATTTTTTAAATGGAACCATTCAATTCATGTTCAGGGAATCAGGGTAGTGATGAAATGTGTTGAAAGATTAATTGCAATTAGAAGATCTGAAGGGAAGTTTACATGTAGGCTTGAAAGGTGGGGTCTCTGTGTAAATCCAAATGCCTAAATAAAAAACCTAAATCTAAGGCAAGAATTTATGAAGTGCTAGGCAGAAAGTTGTGAGCTGAGGAGAACAGAACCATTGCAGCTCAAGGGAGAGACCTCAGAGATAATCTACCACATATGGGGAACTTGCAGCCTCTTGGCCATATATGGCCTTCTAGGTCCTTGGGTGTGGCCTTTTGACTGAGGCCAAGTTTTACTAAACAATTCCTCTTATTAAGAGGATTTGTTCTGTGAAGTTTGGATTCAGTCAAAGGGCCACACTTGAGGACCTAGAGGGTCACATGTGACCTCAAGACTGTAGATTCTCTACCCCTGCCTGAATAAGACTTTACTCCTCATCATACCCACAGATGGTTAACCATTTGGGCTTAGAAGATTAATGGTGGGGAAGAATCCATCCCTGTTAAACAAGCCCATCCCCAGTACTCATTGTCAGGAAGCTTTTGTTTATATCAAACCTAAATCTGTCTTCCAACAATTTCTTCTTTGCTCACAGTTCTGTTGTCTGCAACCAAGTGGTTCCACAAAACCAACCAGGGGCCTTAGAGGTCATTCAGTTCAGCCCCTCATTTACTTGAAGACAGTTTTCATACTCACCTTCTCTTCTCCAGGTAAACACCCCTAGTGGCTTCATTTGCTCTTAAGATAACAAATGAAGATCTGGAGGTGACCTCAGAAACCTTCTAGTCCCACTCTCTCATTTAACAGATGAAGTAAGTGAGATACAGATATGTTAAGTGACTTACCTAGGGTCAAACAAGTATTGCTATTCTCCTTTAGAAATGGAAGTGATGATCCCCAAAAGTTGGCACCTTGGCTGCCCTCATTAGGATACTTTCTAGGTCATTAACATCCTTAAAATATCATACTCAGAACTGAATACAGTATACAGATGTGGTTTATCTCACCAGGGCAGAATATAGCAGGATTATCACTATCTAAGGTCTGTAAACTATATCTCTTTTAATGTAGCTTGAGATTGCATTAGCTTTTAGGAGCTGCTATTTTATATACTTTGTATTATGTATAATTTTATTATTTCATGTATTTTGGGGGCCATTGGCTCATACTGAATTTGTGATCCTCTAACAGGCCCTTAGTTCTTATTTTTCTGGATATGTCTAGCTATGGCTCTCCTATTCTGTACTTGTACAATTGGTTTTTTGAATTCAAGTATTGGATTTTACATTTATCCTCATTAAATTTCATCTCCTTAGATTGTCCTAGCCTGTTGAGATCTTCTTGGATTCTGACTCTATCATTTAATTTATTAGCTATCCCAGTTATAGTCCATCTGTGAATACTGTAAATGTACCTATTTATGCCTTCTTCTAAATCATTGATAGAGATGTTGAATAATTCAGGGTCAGGGATAAATTTCTGTGGACCCTCACTAGACATATGTCTATAATTTGAAACTGACCTAATGTTTATTCTTTGGGGTAAGATATTCAATTAATTCTAAAAATCCACTTAAATGCACTATTGTTAACTCATATCTTTCCTCCTTTTCTATAAGAATGGCATTAGAGTCTGTCAAATACTTTATTAAAATTCAGGTAAGCAAGCTATGTATATGGCATTTCCCTGAACTAACACTGTGAAGGAAGGAAATTAGGTTAATCTTGCATGATTTTAGGCTAATAGGATCATAGGATTTAAAACTGGAAGGTAACATAAAATAATTTAGGATAGCCCCCTCATTATGCAAATGAGGAAATTAAGGTCTATGTGGGTGAAGTAACTGTCCACGGTCAAGTTCTTGAATCAACCCATCAATTAATGAATCAATATGTATTTGTTAGGTATCTTTTATGTTCCAGGTATACTGCTAGAAGCTATGACTACAAAGGCTGAAGTGAAACATCCCCTGCCTCAAGTATTTATACTTTCTTGGGGAAGATAATGTGTACCTGTATAGGGGTGTGTGTGTGTGTGTGTGTATGTATGTATGTACAACTGATTCATATATGTATGTATATACACATATACATATATATTCATGTATATATATACATATATATACATACACATACACAAATGCTATACAAAATTGATAAAGGATGATTTGGGAGGGGAAGAGGTCACTAGCAGCTGGGGAGGGTCAGAAAAGGCCTCCTGTAGAAAATGTTCCTTGAGCTTAGTCATAAAAGACACTAGGAATTCTACGAGGTAGAGATGGGGAGGGAGTACATTCCAAGTCTGTGTGCAAGGTTTGTTATCTGTGTCCTGAATCACTCATCTATGTTCTCCTTCTGTCCAGGTGGCCTGTAGCATATTCCTATGACAACATTGTTTCTGTTTGGCTCTTTGCTGATTCTCACTCAAATGCTTTACCATGTTTCCCCTCCTCTAGTTCATAAATTTCTTCATATGAGTATGTCTCAAGATACAATGTGACCTTACAGCTCCTTTTAGTGGTCCTCTGCCATCTGAACAAAGTGTGCCTTTTGAGAACCATATTCTGGTCATTGCTTCCATCTCACTGAGTCTCAGGGAGACCCGTGAAATGGAATTTACCTCTTCGTGTAAAGATGTCTCCTTCACCGCTTTGCATTACCTATGCATTTGCAGATAAGCATATGCTTTCTTCAACTTTTTTTAACTTTTAGTTCTTAATTTTTTATCTTAGCCACTTTTATTATTGACTCTCTCCACATTAATATTATTTCCTTAAAATTATTCTCCATCCTATGTGTTACATCTGCTATTCTCCGTGCTACTTAGCTTGACATATATCGGGACAGTTTTCTCCATTTTCTTCCATATGCATTTTAAAGTGTTTTTGATAAGATCAACTAGACTTGAGGCACACAGATATTTATGGATTCTTTTTTGGTACATGAGATAGTTGGTCCAATGGAGATGTCTGGTCCTGCAGGTAGGATATTTTGTAGGCCATCTTAGCCTAGACTGTGGGAAGTCTTTAGGAGCAAAGGTTCATAAACAGATTACTTTGTGCCAGAAAATCTAGGAGGTCCTCAGCCCACCCAGTAAAATTGGACTCACTGTTCTTTTGTCAGTCAGGGCAGCCAAATCCACCTGCTCTTGGAGCATTCAGTACTTCCTGCAAGTCTGGGGAGATTCCCTGGAATTTGTCCAGGTCTTCTGTGGTCTGGTCCAACTGTTGCTAGAGTATAGTGTTTTGGGCCCATAGAGTCGGAGGCTTCAGCAGTCTGATTTGTGGGGTAACCAATGGCCCAGGGTGGGGGCTTATAAAAAAATGTGGTATCCCTGTTCCCCATGGCAGTTGGTGGGGGAAGTTTGGAAGAGATCAGCAGCAATTAACTGCGAGAGGACATTTTCCAAGGGGTGGGAGGGTAGAATAAGGAGGGAAGGGCTTGGTCTACGTCTATCCAAGCAGGTAAACAGAATTACAGCCAGGAGTTAGTGAAAGACTTACCACAAATCCTTAGATTGAGTCAGAGCACAGCAGGTTGAATCCCATATAGAGCAAAGGCTCACACAATGGAAGTGAGGAACACAAAACAGCAGCCCTTAGCCTTTTTTTTCCCATGCAAGTAATAGCCCCAAGAAGGAGTCCTTGGATTCCCCTCCTCCCCACTCCCTAACCTTACCCAGCTCTAGCTATGAAGCTCTAAAGGGCCCGAATATGCTCTCAGATATGTTCAGCCTCATCCTTGCTTGCCCTCATGAGCAATGTGATTAGCTCAAGCCGGAAACTCTTGTTTTGTCCCTACACTTAAACAAAGATCCATTCTCTAGGGTTCTTCGTTCACTAGGGAAATTAGACAGGACACATTTTTCCTGTGATTAAACCTACTGAAACTAGACCCCAGAGAAGGGACAGAGACACAAACCAGGGAAGAAGAAATAGGAACACCAGACTATGGCATGTCAAAAAGAGCAGCATTGGAAACATCTAGAAGTGCACAGGAGGCAAGAAATGATCAAGCAATAGAACCTATGGCTTCAAATTTTTGTGTACAAACACACAAAGCATGAGTAACGAGAAAGGCATGTAAGAGATACTAATTCAAGGAGGGAAATGGATACCCAAATTTCATTGAGACTGGGAAAGATGAGACCCATGACTACAGTGTAACTTAGAAGGATATACTTTTGTAATGATGGGGTGGGAGAAGGATATAATGGCAAATGGGCAAGCTCCTAGTCTGCTATGCCTAGGACACATATTATGGGGTATGAGCCTAACGCTGGGGAAACATGTTGCTCAGTGCTTAGGGGTTTTCTCTTTTGGGGGATCCCTTGGTCCCTATCCTGTGATGGCAGAAGCTGGGGTGAGCCTATGCCAAAGCTGCATCAGAGAGGAGTGGTTCTGAACCTAGGAGGTTTATGGAACCTTAAAGGGAGTGGCTGTACTCTCAGGTTCTGACTTTCTTCTCATTTGCTCATTATACCTGAACTCTCTGATGGTCTTGCTGGAGGAATGGAGAGGGGCCACTTCTCACCCACGCCAGCAATATGGCAATTGAAGTATTTATATATTAGCCACTGGATCTCAAGGCCCTAGTTGCCTCTATTTCTTTGTGTTGCCTAAATAGAAGCAACTGAACAGTGAGCCTGAAATAGATGTGTCTAGCCTTGGAGGCAACCTTGTGAATTCAAGAAGTGGAACTCCTGGGTTCTCCATCAGTGCTAGATATCCTTTAGGAGAAACTCATGGCAATTACTCCACTGCTTCTTGGAGAAGATGACTGACTACCAGCTGGAGGATGAATTCAATCCTCAGACTGGTTGCCTGAAAACATGTGCTATAAGTCCCCGTATCACCAAAGTTGAAGAGCCTCCAAGGAGAGGCTTAAAGAGTTCTGACACATTCTACTGATGGGAAGAGAGTGAGGCAGAGAATAGTCACATTCTGAGTGAACCACAAGGTTGGCAGTCCAAAGCCAAATATTTTCTCAGAAGTTGCCAGGGCATAAGCTTAGCCTAGGTGGAGTAGATTAGAAGATTTGCTCTTTCCCCTGTCCCCCAATTATACTTTAGTTAAAAAGAAAGGGTAAAGTGTCAGTACAGAGAAATATTATATGTATATAATATATAATATAAAGAAAATATATGCATGTCAAGAAATCTACTCTATTAAATGTTTACTATATGCATTGAGAACAAAATGAGAGGAACAAGGTGGGAAGCACATGAATGAAGGTTAACAGAAGGGAAACTGAAGAGGGCAGAATGTAAAGTTTGGGAGACAGACCACATGCCTGGCAGGGGGTAGCATGCTGGAGGAAGACTTTGATTTTCAGGACATCTGGTGGAATTCTTTCTCTGACAAAAGGAGAATAGTTGATAAATTCTTTCCTTTTCTTTACAATAATTTCATTCTTCAAAAGTTAGAGGAACCAACAAGGGGAAAATTCTATTCCAGATCTGGTTCTCATTAATGGCAGAAACTGGTTGCTAAGTAGGAAATAATACCATTGGAGGAAATGACCACTCCATCTTAGAATTTGTGATAGAAGAGAGGAAAGCCAAGAATAGAATGGCATGCATCTTGGTTTTGGGGAGGGTAGATTTCAAAATGTTCTGAGCAAGATAGGTAAGAGCCTGTGGCTTAAAATTATTCAGAGGAAGTCAAACCAGGATGGATAGGGAACTCTCAAGAATGGAATCCTAAAGACTCAAAGAGATACAGTTCTGATGAATAGGAAAAGAGAGAAATCAATCTAAAGAGATTTATTTGCATGCAGAGGGAATTTACCAGCCAATTTGCATGATAGAAAGAAAGAAAGAAGGGAAGGAAGGAAGGAAGGAAGGAAGGAAGGAAACAATAAGGGAGGTAATGGAGGATGATTAAAAAAACATAGTCTGATCCTACAAGAATAGTACCTTGGTTGCTAAAATTCAGAATAATTAGCAACTCGTGAGGAAACTAGAGGTAACAATAGAAAATTTTAAAAAATTATTGGGAAAAAGAAGAAGGTCAAGAGGGGATAGGAACACTACTCTGGGTAGATAAGATGATGATAAAGGATGGTAGAGAGGTGATTAAATGTTTACTAAACACATACTATGTGCCAGATACTATAATAAGTGCTTGAGATATGAACAAAAATGAAGGTCAGGCCCTGCTCTCAAAGAGCTCACAGACTAATGGGGGAGACAAACTGCAAACAAATATTTACAAACAGGCTATATAAGGATAATCAACAGAGGGAAGACGCTAGAATTAAGAGGTATTGGGAAAGGCTACCTATAGAAAGCAGGACTTCAGATGTGACTTGAAGGAAGCTGGGGAAGCTGGGAGGTGGCAATGAGGAGCGAGAGCATTCCAGGCATGGCAGACAGTCAGTGAAAATGCATGGAGTTTAGAGATGAAGTGTCTTGTTCATAGAATAGCCAAGAAGCCAGTGTCTCTATGTCAAAGAATCCTGGGGTGGAGGTGGGGTGTAAGGTGTAAGAAGACTAGAAAGGTAGAGGAAGGGCAGGTTATCAAGGGTTTCAAATGCAGAGGATTTTCTATTTGATCTTGGAGGCCATAGGGAGCCATTGGAGTTTATTGAGTAGAAAGTGACATGGTTAGACTTCCCTTTGGGAAGATGACAGACGATTCAGTGACAGAGAAATCAGAGATTCAATTCTTATTGTGCTTCTATTATCTCTTCTCAGGAGAATGATCTTTGCACTGGAAAGGACACAATAGTGAGTTGATCTTCAAGATAAACAGAGGTATAATAAGAGATCATTGAATTGTCCTTGATGAATCTAAGTCATCAGACCTGGATGAATTACAATTCTTGGATATTGAAAGAATATGTGATGAGGCAGGTAGGTACTACTAAGTGCATTAAGTCCTGGGTCTGGAGTTGGGAGGACTGAAGTTCAAATCCAGCCTCAGGTACTTTACTAGCTGTATGACCCTGGGAAATTCATTTAACTTCCGTCTGCCTCAGTTTCCTCAGAAACCTCAAAATGGGTTCAGTAATAACCTTTACCTCCCAGTGTTGTTATGAGGATCAAATGAGATACTATTTGTAAAGTGCTCAGCAGAATGCTTGGCACATGGTTGTCAGTTATTTTTGTAATTATATTATTAGTTAATATCATTATTCCTGAACCATTATCAGTGTTGAGAAATAGAGGGGATTTGAAAAGAGAATATGTCTCAATTTTTAAAAAAAGGAAAAGAAGGAAGCCTGCAAATTATAGGACATTGAGTTTGACTTTGATTTTTGACAAGATTCTATAATTTATTATTAACGGGTTACTTGGTGAAAATCCAGGAAAGGAATTAGTGATCATAAGGAACCCAGCATGGCTTTATCATGAACAGGTCAGATCAGAAAAATCTCAATTCCTTTTTTTGACAGTGCTACTAGACTAGTAGATCAGGGGAATTCTGTAGCTATAGTTCACTTAGATAAGCATTTGACAAAATTTCTTATGCTACTGTTATAGAAAAATTAGTGAACTGTGGGATAGATTGCATTTGTATAGATAATTGTCTTTGCAAAGTTGTACAGGTAGCTAGTTGTCTTTGGAACTGGTAGAATAGCCTAACCCAAAAGTTAATTGTCAACTTGGAAAGGGGCTTGCTTATTAAGTGCCTATGAACCCACACTTGGCCTTCTGCTGTTTCCTTTTCTTCGTTTGTTTCCAATCAATGACTTAAAGAAAGGCATATATGGCCTAACCTATAAGATAACACCAAGCCAAGAGTGAGGGTTAACATACTACATGACAAAACCAAGATACTTAAAAATCTTGATAGGTTCAAACATTAGGCTGAATCTAATGAGATTAAATTTAACAGTGATGAATGTTTAGTTTTACAAAGGCCCTAGCTTGATAAATACAATTTGGAGAGGCTTGACTCAACAGAAGTTTGTATGAGATCTAGTGGCCGGCAAGTTTGTCTATCAATGGTGTGATCCTAGGATGTGTTAAGAGAGAAATAGAAACCAGAATTGAGTTGGGGATTGATTTGTTGTACTCTGCCTTGGTCAGACCACATCTGGAATATTGTGTTTAATTTTGGGGGCCTCATGGAGAGGAAAGTCGTGGATAAGCTGACGTGTATCTGGAGGAGGTTAGCTAGGTTGGCAAAGGGCCTTAAGATCAGGCCATATGAAGGTTAGTTGGAGAAAGTGGAGATGTTTAGCCTGGAGAAATCTTGTGGACATGATCTTCAAGTATATAATGGCCTGACTCACAGAGAAGGAATTGGATTGATTCTCTGTGCCCAGAGGACAATCACAGAAGGCAGAAGTAGGAGCACAGAGTGGAAATTAAAAAGGCAGCTTTAGATTTGATGGTGAAGTAAAACTTCCTAACAACTAGAGTTGTCAGAGTGGAATGGCTTCTTTTGGAAGGTGATAGGCTCTCCATCAATGGAGCAAAGCCTGGATGACTACTTGTTACACATGTTGTAGATTCTTACTGTGAAATGGGTTGTGTTGGATAACCTCTGAAGTTGGAAGACCTTCTTTTGTCATCAAATTCACATAACTTCCCTGCATCCAAGACTAGCTGTCACACTGATGCTAAGGCAAAGGGCCAGCCTGGGTTCTAAGTCAGATTACCAGCCCTACTTGTTTAGCTCTGTTGGCTTTTTTCTGCTTTGACTGTTCCCCTTCCTGCTTTGTTCTCCCTTCTCTTCTCTGCCTGCTCAGTTTCTAAGCATTCTTGAACACTTAGCTCAATTCTTTCTTCCATGACGACTTCTCTAACTTGCAAATATTTCCTGTTTCTCTGAACCCCCATTTTCAGATGGATAGGATTCTTTGTCTCTATGCTGGTAGCTACTAGTAAGGAAAAGGATGAGGAATTTGGAGGAAATGTCCTGGATCTTTGGTGGCTTTTGGGACCTGAACTTGGTAGGAGGAGATAGATGAAGGCTTAACATGTCAGTACCAAAGGAGAAAGTCACATGTATGGGCCTTTTCCCTAGGACTCAGACCCACTGGTGAATATTCCTAGCCTAGAACAAATGTAGTGACCTCAAAGCAACACGTGTTTGGAAAGGAGGAGCAGCAGAGGAAGGTGGTGAGGGGTGGAGGGTTAAGAGATTCCACTGAGAACGGTATTTTATCAGAGATGCCATAAGGATGAGGTGACAAGGAAGCGTTAAAAGTCAATGAAGTGCTGCTGATGGGGCCTGGAGCTGGGCTCACACCTTCTCTGACAGTCCCACTTCCCTACCCCCATAAATCTTCCTCTGGCTTGCTCTTTCCTCCTCCCCCCTCTCCTAGAGAGAAAGCTTTCCTCTTGAGTTCTTCAGCATTAGGAGACATTTAGAGGAGGGATGTCCATGCCTCTGTCTCTATGGGGCCATTCAGCCCCTCTTTGGGGGGTAAAATGTAAGTTATAATAATTTCATCATCTTCATCATCATTTCATCAGCAGCATTACTGTTATTCTCATCGTTGTCATCAGAGGTAAGAAAAATTGGATCCGTGCTTGTTGAACTGTGAATAGAGATTCCCTATTCTGAATCTTGGGAAGTCACCATCCTATTTCTGGTAAGTTAACAAAGCTTTCTGGGCTTCCCAATCCATACTGTTGAGTGAGACGGCTTTCTCCTTTTGGTCTTTCCTCATAAGCAGCCCTTCACAACCCTCAGCCATTTCCCTCCCCAGTCCCACCCCAGGCTGTGTAGCAGGACCATGGTGGGGAAAGGTGGAAGGAAGGGGGATTGTTGGTATTTTAGTGGAGGTTCTACTGGACTCTCAGAGAACATCCCATTAGCAGCCACCTTCCTCTACTCACATGTGGGACTTGTGATGGCCATAAGGTCAGCCACCCAAGTAGATTCTGTCTTTAAGGAGGGAGATTTGGTAAAGTGACTGAAAGTCAATTGTCTGTACACAAGAATTCTTAAACTTCTCTGATTCCAACAATGAGGCTTTAAGCCCCTGGGGCCTCATAGTAACCAGCTCACCCATGAGCAGCCAAAACAAAGATGTTGGGGCAGGGAATGCAGCATGGCACTAAGCTGCTTGTGCTGTTCATAGGGGGTCATCTGTGATATGTGGTTTATAAAGTGTTTGTGGTATGCAAAATAGTAATAGAGGCATATTCGTATTCCATGAAGAGTTCATAGATGTAGAGCTAGAAGAGACCTCAGAGGTCCAACTTTCCTATTTTACAGATGAAGAAACTGAGGCCAAGGGAGTAATTTACTAAAGTTATTTCCTCAAGTTCATACAGGGAATGAATAGCAGAGCTGGGATTTGGACCCAGGTCCTTTGACTTTAAAATCGATGCTTTTCCTACTTCCTCTCAAATGAAAGAAAATATTGACCAAGTACATGTTTCTACCAGGTTTCTTATCTTTTGCCAACGAATCAAAAATGAGATTTATTTGTATTGCATGATAATATGAGATATATTTGTTATGAGGAGATGTTTACGTGAAGCATATTTGTGGAAATAGGTAGACATATGTCAGCTATATTTATTGTAGTGGGGAGTAAAGAAAGAAGAGAAGGGAATGATAGTAGCTGCATTCAGGAGCAGGGCAGGCTTCCAGCTTACAGAGACTTAAAATGAAATTTTGGCCTTCAGATCCCCAACTATGCACAAATCGCTGCTTTGCTGCCTATCTATCTCTATCGAGCCACTTTCCGATGTGTCTCACCATCTGTGCACTTTTGCTATGTCCTCAGTCATAGCTCCAACAAACTACTTTTCACATTAAATTAACAGCTGAATTAAGCGTTTACTCACTGATGTCTACTTTGATCTTAGGCCCTCTGGTTTGAGGGAAGTTTTGAGTGCTGGGCACAGAAGGAGCTCTTGTCGATTGATTGAAATCAGAAAGACCCTGGTTCATATGCTGCCCTGGACTCTAGCTGGGTGTTCCTGGGCATGCGTGGCATTCCATATCTTTCAGCCTCAGTTTCTATCCCGATGGATGAAGTGGGAACAATAAATAATATCTGTGAGAGGTGGAGAGTCAGTCGTACAGTAAGCATTTATTAAATATCTACAATCTACCAGGAACTGTGCTAAACCCTGGAGATACAAAAGGAGGCAAAAGATAGTTCCTACCCTCAGGGAGCTCACCATCTAATAGGGGAGACAAGAAATAAATGTGTATAAACAAACTATTTACAAGATGAATAGAAAATAATTAACAGAGGGAAGACACTAGAGTTGAGAGGTGTTGAGAAAGACTTCCAGTAGAAAGTGGGATTTGACTTAGAACTTGGAGGACATCATGGAAGTCAAGAGAAGATGAAGAAAGAGAGCACTCCAAGTATGAGGAATAGTCAGAGAAAATGCCCCCAGCATGGACCAGCAAGAGGATCAGCGTCAGTGGATCAGAGTATGTGGTAGGGGGTAAGGTATCAGAAAACTGCAAAGGTGTGTGTTGGGATGGGGGTAGGTTATGAAGGGTTTTAAATCTTCAAACAGAGAATTTTATATTTGATCCTGTGATAGGAAATCCCTGGGTTTATTGAAAAGGAGGGTGACTGCTTTTTAGGAAAATCACTCTTGTGACTGAATGCAGGATAGAGAATAGATATACAGCCTCAGAGGTCAGAAGACCCAAGTCCAAGTCCTAACTCTGACACATACTGGCTAGTTGATCTAGTGCAAGTCATTTAATCTCTCAGTGCTTTGGGCAACTCTCTTAGACTCTAAGTTGCAGAGAAGTTGTCAATCTGCACCGGTAGAAGGAACATCCTCAACTGGAAATTTTCCGTTATGGTGAAATAACAAATCTGGTTCCTATCCTAATGATATCTGTAGTACTCATCTTACAGGTGGAGCACCTTCCCTGGGCTCTCTCCCACACTAATAGGGTTGGGTTCCCCAAGAACATTTGACTGCTTTTCCCTACAAGGTCCTGGGGGGAACCCCTTGAGAAACTGGTACTTCTAGTGTTATTGCTCACAACTCCCCATTTGATTGGTTCCCTTAATATTCATTAACTAGTTGATATCAATTAACTTTTGCAAAATGATATTTACTGAGAAGGTATAGCAAAGGATAGAAGTTACAAAACATCTCTCCCAAACCAGGAAATGCACTTGGTCCCTGAGGAGAATGGATTAAAATTTAAAGTGGTTGGTACTGCGGAAAAAGTATTTATTATTTATCCTTTATTGATATTGCTGAACCTAGTTTTATGTGGCTAGGAAATTGTTTGGCCCAAAAGCTTACTGTAGAGATCAAGCTGACCTCAGAGATGTTCCTGGGAAGCTGATGGTTATGAGGAATGCTTAGATCCCACCCAATGCTTGATTTGGGCTCACCCAAAGCTTGTATTTAGTGTTCCCCAAATTAGACTGATTTACCTGCTGACATACATCTTAAACTGTCCATCTCTTGAAGACCACCTACAACCTATGTGAAGTCAATTAGGCAAATGTCTTTATACTCTTACCTGAACTTTACATAATGTGATCTCACAAAGAGGGAGTCACACCTCCTTTCTGGCTTTCTCCCTACTAAATACTTTGTTTCCAAAACTATTTCAGATTTTGAGGTTCATTCTTATGATTGATAGTATAAAATATTCCTCTCAAATCCAAACCAAGGGTTACTTCTCTGGCCATGAAAGCCTCCCCCCCACCTTTTTTTTGAGTTCCCACCAGCTTTACTTCTTGGTGTGCTACAGCCAGTAGATGAGTTGCTTCCTTGCTAATCTGCCTCATATGCGATGTTGATTCACTTCTGGGTTAGGGTAAACAGGTTCTGCTTCAGGATTGTCTTGGTTCCTCATCAGAGTCAGCTACTGCTAGCTTTGATGGATTTCTCAGTCTCACTGAACTCCTAAGTGACCCCATCTCTATAGATTCCTTCACCCATGATTAGCAAAGAACACACACAAATGAGATAAGAGAAAATAGGGCTGCCAAGTGTTCATGGACGCATGGTGGACAGACAAGAGATTGTACAGTCTGTTATTCCTGTACCAATAGTGGTTAGAAGTCTTTCTCCTCACTCAGAAGCTGCCAGAGAGGAATATAAAGTAGGCTAAGCAAACCTCTAAGTAGATTGGTACCAGGCAAGGCACATTGGGCATACTGAGAGGATTTATTCATTACATTGGGCTGCTGTGAGGTACAAATAAAATAATATCTATAAAGTAGATTTTAAAGCACTGTATATATATATATATGTATATATATATATATATATATATATACATATGATTGTCATTATTATTTTTCTCTGCACTTGAGCCATTTCTTCTACTTTTTCTCCTTCCGTATATAAATTTCCTTCTCAGGGGTACACTGAAGCCCACTGAACCAGCTTGCAACAATGACTGTTACATTTCAATGTGAACATTTGCATCTCAGAAATAAACAAACTCTCTTAATGAGGGCTTGATGTATTGTTTTGTTGATTTTCTAGATTTAAGAAAGTGATAGAGAAAATATTATAGTGCATATTAGATTTAAGTGTGTCATGTGTATAATTTTTTCCACCTTTCCGGAGAGCTAGTAAACATTTACTAGAACATGCTTCCCCTACCTCATGCAAGCTAACTCTCCCTACTGGGGCCATGTCCAGTCATCCTGATCTATATTTGGCCACTGGACCCAGATGACTCTGAGTCTGGTGACTTTGCACAACCCTCCCTCACTTAAATCCAATTCACTTGCACGTCATGGCATCATTTTCCTGATGTCATGGTCCTCTTCAGGAACGAAGCAACAACAAAAACAACTCTCCCTAAGTAAGCCCCTTCCCCTTATGTAAGCCCTCTCTCCCTATGTAAGTGCCCTTTCTTACAAATAATAACTCTTCCTCTAGGGTAGTCCTCCTCCCATGTAAGTGTTTAAGAGTTACAATGATAAACCAAGGGATATGTTTTACTCTTAAGGAGTTCACATTCTACTGTGGGAAATTACTTTCTATACAGTTGCATAAAGTATATAATATATTATTAATGGGCAAATCCAGGGAAAGCTGAAAGTTTCTTTTAAGTTTCTTGCCAAGCCCAAACCCTTTTCCTTCAGTGTGCCTTTTTCCTTTAGGCACCTACTAGTATTCTCACATCTCCTTCCTCTTTCCTTATCCCCTTTGTTCAGATCTTACATTTATACTAAGGTATATATAACTAATAACAGCTTATGAATTTCTAGAATTTTGAGCTGGAAGACACTTAGAGATCATCTACTCCAAGCCCCTCCTTTTATAGGTAAGAAAATCAAAACCCAGAAAAGTGACTGACTAATCCAAGGTCACATAGATACTATATAAGTAGCTGAAGTAAGCAATTTAAAACTAGATTCTCCTACTTCAAAGTGAGTGTTCTTCAATTAATTAATTTATTTTTAGTTTTCAACATTCACTTCCATAAGTTTTAAATTTTCTTCTCCTCTCTCTTCTCCTCAAGACAGTGTGCAATCTAATACAGTTTCTACATATACAGTCTTATTAAATATATTTTCACATTACTCATGTTGTATAGAACAGAATATAGAATCAGAACAAATTGGAAAAAAAAGAAAACAAAACAAAAAAGAGAGCAAATAGTATGCTTCAGTCTGTATTCAGACTCCATATTTCTTTCTATGGGTATGGATGGTATTTTCCATTATAGGTCTTTTGGAGCTGTTTAAGGTCTTTGCATTACTGAGAAGAGCTGAATATATCAAAGTCAGACATCACACAGTGTGGCTGTTACTGTGTATAATGTTCTCCTGGTTCTGCTCACTTCACTCAGCATCAGTTCATATGAGTCTATATAAGTTTTTTGGAAGTCCATCTGCTCATCATTTCTTATAGCACAACAGTATTCCATTACATTCCACGACTCATTCCCCAACTGATGGGCATCCCTTCAATTTCCAGTTCGTGGCCACCACAAAAAGAGTTGCTATATTAGTGTTCTTCAAATGTTACCCTCCACAGAGGGTGAGAAGGATCAAAGCTAAAATGAAAAGACCCAGCTCTTGGAATGACAAGTGTCAGCCAGCAGCTGAGGAAGGTATTTGAGGGATCAGAGTCTCTCTTAATTCCTTGATAACACACCATATATATGCATCATTTCACCTTGGACCAAGATCACACCTGACTCTCGCCATTGACAAGTACACTTTCTCTTGTGTATTTATATCCCTCAATGACCTTGATAAAGGAAACCCCAATCAATTGAATGAGTCACTTCAAAGTGTTGATATCAAGAAGACAACACTAATACAAACCCTCTAGACTGTTGTATTAAGGTTTTCTGTTTGTTTTTTATTTGTAGTATCTATGTTTCAGGGGCCCCAGTTTGATCAAAAGCACACCTGACTCCATGCAAGAATAAGCAGAATTTTACAACAGACTTTTATTTCCTTTTGTTTGGTTAGATGTCTGTTGGTTTCTTTTACACTATCATCAAAGCATCATAGAGTTTGAGTCTAATGACCCTAAGACCATCATTTAACTGAGGTTCAAAGAGATGAAATTATTTACTCAAAATCCCACAACTAATAAGTGATAGGGGTGGAATTTGAACATAGGTCCTTTGACTAGGACCAGAAGCCTAGAATTATAGTATGGTAGGACTGAAAGAGGGATTGGAGACCATTTAGTTCAATCCTTTTGTTTTACAGAGGTAATATGACTTGTTCATGCTTACAACAACCAATTAGTGGGCCAAACGAGATCTAGAACTGAAGTGCTAGGTAGCAGAGACTGTGTTTCTCTCTATTTCTTCTAGACGGAAGTTTAATACAGGCTTTGGATGATTGTGCCTTTACAGGACATAGCAAACCTTGAAGGTACCTCAAAAAAATGGCACAGCCTTTGTTTCTAGGCAGTTTTGACTACATTTCTAACTTGGCAGATGAGGTATCTGAGGCTGGAGAGGTTATAAAAAGTTCACCTAGATGGCTTTTCTGGTCCCTTCCAGTTCTGTGTCTATGATCCTATGACCCTACTGAAGGTCACAAAAGAAGTATGTTACAGGGAAAGGATACCCTATTCCCCTGCCTTCTAATTCAATATTTTTTCTATTATACCATTCTGATGTCCAGAAACTTTTTTTTAAGAGTGATTCAATATGATAATTGCAGAGATGCACACCTTATTTAACCGCATTTAAAATATTTGAGAACTGAGCTACAGAATGATAAATTCACTGGTCTCAGAGTACAGAGTGAGTCAGCAGAATAGTCAGCAGTGCACGAAATGCAGGACAGATAAAAATTCACCTTAATGAGTATAATAACTCCTCTGTCTCCCAAAGCACGCTGGAATTAGGACTCTAGATCTGATGTTATTTTATAAAAACAGAGGTGGTTGGCTCTGGTTCTACAAGTCTTCCTTCCCTGCCCCCAATTCTGCACTGGGAATTATCCTGTTACTTGAATTAAATATTATTTTTGTCAACTCTCCAAACGTGTGTGTTGGGAACTAAATTGTCCTCAAGCTTGTTGGAGCTCCTTGTCTCATGGAAACATTCCTCTCTTAAGAAATTCACTCAGTTTATATGTCTGCATTCCTGGCTTCCACAAACGGACCAGTATGGAATCAGTGGAGGAGAATATCAGGGAAGTATCATGGAGATGGGGTACTGGGCTAACGGATGAGGCTGAGTGATGAGTGTACATGAGACAGCCAAGAGAAAGCAGGAAGGAAATCAGATCCAAACATGCACTGGCTTAAACAGCATTCTGCGTCAGGGCTCCTTTAGGCAGGAGTTTTAGAAGGGAAGCTTGTCATTCCAATCAGCTAGTTTCCCCTTTTAATGCCCCTCTTCCCCTCTCATACCACACTCCTAACATTACTCAGGCTCTTTGTTCTCTCCTGCTGCCTTGCCACTGAGGACACCCCTCTGAGGTGGCCCACTCCCTCCTTTGGTGTCTAGGACAATGGCCTGAACTCTGCACTTGTATCTCTCCTTTATTCCTTTATTAAGCAGTCAGTTTGGAAAGGATCTGATCAACTAATCCATAGTAAGGTCTTAATGATTTTTGAGAACTTAAGGTGTCAATCATCCAAGGGGTATTTGCCTTACCCTGAAGAATGTATTGTTAATGGTAGCATTTCAAGTAGGCCAGTGGTGGGGATGGGTACCAAGGAGAGAGAGAAAGACAGGTATTTTGGTTTGAGAACACGGGCATGCTTAGTGTCAGGAAGTCGGGGCCCTGGCGGTGGGGGGTGGAAGCTCCAGAGGAGTAGAAATGACCATTTTTCTTGTCTCTTTGACTCCCGTATCTGATGCCAGAGCCACCTGTAAGAGGAGCAATCTTATCAGATATTCAGCTGGGACATTTAGCGGTCCCAGGAAAGAGGATCATGTGGAAGCAATGTAGAGACAGGTCTTGGTGCTGAGAGAGCACAGCACAATAGTTTTTGATGAGAATCTGAGCCTTGAGGTGGGAGAGAGGCCAGGAGGAACAATCAAGGTGGTGGCCCCACTGCCTTTGACCCTGGGTCTCATTCTTTTCTGGCTGTTGTTGGTTGTGATTGTGGTGGTGGTGGCGGTGTGTGTTTGTGTGTGGCGGGGGGGGGGGGCGGGCTGGGGAGGTTGGGCTCACAAATATCTGTCTTAGTCTAGGTTTGTGGCTTATACTGCCCCCAGGTCTTCCATACAACATGTGCCAATTCAGAGAAGTGAATGATGATGGATTCATGGAATTAGCACCTTCTACTTGTCTGGTTTGAATCCATTGAACTTGTTTTCCAGTTCCTAGAGGGGCATGTCTAGTCTACAGCCTGGATGCAAGATGATTGCAGAATTAAAATTAGCGCCGTTTTCCTCTAGAGCTTTGTTATGAGAGTGTGTGTCCTTTGTCTTTCAGTGGGATATGGAGGGGTAAGCTCTCCCACCAGGGTCCTCTCTTCAGGGGAGCTTTCCCTACCTCCCCCCAAAAGGCTTTATTCTCTGGGAAGAGGTTGGAGTCCAGGACAGTGAAAGGTTCTCTATTACCTCACCTCTCCCAGTTAAATTTGCCCCAGAGCTCTTCATGAATTTTCTTCCTGGTGTAGAAAAAGTGGAAGTCTGGTTAGAATAAATATCAAAGGTGGCCTTATTAAATAGAACCAAGAATATAAACCCAAGAGGAAGCAGTAGGTAATAGTGTTGTGAGGTGTGTGAAGAGGAATAGCCAACGGGTCCAAACGGGAACTGGAGGGAAATTGGCAGTTCTACACAGAAGAAGAAAGTGGAGCTCTGCTGCGGGTCCCTCCATCATTCCATTGGTGACAGGGATTCACTGGGGAGTCTCTGACGCCACTTGATAGGGCCCAGTCTTGTCTACAGTCATCCAAGTCAATGCAGCACCATCCTTCTGGGTCGTAGGCATCAGTTTCAGGCCTGAAGTCATCGTGTGTGTGTGTGTGTGTGTGTATACACATTTAAATCTCCTCCAATGTCCCACAAATCATTATATCATTGTGCAAGCATCCTTCTGCTTTGTAATGTCAACTCTTTCTGGTATTACATCACTTCAGAGGCTGTGTGGGCCAACTGTTATGGGAAAATGCCCACAAAATAGATGGGCCAATTCTGACAACATCTAATTTTCCAAAAGCTTATATCATTATGGATTTTGAGATAGGAGAACATAGGCTAAAATAAAGTTTGGGAAACTGTTGATGCATTGCCTTTATCTCTACTTTCCATATTTAATGAACAAATACTTCCTAATGGTAATAATGTCAATGGTGTTACCAGATTAGAATTTTAAAAGACACAAAACCATTACACACACTATGAACCTTTGATTCTTTAAGCCCTAAAAAACTGTTTATCCATCTGTCACATTTTCAGTGAGCCCTAATAAATTCTTGGATACTAAGAAATTAACTACTTCAAGAGTTTTCCATCTCATGATCTTATAGTCAGATCAGAATATCACCTGCAATGATGTGAACAAAAAAAAATAGCCCATCAATAGCCCTCTTATTTCAGGATATAAACTCATCCCATTTTGTGGTGGGAGAGAAGTCCCTGTTCCCAATTTAGCAACTGAATGCCAGACTAGAGACTTGAACCTATATATCTGCACAGCCTCTTGGGGTCTTATTCTAGCATAGCTTTAGTCTTTGCTGTGTCTCATCACTGGGGAAAACATGAGGCTATGTGCCCTTTGTAACCTCAATGCATAGCTCTTCTTGGACTCTTGCCATTCTCAGAGATCAGGAATGCCAATGAGTAAACTCATGAGAGGCCATGCAGTCATCACTAGCAAAAATATAATGTTTTAAAAATATTCTTCAAGGGGTTTATAAAAGGTTAACAATTCTAATTACTCTTGTTCCCTGGGTACTGACATCCTTGGCAGTGTCTGTGTTTATTGACTTCTGCCTTTTGTGGTAGTATCTATAGATACTCTATTTGTGGCAGGCTGGCAACAGACTATGTCTGATCTCCAGGGACAAATCCAGATAAGTGATATGAGGCTCATCACCACAGTTGACCACAAGGTGATGATTGTTTTTGGCCATAAAAACTCATGAAGACTGACTACTGCTTTGATAAAAGGAGTGTCCACACAGATTAAACCATGGATCTTCCAACATATTGAAATGCTGTTTTTGTTATGAAAATCCCAAAGGACTTGTGATTTTGACATCTGAGGAGGACCTGTTGTAGGGATAGAGAACTTTCTTTATGAATGAACACCACAATTAGTCAGTCAGTCGATAAGCATTTATTAAGCATCTACTATGATGGACCAGGAACTGAGCAATACAGCACTGGAAATACAAAGAGGGAGAAACCAGTCTATAACTTCAGTAGACAGGATCTTTAGAAGTTGCCCTGAGGCAGGAGAAAGCTAAAATGATTTGCCTAGGATCATACCACGTATATAGCAAGTATATATGTGTGGGTGGGTGGAGGTGGAGGATGGTGCCAATGGGATTTGAACCAGGCCTTGTAGACTGTATCTACTCTGCCAGGCTAACATGCTATAAATAATAGTTGGACCTGGGTCCGTGATTTCTCCTTCTACCAATGCAAATCTGAATTTTCTCTGTAATTTATAGTCTTAGAATTACCTGGGAGTAGTGAGATATAAAGGAGCAGAGCCAGCGTGGATCTGAGGCGGGATTTAAACCCAAGTCTTTCTAGCTCCAAGGCCAGTCAGCTCAGCTCTCTGTTCCAAACTGCAATCAAAAAGAGACAAGCCATACTGCACAGACTAGAGGATGCTCAGCAAATGTGGCTGGTTGACTGGCCACCTTGTATGAATTCAACATCGCTAAAAGATTCCACACATACTTCCCTTATCCCTTGAACACCAAACCTTCTCGCCCTGTTTTAGCTTCTACTGATCTTCAAAATACATCAGTGTATTTTGTGAGAGAAAAAACAAAACTCTGGATTATACTGGCTTTTACAGGAATTGAAATGTGTTGGAAAGAGCCCTGCACGAAGTCACGTACTTATCCTGGCTTGGCTCCTGACTCTGTGACCTTGTGCAATAATTATAATAATGGATATTTATATTGGCCTTATGTTTTACAAGGCAATTTGCATAGATTACCTTGTTTGAGTTTCAGAGCAAACTAGGTCCTCCCCCCTCTCCCATTCCCAAGGTGTATAAAGATTTTTATAGAACATTTTTATAGATCAGATGAGGCAGTCAGAGGAACAGTGACTAGAATAATGAACTTAGAGTCTGGAAGAAATGAATTCAAATCCAATCTTAGATACTTACCAGTTGGGCGACTATGGGTAAGTCACTGAATGTCTTAGTTTTGTCAACTGTAAAATGGGTATAACCCCTACCTTACCAGGATTATCATTCACATGGCTACCCTACGTAAAGCACTCTGCAAACATTAAAGCACCATATAAGTGTAACTCTTATTATCAGGTGGGGAAACTGAGGCACAGAAGCACTAAGTTGCCCAACTTAATAAGTGGTAGAACTGGGATGTGAAGCTTAGGTCCTAGGAAAGCAGGTGGTAGGAAAGGACCTTAGAGACCATCTACATTAACTTGCTCATTTTACAGATGAGGTAACTGAAGGCTGATCAAGTTAAATGAATTATCTAAGGTCACTTACAAGTGGTAAGAGCAAAGGCAGTATTTGAACCCAGGACCAATGACTCCACACTCATCATTCTTCTGATGGCAGCCCCACTGACTTTAGATTTTGAATGCAATGCTCTTTCCACTCGATTATAGTCCTAGTCCTCAATTTCTTCATGTGTCAGGTGACAGAGCTGGATTGGAATCTAGTCACTAGATGATGTCTAGGGTTTTTTTTTCTAGTTCTGACACTTTATGTCTCTTCCTTGGGTCTGGGTGGCTTCTAGATACAGCAATACCAGCCTGGGGCTTTAGCATTCCAAGCATGGATTCAGCATCAGTTTCCATAGGGGCTGATTGTACTGTAAGATCCATGAGGTCAGGGACGGGTCTTATCTATTTCTCTCAGCATCCAGCTTAGCTTTCCTTATACAGTTGAAGTGGTTGGATAAATGGATGAACAAATGAATGAGATTTGATGCGTTCGGAAGAACAAAAGGCTCAGAACAGGAAGGTCAGTAAACATTGATTTAGCTCTTACCAGGTGCCAGGAACTGGACCACATACCAGGGATTCGAAAACAACTTTCATCATAAAAAACAAATCCAAAAAACTCAGAGTTTTTTAAAATGTTAAGGCTATTTCCCCATGACTGGCTCCTTTCCCCTCCCCCCACAGGATATTCTCTTGTTTGAGAGAAAAACTAACCCACAAATGTCCATGTCTAATGATGTCTCCTTCATTTTATACACATAGCTCATTACCTTGCTACCCAGAGAATCATCTCACTGTCAACCCTATAAAGTCAATACTCTATTAATCAGAGATAGTGCCCCAGTCCTGGAGTTAGAAAGACCTGAGTGTAAATCCCCCCTCAGACACTTACTAGCTGTGTGACCCTGGGACAAGTCACTTCTGTTTGCCTCAGTTTCCTCATCTGTAAAACAGGGATAATAATAGCCTCTACCTTCTGGGGTTGTGATGATCAGATGAGGCAATCATAAAGTGCTTAACACAGTGCCCGGCCCTTCGTAGGTTCTATATAAATGTTAGCTATTACTAGCATTCAAGGTTTATCTCTTTCTTCTAGGGCAATTTAACACAATGATGCATCCATGGCAAGCTGTTTCTTGTCTCCATATAAGTTTCTTCCCTAACTCTTTTCTGTTCTCTCACTTTTGCACCTGATTGTCCACCATGGCCAAATTCCCATCGAGAAAAAAGCCCATTCTAGGCCCTCACCTTGTTTTTTTAACATCTAGCAGTTCCCACAGCTGGGGTTATCAGGAAAGTGAGGATTGTGAAACAATGGCAGAGGAAGCCAGGCTGGCCAGTGGAGCCCATATCCTGTCCAGACTCCTCGTCTGAGGGCAGGTGCAGAACTTTGTACACTTCCTCCATTGTGGTGTTTGGTTTGACTTATGTCCTTTTGGACAAAAGGGCTTTCCACAGAGTATTGCCTTCCAGACTGATCTTCCTAAAGCACAGCTCTGAACATTGGCTGCTGAACAAAGTCCATACTTGTTGTTGCTGTCCTTAACTCTCAAAGAGGACCGGTGACATCATTAGGGTGACCTGGCATTCAAGGTCCTCCACAATCTGGGTCCAATCTAATTTTCTCACATTCTTCTTTCTTTACACACTCTATCCCCCAAGCAGATCTAATACTTTCTGATCTGTTTGCCTTTTTTTTTCTCATCTTTCCCTATACCTAGGATGCCTTGCCTCCCATTTCTGCCGTTTGAAATAACAGAATCTGTAACAGTAGGAAGAAGTCTTAGGGGCCATCTATTCCCAGGGTTCTAAATCTGTGATCCATGGACCTGGGTTAGTGGGTAGATTGAAATTTTCTTCAGTTATGAATGTAGGTAGTAGAACATGATTCTGAGAAGGAGTCCATAGGTTTCACCAGACTGCCAAACAGATCCATGATACACAAAAAGTTAAAAACTCTTGATCTGGTCCAACCCACTCATTTTACAGATCATTGTACAATTGTAGCTCTAGGGCTGGAAAGGAACTCTGTAGTAGCTAAATAAAAATATTAGGATATAAGGTCATCTTCTGTGGGCTCTCTAGAAGCACCCTGAAAGCAAAATAAAATGACCACGATGACTGTTTTTCTTATACCAAAGTGGCTTGAGATCCTTGGGTGAAAGCTACTAACAAAATTCAAAATATTATAGCTTTTACTTTACCATCTCCTTCGGTAACTAGAAAGAGAAGTAGGTAGAGGGACGCTTGTATGATGACTTAGGGGATGACCTCCTTTTGGAGGGTGATATAAGATGTTTCCAAAATCTTCATGGATCCTTCAGCCTTCAATTATAGAAAATTGCACTAAAACTTTTGGGTTACCCTGTAGCACTATACATATGAATGAATGAAAATAAATGCAATGATAAAAAAATGATAGGGGCCCTTCATGTAACCTACCTAAATCTGACAACTAGATTAGAGATTCCATCTGGCAAGGTGAGCATGAAATTTTGCTTTTTTGAGAATATGAACTTTGACTAATAGGACAGGGTTCTATACATAAGTAGCAACTTACTATGTCTGACAACAGAGAGGAAACAGAACTCTTCTAGAGAAGAGACACAAACATAACAACTCCATAGTTGTGGGTTTGTTTGTTGTTTTTTTAAATATCCCAGAGTTAATTTCTATCTCTGAGTATTAGCATAAAAAAGGTAAACAAAAAGATAACACATTGGTACAAATTCCAAGTTCTGGTCTACCATCCTAGAGATGTAACTTAATGAATAGACTGGGACACATGCATTTCCTTTGCTCAACTTGCTATGAGTTGCAAATTAAAAATTTTTTATTCTCAGCCTTTTCGTAGAAAGCATCCCTCTCTCTGTACCTCCCCTCCCCCACTTCCCAGGAGAATGTAATCTCCCAGAAAGCAGAGGCTGGGTTTGTTTGTTTGTTTTGTCTTTGTATTCCCAGCATCTAGCATAGTATTTGGCATGTAGTAGGTGCTTAATAAATGTGTCCAATGGAATTTTCTAATCAATGTTTGAAATAGGAAATCAAAATCAATTTCTACCAATGGTTATTGATCTGAGATGAGAAAGTGTACCTAGATCACTGCCGAATCTTTATCAATCTTTGTGCTTTCAGTGTGTTTCAGTTGTATCCAACTCTTCGTGGATTTATTTTTTAATAGTATTTTATTTTTCCCTAATTACATGTAAAAATTTTATATTTGGATTTTTTTAAAAAAAAGTTTTGAGTTTCAAATTCTATCCTCTTCTTCCTCCTCCTCTGTCCCCTCTTTGAGATGGTAAACAATTTGATATAGGTTATACATGTGCAATGATGTAAAACATATTTTCACATTAGTCTTTTTGTAGAAGAACACTAAAAACAAAAAAAATGGAAAAAGGAAAGAAAGTAAAAAATGGTATGTTTTGTTCTATAATTCAGACACAGTTCTCTCTCTGGAGGCAGATAGCATTTTTCGTTGTGATTCCTTTGGGATTGTCTTGGATCGTTATATTGCTAAGAATAGCTAAGTTATTCACAGCTGTTCATTGTGCAATGGTGCTGTGTACGATGTTCTCTTGGTTCTGGTCATTTCACCCTGTATCAATTCATGTAAGTCTTTCCAGGTTTTTTCTGAAATCATCCTGCTTGGCATTTCTTATAGCATTATAATGTTCCATTACAATCATATACTACAACTTGCTCATCCATTTACCAATTGATGGGCATCCCCTCAATTTCTAATTCTTGGTCACACATGGGGTTTTCTTGGCAAAGATATTGGAACAGTTTACCATTTTCTTTCTCCAGCTTATTTTACAGATGAGGAAACTGAAGCGACCAGGGTTAAGGGACTTGCCCAGGGTCACACATTCAGTAAGTGTCTGAGGCCAGATTTGAATTCAGCTAGAGGAGTCTTCCTGATTCCAGGCTCAGAACTTTATCCGCTGTGCCACCTAGCATTAAGGATTATACATAATGTTATTGTGGAAGAGTATAAAAACCCAGCTCAAAATGACAAAACCAGAGACTTTTTGAAAGTCATCTAAAGTAACAGAGTTTTTACCAGTTGGTGACAGACCATCACTTAATCTGGTTTCTGCCATTTACAGCCCATTTGACCATAAACAAATTACATAACTTTCCTGGGACTCAATTTCTTCAGTTGTAAATGAAGGAAGCTGGATTAGATGACCTCTAAAGACTCTCCTACCTCTTAATCTAGGATCCTACGATCCGATTTGTAGGTTTAAAAAAGTCCCTTCCTCAACTCTCTTTTGTCCCTTGAATTCCTGAAATATCTTCTCCCTAACATTACCAACATTCTGGGCTAATCAGCTCCCTTTCCTCAAATGTAACAAAGTGGGTCAAGCAAACGACATTCAGTCACTAAAGAATTTCTGGTCAAATCACCCCTATGGTATTTCTCAGAGATTCAGAATGGGAGGGGACCTCGATGATCTTCTGCTTGACCTATAAATGAATAGCCATCTTTCCCACCTCATTGAGATTTTATTTTATGTTTTATTGCTTTTTAAAGGGTTGAGAGGCAGATTCCCAGCAGTTAGTAGCATGAAGATGCTCAGGAAGGAACGTCCCTTGAGGAAAGACGATTTTAACCAAATTGTTACTTGCTTGAGGCTATGAGAGAGATTCTGGGGAGTTGATATTGGGAGATGGGGGCATGGGACAAGGAGACTCTGAGTTCATTTTGAATAGCTGGGAATCTGGAAAAAAAAAACAAGTGGAAAGTGGTTTGGATTTGGAGTCAGAAAATGTGGGTTTAAATCCATGTTTTGTCACTTGTCTCTTTCGTGATCTTGGGCATCACTTAACTTTCCAGGACTTCAGTTTCCTCATTTGTAAAAACAGGGGGTTGGATTAGATGACCAGGGAGGTCACTTCAAGCAAATAAATCTTTAGTCCTAGGAAAGAGGAACATTTTGGAGAATCTAATTAGAAAGTCTTTCACAGTCCCCTGCAGTAAAATGATAGATTTGGAGCAGGAAAAGTCACTCCTCCTCTGGCCTCTGCCTCTTACAATCCCTGGTTTCCTTGGTGGCCCAGGTCATGGGCCACCTCTTAGGGAAGTCTTTCTTGAGTCTCCTGGTTGTGAGTACTCTTTGCCTTCTCAAATTATCCTGCATATACTTATCTTCTTATAGCTAGGTAGCACAGTGGATAGAGTTGGATTTGGAATCAGGAAGACCTGAGTTCAAATCTTACTTCATACATTTAATAGCTATGAGACCCTGGGGAAGTCTCTTAATCTCTAAGAATCTCTAATTTCTATCTCAGTTTCCTCATTTGTAAAATGGAGATAGTAATGACTACCTCTGGGTTGTTTTGACGATCAAAGGAGATAACATGTAAAGTGCTTTGCAAAACTTAGAGCACTATATAAAAGCTGTTGTTTAGTCATATTCAAGTCTTCACAATCACATCTGAGGTTTTCTTGGCAAAGACAGTAGAGTGGTTTGCCATTTCCTTCTCCAGCTCATTTTACAGGTGAGGGAACTGAGGCAAACAGGGGTTAAATCACTTGCTCAGGGTCACACAGCTAGTAAGTGTTTGAGGCTGGGTATGAACTCAAGTCTTTCTAACTCCAGACCTTACTCCATCCACTTCACCAACTAGCTGCCCACATATAAAAGCTAGTTATTGCTATTATTATGTTGCATACTCCAGGGAAATGAAAAACTCTTGAGAGCAGGGACTGTTTGTCCAGTTTGTGTGTGTATCCTCAGCATTTAGAACCATGTCTTGTGTATGATACTTGCTTGTGGACTGGATTAAAGATACAAATCTGGAGACTGAGACTTGCAGAAGTGATATGCCTAAGGTTTCAGAGGTAGGGAGTAGCAAAGGCCTGACTTTTTCTGGAGTCTTAAGACTTCATATCCTGTGTTCTTTTCACTACATTGAACTACCTTACACATAGTAAGTGCTCAATGAATATTTGTTGAATTAAATTGAAGACTGATTCCTCCTTCTGCAGAGCGAAAACAAGCCCTTAATAGAAATAGAGTGATGATGTGAAGGATACTAGTCAGAAGAGTTCTATTGCTTTCATGTCTATACAGGACTTGGCTCTGTAAGGATGACTATTGAGTTCCCTTTTCCTGTAGTGCTGAAGATATCAGAGATGGTCTATGAAATGCATGACATAAGCTCAATGCTAGAGATTGAGATATTGACAACTATAGAGGGAATTCCTCTCCAATAGCGCTGGGAATGTCTTTTCTCTGATTCCCACTAGAGGATCCAAGTGGAGTTATACTGTATATTCCCTTGGCCTTGGAGTTCCGCTTTGGAATCTAGCAATTCTTGGGAGTGAGGAAAAAGTGGGGAGGGGCTTAGACAGGAAGTTCATTGCTGCAGTGAAATTTCCATAACATTCTCCAGCTGGCCCACTACTTTCCAATGACTAGAGGAGTCTGGCTTGACCCAAGAGAAAATAACTTAGAATGGAGCCAGAGAGAATTTTGAGAGAGAAGTCTCTTTTCATGCCTTGACCTTGATCCTTGATCTACCATTCAACTAAGGATGAAACACAACTGAAGAGCTAGAGTTCTATACATCCCCACTGATGAGCCAGTCTTTCCAGGAAGTGGACTGAGGACAGTTATCATCTGTCTCTCCAGGGAATTACAAAAAGCAACCATCCTAGTTTCTAAGTTCCTCAACTGCCTGGACATTAACCTCTGGGAAATTCTGAGTGGAACCAAGCTTGCTAACTCTTGGTGGGTGGGGCTGATGAAGGAGCTTGAGGCTAAATACCTTAGACTTTGTTGTGTGGGGTGTGCATTGTGTTCATCTTTCCTTGCTGAAGAAGACCATGCCATCAGACTTGCATTTGACTTTGTTTTGAGTGAGGGAGGGCTGTGCAGTTCACCAGCCTCACTTTTCCTCCAGAGCCATCTGAATCCAGAGACCTGATATTCCTCAGGATGACTAGAGATGACCCAGGATGCACTGGGAGACCTTGGGCCCTTTAGGCCAAGGTCTTTGCAGGCACTCACTTCGGGTGAGGCGATACCCATTCATTGAATAGGCCTGTTTAAGAATTAGCCAGGGCATGGCCCCTTTGAGGTCAAGAAAAAGAAAGATATCAGGCTGGGTGGGAAACAGCAACAGTCACTACTGATAATCATTCTGAAGCTAGGAGGGTTCAGAAGGGGCCCCAGTTTCAGAGTGCAGTAGGTTTAAGATCTTGGGAGAGGCAAGGCAAGAAGAGGAGAGGAAGGGAAAGGGAAGGGAAGGGAAGGGAAATAGGAAAGGAGCCAGTAAAACCCAAGTCACTGGGCATCTTTTGGCTATCCAAGTTGAATGCTAGCTGGGTAACTCACCTCCTCCTTTCCTATCTGCCTCTCCCTCCCCTTCCTTCTCCTCACCAAAGGAGTGTGCAGAGAGGGGTACCTGAGAGTAGGAGGAGCCATTGGAAGCCTCATCTGTACAGTGGTTGATTGAATAAATTTGATTTTATTCTTTTTGCTTTATAGGTTAAAAGTAAAAAATGAATTGTAATTGGACTATCCTTATTTAGTTAATTATGTTACATCTTACTTGTGATTAAATCCATTAAAATGTAATATTTATTTATAAATTAGTCAATAGCAAGCATTTGGTAAGTGCCTGATTTGTTTCAGGAAGTGTGCTAGGCATAAAATATTGCTTATCACCAGGAAACTCACCAACCCGGAGAGTACCTGAGCTTTGGTAGTCTCACCTCATCAGTACCCCATCTTCTGAGCCACTGATTGGAGGGCTGGAGAGCAGAACAAAAAACCTCCTCCTAAAGCCTCATTTAAAGGGGCCCCCAGCTCAGTCGTTTCCCAACAGCTGTGCTCCTTGGATTGCTCTCTACTTTCAAACCCCACGCCCTACTCTCTTTTCAGCTTCTTTTTGTGTCTTGTCTTTCCCAGTTAGGTTGTAAGTGTCTTAAGGGCAGGACTATCTTTTTTTTTATTTATATCCTCAGTGCTTAGCACTGTGCCTGGTACATAGTGCTTAATAATTGTATTGTGAAAAGGAACAATTCCTGTTCTCAAGAAGCTATCAAACTGTAGTAGACAACATGTGCATAGGTACACATAAAATTTATATAATGTAAACACTAGGTCCTCATGACTAGGAGGAGTCCGAAAGGGTCTTCTATAGAAAGTAACGTTTGAACTGACTTGAATGGACTTCAAAGAGGCAGAGGTGAAGGGGGAGTTCATTCTAGATATGAGGCACTACTAATACAAAGGCACAGATGGAGGAAATGAAGAACCATGTATAAGAAACAGCAACAACTTCTCTGACCTTGGGAAGAGGTGTAATGACTAATGATTTATTGAATATGATGGTCAGATTTGTGCTTTAGGAAAATCACTTTAGCAGCTGTGTAGAATATGAATGGAGATATGAGATAGTGAGGCTACTTAGGAGGCTTGCAATAGTCCAGGCAAGAGTTGATGAGGGACTGATCTAGGGGAGTTACTGTGTGAGTAGAGAGTAGGGGAACAGATGTAAGAGTTGTTATGGAGGTAGAAATGTCAAGGTCTGGCAACTGATTGGATACATGGAGGTGAGGAAGAATGAGATTTTTGAGGATGACATCAGGGTCGTGAACCTGGATGACTGGAAGTATGATGGTGCCCTTGAGAGAAAAAATGAAATTTGCAAGAGAGTTGGGTTTGGAGAAAAAAATAACGAGTGGTATTTTGGACATGTTGATGTAACCAACCTTTTGGAGCTCAGTCAAAAGGCTTGAACATGGAGGAAAGGGAAGCATGACGAGAGAAGGGCTTTTTGAGGGTCAGATATTCTTCCCATAATGCCCTAAGCTCTAAGGAAAATCAGATTTGACTTGAGGGTAGACTACCACAAATACCTCTGACTTTGATCTTGGAGGAGGGGACTTATGGGTAAAAGAGATGGAGACCACATTAAGCAAGTAATATTTAGAGAAGTAAATAGAGATCAGAAACTTTAACATTGGCTAGTGTAGACAGGGGAATGGATTCTGAGCCCAGAGAAGCACAGGGGGAAGGCAATCTTAACGATAACTCTGTCTCTGTTTTCTGCATTTGCATGATTCTCTCCTGGGTCACATAATCTGCTCTTGTCACTAATGAGCAGTGAGCTTGTCAGCCAGCCTTCAGAACAACCCATAATGGAAAAGTTCGACATATCAACTCTAATTTGGACACTGTTCTGGCTCCAAATTCCATGAATCTTTACCCATCTGCCAAAGTCAATTTCTGCTCAAAGTCCAAGGGTAGTTTGCACTTAGGTGAAATAATAAATTAGACCCCCTCCCTTTTCTCCCCCTCCCCAACCTTGTCCATCTTTGCTCCACATCCAAGTCTTTTGGCTAATCTCCTAAGGTGATTCAGAATGAAACGCCTACAAGACATCCAGTTCAAAATATGAAATTCAGATGTGAGCTTGAGGGAGTCATCAACAGAAAGCACAGAATAAGAAGAGGATATAACCCAACACAGAACCTTATAGGGGGTGGGGAGTGAGTAGGGGATGGGATACGGATGATGATTCATCAAAGGACATTGAGAAGAATTGATCAGACAGGTAGGGGAACCAATATCATGAAAGCCTGGAAAAGAGAGAATATCTAGTAGGGTAAGGTGCTCAGCTGTGTCATCTTCAGAGAGGTCAAGGAGGAGGAAGACATAAAATTGTCAGATTTGGGAGAAATCATTATTGATTTCCAATACAGGCACTTCACAGATACTGCATTTTTTAGAAATTGAAGGTTTGTGTCAACCCTGTATTGAAAAAGTTCATCGCTGCCATTTTTCTAATAGCATATGCTCATGCCATATCTCCATGTCAAATTTTGGTAATTCTCTCGACATTTCAAACTTTTTCATTATTAATATATCTCTTATGGTGATCTGTGATCAGTGATCTTTGATGTTGCTATTGTAATTATTTTGTGGGGCTCTTAACTGTGCCCATATAAGACAGCAAACTTAATGAATAAATGTGTGAGTGCTGACTGCTCTGAACAGCTGTTTCCTATCTCTCTCCTTCTCCTTGTGCCTCCCTATTCCCTGAGACACAACAGTATTGAAATTAGGCCAATTAATAACCTACAATGGCTTCTAAGTGTTCAAGTGAAAGGAAGAAAAAAATCTTCATTGCTGTGTTATTTTAAGAAATTGTCACAGCCACTCCAACCTTCAGCAACCAACACCCTGATCGGTCAACAGCCATCAACACAGAAGCAAGACCCTCTCAGATGATGCTTAACATTCTTTTTTAGCAATAAGGTATTTTTAAAATTAAGGTATGTATTTTTTTAAAGACATAATATTATTGCACACTTAATATAATGTAAACAACTTTTATATGCACTGGGAAACCAAAAATTTCATTTGATTCACTTTATTGTGATACTTGCTTTATCATGGTAGCCTGGAACCGAACCCATATATCTCCAAGGTAAGCCTGAATAGAAATTTCAACTGAGTGGTGAGTCTGGAAGCCAGACTTCAAAGTACTGAGAAATGAGTGAGAAGAGGGGAAGTGGGAGTAAATAGCATTTTCTAGAAGTTTGGCTGAGAAAAGAGAGATACAGGGAAATAACTTAATGGAATACTAGGGATTAGTGAGGGTTTTTTTTCTCTAAAAGAGTAGGGGAGATATGCGCAAACTCATAAGCATCAGGGAAATAATGAATAGACTGAGAAAGATCAGAGAGAGAGAATGATTGTGGGAGCAATCTGTTGGAGAAGATGGAAAGGGCCGGGCTGTAGGCCACATGAGGAGGAGTTGGCTATGTCAAAGAGAAGAACCACTTATTTGTCAGAGACTAGAGTAAAGGAAAAGAATGGAGGGGGCGGTTTGGGAGGTGATAGTTAGAAAATGAAAGAAGAGGGAGCTCACTGTGAATGGCCTCAATTTTATCAGTTAAATATGAAGCTCCTCAGTTGTGAGGGTGGGGCAAACGTGGGAGACTGGAGTAGAGAGGAGAAAATCTGGAACAGCTGCTGTGGGGAATAGGCTAGAGAATCAGTTAGGGAAAAGGAAAATGATTGCCTTGCTGCAGAAATTAGATGACAAATTTGTAGTGGACCCAGTCAGTACTTTCTCTTGCTCAATTCAGCAGAACATGAATAGGAACTAAGGAAGAGGAAAAGGCAAGAATGAAAAGTTTTCTTGATTGGTAGGGACTGAGTCAAGAATCTAATTGAATAAATGAATACAGACCACTTCCCTAATCAAGTGAATCAAGTGCTGCCACTTGCAGAAGGATCAGAACAGGAGACAGGGGTAGCTACTTCTCTAAGAGAGGCAACTGGATGGTTTAGTGGATAGAGCACCAGGCTAGGAGTTAGGATTAGAGCTGAGTTCAAATCCAGCCTCAAATTCTTACTAGTTGTGTAACCCTGGGCAAGTCACTTAACCTTGTTTGCCTCACTTTCCTCATCTATAAAATAAGTTGGAGAAGGAAATAGCAAACCACTCCAATATCTTTGCCAGGAAAATCTCAAAATGGGGATCAGAAATGGCTGGATGTTAACAACTTCCCCAAGAACTGCACAAAACTGGTGGTGTGTTTTTGTTTTTACTCCCAGAGCCCTCTGTATTAAGTGGAGCACAAAACCTCTGGGTTAGGATTGACAGGACTATATCCTCATCATTGAATTTTATCATGTAAGTAGACAGAAATGCCCTCACACCACTGGTTAAGTTGTTTTTCCAAGAGGCATCTAAAGATGAGCATAAGACCATACTTAAGGTAGTGCAAAGAACAGAAGTAAAGCTTCTTTTTCTCTAGCCAACCATTCTCCACTCATTTTATCCTGAAATATCCTCCTTCTCTTATAATTTGCTTTGGAAATATAATTTATCTTTTCACTTTTATCATATTTTCATTCTCAACTCACCATTTACCTCTTTGTTCTCTGCTCCTCTCTATTTGTAGCTCTTTGTTTTTCCTTATATAATGGGATGACAATTTGCTAATTGAGTATAGTACTATTCAGCAACAAAGAATAATGGTCCAGTAGAGGAGCAGTCAACAGAAAAGGATTCTAACCAAGAGGAGGAGCAGACTGTCTTAGAAGTGGACCAGTCCAGCCATGGAACAGTCTAGCAATTCATGACCATTCATGAACGTTTGTAGTTTCTGAGGAAAATAAGGGAAATCTGATTCCAGAGTTATAAGTTGCCTTGGCACATGTTTCTTACACACCACTACTTGGTCCTTTTAAGTTTTTGACTGCTCTTATTCACGAATACCATGTCCATTTGTGGGAGAGTGTGCCCAGACTTATGAATGGGCATGTAATTATTTTTGCTTTGCTTTCTATTTAGTAAATGTTTGATTGGGAGTGAGTGAAATCATCCAGCTGATTTGTTAAATCAGAAGCACCCCAGTGGGGTCTGAAAAGCTACACTGTAGAATGGAAGGGGAGTGTCCAAACACCAGTTACCCCTAGAGAGACTTGATTGGAGCATGCACTGTCTCTTTTGGGAAACTTGGACCTGCATAGGTACAGGATGACATGAACAAGACGACCCAGAGAAAGCAGACATAGAAAAGAGATGAGAGAGGAGGTGGCAAGCCACCCACTAAGTTTATATATAGAGTTCCAGATTTCTACCATTCTTTGAGCCTTTTGCTAATGATTATTCCCAGAAAGTGCTTGCTGGAAGCTTGAGCTGACTGATAGATCTTCCTGCCTCTTGTCTCCAGCCTCTACCTATTCTGGGTATATATTTGATTTTCTAACTACCCAAGCTTCATATTTACTTTAACTGGAAACATATTGTTTGAACTGCATTGCATCTCAACTTTTCTCCCAGGACTTTCAAGGTTTTAAAATTCTTTTTTATCTGCTTGGCATCTGTTTTCCTATATCCTATGGCTTATGTGCCTATTGTCCTCAGTCTTTCCCCATGCCACTTCAATCCTTCCCATTCTTTAAATGATTATATTTCCTCTTTCCCGTTCACCTTGCTTTTTTCATTAGTTCTTTTTCTCAGTTCTCATCTTTTTTTCCCCACTCTCCTACTACAACCTCAGATTGGTGAAGACTGAAACTTAGGATCGTGGAGGTTTAGAATTCAAAGACTAGGATTTTTGTCTTTACTCCTGCTCAGTGTTACCAAAAATCATGAATAACTGAAGATTAGCTCTCATTGCCTGGGATTATTCAGCTGAAGCTAGAAAAACTTGAAGACTACAGTCAAATGAAGAACTTGCCCTTAGAAATGGAGAACATCTGCATGAAATAATATCATCACTATATCTTTTTAAGGGTTGCAGATCACTTTACATACATGATCTCATTTGATACTCACAACATCCCTGTGAGGTAGGTACTGTTATGGAACACATTTTGTAGGTAAAAAAACCAAGGCACAGAGCTATTGTGAGATGTTTGGGATCATACACCTAGTAAGTGTCTCAGGGGAGTTTTGATAACAAACTAATTGCTCTATTTGCAGTGAGCTTTGATTCTTGAATATGCCAGTCTTCTACATGAGTAAGGAGGATGGGAAGAGGGGATTCTAATAGTTGACCCTTCTTGTGGTTATTACAGGAAACAGATGGACCCCTATCAGCGGGGGCTCTTGATCTGAAGGTCTAATAATGCCTGAAGGAATTCTATCTAAATGGTGTAGGGTTGGCCTTTACCTGTGTGTGTATATACATACATATATGTGTGTATATACATATATATGTATGCATGGATACATATAGACATGTAAATGTGAATGTATAGGTGTCTCACTATCCATCTCTATTCATACATATATTTATCTATTCCTTTCTCTCTGTTTCTCTGTCACTCTCTGTTTCTGTCTCTGTCTCTCTTTTTGTCTCCCTGTCTCTGTCTCTGTTTATTTCTGTCTCTGTCTTTCTCTTGGCTCTGACAGATGGCTCTATCTAGTGGGGTTCCAGATATATTCTGGAAGAAATGAAAAAAGGTTCTGGTAAACTGAAAGGGGTTCATTTGGGTAGCTGAGAACTGAGTTCCATAGTCCTTCTTTGGGTTTCTGAGCTCCAACTCATTCTCAGGAAGGGTGTACAGCTATTGGTGAGTTCCCAGTGACTTTAGATTCTGTGCAAGAAAAGCTTCAGCTTTAGAGGCAGAGATCTGGGTTAAAAGTCTAGCTTGGCCATTTATTTACTAGATATGTGACCTAAGGCAAACTGATTCCATTCTATGGCCCTCAGTTTTCTTATCTGTATATAGAACTCTCTCTGGGAGGTTAGGTTCCCAAAGGGAAGCTAACTATTCTTCCTCTCAGGATTCCAGGAATAAGCCTGAGAGACTTGTGACTTTTAATATAATTGCTCGCAAGCCTCCATCCAGCATGCTCCTCCAAATACTAATCCATCTGTTGACATCAATTAAGGTTTTGAATATAACAGAGTGTTTATTGAGTTCTAGAAAAGATAAAAGTTACCCCCAAACTCACCTCAAATTGAGGGACCCACTGTCTCCTCTATACATGCTCAGTCCTTGGAGAAAATTAAAATACAAAGATGGTCAGACACATATGTAGAAAACATGTGGGACTATAGGATACAACTATAAGATACCTTTTGCCTCTTGGATCATGTGGTCATTTTATCCACTAGAGTCCACACCGTGTTCTCTTCTCAGCATGATATCACTAACGGACAAGTCACTCTCTTCTCAGATGGGCCAGCTCTTTGTAAGAAAAGAGCTCCTGGGCTGGGGGATAACTCCCTGTTGCTGATGGGAGTTTTTGAAGCTCACGAGCCTGTAATCTGTAACATCCATCTCCATATATTCTTTCACCTAAGATCAATGGCCCTTATGGGGATTGGACCCACAATCTTGGTGTTATTAGCACCATACTCTAACCAACTCAGCCCTCCCTCCCTCAAATCAAAGTCAATTGCAAGTCATGTCATCCCCTTGATGTCATAGTCCTCTTCGAGAGCAAGGGACAAACACAACCATCACACATAAGATCAGGAAAGGATAAAAACAAAAGAAATAGATAACATAAAATCATAAGCACATAGTAGCAGGGAAAGGGAAATACAGTTTGCTCTGCCCCTCTCTCTGCCCAGTGGCTCATAGAGGCCTTCCTCCCTTGAAAGCTCCCAGGAAAAATCAAAGTGCAAAAAGGGCAGAGGAGGAACTTATCAATACTTTTGTATTTGGACTGAATTACAAATCCTTACTTGATTAGAAGATACAGTCCTAGTCCCTCAGCAACTCATAACTGGAAGAAGGTTCACCAATCATGTCAGATTGGAACCAGGCAGGATATTTTACACAAATTTGTATAACCCACCAGAAAGTGGAAAAAATCCAAACAGGGCAAACTACTGCCCAAGAGCCAGATCCGCCTACCGTTTCTGTGTAATTTGTGAGTTAAGAATGGGTTTTCTTATTTTAAAAAATACAATAAAACTATTTAAAAATGTTAAAAAATCCATTCTTTGTTGCCTGACTGTACAAAAAAAGGGTGGAGGGCAGACTTGGCCCATGGTCATTGTTTGCCAACCTGTGCTCTGAGGACGGGACCTTTATTAGCCAATCTTTATATTGAACTCATAATGGAGGGTTTGAAGGAGAGCATTGCTTCTGGCTCTAACTCCTGTGATTGAAATAACCTCAATAGAGTTCTTTCATTGCCTCTCCAACTCAGTGGCTGTGGAGCGTAAGAATTGCCCAGGCTGAAGAGCGCAGAGAAGGTCTTGAAATTTACTCCCTGTTCTGTAATTTAATTTGCGGTAGGTTCTGGGGTCAATCATTTTTGCCTTTGTGTTCATCTCCCCAGTCTGCGGAGCTGTAATAATATGAGCCTTAAGCCTCGAGAAAGATCATGGCAATGGCTAAGAAGTGAGCTTTGGGAAGCAGGATGAATGATTGGGATTTCATATAAAATACGAACTGAATAATCAGGCCAGGGAGCCCCTGAAAAATGAAAAGGCAAGTGTCCTTCTAAAACGTACAGTCCCCCTGAGGCTGCAGTTAGGGGATATCTTCAGTGCATCCTAATTGGGTTCTAGGGCAGCTGGGTGGTACGCTGGATAGAGTGCTAGGTCTGGAGTCACGAAGACCTGAGTTCATATCCTGTCTTAGATAATAGCTGTGTGACTTTGGGCAAGTTACTTGATGCATCTGGGCCTCAGTTTTCTCATGTGTAAAATGAAGGGGTCAATTTAATGGTCTCTAAGACTGCTTACTAGGTGGCTCAGTGGATGCAGTGAGGGGCTTGGAATCAAGAAGATCTGAATTTAAATTCAACTTCAGACACTTATAAGCTATGTGACGCTTGGCAAGTCTCTTAATCTTGGTTTACCTTAATACACTGGAGAAGGAAATGACAAATCACCCCAGTATCTTTGCCAAGAAAACCTCTCAGACAGTACTCGTGTGCACAGTAGCTGTCAATCAACCAGTAATACTCCAGTCCCAGCAAAACCTTCTTTTATATATGCTGATCTCCTTCCAACCTCCACCTAATCTAAATCCTACTCATCCTTCAAGGAAGACTTCTCAGATTCTCCTAGCTCACAGTGATCTCTAACTCCTTTGAATTATATAATTGAATATATTAAATTATATATTTGTTCTATATTTGAATATATATTTATATATTATATAACATATAATATTGACTATATATTATATATTTGAATATCTACAAGGCCTATAGACTACTCCACACAATTTAACATTTAATCAAATATGGTAGAAAGAATAAGACTATTTTTGTGTGTGTGATGTATGGAAAGAGATATGCCCAGTTGTATGGACATACATATATTGGCAAATGAGATAACGTATGTAAAATGTTTTGCAAACTTTAGAGTCAATTGTTATTCCGCAGTAGAGTATAAGCTTCTTGAGGGTAGACACAGTTTCATTTGTTCCCCTTTGTATCTCCAGGGTCAGGCACAGAATAGAGGGACTTAAAAAGCACTTTTTGTTGTGATTTGAATTTAATTAATGACAACAATAATTATAATGAGCACTTATGTAACACTGTTTAAAGGTTTGTTAAATGCTTTACAAATATTCTTGTCATGTGTGAAAAGTCCAAGAGACATAATTTCTGGATGATTAATATCAATTTATTAATTATGGCTAGCTAATAATTAATAAATGAGATCAGTGGCACTCTTGGGCACCGAAGGGGGGCTACTGAACACTTACATACTCTCAAAAGAGTGTGTGTTCCTGCAGGCAGAAATTAACTCTGATTGGTTAACAAATAGTGAGAGAATGAATATTATAATGAGAGGCAGACCTATTCTAATGAAGAATTCGGTCCATGACTCAGATTATGTCACTCTTGGACCAAGAGACTTGCCTTTTTTTCTTCCTTTCTTCCTTTTTCTTTCATTTTTGGGTATATTTTGTTCTTGAATCATCTCCATTTCTAAACACACCCTCTGCTACTTAAGAAGGTCATTCCTTATAACAAAAAATATTTTTTTAAATGAGGAAAAATACAGTTCAGCAAAACTAACCAACCCATCAAAAAAGTTTGACAGTCTATGTGACAGATAGTCCTGTACCTCTGCAAAGAAGGGAAAGAGGAATTTTTTTCTGGGGATAAGTAGAGGAAATTTTCTTAATCTTAGAAGGCAGTCATATTGTAGGATGTGTAACAGTGGTTTCAAGTCAAATAGACATGAGGCTACTAAACCTACATGAGAATTTCTGTGGCACATATTAGAAAATCACATAGTAACATTACATATGTTCTATTATAGTGTTATTTATTTTGTTAAATATTTCCCAATTATATTTTAATATAGTTTGGCATGACCATGTTAGGCACTTCTCACGCACAGTATTTCTATGGTGACTATTTCCTATAACCAATATGCTAGGATTACTCTACAGATGAGAAAAACAAGTTTAAGGAAGACATCCCCTGCCTGGGGGTAACAGAGGAAGGAAGCAGTATGAGTAAATGACAACTAATGGACTAGACTGGCTATCATAGTAGGTCCACAACAGCTATCAACTGGAGAAACCCTTACTTCTAACACCTAAAAATAACATCTAAAATAACATTTAGAAAAAATATTAATCCTCAATATCTGATGGCAGTGAACTGTATAAATCTGAGGGAAGTGGGTCAAATTGATTTTTCCATGTGAATTAATATTCTGACCTTTCTTTTTGAACTTATTTGATTTCCTCTGAGGGCTGGATCTGATGGACTTGACTTTCTTCGCCAGCCTGTGTTGGAGGGTCAGGCGGGGTTTGCCTTTAATTCACACTTCTTTTGGAAAGAAAGGAAGAACTTTGTAGCTCAGGATTGCATGCTCCTTGTTTTTTTCTGAGCTCTGAAGTCACCTTCTGAATAACTTTGACTAGACTTAGAAAACTGTCTGGATAAACCGGCAGGAAGGGAGCACTGTGCTGGTTAGTTCTAACCAATTCCCTGAGAGCAGATTGTTAAATTTTCAGTGGGAGCACTGATGCCTTGGAAATCAGCAAAAGCTACAAATAAGAGCTTGATTTCTTGTTTTGTTGATTGTCTGGGCTTAAGAAGCTGATGGAGGCAATGTTAATGATGCAGGTTTAACTTAAAAGGGTATCCTGGGTAAAATTGTTTTTTGGAGAGCCTGTGGTTGAAGAATTATGAGTACCTCTTACCAAAAAGCCAAAGGGATGCCAGGGACATTGATTGGCGTGGAGAGAAGGATGGTGGAAGTTTTGGGGAAAGGTGGAGAAAGGAGCAGGTAGTAAATCAAAGCTCCACTTCAAGGTGATCAATAATTACAATGTCATTATCAATGATAATGACAGTTCACTTTAAAAAATAGTTCTATATCATGGGCAAAGAACTTGGCATACATGATGTCATCTGATCTTCACCATAACTGTGAAACTGGGGGGCATTATTGTCTCTATTTTACAGATGAAGAAGTAGGTTCAGATTGGTCACTGCTTGCCAGTATGATTATCTCTACTTTACAGATGAGGAAATTGAGGCTCAAAGGGATTGATTGACTTGATGAGGGTTATGAAGCTCATGAGAATTTTATGCAGGGTTTGGATCCAGTTCTTTCTGATTCCATATTTGCTCTTGGCTCAATTTACTACTGCTACTGTGTTTCTGTCAATACAGAATCTGATCCTCTGAAATGGCAACTTGCAGAAAAAGCAGAGTCCATTCTTGGGGGAATAAGCAAGCTCATTGGGCTGGATGTTTCCTAAATGTCTTGGGAACAGATGAGAAAAAGCATAATATCTTTTTCATATTTTTATTTATGATAATATTATTTATGATACTATTATTTTAATTAATAATTATTATTTATTATATTTGTAAATATATGGCCTTGGTAGACTTAACATTTTGCAAATCTCTTCAGTGTAGGCCCAAACCTGCTCTCTAATTTTATCTCCTACCATTGGTCTATAAGGATCCCAAATTCCAGCTAATTGGACCCATGATCTTTTCCATGCCAAGAATGCCTTCCTCCTCATTTCTGGCTATTGAAATCTGACCCATCCCACCAGATCTGGGTTAAATTCTATCCAGTGTGCTGTTTTTCTTGACTTAAGTTCCAGAGATCCTTCTCTGAACTCCTAAAGAGAATTTGTCTTTATCCTTCATGTGGCATTTAACACATGCTTTCTTATAATGTTAGTTATTTTATGTATGCCAGATGTTTAGATATATTATAACAATGTCATTATAATGTTAATTGTTTATGTATTATATATATAGCATACACATGCACACACACACACACACACACATATATATATATATATATATATATATATATGTATATGTAGATTTCAATCTCCTCGAGGAGGTAGGTGCATGTCCCATTTCCCCTCTACCATGCTTTACATCCAGTAGACATTCAATAAACGCTTGCTTAAATTTGTTTTTTAAGTGAGGCAGCTTGTGGTGCAATGGATAGAGTACTGGGTCTGGAGTCTGGAAGACCTGAGTTCAAATCTATTTTCAGATACTTATTCGTTGTGTGATCATGGGAGAGTAATTTAACTTCTTCCTGCCTCAATTTCCTCAAGTGTAAAGTGAGGATAATAATAGGCTTGTTGTGAGGATCAGATGAGATATTTGTAAATCACTCACACCATTGCCTGGTTCATAATAGAGCTGATTGGTTGTTGTCCTCTGTTCTCGGAGAGGACCAAAATGACATCACCATGATCAAATGAAGTTTCAGCGTGTCCAACTGTGACTGATCAGACCAATACAGGCTCGGAATGCTCTACCACAGATTGGGCACAGATAGTCCATGTGAACATTTGAGGTGGATACTCCAAATTTGCACATTGTTTCCTTTGAGCTGTTTCAGTTCTGCTTTGCTCATAGAGCACAGCACTGTTTCTGATGTGGGCATGCCATGCTGAGCGGTTCTGTGCCAGTGTCTCCCATGTCACACAGTCAATTTCAAAGTTCTTCAGAGAGACCTTGAGAATATCCTTGACACTTCTTGCTTCTGACCACCATGTGATCATCTTCCCCATGCCAATTCTCCATAAAATAGTCTTTTTGGCAAGTGAATGTTTTGTATTTGAACAACACGACCAGTCCATGGGACTTGCAATCTCTGAAGAAGTTTGAATGCTTGGCAGTTCAGTTTGAGTAAAGACACTGATGTCTGGTACCTTATCCTGCCAGGTGATCTTCAGAATCTTCCTAAAACAGTTCAAATGGAAGCAATTCAGTTTCCTGGCATGGCACTGGTAGACTGTCCATGTTTCACAGGCATACAGCAATGAGGTCACCATGGTGGCTCTGTAGACCTTCAGTTTGGTAGTTAGTCCAATCCCTTTTCTCTCCCATACTTTTCTTTGTAGACTCCTAAACACTGTCTTCACATGCTTGGTATAGACACCCCCCTAACTCACCAATGGGTTTGAGATCGCTTGGTTATCCCAAACCTGGTAGGGCCCATCTGCGAAATGGTTTACCAGAATGTGACCTCTGCACATGCTGCAGCTTCTTGGAGCTGCAGTTAGGAGTTGAGTGGAACAAGTAGACTGCCTGTTGCCTATATATCATGAATATTTTCTTTAAGAAGAGATTTGGGAAGCATTAGACATTAAAATAATCAAGCAATATCATAAAATTTAATTGTGCTTTAAAAGAGAATTGATTGCTTACTGAGGTGAGAGTCATGACTGAGCTTACTGTTTATATATATAGTAGACCACCAACTTGTTAGATCATAAATCAAAATCAATAACAAATTAGAAGAAAGAACCAAAATGAGAAGCTAGGGCATACAATTGTGACAACTCCCAACCTGACATATGTAAGCAAACTCTTGATACTAAAAAAATGAGAATGGATAAAAGAACAGACATTGACATGTACTTTCACCATTTCTTTATAGTAGCTTAACTCATGTAAAGCCATGAATACACCAAGTGAATGAATGATGGGAAAAACATTTCTTAAATGCCTACTATGTGCAAAGTATTGGACTAAATGCTGGTGATACAAATTGAAAAGCAAGATAATCTCTTATCTCAAGGAGTTCACATTCTAATAGAGGGAAACAACACAAGCTACAAGGGAGATAGAACTGCCCTGTGTTCCTTTCCAAACAGGGATTAACACATTTTCTTTAATGTTATTTCCGTGAATGAAATCACATCAATTTCTGGTATGGAACCATTTGACAATGTCAAGGACTTTGGTGGCAAGAGCTTTCTTCTGCAGATCTTGACTGGCTGTGACTGCCAAGGAGGTATCTGCAAAGGAAGTTGCCAACTTCCATCTCTACAAGAATTGTTTCCCTTGACAACAGCTGCTGGGGCTAGTTTAGAAGTAGGGCTTGTGGTTTGGGAAAAACTGCTGCATCCAGCACTTTGAGGCTGTGTTCCCTGTTGGTAGCAGTTGGCTGGCAGTTAATGGCGACCTAGATGGTGAGCCCCTTCTCCAAATAGGTTGCTTCACCCCCTCAGTTCTGGCTGCAAGGAGAGAGATAAAAGCCGGGTTGGTGGGAGTGGGGTTATGGTTATTTCTGGAGCTTTGGGGCTCAGGGATACTAGACTTTCTCTACCAGGGTTTGAAGAGAGGTGGTTATTGGAATGATCTGGGTCGTATAACACATGCTTCTCCCTTTAGTGGCCTTGTTGCTTCAGACAGGTTGACTTAGCCCCATGGATAGCTGATATCTCTTCTAAAAAATTTAAATCTATAAGACCACTGGTTCCTTCCCTGGGTGTAATCCCTTTAGTATAGGGTGCTAAAGAATTGCTCCTGGGAGAATTGTTAGGATGAATGCATGTGTTACTGCTTATGTAGTTTCCAGTTGATCCATCAACACTGAGGAGTTTTTTGGAGGGGGGAAAGTGTGATTGGGAGGAGGCTTTTTTATTGGCAGCAAATCTGTAATTGTTAGTGTCTTCAAAAGGGCTGTAATTAGCTTTGGCCGTGTCTTTTGGCTATGTCTTTGGATTGAGATGATTCCTCTCCTCATCTTCAATGAGACTATGCAGTAATGAGAGAGTCTTGGGGCCTCTTCTCTGTCTTCACCACCATTCCTCATATGACCCCTCAAGAAAAGGACCTGGGTCGTTGGCATTTTCATTAATTCCTTTCCATTCCAGGTACAGAGAGTGGAGTCTCCAACCTTGGGAGTTTCAAAAGCCAGGAGTACTGGAAATCCAGAAATGTAGGCCTGGTATTACAACTAGGGGAGCATTGAGGCCTCAATGAGCACAAATGATTCATCTGGAGTGACCTTTGGGACTTCAGCCCATAAAAGTTGGCAGAAATACTGTCTTTAGATTTGAACTTGGTGGGATCCATGCTATCGAGGAACTGAGCTAAGTTGTGAGATTAACCCTTGCCAAAGACTGAGACAGTCAGTATAGAGAACCATGTTCCCAAGTGTTAAGGAAAATGTTTGTAGACTTGTTCTTGTTATATCTGTGAAGTAAATCTCTCTTTGTACAGGCTAATTGATGTTTATTGATTAAATGGAAATGGGGTACCCATTACGAACAAATGGGAAGAACCTGCTGTTGGGGGCTTGAGGTGATGGCTGAGAAGATACTCACAAACTCCTCAAGGCATCCCTGAGCGGGGAGATGAGACAGGCCTGGTCCTGAGAGAGTGAGGCCATAGCTAAATCATGGAAGATGGTAGTAGAAAATTACAAGCAAGATCACCGCATAAAAGAGCAATAAACAGTAGAGTGGACAGTATTTACAGAAAACCTGGGGATAGACTCAAGTCATCCTGAGGGCATTTCACTAGAAGGAGGACAATGAAAAATATCTGTCAAGATTACTGTAACAAATGATTTTCCTAATTGATGACAGTGGAACCACCACATTCGGACAGTAAAATGAGGAAATACGAATGATACCAAAGAAAACAAAAATGGGAAAAGCAGCTAGAGCAGATAATGCATTCATCTGGTTTTGGAACAGAAACACAGTTATGTCACCTCTCATAAAACTAGAGTTTATTGATAGTAAAGAAGCCATGAGTGAGAGCCTTTCTCAAATAAAAAAGAGTACAAGGAGATGTGTGCACTGGTCACACTACTCTATCCAAGTCTCTATTTTGGAATAGTTTTGGAAAATAAAGTCACTTGTGGTTGCTACCCAAGAAATCAGTTAGGTACCTAAATTATAGATGGAATAATTGAATGGCATGAGGTGGGTAGGGTCTGTGTGGCTTTATACTGAGCTAGACAAAGGGAATTAGAGCAATTTATACAAATACCAATTTTTAGTAAATAGACTTCAAGGTACCTTTGAAGACACTAATCATGAGCAGGTCACATACATATAAAAACAGGAGTCAGTTAGCAAGCCTTTGGTATCAGGGGCTGCACTCATGGATTCATTCTAACTGTTTTATCTCAATACCCTGCTTATCTATTTGGCTCTAACTAGTCCAACTAGTCTGCATCACTAAACATCCATTTAACAGTTTTTGCTGTATGTGATACAATTTTGAGGCCATTGAGGGATCAATTCTCAACATATTATAAATGAAAGGATAATAAATGCTAGGAAAAAATCATGGATCTTATTATTAATTTTTTAAAAATAGATTTTTATTGATATTTTCAGTTTTGTCATGTCATTTTTCTCCTACATCTTTTCCCTTACACCCTCCCAGACAGCCATCTCTTATAACAAAGATTTTTAAAAGATAAAGAAAAAACACATTTTTTTTAAAAAGCAAAGCCAATTAGCACATTGAAAAGTCAGAGGTTATATGTAATGTTCTACTCCCTTGTTCCCCAACTCTGCAAAGAACAAAGGGGCATTCTTCCCATATCTATTTTCCAGAACCAAATTTGGAGATTATAATTTTACAATATCCAGTTTTAATGATTTTCTTTTTGTTTGTATTTTCCATTTACATTGTTTTAGTCATTGTACAAAATGTTTTTCTGGCCCTGCTTACCTCACTCTGCATCAGTTCATGTAAGTTTTTTTTATCCTTCTCTGTATTCATCATGTTATCTAAGCACAGTAATAGTCAATTACAGCAGAGCCTCAGATTACCAGTAACCTAGTTTATGTATGCTTCATTGGATGAGGAAAAATTTTTCGCAAAATTTGTCTTGCAGGACGAACAAAAAATTCACAGTAGGGACATGTTGTTTGGACTTGAACGGCTGGTGAAAGGATGATGGTCAACTAGGGCAATGTTTTTTTTTTTTTGAACCCTTGTAAGATTGCATGCCACCTTGGGGAGGGAGGGGGAGAAAATTTAAAACTTATGAAAGCAATTGTTGAAAACTAAAAACAAATTAATTTTAAAAAACATCAAAAACAAGTGTCATTAGATAAATTCCTGGTCAGAAGTGAACATAAAGCAAAAAATCATTGAGTCAAAACATGAAAGTGATTCTAAAAAATGAAAAATAAGTGAAGGCGGTAGTGTTGGTCAAAAGCAGCATAAGCGAGAATGCTCCCAACGTTGAAATCCCCTGTGTTCTCATAGAAGAAGATTCTCCTTCCGAGCAATATATTGTGTACAAATCATTGTTATTGTATTTCAGGCACATTAGGGACAAAACACTTAATTATAAATAATTATTTTTATATTAATATTTTTGGGGATATAGAACTGATCATTCTACTTTACATTATTTCTTATGGGAAAATTTGCTTTGCAATATGAACAAATTATAGGAGGAACAGAATCTCAGGACAAATTAAATTCATAAACTGAGGTTGAACTGTATATATATCACATTTTGTTTAAAATATTTTTAGTCATTTCCTAATTAATGCATAGCAACTTTGTTTCCAGTTCTCCACTGTCTTTGCTACAACAAAAAATGCTAATTTTTTTTTTTTTTTTTTGGCGATTGACCTCCTTAGGGCATATACCTAGCCGTGGAATCTCTAGGTTAAAGGATACTGGCATTTTGATAATTTTATTTACATAACTCCAAATTGCTTTCCAGAATGGTTGTCTCAATTCACACCTCTAACAACAATGCATTAGTGTGCCTGTCTTTCCTAAATCCCTCTTACATTGACTTTTGCAACTGTTGTCTGGAGTCTTGAGGTATGAGGTGCTGTTCTGATTTGCTTTTGTTACTTATTAACACTTTGGATTATTTGGAGTATTCTTTTATGTGTTGTTAATAGTTTACAATTCTTCTTTTGAGAGCTGTTCATATCCTTTGACCACTTGTCTATTGGAGAATGGCTTTTATTTTTTATAGACTTCTGTTAGTTGTCTTCATATCCTGGATATCAGATCCTTATTAGAGCTATTTTATACAAAGACTTGCCCCTACAATTAACTGCTTCCTTTTTATCCAAGATGCATTATTTTTGCTTATACAAAAGCTTTTCAATTTCACCTGATAAAACTGACTTATTTTATGTTTTGCAATTATCTCTATCCTTTGTTTAGTTAAAAATTAAATATATTTGTGATATGTTCTTCTTTTTATTCAGGGTGGCTAAAGGTTTATCAGTTTTGTTAGTTTTATTAAGGAAATAGTTTTTAGTTTTGTCAGTTTCATAAACTTTTTATTCCCAACTTATTTATTTCTTCTCTATTTTTAATATTTCTTCTTTTGTGCATGTTTTGAATTTGTTAATTTATTGACCAATTTTAAAAAATGATTTTGGTTTATTAACCCTCTTTTTCTATCATTTTAATATATTTTTTCAGAATAGAATGTTGTCTCATCACCATTGTCTTTCACAAAGTTATTAATTATTTCTATGATTTGTTCATGGACTCACTTGCTATTTAAAATTTCATCATTAAGTCTCTCTGTACGTATGTGTCTCTTGTTTGCGCTCTCTGAATTGATTACTATTTTTACTGTTTTATTTATTTATGTTATTTATTGTGTTAGTCTATAAAGGATGTACATAGCATTTTTGCTTTTTTACATTTATTTACAATTTCTCTGTGCTCTAATGCATGTTCTACTTTTTTTTGCAAAAGTGCCATGAAGTGCTTAGAAATATGTATATTATTTATTGGTCCCATTCAAAAGATACCATGAATGTTTTAGCTCTTAATTCTCCAACATTTTATTCAATTATATAGTTATCCTTTTGTTCATCTTCCTGTTAAATCTGTTCAAGTTTGAGACAGGAACGGTAAAGTCTCCTATAATATTGTATTACTGTCTATGAGTTTTTGTAATTCAAATGGATTTTCCCCTTATGAATTTATCTGCATGGCACTTGCAGTATATAAGTTTAATATTAATAGTGGTTGTTTAAAATTCTTTTAAGCATCATGTAATTTCCTTGTTTCATTCTGTTAAACATGTGAATTTTAAAATTGTTTGGTTTCACAACACTTTTGCAACTTCTGATTTTTTTTCATTCACTTAATGCCTAGTAAGTTTGTTCCTTATAAGCAACAAGTTGCCGGTTTTGTTTTCTTATCCAATTGCTTGCTCTCATTTTACTGGATTGTTTGTAGTTGTTTGTCCTTTGTTCTCAGAGAGGACCAGTGTTTAATCCATTCATATGTAGAGTCATGAAGGAAACAAGCATTTATTAATTGCCCCTTATGTGCCAGTTATTGTGCTAAGACTTTACAGATGCCATCTCATTCGATCTTCATAACCACCCTGGGAGAGAGTTGCTATTATTACTCCAATTTTAGAGTTGAGGAAACTTGGGCAGGAAATGAATAAAGTAACTTGCCCAGAGTCACACAGACAGTAAGTGTCTGAAGCTGGATTTGAACTTGGAACTTCCTGCTCCAGACCCAACTGTGCCATCTAGCTTCCTCTATGAAAGTTAGGCTTATGTTTTTCTCTATTTATATCTTTAGTGTTTTTTAAAGGAGTTCTTAAAATCCCCCTTCCACTTTTAAGTATAACCATAAAGGAAGATGGACTGGTCATATACTGAGAGTGAGGGATAATTAATGGACAGACCAAACTCTCCATTGTTATTCTTACAATATCAAGAAATCCAAATGAGTAGATACTTTATGGAAGATTTATAGTGGGGACAAGGGATAGACAAGAGTTGCTCATGATGGGAAAGAATGGATGGATTATTATCTACATTATTGGAAAGCATAACAACTTCCCCTCCCTGCTCCCACCATTAGATCACAAAGCCATTGAATTAGATATCTAAATGTTGAAGTACCATGTGGCTCCAGGTGAATGCTGATGGAAAGGCTAAGGGGAACCAGGGAAGAGGTCCAGAGCATGAGACATTCCCAGAGAATAAAGGTTTGGGTTGACTGTCCCCATAGAAGCTCTGACCATCCAAAGGGGAGACAACATGAAGACCCTGGGAACCTGGAAGTATCCCCTAGAATGGAGAGAAAGGCACAGCAAGGAGATATAGAAGGGTAACCAAGGGTAGAAAGAATACAGTACTTGGAGAGTGGAGAACTTAGCTTGCATTTTGGCCACCATTAATGAGATGATAGATAATATACTTTTAACTGTGGTTTTCTTATTGGTGAAGTACAAATAATATTGTATGCTTATACTGCCCATCTCAAAGAATTTTTAGTATTTTTTTAAACTGCAAAGCACAATACAAATGGGAAATCATGGAATTAGAATTACAGAGGTGAAAGAAGCCTCAAAGATCATCTTATCCAATCCCCAGCTGAAGCATACTCCATTATGGTTTGCTGCCTCATTGATTTCCCCTATTAGTACCTATCTGTGCCTTCTCATCCAGAGTAATTCTTAATTGCGTTCTTCCATGATTGTTCAGAGAAAACCATTGAGAGACTCAAGTGACAGATAATGTGGGTAAACTGCTTTGCAAATCTTTAAAACTTTATATCAATGTATACTATTATATAAACAATTCACAAAACTACTTTCATTAGGGTTTATAATATTTCATTGATCATAGGATCATTACTCTTGAAGTAGAAGGGACTTAGAGATTATAAATTCTATCCCATCTCCCTTGACACTTAAGACAGCTGAGGCTCAGAGAGCTTAACAGATTTGTCCAAGGCCAAACAACTAGTAAATGTCTGAGTTTGGATTTGAACCCTGGTTTCCCTGGTCCAAAGTCCAGTGCTCTAGGCATTAGGTCACACTGTCTATGTGTTATCGCTCTTTTACTACAATACCAACACTACTCCATCCTTTTCTCTGACCAGGCATATTCTCGGCAGTGTCCTTGATATCACTTCTCACGTGCCAATCATTGGTAGTGATGTACTATATACTATAAACTACACTTCTTTCCATCATCCTTCAGATCCCCTACAATTGTGATTCTCATTTGTAACCATATAACAATAGCAGCTTGCTTTATCCTTTATTCATTTGAGAGTGTTGGGGCTAAAAAGATGGGGTTTTGTAGCAGTGAGCAAAATGGGATCAATCAGTTTATCAATGAGCATTTATTAAGAGCCTGCCATATGCCAAGCATGTGGGGATATAACTAAAACAGATGAAACCATCCCTACCCTCAAGAAGCTTACATTACATATGAAGTCCATTGAGAATAAACATAAAGAGAATAAATAGAAGGCAATTGGAGAGATGGAGCATTAATAGTTGAGAAGCATCAGGAAAGACTTTGCCTAGAAGGTGGTACTTCAAATGTGTCTTGAAAGAAGAGAGGGATTCTATGAGATGGAAGAGTGGAGGGGAGTGCATGCCAGACATCAGAGTTATTGAGATGACTGCACAATTTTTCATCTGGACCTCCTTCCCTTCAAGTTTATCATCCATTTGTAGAGGTTGTTCAAGACACAAGTATTGATGAACAAATTCAATAGGTTGTCTATCCATCTGAGATGGAGGCCTGTATCTGCTTTGTTTCTCCTTTGTGAACTGGAACACAAATCTTTTCTCAACGACAATGGATTTTATCAAGAACACCCTGTGATATTTTGGCTCCTACAATCAGCACGATGTCATCCCTAGTCATGAATATCAGTAGAATTTCTCCGTCAAAAGGAAATTCCTCTTCTTTTTGGTTTTTCATATAATATGCTATGATACATTATATCATATTGTTTATTATTACATTAAATTTCATTATAACATTACATTGTAATATTTCACATTACATATTGCATTGGTATATTATTAATATATAGGTAGCACAGTTAATTGGTTGCTAAATCTAGAGTCAAGAAGAAGTATGATTAAATCTGGCCTCAGACACTTACTAGTTGTGTGACCTCTACCTCAGTTTCCTCATCTGTAAAATGAGGAAGGGCAGCTAGATGGTGCAGTAGAATGTTAGGTATGGAGTCAGGAAGACCCATCTTTCTGAGTTCAAATCTGTTCTCAGACACTTACTTAACCTGTGTGACCCTGGGCAAGTCACTTCACCCTATTTGCCTCAGTTTCCTCATCTGTAAAATGAACTGGAAAAGGAAATGGCAAATCCCTCTAGTGTCTTTGCCAAGAAAACCCCAAATAGGATCATGAAGGGTCTGAAAAGTCTGATTGAACAACAAAATGGAGATAATAACAGCACTTACCTCCCAGGATTGTTGTGAGATAAAATGAGAAGACATTTGTAAAGAACTTTGCAAACCTTAAAGCACTCTATGAATGTTTATTATGATTATCAAATATGTTCTTATTGATTAATAATGTAGGTGGCACAATGGATATAGTGCTGGGCCTGAGTTCAAACCTGTCCTCAGACACTCACTAACTGGGTAACCCTGGGCAAGTCACAACTTCTGTCTGTCTCAGTTTGCTCATCTGTGAAATGGAAATAATAACAGCACCTACCTCCCAGGGTCATTATGAGAATCAAATGAAATAATTATAAGATGCTTAGCACGTTGTCTGGCTATATAAAATTTAGGTATTATTGTTATAATAATCTATCCTATATTAATATAATTTATGAATACCATGAAAAATAACTATAATTTTGGTTTCAGATAAGTTTGACTTATTACTTCCTTAGTCATTCCCTGTCTTGCATTACTACCTATATTATTATATATACATTCTCACCCAATGGGCAATACCCACACAATCAGCAACGTCTGAGAATCCACAAAAGGAAGGGTGGGAGCTAATGTGGCTAGTGAGGGCAGTTAGCTTGGTTGGGGGGTGAGGTAGGGGAAATCTTTTGTAAAGTTGGGTTTGAATGTCGAGATTTAAGCTTATCTCTTCCCCCCAACATAAATCATCTCCCAAGATTCTGGATGGGGTTTTCTCAGGGTTTGTCAAGGTCATTCTTATCTTCCCTAATGTTTCGCCATTCACTCAACACATTTCCTTTTGTGTGTTGTTTTGTATTCCCATCTGGGGATTGGAGGGGGGTTGGTGGGAGACTGGTTTTTTGTTTTGTTTTGTATAAGTATTCTACCAGTTCCCACAGGTTCTTAGTGTTGGTTTTGAAGGATGATTCAGAGACACTTAAAGGGTCTTGGTTCCAGGAAGATAAAAATATTATCACCAAAGAGTTTGTTCTTGATGATTAAAAGTGAACCTCTCTTCAAGAAAGCAACAACTGGTAACCAGGGAGGATGATACTTCTTGGGTGTACTGCACAGGTTTCAAAAGAATTTAAGTGTGGAGGAGTAAATCTATTTATTTATAAGAAGGTGTCAAGTATGGCTACCCCATTTAATAAATAGTAATTTGAAAGATACAGTGCAGATGAACAAAAAAATTTTTAAGTGCTTACACGTCTCCTTTGTTGGGTCATTATGTCTCATCACTTATACATCCCTCTGTACCCTGTCTCTTGGCAATGTCATCAGCTCTCATGGATTTGATCATCTCTACATAGAGGACTCCCAGATTTGTGTCCAGTTCTAGTCTCTAGTAAGACTAGAAGGTTAAGTATTCTCACTCTTGCCATATGTTATACCTTACACTACATGCAGGCTCTGAATTTCTGTCTGGACATCTCTTCTAAAGTCAGAATCACTTCCTTCTTTGAGGAAGGGCTAATCTTTCACCATCTTATGTGCATATGGAATTTTGTTTGGCCTTGTGATGGGTGGATCCTGTTTCTCTGGGCCTCCTTTTACCTATATCTGACATGCCTTGAATCATCAGGCACCAAAGTGACACTTTGGGGAGAACAGGTTGGGTCTATGTAGGCATAGTGGGGTTCTGAGACAGGGGTTGGCAAATTATGATTCATGGGCCACATTTGTCCTGTCATCTGTTTTTATATGTCCCCTGAACTGAGTGATTTTAACATTTTAAAATACTTTATTACAACCAGTTTAGTGTTTGCCACAATATGTGGCACACAGTAGGTACTTTTTAAAGTGTTGGTCAACTTGACGCAACTTGCTTATAGCAGTTTGCTGTCACGGCAGTAAGAATTTTCCCGTCTGCTACTAGCTGTACCAAAGAGGCTTTCAGTGAGCCTACAGAGTATGAACTTACACCCTAATAATTTTATTCAACTACAACAAAAATAGTTTTAACTATTTGACTAATATTCTGTAGAAGATTAAATGTGAAAAAATAGTGAGGGGAAAATAGCCTGTCTCAGATCATTTCTATCTGAAGCCCATGGAAAAAAGGAGAATGGGATAACAATGATAATATTAATAATGCTAACAATGATAATAATCAAATTCATACAGCACTTTTTATGGTTTAGTCCTGCCGCTGACACAGGTTACCTGTATGACCCTGAGCAAGTCACTAAGTCTTCTCTTAGTGTTATGGGTAACTCTTTTAAAACCATAAATTATGAAGGAAAGGAATAGCCATTTATCAAATGCCTACTATGTGTCAGTCGGGGTGTCTGGGGTGTTCAGGGAGGACTAGAACCTCCAGCGCGAGGACTTGCCAAGCCTTTGCCAGGGCTGCTCATCCACCTTTGGCATCCACTTTCACCCAACTCTCAGCTGTGGCTCCAAGAAGTTGTAACATGCTCAAAAGCCACACCCCAATAAAACTGTCTCAGCAGATGGGCTAATCCACACCCAACAGATTGCCATCAGTGAGTTGGGGGTGGGGTGTCTCCCCCAAGCATGTGAAGACTTCCCTCTGGTGGAATGGGTGGATGAAAACGATTTGTTCCAATAGCCATGAAGGCAGCTAAAACAGGCTCTGTGGAGCAGTTAGAGCTTGGTCAGAACAGAAGATGCCAAGGTCATCCACTGCATCCGAGGCCATTGCAAGTTATCTTGACTTTTGTCCTGCCCCTGGACTTTGATGACTCTGGAAGAGAGAGTGAGGCTGATGATTTTGTGCAACTTTGCCTCATTTCAACCCAATTCGTACATATGCCAAGACATCACCCATCACCCACTATTATACCCAAGTGTCACTGGTCCTCTTCCAAAATGAAGGGTGAAGGAGGAGACTGAGGCTATGTGAACTTTAAAGTGCTATATAAATGTGAGTCATTATTATGCATATGTTTTCCATCCAAATGCATGATGTAATCTGGGGGCTATAGACATTCTTTATCATTCTGGTTTTTCTTGTATAGCCAAGGTTTGGTTGACAAACTTGTCAATGTGGTAGGGCTTACACCTTGTACCTAGTATGTTGTCCACAAATGCCTCACCATACACAGAAAAACTCTCCTTAACTTGGACCTTGTGCTGAATGCCCACTATAACACTGACAAACACCTTTGGTGAATCTCTCAGTTTTATGCTTTGCCTAATTCTTATGATCTGCTGAATCAGTTGTTGAAGGTTTTTTCTGTGATATCTTTAAAGGAATCTTGAGTGATATTGCTGAAAACTTTGGAGATCCATTGTTAGGGAAGAACCTTCAAGGCAATGTTTTGTTCTATTGAATCAAATTTTTTTTTGTAATAAAAAATAGGATTTTATATTCTCTACTTAGTTGAAAAATGGTAAAGATATGATCCAGTGTTGAATATTACTTGTGAAAGCTTACTTTTTCCCTATTAATACCCGCATTTGGGATGTCCTCAATTAGAGTGTAGATAGTGTGTATACTAGTTCATACAGATGGGAGATCAGGCAAATAAAATGATGGCTGTTGATGTCTTCACAGTTACCTTTGTTGTGTCTGACATTCCCCGTCCCCCTGCTTTTGGAATCTTTCACTTCTTCAGATACCTTAAATACTGATTTATTTTTTGCATTCTCACCATCAGTGACTAGTACATAGCAGTCAATTAATAAATGCTTGTTGACTTGATTTGACTTTCTTCTTCTAGCATGGATCTTTTCTATTTATATTTGGTCCAATCCAGCTACTTTTCTAGCATAGTACATGTGGTATCACAGGACATGGATTCTTTTCCTGGCTTTTTCCACTTTTTACGCCTTTGTGACCCTGGGTAAATTCCTTAACCTCTCTGAGACTTAGTTTTCTCATCTGTAAAATGGGGAAGTTGGTTTAGGTGACTTCTAAGATCCCTTCTAACCTTAAACCTATGATCTTATGATTCTATCTTTCTTTTCTTTAGTATCATGTCTACCTCCCCTGTACATATTTGCAGGATTATAATGTGGGGCTCTCAGTGTGGTGGTTCCACAGTCTTTGATGATGAAACTATTTGTTGTTGCAATTTTTAGAAATCTTTTCCATTTTTATGCTAATGGTTGGCATTCCATTTTCATTCCTGAATGTCTTCAGGATGACTTTGTTCAATTGACTTATCCATCAATATTTCCTTAAACTGGTTTTACCCTACACTGCCTTTTTTCTGATTCATGAGAGGATACTGCTCATAATTGTCCTTGTTCTTCTTCATGAGAATTTACAAAATAGTTTACCTTCTAAACCCTTGTTGCCTCTGATGGCCACCTTTCTCTGCTTGGTGGATAAATCAAATATTTGCTCACTAAGTCTATTTCTGGGCTCTGTTGGTCTTTCTATTGTGGAAATAATTTTTATAGTGGCTAAACTGTGTATAAACTTATTGTATACAGTGTCAATATCATTTCAGATGTCCATTTCCCAGTTATCATTGTTAATCTCTTGTTTATGTAGTTCAGGAGTAAGTTTTTCTCATTCTTCTTCTTGCTTTTTTATGGATTCTGATCTTTACCTTGACAAGTCAGTGAGTTGACTTTTTATAGATAGCTATTTCAGAAATAACTCCTACACCAACAAGAAGTGTTTTCCTGTCTATTGCAATAACTTATTTAAATTTTTGTGATGTTATCTAGTATTCACCATGTTCAGTGCCACAGTTTTAATGTCTTTCAATTTACTTTCTGCTATAGTGCCCTATTATTTGCAGCATCCTTTTGAATGTCTGGATATAACTGGCAGATGTTTTGATGAAGCAGATTTCAGGTTTCTGGATGTTAAGATGACAGAGCTGTAGCTGATGTTTAGGGAAAATTTGACTTTTCATGGCACCCCATGCTAATGGTGACACTTGTCTAGAGCTGGTAGATTAGAGAACTTAAAAATGCTAGTGATAAGAACTCTCCTCTCCCTTGTCCCCTCAAAAAGGTGGACAAATATCATCTCTCAAAACCAACATTTCTAGCTATTCTCTGTCTAGACCCACTTCTCCAGGTGTAGTGGATGAAAATCAAACTTGAGAGTCACAGGAAACAAAGACAGTGAAGGCTGTAGAGACAAATAACCAGAACTAGCTGGTCCACAACTAAGGAACCACCAACCAATTGGATTTACAAAATCCATTCATCTGAGGTTGGTAAAAGGGGTGAGGGAAGAAGGAAAAGGATGACACAGGGTATTCAAATCTTTATAGGCATGGGGCTGACAAATGCTAGAAAACAGTAATAGAAAAACTTCTAGTTATTTTATATTTGCAATGGTGTCAAAATATTTATATTGGTGTAAAAAAAGATTGTGCTCTACTCTCACAACAAAACAATAGATTTCCAGATCTTTGCAGATGATATTTAGACACTTCAGATCTTTTGATCACAGAAAGATACTTAGAGTGGGTCCTATTTTTCTCTAGAGAAGGAGAAATAGGGAGTTACAGTCACCAATGCCTCCCCACCAAATTCATTCCCATTGGAGGTACTTCAATGGACTGCAGCAGCCTACAGTTTGGCAAGAGATTGGTGTGGTGAAGGGAGCTTCCTGTAGAGACTGAGTTGCTCAGAACAGACTTCAGGGACCCTGTCTTGGAAAGAGTCTTAAAAGAGTTGCTTAGGAAAATTGCCAAGGAGAAAAGCCACAGCTGGAAGAAGTATACTTTCCTAGGGGTCTTTACTTCATTAGCACTTGATGATGAACAGAGAGAAGAGGCTAGAAAGCAGGCAGTCACTGATGATGTAAGAAGACTACATTGCTTTCAGGAAGGCCCAAGACAGATGAAAGGCAAAGTGGTAAGGTGATTACCCAAATTGCCTTTCTGTCTTGGATAATCGCTGACGCATTTCAATTCTATTGTTGAACCAGCCATACTCAAAGTAGTGGAATAAGCAATAAAGGGATATGTGCAGGATATTGACTCATTGGTTAACAAGAAGAGATTCACAAACATTTGCTGGATCATGAAGCAAGAGGTGAAAAAGCATGTCAAAGATAATCTTGCTGAATATTGGGAATGGTTGAGACTTTCTCCTAGATACCTTGAATTCTAGGTCAATAATATCCTGGAATCAGATGGCATTAATGACTCTCCTGAACTCAAAAGTGAGAGGGGATGATAAAAAGAGCAATGAAGATTGAGGTAAGGATAAACTCTCACCAGGACCACACATGTCCTTACAGAAAGGGGTCTCCAATAATAAGAAGCAACTGAAAGAAAGTCAGAATACTTCTTCCTAAGCACACTGCTGAAGATTCTGCTCATTATATGTGATGCATTCTCCTACTTATTTTCTTCTGCTTGCCCTTCCTCAAACTTCCCTCTTCTGTTGGATTCAGGTGTGCACTTTGGAGATAATATAGATACCTTAGATGGAGTTCTTGATACCCTTGATGGAGTCCCTTGGTAAGAAGCATTTTTGACAGTGCTGGTCATCTTTACTTCTATATCCTCCTCCTATCATTGCCTTGCCATGGTGGAGGGGCTTGTGTACCTCAATAGTTAGTTCATAGTGGAGAGTTCTGATGGACAGTATTAAAATGATAAAAGAGATGACATCAGAATATGAACCTTTTGGGTTGGAAGATGTCTCACATGCTTCTGGGGAAGAGCAGAGGACAACTGCAAGTAGCTCCAGTACTAATAAAATGGCTGGACCAAAACCAAAAGAAGACTCAGTTGCAGATGTATCTGGTGACAAAAGGAAAGTCTGAAGCTATAAAGGTCATTATGGCAAAAGAGCTTAGAATGTAAGATCTATGAACCAAGGAAAGCTGGATGCAGTTAAACACGAGATGGAAAGATTAAACATCTTGGGTGCCAGTGAACTTAAATGGATGGGAATGGTGATCACTACGTATACTACTATAGACAACAATCCTTTGGAAGAAGTGGAGTAGTAGCCCTTATAGTCAATGAAACAGTGAGAAAAGCTGTAATAGCTCTATCTATCTCTCTATCTATCTATAATATAAAGATGACAGGATGATATATGTTCAAGTCTAAAGTAAACCATTCAGTGTCATGGTGATACAAAACTATGCTCCAAACAAACACTAATGCCAAAAAGGACAAAGTTGGTCAAGTTCTATAAAGACCTAAAACATCTTCTAGAAATAACACCCCCAAAAGATGTCAAATTGATCATAGGGAGTTGGAATGCTGAAGTAGGAAATCAAAAATTAATTGGAATAACAGGTATGCTTGGTTTTTTAAAAAATTTATTTATCTAACTTTTTACATTAATTTTTACAAAATTTTGGGTTCCAAATTTTCTCCCCATTTATCCCCTCCCCCCACCCCAATACACCAATCATTCTAATTTTCCCTATCACCAACCTGCCCTCTCTTCTATCATCCTTCCCTTCTCTTGTCCCCATCTTCTCTTTTGTCCTGTAGGGCCAGATGACTTTCTATTCCCCATTAACTATATTTCTTATTTACTAGTAGCAAGAACAATACTCAACAGTTGTTCCTAAAACTTTGAGTTCCAAATTCTCCCCATCCCTCCCTCCCCATCGATTCCCTTTGGGAAGGCAGGCAATTCAATATAGGTCATATCTGTGTAGTTATGCAAATGACTTCGATAACAGTCATGTTGTATAAGACTAACTATATTTCCCTCCATCCTATTCTGCCCCCCATTGTTTCTATTCTGTCTTTTGATCCTATTCCTCCCCAAGTGTTGACTTCAAATTGCTCTCTTCTTCCATTGCCCTCCCTTTCATCATCCCTCCCTCCCTGCTTATCTCCTTCTTCCCCATTTTTCTGTACTGTAAGATAGGTTTTCATACTAAAATGAGTGTGCATTTTACTCCTTCCTTTAGTCGAATGTGATGAGGGTAAACTTCATGTTTTTTTCTCAGCTCTCCTCTTTTTCCCTCCACTAAAAAGTCTCCTGCTTGCCTCTTGAATGAGATATAATTTACCCCATTCCATTTCACCCTCTCTCCTCCCACTACATTTGTCTCTCACCGTTTACCTTAATTTCTTTTAAGATATGGTCACATCCTATTCAATTCACTCTGTGCTCTCTGTCTGTGTGTGTGCGTGCTTGTGTGTATGTGTGTGTGCGTGCATGCAAGTACGTGTGTGTGCGTGTGTGTACGTCTGTGTGTGGTCCCACCAACTACCCAGATACTGAAATGCTTTAAGAGTTACAAATATTGTCTTTCCATGTAGGAATGTAAACAGTTCACCTTTGGTAAGTCCCTTATGACTTCCCTTTGCTGTTTACTTTTTCATGCTTCTTCTCATTCTTGTGTCTGAAAGTCAAATTTTCTTTTCAGCTCTGGTCTTTTCATCAAGAGTGCTTGAAAGTCCTCAATTTCATTGAAAGACCATATTTTCCCCTGAAGTATTATACTCAGTTTTGCTGGGTAGGTGATTCTTGGTTTCAGCCCTACTTCCTTTGACTTCTGGAATATCCTATTCCACGCCCTTCAATCCCTTAATGTAGAAGCTGCTAGATCTTGTGTTATCCTGATTGTATTTCCACAATCCTGGAATTGTTTCTTTCTAGCTGCTTGCAATATTTTCTCCTTAAGGGGTGGAGGCAAGATGGCGGAGTAGAAGGACCCATGTTTATGAGCTCCGAAACCAAAGCCCATAGAATTAATGTAAAAAGAGACCCCCATAACTTCTGGGTAAATACAAGGTGTGCAGAAACGGAGTGGAAGAGATTTCCATGCCAGAGAGCCCTGAAGAGCCGTCCACGGGGTCCGTCGCGCCCCGGAAAGCGGACCCCACCCCAGCGCGACCTTGGCCGTGGCCACAGAGAAGCTGATCCGAGCAGGCTTCAGACATGGAAGCTCCGGCAGCCGGGAAAGTCCCTCCGCCCACAGAAGCTACAGGTCAGTGAGAAAGAAGGCTGGGCTGGACGAGAGGGGGAGCAGGGCGTCTCCGTGACTCGGGCCCCCTCGGGAGGAAGCGGCGGTGGTGGCAGAGATGGGGGCAGGAAGCGGCGGAGGCAGAGGGGTGGGCGGCGGCTGAGGCAGCAGCGGCCTGGGACTCAGGAATCCCCCAGCAGCAGGCAGGATCTTCATTACGGAAGCTCTCTGCATGAACGGCCTGAGGGGGCTGAGCCTGGGAGATGGCCCTGCCCCCACCCCGCTCTATTACTGAAGGCCTCTGCATGAAGCCCCTGAGGGAACTGAGCCTGGGAGGTGGGCCCCCCACCCCGCCCTCACCCGCTCCATTCCTGAAAGTCTCTGCATAAAGCCCTTGAGGGAACTGAGCCTGGGAGGCAGCCCTGCCTCCACCCCAGCGACCAGAACTAAAGCTTGCCACAGAAAGCCCATTTGAATCTCAGAGTCCAAGCACTAGCTGGGTGGATCCAGGCGGGGGTGGAAAGGAATCTCAGAAGTCAAGTAACTGGCTGGGAAAATGCCTAGAAAAGGGAAGAAAAATAAGACTATAGAGAGTTTTTTCCAACAAATGCAAATGATCCTGACCTTCGGATCTGATGATGAGGATGTATTCTTGCAATCAGGGAAAGACGTGGAGGGCGGGGCCTCAGTACCCTAGACACCCCAGGGGGGTGGCGGGTGGACTCAGGCCTTGGAAGAGCTCAAAAAGGATTTTGAAAAGCAAGTTAGACAGGTGGAGGAAAAACTGGGAAGAAAAATGAGAGAGATGCAAGAAAAGTATGAAAAACGGGTCAATACCTTGGTAAAGGAGACCCAAAAAAATGCTGAGGAAATTAACACCTTGAAAAATAGGCTCACTCAATTGGCAAAGGAGGTTCAAAAAGCCAATGAGGAGAAGAATGCTTTCAAAAGCATAATGAGCCAAATGGAAAAAGAGGCTCAAAAGCTCACTGAATTTAATAGTTCTCTCAAAATTAGAATGGAACAGATGGAGTCTAATGACTTTACGAGAAACCAAGAAATCACCAAACAAAACCAAAAGAATGAAAAAATGGAAGAGAATGTGAAATATCTCATGGGAAAAACAACTGACCTGGAAAATAGATCCAGGAGAGACAATTTAAAAATTATGGGACTACCTGAAAGCCATGATCAAAAAAAGAGCCTAGACATCATCTTCCATGAAATTATCAAGGAAAACTGCCCTGACATTCTAGAACCAGAGGGCAAAATAAGTATTGAAAGAATCCATCGATCACCACCTGAAAGAGATCCAAAAAGAGAAACTCCTAGGAACATTGTGGCCAAATTCCAGAACTCCCAGCTCAAGGAAAAAATCTTGCAAGCAGCTAGAAAGAAACAATTCCAGTACTGTGGAAATACAATCAGGATAACTCAAGATCTAGCAGCTTCTACATTAAGGGATTGAAGGGCGTGGAATAGGATATTGCAAAAGGCAAAGGAACTAGGACTCAAACCAAGAATCACCTACCCAGCTAAACTGAGTATAATACTTCAGGGGAAAATATGGTCTTTCAATGAAACAGAGGACTTTCAATCATTCTTGATGAAAAGACCAGAGCTGAAAAGAAAATTTGACTTTCAAACACAAGAATGAGAAGAAGCATGAAAAAGTAAACAGCAAAGAGAAGTCTTAAGGGACTTACCAGAAGTGAACTGTTTACATTCCTACAGGGAAAGACGATATTTGTAACTCTTAAAACTTCTCAGTATCTGGGTAGTTGGTGGGACCACACACACACATGTGCACGCATGCACGCACACACACACATACACACATGCACACACATACACAGACAGAGAGCACAGAGTGAATTGAATAGGATGTGACCATATCTTAAAAGAAATTAAGGTAAATGGTGAGAGAGAAATGCAGTGGGAGGAAAGAGGGGAAAATGGAAGGGGGTAACTATATCTCATTTAAGAGGCAGGTAGGAGTTTTTTTTTAGTGGAGGGAAAAAGAGGAGAGCTGAGAAAAAAACAAAACAAAACAAGAAGTTTACCCTCATCACATTTGCCTAAACGAAGGAGTGAAATGCACACTCATTTTGGTATGAAAACCTATCTTACAGTATAAGAAAGTGGGGGAGAAGGAGATATTGGAAGGGGGGGGATGATGGAAGGGAGGGCAAAGGGAGGAGGGAGCAATTTGAAGTCAACACTTGGGGAGGGACAGGATCAAGAGACAGAAGAGAAACAATGAGGGGCAGGGTAGGAGGGATGGTAATCCAGTTAGTCTTACACAACACGACTATCAGGGAGGTCATTTGCAAAACACACAGATATGGCCTATATTGAATTGCCTGCCGTCCCAAAAGGAATGGATGGGGAGGGAGGGATGGGGAGAATTTGGAACTCAAAGTTTTAGGAACAACTATTTAGTATTGTTGTTGCAACTAGGAAAGAAGACATACAGTTAATGAGGAATAGAAAGTCATCTGGCCCTACAGGAGAAAAGAGAAGATGGAGACAAGAGAAGGGAGGGATGACAGAAGAGAGGGCAGATTGGAGATAGGGAAAATTAGATTGCTTGGGGTATTGGGGTGGGGGGAGGGGATAAAAGGGGAGAAAATTTGGAACCCCAAAATTTGTGAAAATGAATGTAAAAAATTAAATAAATAAATAAATAAAAAACAAAAAAAAATATTTTCTCCTTGACCTGGGAATTCTGGAATTTGGCCACAATGTTCCTAGGAGTTTCTCTTTTTGGATCTCTTTCAGGCGGTGATCGATGGATTCCTTCAATACTTATTTTGCCCTCTGGTTCTAGAATCTCAGGGCAGTTTTCCTTGATAATTTCATGAAAGATGATGTCTAGGCTTCTTTTTTGATCATGGCTTTCAGGTAGTCCCATAATTTTTAAATTGTCTCTCCTGGATCTATTTTCCAGGTCCGTTGTTTTTCCAATGAGATATTTCATATTAGCTTCCATTTTTTCGTCTTTTGGTTTTGTTTTATGGTTTCTTGGTTTCTCATAAAGTCATTAACCTCCATCTTTTCCATTCTAATCTTGAGAGAACTATTTTCTTCAGTGAGCTTTTGAACCTCTTTTTCCATTTGGCTAATTCTGCTTTTGAAAGCATTCTTCTCCTCATTGGCTTTTTGCACCTCTTTTGCCAATTGAGTTAGCCTATTTTTTAAGGTGTTATTTTCTTCAGCATTTTTTGGGGTCTCCTTTAGCAAGGTGTTGACCTGTTTTTCATGCTTTTCTTTCATCTCATTTCTCTTCCCAGTTTTTCCTCCACCTGTCTAACTTGATTTTCAAAATTCCTTTTGAGCTCTTCCATAGCCTGAGCCCACCGGACATCCACCTCAGGTGTCTGGGATAGAGAGGCCCCGACCTCCATGTCTTTCCCTGATGACAAGCATTGTACTTCCTCATCAGAAATGAAAGGAGGAAGGAACATCTCTTCCCCAATAAAGTAGTTCTCTATGGTCTTATTTTGCTTCATTTTTCTGGGCATTTTCCCAGCCTGTTACTTGACTTCTGAGATTCCTCTCCACCCCTGCCTAGATCTGCCCAGCTAGTGCTTGGGGTCTGAGATTCAAATGCTGCTTCCCAGCCTCAGGGCTTTCCGCAGTGGGAGGGGCTGCTATTCAATGTGAGCTTAAGTTCTGGTGCTGGGGTCGGGGCAGGGCCGCCTCCCAGGCTCAGTTCCCTCAGGGGGTTTATGCAGAGACCTTCAGTAATGGAGTGGGTGGGGGCAGGGCCGTCTCCTAGGCTCAGCTTCCTCAGGGGGTTTATGCAGAGATCTTTGGTAATGGAGCTCCTGTCTGCTCGGGGAGTTCCAGCCACTGCTGCCTCTGCTGCTGCCTCTGCCGCCGCCTCTGCCACTGCTGCCTCTGCCGCTGCCTTTGCTGCTGCCTTCCAAGGGGGCCCGAGTCACAGAGACACCGACTCCCCTCTTGACCAGCCCAGATGTCTCTCTCACTGACCTGTAGTGCCTGTGGGTGGAGGGACCTTCACGGCTGCCGGAGATTCCGTCCCTGAAGCCTGCTCGGATCTGCTCCTCTGGGGCCCCACGGCTGGGGCCGCTCAGGGGTGGGCTCCGCTTTCCGGTGCTGGACAGACCCCTGGGGATGGCTCTCCAGGGCTCTCTGGAACAGAAATCTCTTCCACTGTGTTTCTGTGCACCTTGCAGTGATCCAGAATTTGTGGGGAGTTCTTTTTACAGGAAATTTATGGGCTGTGGATTCGGAGCTAGCATATGTGAGTCTTTCTACTCTGCCATCTTGGCTCCTCCCCCCTATGCTTGGTTTTGGAGAGCAAAATGAAGCAGTAACATGCTGGTCATAGCCAACATTCTTTTTCAAAAACCCCCAAAATGACTCCACACGTGGACATCATCAGATGGCCAACGTATAAATCAATTGATTGTATGCTTTATAGTCAAATGTGAAGAAGGTCAGTAAGAAGTCAGTATAAAGTCAGTAAAAACAAGACCTTTAGCTGACTGTGGCTCAGATCATGGGCTTCTTATTCCAAAATCCAGTCTTAAATTAAAGAAAGTAGGGAAAACTGGTAGACCACATAGATATGACCTATATAACCTCCCTTATGAATATGAAGTAGAAGTGATGAATAGATTTAGGGAACTAGATCTGGTGGATAGAGTGCCTGATGAATTATGGACAAAGGTTTGCAATATTGTACAGGAGACAGCAACAAAAAACATTCTAAAAAAAAAGAAGAGTAAGAAAGCAAAATAGTTGTCTGTTAAGGCTTAACAAGTAGCTGAGGAAAGAAGGAAAGCAAAAAGTAAAGGAGAAAGGCAAAGATATACCCAACTGAATGCAAAATTCCAGAGAACAGTGAAGAGAGATGAGAATCAGCAATATAGAGAAACAGAAGAAAACAACAGAATAGAAAAGACATGAGAATTTTCTTTTTTTTCTTTCATTTATTTATCTATTTATTTATTTAAGTTTTTACATTCATTTTCACAAAATTTTGGGTTCCAAATTTTCTCCCCTTTTATCCCCTCCCCCCACCCCAATACCCCAAGCAATCTAATTTTCCCTATCTCCAATCTGTCCTCTCTTCTGTCATCCCTCCCTTCTCTTGTCTCCATCTTCTCTTTTCTCCTGTAGGGCCAGATGACTTTCTATTCCACATTAACTGTATGTCTTCTTTCCTAGTAGCAACAACAATACTAAACAGTTGTTCCTAAAACTTTGAGTTCCAAATTCTCCCCATCCCTCCCTCCCCACCCATTCCCTTTGGGAAGGCAGGCAATTCAATATAGACCATATCTGTGTAATTTTGCAAATGACTTCCCTGATAGTCGTGTTGTGTAAGACTAACTGAATTACCCTCCATCCTACCCTGCCCCTCATTGTTTCTCTTCTGTCTTTTGATCTTGCCCCTCCCCAAGTGTTGACTTCAAATTGCTCCCTCCTCCCATTGCCCTCCCTTCCTTCATACCCCCCTTGCTTATCTCCTTCTCTCCCACTTTCCTATGCTGTAAGATAGGTTTTCTTACCAAAATGAGTGTGTATTTTATTCCTTCCTTTAGTCAAATGTGATGAGGGTAAACTTCTTGTTTTTTTTTTTTCTCAGCTCTCCTCTTTTTCCCTCCACTAAAAAGTCTCCTACTTGTCTCTTAAATGACATATAATTACCCCATTCCTTTTCACCCTTTTTCCTCCCACTACATTTCTCTCTCACCATTTACCTTAATTTCTTTTAAGATATGGTCACATCCTATTCAATTCACTCTGTGCTCTCTGTCTGTGTATGTGTGTGCATGTGTGTATGTGTGTGTGTGCGTGCATGCGTGCACATGTGTGTGTGTGGTCCCACCAACTACCCAGATACTGAGAAGTTTTAAGAGTTACAAATATTGTCTTTCCATGTAGGAATGTAAACAGTTCACTTCTGGTAAGTCCCTTAAGACTTCTCTTTGCTGTTTACTTTTTCATGCTTCTTCTCATTCTTGTGTCTGAAAGTCAAATTTTCTTTTCAGCTCTGGTCTTTTCATCAAGAATGATTGAAAGTCCTCTGTTTCATTGAAAGACCATATTTTCCCCTGAAGTATTATACTCAGTTTAGCTGGGTAGGTGATTCTTGGTTTGAGTCCTAGTTCCTTTGCCTTCTAGAATATCCTATTCCACGCCCTTCAATCCCTTAATGTAGAAGCTGCTAGATCTTGAGTTATCCTGATTGTATTTCCACAGTACTGGAATTGTTTCTTTCTAGCTGCTTGCAAGATTTTTTCCTTGAGCTGGGAGTTCTGGAATTTGGCCACAATGTTCCTAGGAGTTTCTCTTTTTGGATCTCTTTCAGGTGGTGATCGATGGATTCTTTCAATACTTATTTTGCCCTCTGGTTCTAGAATGTCAGGGCAGTTTTCCTTGATAATTTCATGGAAGATGATATCTAGGCTCTTTTTTTGATCATGGCTTTCAGGTAGTCCCATAATTTTTAAATTGTCTCTCCTGGTTCTATTTTCCAAGTCAGTTGTTTTTCCCATGAGATATTTCACATTCTCTTCCATTTTTTCATTCTTTTGGTTTTGTTTGGTGATTTCTTGGTTTCTCGTAAAGTCATTAGACTCCATCTGTTCCATTCTAATTTTGAGAGAACTATTAAATTCAGTGAGCTTTTGAGCCTCTTTTTCCATTTGGCTCATTATGCTTTTGAAAGCATTCTTCTCCTCATTGGCTTTTTGAACCTCTTTTGCCAATTGAGTGAGCCCATTCTTCAAGGTGTTATTTTCTTCAGCATTTTTTTGGGTCTCCTTAACCAAGGTATTGACCCGTTTTTCATACTTTTCTTGCATCTCTGTCATTTCTCTTCCCAGTTTTTCCTCCACCTGTCTAACTTGGTTTTCAAAATCCTTTTTGAGCTCTTCCAAGGCCTGAGCCCACCCGCCACCCCCCTGGGGTGTCTGGGGTACTGAGGCCCCGCCCTCCACTTCTTTCCCTGATGGCAAGAATATGTCCTTCTCCTCATCAGATCCGAAAGTCGGGATCATTTGCATTTGTTGGAAAAAACTCTCTATAGTCTTATTTTTCTTCCCTTTTCTAGGCATTTTCCCAGCCAGTTACTTGACTTCTGAGATTCCTGTCCACCCCCGCCTAGATCTACCCAGCTAGTGCTTGGGGTCTGAGATTCAAATGCACTTTCTGCGCCGCCCGGCTGCTAATCAATGTGAGCTTTAGTTCTGGTGCTGGGGTGGGGGCAGGGCTGCCTCCCAGGCTCAGCTCCCTCAGGGGCTTTATGCAGAGACCTTCAGGAATGGAGCGGGTCGGGGGAGGGCCGCCTCCCAGGCTCAGTTCCCTCAGGGGCTTTATGCAGAGGCCTTCAGTAATGGAGCGGGGTGGGGCAGGGCCGTCTCCCAGGCTCAGCTTCCTCAGGTTGTTTATGCAGAGACTTTCAGTAATGAAGATCCTGCCTGCTGCTGGGGGAGTCCCGGGCCGCAGCCACCGCTGCCTCCGCCCGCTGCCTCCACTGCCGCCGCTGCCCCCACCTCTGCCTCCGCCGCCACTTCCTCCCAAGGGGGCCCGAGTCACGGAGACACTCCGCTCCCCTCCTCCAGCCCAGCCATCTCTCTCACTGACCTGTAGCTTCTGTGGGCGGAGGGACTTTCCCAGCTGCCGGAGCTTCCATCCCTGAAGCCTGCTTGGATCTGCTTCTCTGGGGCCGCCGCCAGGGCAGCGCTGGGGTGGGGTCCGCTTTCTGGGGCACAACGGACCCTGGGGATGGCTCTCCAGGGCTCTCTGGAATGGAAATCTCTTCCATTCTGTTTCTGTACACCTTTCAGTGATCCAGAAGTTATGGGGATCTCTTTTTACATTAATTCTATGGGCTGTGGGTTCAGAGCTCGTAAACGTGCGTCCTTCTACTCCGCCATCTTGGCTCCGCCCCCCAACATGAGAATTTTCTTCAAGGAAATTGGAGGTATCAGGGAATATTTCATGCAAAAATAGACATGATAAAGGACAAAGATAGTAGGGACTTACCAGAAGCAGAAGAAATTAAGTAGAGGTGGCAAGAATAAACAGATGAACTGTACAAGAAAGATCTTAACATCCTTGATAATCATGAACGTGTGGTTATTGATGTAGAGCTAGACATCCTGGAGAATGAAGTCAAGTGGACCTTCAGAAGCATTGCTAACAATAAGACTAGTGAAGGTGATGGTAATCCTAAAAGATGAAGTGCTGCACTCAGTATGCCAGCAAATTTGGAAAATATCAGTTTACATCCCAACCCTAAAGAAGGGCAATTTCTATTACTGAACAATTGCACTCATTTCACACACCAGCAAGGATTATGCTTAAGATTCTGCAAGGTAGGCTTCAGCAATATGTGAACTGAGAATTACAGAAGATCAAGAAGGTTTTTAAAGAAGAAGAAGAACTAGAAACCAAATTGCCAACATTTACAGGATTATAGAGAAAGCAAGGGAGTTCCCCCCCCCCCAAAAAAATGACTTCTGCTTCATTAACTACACTAAAACCTTTGATCATTTGGATCACAGCAAAATGTGGAAAGTCCTAACGAGATGAGTACTAGATCATCTTACTTGTCTCCTGAGGAACGTATATATAAGCAAAGAAATAACAATTAGAACCAAACATGGAACCAAACATGGACTGGTTTAAGATTAGAAAAGGAGTACTGTAAGGGTGTAGATTGTCACCTTATTTTTTAAACTTATATGCCGACTACCTCATGCAAAATGCCAGGCTGGATGAATCAGAAGTCAGAATTAAGGTTGCCAGGAGAAATATCTACAAGCTCAGATATGCAGATAGTAGTACTTTGATGGCAGAAAAAACAATTTAAGAGCCTCTTGATGAGGGTGAAAGAGGAGAGCGTAAAAGCTGGGCTTGAAGCTTAACATCAAAAAAATAAATCTTGGCAACTAGTCCTACCACTTCCTGGAAAATGAAGGGAGAAGAAATGGAAGCAGTGTCAGATTTTATACTCTTGGGCTCAAAGATCAGTGCAGACAGGTGATGACAGCCATGAATAGATGCTTGTTCCTTGGAAGGAAAGCTATGGCAGCTCTGGAAAGCATACTAAAAAGCAGAGACATCACTTTGCTGACAAAGGTCTGTGTAGTCAGAGCTATGGTTTTTCCAGTAATAATATGTGACTGTGAGAGATGGACTATAAGGAAAGCTGAGTGCTGTAGATTGAATTATGATGCTAGAGAAGACTTTTGAGAATCCCTTGAACAGCAAGGAGATCAAATGAATCAATATCTAAAGAAATTGATTCACATTATTCTCTGAAAGGACAAATACTGAAGCTGAAGCTGAAATACTTTGGTGGCATAATGAGAAGACAGGACTCATTGGAAAAGACCTTGATGCTGGAAAAGATTGAAGGCAAAGAGGATGAGATGGATAGATAGTGTCATGGAAGGCCCAAACATGAGTTTGATAGACTTTGGTCGAGAGTGGAGGATAGAAGGTCTTGGTATACTATAGTCTGTGGGGTCATGAAGAGTCAGAAATGACTGAACAACTGAACAACAACCTCTATATCGCTTCTGCCACCCAAACTATCAACTATAAAGTGAATAGAAGAGACCTGAAATCTCTCATTTTGAAAATTCAGGGCATGCATTGCCTTTCAAAGGCCCCACTGGGGCTTCCCTGACCTATCCCCTTCCTTCTGTCTATAATCAGTGTCAATGAAGCCAGAACCCCTGGGAAAGCTGCGACTCTTCCTCTTAGTGATTTTTCCAAGCTATAGACTCAGACGACAGTCTCCCTGAAGTTAATCTCATTGGCCCATGAAACTTCTGGTCACTTTCCTGTCATATAACTCCTGAGGCCCAACACCTCCACAGTGGGCAGGTTGTAAAGTGAGGTGCTGAATTAAGGAGGCCAATTTTGTTCTTGGAGAAAAGTTTCATGATATAAAGGGACCCTGCTTCTGTATAGTCTTCAAGTCTTTGGCCTCATTTCTTTTTCTTCTTAAAATATTCTTATCCACATATTTCATACCAACCTAATGCTTTCCCACCTTGGCATTTAAGTCACTCAGTTTCAAATCTTGTTTTAATTTGAAGGATATTGTTGAGTTATTTTATAGAATTTATTTACCTTTTCATCCTCAGAAAACAACACTGGTGCATAAGTTGCCATTATTTTTATTGATTGACTTTTTGCAAATATTTATCAGCAGTACCACAATATAAGGTGGCCATACATTCCACATGGGGCAGGGAATTCACCCTGGGCGACCTTACCTGGTTTTATGTTACCACACATTACTTTGCAGTCCTCCAAGTCTTTCACATTCTTTTTCAATATTTTGTAATAACTTTAGTCTTTTACTCTATTTCTAATCTAGAGTCCAACAAAAGGGGAAATAAAATTGAAATAAAAGAGAACTTTTCTGGAATCAAAACTTACAGTGGCTAATGAGAAAATATACAGAAATGAAAAATGCATGCTCAAGAAGTTGGGGCAATAGCCTGCTCCAAGTAGAGAAAAGTCAAAATAAAATAAAATTTCCAGAGTGAGGAGGCAAAAATCCCAACAGATACAAACCCAACAAAGAAAAACATGGAACAAGACATAACTTAAGACTTTAAAATGTCACGATGGAAAAGAAAACATTGAGCAAGCAAAAATATATTTAAAATAAACAATTAAAACATAAAAGAAAAAAGAAAAGGAATGAAATAAAATTTCTTCCTGCCAGCATCTACAAAAGCTCACAGCCATCACTAATAGTCATATTGCAAGAGAGGACTAAAATAACCTTTCAAAAATAATGAAGCATAAATCCCAATGACAGAAGAGAAAGCAAAAGGAAAAATAAACTTCCAAAAAATTAATTCCCAAGGATTTGTTCCTCACATGTGAAGGAGTTAAGGGAGTGGTGGGTGTTCCACATGGCGCATGACTATATGTAGCAGAATAAAAGGAATGCCCCACCTCTAAGTGGTGCAAATGGCAGGCACATGGTTGGAGGAGGAGGGGTGGGGAGAGGGGGAGACAGATTGGGGGGTTAGTGGGAGGTGAGGTGGGGGGCTCTTCTGGGGAACTGGTCCTGCCTTGACTCAACTCCTGATTACACTAAGTCTAAGACTCTGCTCAGGAAGTCTAGGGGTATGTAATATGTATGAGTATATGTGTGTGCATGTGCATGTGTGCATATACACACATGTATGTGTATATAGGTATATAATACCTTTCTTTAGGAGTGTCTGTTTCTTGAGGACAGTGACTTATTGTTAACTTCAAAGAGCTCACAATCCATTGTGGGAAACAGCATGCAACCAAATATGTACATATATGTGTATATAAATATATATCTATGCTCATATATATGATATCTACATGTCTATGTCTCTGTATCTATCAATCCTATCTATCTTTCTCTCTCTCTCTCTCTCTCTCTCTTTCTGTCCTGTCTCTCTAACTGTATCTATGTATCTCTCTCTACCTCTCTCTCTCCTCCCCTCTATCACTAAATCTCTTCTACCTTACTTTGTCCACTTCTGACTTTCATGCCTTACCTCCTCCCATTCCAGAAAGTCACACACAGGAATTAAGTTATGGGTCTTATCCAGAGCTCATTAAGTAAACAGGACTACCAATCTCTTCAGTTACTCTGACAGACTTGATTTGGGGCCCCAGGGAGGAAGCTAATGACTTGTAGTTACTTTGCTATTGTTTTCCGAAAACAATTTGACTTCCTTTCTGATAGCCTCCAAATTCCTCCAATACACATTAAGGAGCTGGGAGCCAGGGGAAGGGCTGAGCCCCAGCCAAGCAGGGTGTACAATGCCATCTGGGTAAGATCATTTTTATATTCCAAGCTCTACAGAATACTAAAGGAATGAAGGGTCAGTCAATGTGGGGGCATGAGAGATCTGGCCTGGGAGCTGTGAGGAGCTACTCTCTTCCAAAGGTTGGAGACCATAAGCTCAGAGGACAAAGCAAAGAGAAAGACTGGCAGTCCATCCTGAACCCACTGGTCTTGCCCTAGGGGCCTGGTAAATATTAGCTTGTATCTTATTTGGAATTCAGCCTGCCATGTCATTGGGTTCAGGTGAGTATGGGGAGTCATCGCCTTCTTATCCCAACCTTCCACCAACTGCATACATAAAGGTGAAAACTAGGTCTTATTGTCCCACATTGTGCCCACTCCTAGAGACAAACCTCAATAGTGGATAATCTCCTTGCCCTGAATGACTCTCTTCAGGGTACCCTTTAGAATATAAGTTCATTGTGAGTTGGAATAGGAATTGTTTCATTCTTTGTACTTGTATCCCCTGTGTCCACTGCAGTTCCTGGAGCATAGTAGATGCCAAATACATGTTTATGGGGCAGCTGAATGGTGCAATCAATAGAGCACTGGGCCTGGAGTCAAAAAGACTAGAAAGACCAGAGTTCAAATCTGACCTCAGACATTTATTAGTTAGGTGATCGGGGCAAGTCACTTAACCCCTGCCTAAAACTGGAGAAGAAAATAGCAAATCACTCCAGTATCTCTGCCAAGAAAACCCCATGGATAGTTGGTCCATTGGGTCACTAAGAGTGGGACATGACTGAACAGCGAATAAGCATTTGCTGGTTGATTGGTAAGAGTTATACTGTCTTTATACCTTTCTTATCATGTATGTGATGCTCACAGGGACTCTGATCCACTTCCATCCTGGTCCTGGGGTAGTGGTGGGGGAACAGTGACCACTATGTCCCAGGTACCCAACTTAGGTGAGGTCAGATCCACTTCTGTAGAATGGCTCCATTAGGGATTCCACTAAAGCGTGCTCCTGAGAACACTGATTTATGAATAGGGATGTGGAAGAGCTCAGAGTTGGGTACTTTGGGGAGCAAAGGAGATAAAAGTGTTATTGCCATAAAGGCAAACCTAGGAATGATATTATAAACAGATAATCAGCCGAATCAGTGGTAGGATTTCACAACTTTATAACAGGGCTTGGTTTAGTTATAGTGTATTAATAATGTTATTGTGAAATGACATTGATTGGAACAACTTAATGAAGGTTTGATCTTGACAAGAACCTGTTGAGATATTACTTCTTGTTCAGTCATTTCAGTCATGTTTGACTCATCATGATCTCATTTGGCATTTTCTTGGCAAAGAAACTGAAGTGGGCTCCAATTTCCTTCTCTAGATCATTTTACATATGAGTGACTTGTCCAAGTCACACAGCTAGGAAGTATCTCAGACTGGATTTGAACTCATGAAGATATCTTCCTGACTCCAAGTCCAGTGTTCTATCCACTGTGCTAACTGAGATATTACTCTAATACCTATTTTGCAGAAGAGTAAACTGAGGCACAAAGTAGTGAAGGATCCCAAAGGTCCTTTCCAACTCTAAATCTATGATTTGCTCAAGGTCATCTAATAGTTGCAGACCTAGTACTAGAGAACCTAGGTATCCGTAAGTCCTAACTTGGTGAGTGATTTTGCCAATTAATGGCACCAGTCCAATGAACAGGCCCCAGCACAACCTTGTTTGCCTCAGTTTTATCATCTGTAAAGTAAACTGGAGAAGGAAATGGCAAACCACTCTAGGATCTAGAGAACCCTAAATAGGGGGCACAAAGAGTCAGACATGACTAATCGGCTAAACAACAATCCCTTCCCCCCAATCTCCACCCCGCAAACAGCCCTGAGGTGATTCAAACTCATTGTTTCTTCTTTAGAAAAGTAATCAGGAAACTGTACTTTTTTTTTGCAAACTATTTTTTCTTTCACAATGTGTCTAATATGGAGATATATCTTACATGATTGTACATACATAACCTATATCAAATCTCTTACCATCTTAGGAAGGGGGGAGGAAAGGGAGGGAGAAAATTTGGAACCCAAAATTTTATAAAGAATGAGTGCTTAAAATTTTCTTCATATGTAATAGGAAAGATAAAATACTATTAAAATGTAAAAAAGAGTAAGCAGGGTCATATCATCTGTGTGAGGAGAAAGGCGGTAACTCCAACCATCCACAGTAATCTCCTATTCCTGAATGCAGAGCTCAGAAATGCCTTAGCCAAGGACTTACGGTGTACATGGAGCCTGAACTCTCATCCTGTGTGTTCCCCTGGAACAGGTCTTGATGAACATCATAAGACAAGCTCTGCTGACCTGTCTCAAGAGCCTGATTGTGTTATAAAGATGGCTATTGGCTCAGTCAAATCTGATTGGAGTAGACTGGTCCAGCACAATGCCATTGGGAAAAGAATCAGGCCTTAGGTGATTGTGCTTCCCATTATCCCAGACCCATTTTGCTTGCTAAAGTTTCCTTTCTAGAGACTCGACTCAAGTCTCCCCCCAAAGGGTCCTGAGTCAGGAGGACCCAGGAGATTCTGCATGCCTTCAGTCTCCCCAACTCTGAAACTTTGTCTTTAGCACCCAGACAAATTGAAAGGGTCACTGGATCACTCAGAATACCAGGGACAATGTGGGCTGTTTCTTTCATTTTCTGTTTCTTGGTACAGGGTGTTCTGGCAAAGAGAGACTTGTCCATTTTAGCCAGTATCTGAAAAGAAAAAGATTTAAAAGAGGACTGCTTATGCCTGCAGTGTCTGTGTCTCATTACAATGGGGTGCCAAACTGCACTGGCTGAAAAGCATGACCTCAGTTGGCTAATTGTGGCTCCAATTACCCAATATGCCCTCCCAGTGAATCACTGGGGATCCATTGCTCTTGTAATTAGACCACAGGAGGACTTACCTGCATGCTGTGTGGTTGAGAAAGCATACGGGGAGATGGCCCTTTTAACATCTGGATCCACATGTCATGGGAAGGAAAATGAGAGAACCAGACATTCTTAGGGTGGAACAGATTTTAAAAGGTCTCCTAAGTCATCCCTGTACTTCTAGGAAAGACTATGTATGTCATAGGCATTGTGGACAGAGAAGTGCATTGCAGCACAGATTTCTTTAAAGGGTTAGAGGGAGATTTCATTATTTTCCAGAGTGACCCATGTTACTACTTAACAAGTAGTAAAAGCTCAGAAAGTTCTTTTGGTGCCTAATCAAAATCTTTCTTGCCACAGTTTGATTCAGTCTAACCTAAAGGAAGAGACACCTATGAAGCATCTACCTAAGGTAGCTGTGCTAGGTACAGTCAGGAGATACAAGATTTAAAAAAGACACTCCTATCTGCTTAAAGTCGAGAAGGTGGATGAGATGGATAAAATTACTGTAACACATGTTAAAAATGGATTAAGTTGAAAAGAAAAATGAAATGGAGAGGCATGAGACACTTAAGGAAAGAGATTGCTTCTACTTGTGGTAATCAGAGAAAATGTGATATAGGGTCTGAGCTATCCCTTGAAGGAATATTTCAACAGGTAGAGATGGGGTAAAGATTTGAGGGTGGGGGAGGAGCCAAGATGGTGGAGTAGAAAGATTCACATATGCTAGCTGCTAACCCACAGCCCATAAAATATCTGTAAAGAAGAACTCCCAACAAATTCTGGAGCAGCAGAAGTCACAGAACAACAGAGTGGAGGAGATTTCTCTTCCAGAGAGACCTGAAAAACCAACACCAAAAGTCCACCGTGCACTGGACCTGGAGCAGAGCCCAGCCCTGCCCTGGCCTCTTGGCACCAAAAGGAGCAGATCTGAGCAGTCTTCAGGGACAGAATCTCCAGAGGCCGCGAAGATCCCTCCACCCACAGGCTCAAAGGTCAGTGAGAGAGCAGGGTGTCTCCATAACTCAGGCCCCCTTGGGAGGCAGCAGTGGAGGCAGCAGCAGACGGGGCTCCCAAAGCAGATGGGAGCTCAGATCCCTTGTTGAAGGTCTCCCTGGAAACCCCCTGAGGGAACTGAGTCCTGAGTGGAGGCCTGGACCCTACTCGAACAGCTGAACTTAATCTCACACTGAATAGCAGCCCTGCCCCCTGCTGAAAGCCCTGAGACTGGGAAGCAGCATTTGAATTTCAGACCCCAAGCACTAGCTGGGCAGATCTGGAGGCAAGGTGGGGGTGGACAGGAATCTCAGAAGTCAAGTAACTGGCTGGGAAAATACCCAGAAAAGGGAAAGAAAATAAGACCATAGGAGGTTACTTTCTTGGTGAACAGATATCTCATCCTTTCCTTTCTGAAGAGGAAGAACAATGCTTACCATCAAGGAAAGACAAAGAAGTCAAGGCTTCTGTATCCCAAACATCCAAAATAGATATTCAATAGGCTCAGGCCATGGAAGAACTCAAAAAGGATTTTGAAAATCAAGTGAGAGAGGTGGAGGAAAAACTGGGAGGAGAAATGAGAGAGATGCAAGAAAAGCATGAAAAGCAGGTCAACACCTTACTAAAGGAGACCCAAAAAAATGCTGAAGAAAATAACACCTTGAAAAATAGGCTCACTCAATTGGCAAAAGAGGTTCAAAAAGCCAATGAGGAGAAGAATGCTTTCAAAAGCAGAATTAGCCAAATGGAAAAAGAGGTTCAAAAGCTCACTGAAGAAAATAGTTCTTTCAAAATTAGAATGGAACAGATGGAGGTTAATGACTTTATGAGAAACCAAGAAATCACCAAACAAAACCAAAAGAAGGAAAAAAATGGAAGAGAATGTGAAATATCTCATTGGAAAAACAACTGACAAGGAAAATAGATCCAGGAGAGACAACTTAAAAATTATGGGACTACCTGAAAGCCACGATCAAAAAAGAGCCTAGATATCATCTTTCACGAAATTATCAAGGAAAACTGCCCTGATATTCTAGAGCTAGAGGGCCAAATAAGTATTGAAGGAATCCATCGATCACTGCCTGAAAGAGATCCAAAAAGAGAAACTCCTAGGAACATTGTGGCCAAATTCCAGAGTTCCCAGGTCAAGGAGAAAATATTGCAAGCAGCTAGAAAGAAACAATTCCAGTACTGTGGAAATAAAATCAGGATAACACAAGATCTAGCAGCTTCTTCATTAAGGGATCGAAGTGCGTGGAATAGGATATTTCAGAAGTCAAAGGAACTAGGACTCAAACCAAGAATCACCTACCCAGCAAAACTGAGTATACTACTTTAGGGGAAAAAATGGTCTTCCAATGAAATCGAGGCCTTCCAAGCATTCTTGATGAAAAGACCAGAGCTGAAAAGAAAATTTGACTTTCACACACAAGAATGAAAAGAAGCATGAAAAAGTAAACAGCAAAGAGAAGTCTTAAGGGACTTACTAAAGTTGAACTGTTTACATTCCTACTTGGAAAGACAATATTTGTAACTCTTGAAACTTTTCAGTATCTGGGTAGTTGGTGGGATTACACACACATACACACACATACACACACACACACGCACGCGTGCATGCACACACACACAGACAGAGAACACAGAGTGAATTGAATAGGATGGGATCATATTCTTAAAAAAATGAAGTTAAGCAGTGAAAGAGAAATGTTTTGGGAGCAGAGAGGGAGAAATGGAATGGGGAAACTATCTCTCATAGAAGAGGCAGGTAGGAGACTTTTTAGTGGAGGGAAAAGGAAGGGAGCTGAGAGAAAAACATGAAGTTTACTCTCATCACATTTGACTAAAGGAAGGAATAAAATGCACACTCATTTTGGTATGAAAACCTATCTTACAATACAGGAAAGTGGGGGAGAAGGGGATAAGCAGGGTGGGGGGGATGATGGAAGGGAGGGCAATAGGAGGAGGGAGCAATTTGAAGTCAACACTCTTGGGGAGAGACAGGATCAAAAGAGAGAATAGAAGCAATGGGGAGGCAGGATAGGATGGAGGGAAATATAGTTAGTCTTACACAACATGACTATTATGGAAGTCATTTGCAAAACTACACAGCTATGGCCCATATTGAATTGCCTGCCTTCCCAAAGGGAATGGGTGGGGAGGGAGGGATGGGGAGAATTTGGAACTCAAAGCTTTAGGAACAACTGTTGAGTATTGTTCTTGCTACTAGGAAATAAGAAATACAGGCAATGGGGAATAGAAAGTCATCTGGCCCTACAGGACAAAAGAGAAGATGGGGACAAGAGAAGGGAGGGATGATAGAAGAGAGGGCAGATTGGTGATAGGGAAAATTAGAATGCTCGGTGTATTTGGTGGGGGGAGAGGAGAAATGGGGAGAAAATTTGGAACCCAAAATTTTGTGAAAATGAATGTAAAAAGTTAAAGAAATAAATTTATTAAAGAAAAGAATAAAAAAAAGATTTGAAGGTGAATGAAAAGGGGAGTCTGTCCAAAGCACCAGTTTTGTGTCCCCCAGCCAGAAGTATATGATGTGTGTAGATGAGGGACTAGGTGAAATCCTTATTTGGTTCCCCATAGAACCCAGCATAACTCTCAGATCACAGTGGGCACTCAATAAATGCTTGATCTATTGGTTGATTTCCCAACAGTCTAATGCCCTACTCTGATTCAGCTAGATCCCAACTGGTATAAAAAAGGAATTCTTCTTGAACAGGTTGCATTATTTGAATTCACACTCCATATTTCCATTGGGATGGAGCCATTTGCCATATTTTGCATAATTATGCCAATTTTGAATTTGAATTCAGACTTTGAATAGTGCTGACAAATCCATGTGACTACTTTAAGGGACTGATTGTTTGTACTAATCAGCACCTAGATGTATTTCACTGTGTTGTGGAAATGATCCTAGCTTCTGGAAGGCTGTGCCAGTGGGGACCAAGCTCTGACAGAAAGATCCTGCCAAGCGGATGAGGAGGAAAAAGAGAAGGAGGAGAAGGAGGAGGAGGTGGTGTTCAGGGCAGTATCCTGGTATAAGTAAAGTGAATCCCAGATAGGGCTTTTCCCAGAATGGCAGTCCTGGTAGGGAGTTACCAGTAAAGAAAGGAAGACACCAGGGTAGAATTGTCTCAGAATGGCAATGTGACAGGCCAGGAGGAGAAAGGAATGTTCTATAGGGAGTCCATGGGTAAGAGTTCTCCTTAGCCTTTTAAAAGTGAGTAAATCCAGAAATGAATGCCTCATTCTTAAGACCCAATCCATGCCAAATATTAAAGCTAGAGGGTGATGGAGAGATAAGACAGAACCCTCTTTCAGCAATGGGAAAACAGACATTTTTCAAGAGCCATAGTTTGGACCATGTGGCTACATACAGGTCCAATACCACTAAGAAAATGCCCTGAGGTTCCTAGAATGAAAATTTCCTTACATTTGTCAGGCTCTTCATCTCAGCCTTGGAGGGAAATAGGCTAAGAATAAACAAGACCAGTGATGACTGGACAAAAACAACCTTGCTTTGGGTCCTGTACAAGATGCCATCTTAAGTAGAGTGTAGTAACTGGATCGCTGCTTGGCTTTTGAAGGCTGGCATGATCCAGGGACCTCAAAACTGGACCAGGAAACCACATGACTAAGTTTTATTCCTAGCTCTGTACCAAGTTCATCAAATTTCTCTGTCCCTGCATTTCTCAATCTACCAGATAAGGCTAGTTATACTTGTCCCTGATTTTACTCTGTCATTGGGCATATTGTTGTTGTTTGGTGATATTATTTTAAAAAAATTTTCCCTAAATTTACTAATTTCTTTGTTTGCAGTTTTCAACAATTACTTCAATAAGTTTCAAATTTTCTCCCCCTCCCCCCGCAGAAGACATGCAATCTTATATGGGTTCTCCATATGCATTCCTATTAAACACATTTTCACATTAGTCATGTTGCAAAAGAGAATTGAAAATAAATGGGAGAAACCATGAGAGAAACAAAACATAACAAAGAAGAAAATAGTAAGACTCCATAGTTTTTTTTTGGAAGTGGATGGCGTTTTGTATGATGAGTCCTTTGGAAATATTTTGAGTTCTTGAATTTCTATGAAGGGCTAAGTCTATCAGAAAAAGTTCTTGCACACTGTGACTGTTACTCTGTATAATGTTCTCCTGGTTCTGCTCATTTCACTCAGCATCAGTTCATATAAGTCTTTCCAGATTTTTCTGAAGGCCACCTGTTTGTCATTTCTTATAGTACAGTGGTATTCCATTATGTTCATATATACCACAACTGCTCAGTCATTCCCCATTTGATGGGTATCTCCTTGATTTTCAGTTCTTGGTCACTACAAAAAGAGCTGCTGTAAATATTCTTGTACATGTGGGTCCTTTTCCCATCTTGGTCATCTCTTTGGGATATAGCCCTAGAAATGGCATTACTGGGTCAAAGGGCATGAAAATTTGTATAGCCCTTTGGGAATAGTTCCAAATTGCTCTCCAGAATGTTGGATCCGTTCCCAGCTCTGCCAACAATGAATTAGTGTACCAACTCTCCCACATCTTCTCCAACATTTTGTGATATCATTTTTGTCTGACTCTTCATGATCCCATTTGGGGTTTTCTTGGCAAAGATACTGAAGTGGTTTGCCATTTCCTTCTCCAGCTCCTTTTACAGATGAGGAGATTGAGGCAAACAGGGTAAAGTGACACACAGGATCATACAATTAGTAAATGTCTGAGGCCAGATTTGAACTCAGGAAGATGAGTCTCTCTGACTCAAGGCCCAGCACTCTATCCATTGTGCCACCTAACTGCCCTTTACATACACATATTATTTCATTTTATTTTCACAACAACCCTGAGGTGTAGGTGCTATTATTGAAACAATTTTACATGTTAGAAAATGAGGCAGATAGTGGTTAGGTAACTTGCCTTGGGTCACACAGCTAGTGAGTGTCTGAGGTCAGATTTGAACTCAAGGCTGCACTACCTAGCTGCCTTAGAAATAGCCATACATACATACATACATATGTATATATATATTATATATATGTGTGTGTATATAAATATTATATGTATTGTGTGTATATATTTGTATGTATGCATATGTGTGTATGTATACACACATATAACTGTCACACACATATGACCTTACAATTTTTTCTAAGAGAGGAAGCTATGTAAGCAGAACTATAAATTTTATCAACTGACAATCTGGATTAAATTGTCGTACAGAAGAATGATCCATCAGGGGAATGTAAGATAAAAGCAAGCAAGGTTTTCTGAGCAAAAGGAGATGAGAGGGAAACCACTGGGTTTGGGAAATAAGACTCCTGGATTCTCTTTCACTGATACATTTATTTTTGCTTGTTTAGTCACATCTTTTCTCAGCCCCTCAGTTTACCCACCCGTACATAACGGCCTCTAGAAACTCTGTTATGCTTGCCAAGCCTCTGAAATGGCAAGCTGCATGGACAGCATGTAACGGGGCACTACTCCATAGTGGAAAGAATGCTGCATTGGGACTTAGGAGACCCAGTTTTGCCACTCACTACAGGACCTTGGTTAAGACCCATCACTGCTCCTTCATCTGGAGTACACTGGGGCTGGACTAGCTGCTCTCTAATATTTTTAGATTTCTATGGATCCTTGGTGACTGGATTACTTCATTTCAATTTGTTAATAACAACAAAATCAATTGATGACATGCATCACGTTATTGATCTATCCATGATCATGGAACGAGAAATGCAGTGGGCTGAAGGGAGGAGAGAAAGATCTCTCAGTAACTGAAATCTAGTTCCATTTTTAGGGGCAAATAACCCTGACTAGCGTCTTCCCTTGTACATGGGGACTAAGTAGGGTCCTCTACCTTTCTCTTGGAAAATTAACATTCAATGACTGGCTGATTTTAGGCAAACATTTGTTGATTCAGTGCCTGACTTCATGATAAACACTTTTTGACTGATTTATTTCATCAGCAACTTCTGTATCCTTCTCAGTACTTAGCCTGGAGTTTTTCACATAGCAGGTGCCTACTAACAACTACTTGTTGAAGGAATGTGTCATTTTCACAATTTGACAGACGCAAGGTTAGGAGGGAGATTTTGGGGAGCTTCCAATATCTTCAGGTATACTTGGGGAGGGGGGATGTCTTGGGTAAAGGGAACTAGAGGAGGTCCTAGCCTTCAGGACTCCAGGAAAGCCTTGCCCATACCCTCAGGGAGGCGTGCACTCCGCTCACACACAGAGCAGTGAACTCCAGGGACTCAGGGAGCCCAGCTGTCAGAGGCGGGTTCTGTCTCCTTCTGGGGAGACTGCAAGGAGAAGCTAGAAAGGGAGTGAGGTGGGGTAGGGGGGGAATCACTTTGTAAATGAGAAGAAAAGTTTGAGAGAGAAAGAGAGAGACAGAGAGACAGAGAGAGACAGAGAGACAGAGACAGAGAGAGACAGAGAGAGAAGGAGGGAGAGACAGAGGGGAGAAGGGTGGGAGGAGGGACAGTAGGAAGGGGTGGGAGGAGGGAGAGAGACAGACAGATTAAAAGAGAGAGTCAAAGAGGACTAACAGACAGAACAAGAACAAAGACTAATTAGAAGCCAGGGAAGAACTTTTGGGAGGGAAGAAAAGAAATTTTAAGAAGAAGACAAAAAGTTGAAGAGAACACAAACCAGGTAAGAACAAAATTGGGAAACAAAATTCCTTGGGGAGGTATAGCATTATGAGACATGGGCCAGTGGTGGGAGAAATCAGTTTCCAAGCTGGATAGGATTATGTGTTCCCCTTATACAGTTCTTAAAAAATGTTCTGTCACTAGTGCTATGCTTAGTTGATTATGACTCTTGGTTAATATAAAGGGGAAAGGTTGGATTAGACCAATGGAGGAATTAACCTTTACCATTATAAAGAGATTTAGAAATTACAATGAGAGTCACTTTGAGTTCAAGCCTACCTCTAACAGGAAGGCAAATGAGGCATCTGAGAAACAGGTTCCAATTCAGGTCCAGGATGTTTTTAACTGAGCGGGAGCGTTCTCTTAAAAACGCAAAGTCCAGTCTGTTTTACGATGTTTCCTCGAGGCATGGAATTTTTTTGAGATGCCTTCCAGAGTATCTATGAAAGTGTTTTGGTTTTTTTTCCTCCTAAGGCATGTTGGATGGTTTAAAAATATTCCCTGCTTCGTTTCCTGCAGTGTATCATGTCCCTGCTGAGCCGCAGTGGCGGGTGAGAAATCAAACCTGCCGTTTAGCCGCTAGTGGGAAAGAGGCAGTGGAACACAGGCGGAGGAAACGTAAAGCAGCCCCTATTCATAGTTTCCTTTTCAATTGTGTGCTGTCTAATGCAGGAGGGCCTTGGAGGCCATGCCCTGTCCCTGAACTTCCCCTCCCATTGGTGCATAGCCCCAAACCTGGCTATGTCCCAATAACAAAGTGAGCCTGGCACCAGGTTTCCTGACACTCCTAGGACTTTATTAGGAATTTTAAAGAATTAAGGGTTTCTGAATATCTGTGTAACCAAGCACAAATCAGTTCTCTTCAGGACTCAGTTTCCTCCTCTGTAAAATGAGCTAAGTAGACTAAGTCACCTTTAAATTGTTTTCCAGGTCTGACATTCTATGGTTCTTGGATTCTTGAGTCTTAAGTTTCAGTGGTAACCTAAGTTCTGCTCCCAGCTGCTCTCCTAATTGTGTGGCTTTTTGACAAATCACTTTCCTTCTCTGGCCTCTGTTCCTTCATCTGTAAGACAAGGAGGATGGACGAAATGCCCTTAAAAGTCCCTTCCATTTCTGATATTCTGTGATTTGGGGTTCAGGGTTCTCAGTATATAATGTGGGTTCTGAGTGTAGCTCTTCTAATAACTAGGGCTTTGGACAAGCTATTTACCTTCTCTGGTCTCAGTTTCCTGATTTGTAAATTGAGAAAATTGGACTAGATGACCTCTAGGCTACCCTGGGGCTCTAACATTATGTGATTCTTGAGTCTTTGCCTTCAAAATGTGGCAGGGACTGTGACTACTGCGCATGGAACACCCTAGATGTAACCTATGGTACAGCACAGTGGAGAGAGCAAAGGTCCAGAAACAGAGGACCTGGGTTTAATTCTCATTTCTGATGCTTAGTATCTGTGTGACTTTGAACAAGCCATTTAACTTCCCAAGATCTCAGTT